>OY728135.1:272209167-273409167 GCA_963277665.1 Viscum album
AGTTAGAAGTCAGCCTCTATGTTTGGATATTGAATACCAAGGGGTTGGTAATTTATATCAGGGGCATCAAGTTCTTTCAATGCTTGTTCCCTAGGATTGTCCATATCAAATTCAATTGGTAGGGCAATGATTGGTTCTTGGGTGATTTGGTTATCCCTAATGGTCCTCCTAAGTCGACGAAGAGTTCTATCAATTTCAGGGTCAAACAAATCTGAGGGATTGTTTGGGAGGCTACAAGGCATTTAGAGAGATTTAGAAAGGATGAGGAAGACGTGTTTTCCTTTGTGTTTTTTTCAGTTTATGATTTTTAAGAGGAATACGGGTTTTTCTTTGTGTTTTTTTTTCAATTTTTGTTTTTTTAATTTTGTTTTTTGTTTTTGTTTTTTTAAAATAACCAGAAACTAATGACTACATAAAGCACCATCCCCAGCAACGGAACCATTTGAAATGCGCGGCCGATTGTCGCCTATCGACCGGTCAAAGTTCCGGTGCTCTGCTAATGTGTATAGCAGCACTCGGGTCGAATCCTCGGTGATGATACTTTGAAATAGTCGTTTGTTTTTAGTTAATTGTATTCTGATTGGGGGGTTTGTTTGCAGAGCTTATGAAATAATTTATGGATGATGTTTGATTCAACAAATTGATAAAGATTGGGGTGAGTTCATTATTAGGGAGTTAAGCTTGTGATATCCTTGAGCTTTGCTTTATATTGCATTTAAATTAACACTCACTTCACAAGTTGACATCGATTAGAATTCCTAAGTGTTAAAGCTTTAATCCAAGACTTAACTTAATTAGGATTTTAATCTCAATCAGTACATGTTTATGTTATTGTATTTGTAGTTCCAATAATCCATGGAAACCACATGCTAAACAAAATATGTCATTAATCCATGACAAATTAAGTCCAACATACACAATGTTAAATTAACGAATACTCATCGAGAAAATACTCTCAATCACTTAACATCCCTAAATTATAACTCACCCCAATGAGATATTTACTCATCCATTTGGTTGTTTAATATTCTGGTTATAATAATTATGATGATAAATTACGAATAGAAGAAAAAGAAAGGGATTAGAAAAGAGTGGTACGTTGACACACGCACACGAACGATGATGATAATTAAAAACGGGTTTTTGATTGAATGAGGAAGCAAAAGAAGGGAAAGGGATTCAACTGAATTTAAACTATTTAAAGAAAATAAATATTAAACTACAGAAGGTGGATGAGAATAAGAGATATTGAAGAATAAACTTGTATTAAAACAGAATTACAAAAGAAAGTACTTACAAAATTACAAAAATAAAGAACATGAAAGTAAGTAAAAACAAAGAGAGGAGGAAAGGTCTATAAAGTGAAAACTTGAGTATGGAAGATCCTCCCAATCCTTTGGAAAGTCTTTGGTCGTGCCAATATGATCTCCTCTCTTCTAAAATGCCAACCCCTCTCAAGGAGAGAAGGGGAGAGTATTTATAGCCCAAGGAGTGGACTGTTTACATTCCAGCAATACCCCTCCACTTGGCTCGCAGATATGGACATAATGAAAGCCTAATCTCGAGAAATATCCTTCTTAAAAGTTTTAGATACTTAAGTTTTCCGACTACTCTAAATATTTGGAGTCATTTGGACTTAAGGATCAAAAGTTATGTCAGTTTTATTAAACAAAGGTAAACTGTCCATTTCTATCCATGCTTTTTCGATGGCCAAAATTTGAATGGATTTTGGAACAGGAAGATTCCTTCAAATACGAATGACTTATTCAACAAAGTCGGCCTCCTATATCTCCTCTTTCACACTACAAAATCTCATCTCGATTTCATGCTTACATCATGAGATATGTCATGCATAATATACTGATTTTAATTCTCGTCCAGAATGGTGGGTTGGACTTCAAAGCTTCATTTGGGACCCTTGTACTTGGATTTGGGCCTTGAAATTTTTATCCAAGATGACATGTAGTGTCCCCCGAATTATGGTGGAGAGTTAATGTTTTTCGACTTCTGTATTGAGCCCAGTAAATCAATCTTCAAGGCTGGTCCAGTTTGTTCACAGATTCTTTGGTCTTGTTTGTGAGGACCATATGACCCTTCAAATGGCAGAATTGGCTCATGGTACCTTCTAATGAAATGTTCTATATTGAAAGTAGAATCCTAAAAAACAAGAACCACACAATGTGGATCAGCATAATGATAGTTATTATTAAAACATTAAACTGACTCAATTGGACTACTTCTAAAAATGCTCAAAAATTATACTTAATATTAAAACATTAATATTTCACAAAAATTATGCACATTTCATATAAAATAAATAAAGGGAGTATATAATAAGTCATGAAAATATTAATAACATCAACCCTATGCTTTCAATATTTTGATTTATGTTGTAGGTCCATGAAGCACAAAGTAATAGGATAAGAGATGAAAAATATATTCAAATATTAAGGGGGGTAAGATTTAAATTTTATAATTCACTTTTTCTCCCCTATTATCATAATTTTTTTATATTTTAAATGAAAAAGATACATAACCACACTTAGATTAGTGCTTTACTTTAGATCAATTACACTTAGAATTTTAATGAACCCCATGATTCCATATTTTAATTTTTAAGTTAATGGAATTAAATAATTGAAATGGGGAGATTGGATGAATAGATAGTAAAATATGGAATTGAATTAAATGAATCGTGATTTTTTTAGTCACGTCTAGTTGAATTTTTCCTATCCATCTTTTATACTTTGACTTTTTTAAGTTCATATTGATTAATTTATTGTTTTTACACATACTATGAGTTATTAACTTAAATTTTATGTCTCCCATTCTTGATAGGTTTCTTGAAAAAAAAATCAAAATCTTTATTAGTATATTACTATAGAGAACTTGGGGCATGTTACCTATTGGGACTTGAATTTTCTCTTATCAAAGAGATAATTGTGCAAAATTTACTTTAAAAATGATTGATGCATTTTCTTAATTTATCCATTATCCTTGAGACCCACCAAACATTAATCCTAATTTTATCTCTTAGATACCATGAATGGAATTTTATGGAAATTATCCATATTTCAATCCAAATTTTTCATTACTACCCTTGATCTGATGTTTTTCATGATTTTCAATCTCAAATGTAGGGAGTTCGTGAAAAAAGGGGGTGTGATTTGTTGAAGAAAAAAACTTGTCATTTTTTCATTGAGTTATAAGAAAAGTTTAGTACCCCCGGTTTCTACTATGTAAACCTTTCTTGACACTTTTTGTGGTTTTAATGTTAAGGGTGATGAATGGGAGAGTCGAGAGAACTTGGAATGAAGTTTTGAGGCAAAAGGGGAATTCGCATGGGCGGCGCACGGTTTCTCTAAACCGTGTGGCCAAACCGTGCGTAGTTGGTCTTGGAGGCAGTAGCTTCCACACGGGTGGTGCACGGTTTGTCTAACCGTGCGGCCAAACCATGCGAGAAGGGTGGCTGAGGCAGTAACTAACGCACGATTAGCGCACGGTTTTTCAAACCGTGTGAATGAACCGTGTGGGCACTTAAATGAGATCCTATAAAAGTGGATCTCACTCATTTTTGCCTCTAAGTGCCTCGTTTAAGCTCCTAAGTGGCCCTAACTTGGGATTTTTCTTCTCCTAAGGTCAAGGAGGATTCTCCCATCATTCCAGAGGCAATACGAAGGCTTCTCTTGGCGAATCGAAGTCGGTTTCTTGAGGTATGGGATCGTTCTTCATCTTTCTTGATCGGTTTCTTAGATATACCTAGATCTACTTCCCATTTTCTCTCAGTTTCTTAGATATACGCCTTTTATGGGTATATATAAGTGTTTGGATTCCAAATATGATGATATTTGGTCTTGATCTTGCTAGGAGAAGTGATCTAAGGTGGGTTTTTGGAGAATCGACCTGGGTTTCTTGAGCATTCTTTGACCGTTGTGGTTTTCGTCAAAACCTTTGAGGTAGGTGGCTTCACTCTTGACTCCTCTTATTATAATTGATTATCTTAGTTTTAAATTGGTTTATTTGAATGGTTTTGATTGTGAAAAGCATGTAATAACTCTTCTTTAGTGATGATTTATGGTTTTGATGAGATTGTGAAATCTTTCTGAATTGTTGTGCAAAGTGATTTGGCTTGTTGAATTTAAAATGTTGATTTTAAATTATGGATTTGATAAAATTGTAGATCGTTTGATGAAAAGTGGGTTTTCAATAAAAAAGGTTTTTTATTGAAATGGTTTGAGATTGAAATGATTTTGATGGATTTGGTTTTCAATAAAAAAAAGAGTTTTATTGAAATGGTTTGGAATTGAAATGGTTAAGCATTGAAATGGTTTGAATTGGTTGAACACACTTGGTTTTTGACATGATGGTTGTGTGTGTTCATAGGCATGTGGGACAGATAAGGGTTAGGAGTCTCCTCCATCAGTGTTGGGATGGATAAGGGTTAGGCCTCTCCCTCGTCAAACATTCATATTGCATTCGGGACGGATAAGGGTTAGGGGTCTCCCCCATTATTGTTGGTATGGATAAGGGTTAGGGATATCCCCCGTCAAGTATTCATGTGCATTTGGGTTGGATAAGGGTAATAAGTCTCCCCCATCATGGTTGGTATGGATAAGAGTTAGGGCTTCTCCCCTCTTCTAGGTATCATGCATAGTCGGTTGCAAGGGTTGTGGAATGGTTTGTGTGTGCCAAAAAGGAATGTTTGTTAAATGGTTCTAAATCTTGTTTGGTTATTTTTCTAGAAAAATAACTTTCTAGAAAATTAGTTTCAATTTCTCTTGGAATGCCTTTGGTTATGAATGGTTTTGGAAACTTGTTTATATTTAGTTATAAACTTCTTTTGAAAAAACTGTTTTATATAAACTGTTTTTATATAAATGTGGCTAACTCTTCTATCCTAGTGGAATGAGTAGGGAAGTCATTGGGGAAAACCTACTGAGTTTTATACTCACCCCTTCTTTAGCACATTGGTGCTTTTGCAGATGTTGTATTTCGGGACACAGGTAAAGGTAAAGAATATTATTTCTAGTGACTTGTGGTGGTGCTTGGGAGATGTTGTGGAGGTTGGAGCTTGTGGAGCATGGATTTGTAGTGTCTTTTGAGAGTCTTGAGTTGTTCTTACACTGTGTACTTTGATTATTAGTTTGGTATTCTGCTGTTGTGTACTTTGATGCTTAGTTTGGTATTCCATTTTTGTGTACTTTTATGTGGTTTGATATAAATGAAGTTTTTTATTGGTCTTTCATTTGTTCATGCATCATATAGTGAATGTTTGGTTATGGTTGGTTTATGGGTTTATTTCTTAAAGGGTAAATCGTACCCCACTTGTACTTGAAACCCTTCAGCATTTATTTCCAGCCTTTGGTGCCTTGGGGATATCTCTTAAGGCCTAGTAATGACTCGTGGTACTCTCAAGACAATGAGAATTGGCGGGACATTACAAATGGTATCAGCTTGTTCGGTCCTTTCCTAAAAAGTACTCATCGGTGTTCTTGGTATTGGAGTTGAAATTCATTCTTGTCTATTCCTTGGGTCGAAATCTTAGACAGGTGTAGGATTGTCAGAACTTGAAAGGTATAGCATAAAAGGATGTATCTAACCTTTTTATGCTGAACTTCAAGTTACCAGGGTGTTGGGTACATAAGTGTTTTGGATACACTTCTAGAATGTTGGAAATCTCATTTTCATGGGTTTAGCCAATGGGAGGGGCATGAAATGCATTGTAGAGGAATGAATTTTCACTATGATTTCATATCTCATTATGAGTAATGAGTAAGGATTTTGTGTAAGGTGTGAATTTTTTTTAAAAATGAAAAAAAAAATCAAGTGAAAGATTTTGAAAATAGGGTATTTAGTGTATTTTGAAAATGGGTTGATTTTCAAAAAGCATGTTGAATGTTTTCAAAAATGTTTAAACATGGGAAAAAGGTTGTTTTTAGAACAATGTTATGATAGATGATGTGATAGAATTTGAATGCTAATCCATCAGTTTCTAGAGAGTGGGATTGATGGAGGTCATTGTTGGTTTAGAAAATGGCACCTGGTAGGCATCGTTGGAACCAACCCGAAGAAGCTGCGGAGAATGTGGTCGCACCAGAACCATGTGTGAACCAAGAGATAGTTCAAAGTATCTTCCAATATTTTCATGATGTGGATACGGAAAACCGGAGGAATGAACCAAGGCATGTAGATCATACCATCCAGCTCGTGAAGCAAAATCCACCAAAACTTCGGGGTGATGTTGAACCCAAAAAGGCGGAGGTGTGGCTAAGTAGGATGAATCATGTCTTCAATTTCATCATAACACCTGTAAAACTGAAAGTAAAGTTGTAAACGTATATGATCGAGGATCTTGCACATCAGTGGTGGGATTTAGCGGTGTAGGATAAATTGGATGAAGGCCTTACATGGGAGGATTTTGAATAATTTTTCAACAAACAATTCTATCCTCACACGTTCAAGATCCAGAAAACGACATACTTCTTCAACCTGAAACAAGTGAGTCTCTCTGTCACAAAGTATGTGGCTAAATTCATGAATTTAGTCTGTTTTTCACCAGAGGTTATAGTAAGTGTGTCGTTAAAGGCACGCATCTTCGAATCGGGGCTAAGTCAAGAGATTCGATCGAATATTGTAGTTCTCTGTATTATGGATTATATAGAGATAGTGAACAGAGCGATTATTGTTGAACGTGATATCTCGAGATCTATAGGAGGAGGAATGATGATACCTATAGAAAATGGTGGGAACTCAACCGTTGGGAACAAGAGGAAAAGGGACACCTATTTCCATGGTGCAAGTGGAAATCAGAACCAGACGGCGTGATCAGTGAACCTTACTCAACGACCCCAGAGCAAAGAAGGTTGCTTTCAATGTGGTTCGACTGACCACATAAAACAAGAGTGTACAGTGCAACCTAGAGCATGTCACAATTGCAAGCATATGGGGAATATATAGCACTATTATAGGAATGCACCGAGTTCGGGGGCGCATGACACTTCTCAAGTGTCGAAAGCATCATATGCTTCCATAGGAAGAGGACAGAAGAATCAGTCTCGTCAGCATAATAGATATAGCCATGGTGATTCTTGAAATGCCATGAATCTTCAACCAGGGCAATCTCAGCAAGGCAACAAGGAGAATAGTGCAGCGACGAAGCAATTGTATGGAGCTGAGCAGATGATGGTTGATGATCTGGATGGACCATCTATGGTGAGAGGTACGATTCTTTTGAATTCTACCCTTGTGCAAGTTCTCTTTGATATTGGTCCATCACATTCCTTCAATGCTTCTAGTGCTATTGACTTGCTATGTTTAAAACTGGAAATGATGCCTTCTGTTTTTAAACTAAAAACTCCTCTTAGTGAAAGAGAACGTCAATACTTTGTGTGTAGAGCATGTGTTATAACTATTGATGGATCTAAGTTAAAATGGGACTTCTCAATGTTGGACAAGGATGTCTATGACGTAATCCTGGGTATGGATTGGTTGAAAATGTTTAAGTCTCACATCGACTGTTATAAGAGAACAGTTAGTTTCATGACTGAGGATGGCATCGACCATCTCTTCAGAGGAGATAGGATGGTAAAGAAAGATGCAAAGATCTTGTTGGAACTAATTTTGGGAACGATCTCTTACCAATTGGTAGCATTAACTTTGGCATCAATGGAAGAGATTGAGGAAAATAGTTTTCCAGCTGTGGTGGATCAATTTCCTGATGTCTTTCCCAATAACTTCTTAGGGTTACCACCTCTAAGGGAAGTGGAGTTTATGATTGATCTCCTTCCGTGGACCAGTCCTATTTCCCTTCCATCTTATAGGATGGCACCAACAGAGTTACGGGAATTGAAAGTGTAGTTAGAGGAGCTGGAAATCAAGGGTTTCATTCGACCAAGTACTTCTCCATGGGCAGCACCAGTGTTGTTTGTGAAGAAGGCAGATGGCACTCTTCAGCTATGTGTTGATTATCGTAATCTTAACTAAGTTACGATAAAGAATAGATATCCACTTCCATGCATTTATGATCCGTTCGATCAATTAAGGGGAGCTCAGTGGTTCTCCAAGATTGACTTGCGATCAGGATATCACCAATTGTGAGTTCAAAAGGAGGATATTCTAAAGATAGCTTTTAGAAGCAGATATGGACACTACAAATATGTATTCCAGCCTTTTGGTCTAACAAATGCACCAGTGGTCTTCATGGATTTGATGAATCAGATATTACAGTGATATCTGTATTCTTTTGTTGTGGTGTTTTTGGATGATATCTTGGTGTATTCAAATACAAGGGTTGATCGTGAGGTGCACCTGGAAATAGTGTTACATATCTTGAGAGATCATCGTTTGTATTCCAAATTATCAAAGTGTGATTTTTGGATATAGGAAGTACGTTTCCTTGGACATGTCATTTCTGAGAAAGGAGTTTTTGTTGATCCTAAAAAGATAGAATCTGTTATCTCTTAGAAACCACCAAAGAATGTGTTCGAGATACAAAGTTTTCTTGGTCTAGCTGGTTACTACTGAAGCTTTGTGCATGATTTCTCACGACTAGCATCACCAATGAAAACTCTGACAAAGAAGAATGCTCCATTCCAATGTATAGAAGAATGTCAAAAGTCTTTCCAGGAACTGAAGGTTCATCTTACATCGACACCCATCTTGATCTTTCCAGAATCAGGACAGGGGTATATGGTGTATTGTGATGCTTCAGGATTAGGGTTGGGTTGTGCTCTCATGCAAGGAGACCATGTGGTTGCTTATGGTTCAAGGCAGTTGAGGGTGCATAAGAATAATTACCCAACACATGATTTGGAGTTGGCTGCAGTCATCCATGCTTTGAAAACATGGAGACATTATCTCTTTGGTGAGAAATTTACTGTGTTTACAGATCACAAAATCTTGAAACACATTTTCTCACAAATAAATTTGAATCTCAGTCAAAGGAGATGGATAGAGTATCTCCAAATGTTTTAATTCGACTTGATTTACACATCGGGAAAAGGAAATTCGGTGTTGAATGCATTGAGTAGAAATTCATATACTCAATTAGCGAAAGAAGCTTCAGATGAATGTCAGTTGATTTCGGTCATAGCCGACATGCATGTGGAATGTGAAGATCGAGGTGATGTTGCGGTTTTCTTTTTAACTACACCTGTTCCTTATTTAGTAAAGATGAACAAAGAAGCACAAACATCTGATGTATAATGTCTAGTTGTAAGTACAAAACTCAATGGTGGGGAGACCATTTATGGCTGGAAACTTGATGGGGGTTCAGTTTTGTGTTTCAGAGATCGGATGGTTTTACCTAGGGTTTTTCAGGAACAACTCCTTCATGCTTACCACCATTGAAATGGGATGTACATCCGGGTACACAGAAAATGTATAAGGCGTTGAAGGCACAGTTTTAGTGGAGTGGAATGAAAAAGGAAGGTGGCCGAGTTCGTCTCGCAGTGCTTAACTTGTCAACAGGTTAAAGCATAGTATCATAGACCAGCTGGTATGTTACAATATTTACCTATCATAGTGTGGAAATGGGATCAGATAGCAATGGATTTTGTTACAGGTATTCCAAGAACGGTCCAGAAACACGATGTCATTTGGATGATAGTGGATCGTCTAACCAAGTCGGCCCATTTCATCCCAATTTGTGAAACTCATATGGTGGAAGATCTTTCAAAAATCTATATCCGAGAAGTGGTAAAGTGGCATGGTGTACCAGTGTCTATAATCTCATATAGAGATCCGAGGTTCACATCTCGTTTATGGAAATCATTACAGCAATCCCTCAGAACTCAGTTGACTATGAGCATGCCGTATCATCCTCAGACGAATGGACAATCCGAGCGGACGATACAAACATTGGAAGATATGTTGCGGGCTTGTTTAATATATTTTGGTGGCTCATGGGAGGATCATATACCCTTAGTGGATTTCTTATACAATAACAGCTATCAAGCCTTGATACGCATGGCTCCGTTTGAAGCATTGTATGGAAATCCTTGTCATTATCCACTATGTTGGGTGGAAACTGGTGAAACTTCACTAGTTGGGCCAAGCCTTGTCCAAGAAACAATGGAGAAGATTCAGTTTATTAGAAAGAGGATGGAGATGGCTCAGAGTCATCAGAAATCTTATGCAGATCACCATCAAAGACCGTTGTTGTTCGTTGTGTGTGATCATTTCTTCTTGAGGATCTCTCCAAGGGTTGGACATCGTCGTTTTGGGAAGCAGGGCAAGTTATCTCCTAGATACATTGTCCCTTTTGGTATACTGGAATGGGTTGGAGAGGTGGAATATCGGTTGTAATTAACACCACGGTTTAGTTCGTTACATAATGTGTTCCATGTATCTCAGTTGAAAAAGTATCAGCCTGATCCTGACCATGTGATCAAATGGGATCACGTTGACCTAGAGTCGGATACTTCGTTGATACATATCCTGGTACAGATTGTGGATAGTCAAGAGAAAGTCTTGTGTGGAAAAAGCATCGGTCTAGTGCGGGTTTTATGGCATCATGGTTAGATTCAGGAAGAGACTTGGGAATGTGAAAACGAAATGAAAGAGCAGTGGCCGGAACTCTTTTAGTTGGCTGAAGGTTTTCCACTTTCCGAGGACAGAAAGACCAATGGTGGGGAGAATTTAGTACCCTCGGTTTCTGGTATGTAACCCTTTATCGATGATTTTCATGGTTTTAATGTTAAGGGTGACGAATGGGAGAGTCAGGATAACTTGGAATGAATTTTTGAGACAAAAGGAGAAGTCGCACGGGCGGCGCACGGTTTCTCTAAACCATACGGCCAAACCGTGCGTAGTTGGTCTTGGAAGCAGTAGCTTCCACATGGGTAGTGCACAGTTTGTCTAACCGTGCGGCTAAACCATGAGAGAATGGTGGATGAGGTAGAAGATAACGCACGGTTTGTTAAACCGTGCGAACTAACCGTGTGGCCACTTAAATGAGATCCTATAAAAGTGGATCTCACTCATTTTTGCCTCTAAGTGCCTCATTTAAGCTCCTAAGAGGCCCTAACTTGGGATTTTGCTTCTCCTAAGGTCAAGGAGGGTTCTCCCATCATTCTGGAGGAATTCTAAAGGCTTCTCTTGGCTAATCGAAGCTGGTTTCTTGAGGTATGTGATCGTTCTTCATCGTTCTTGATCGGTTTCTTAGATCTACTTAGATATACTTCCCCTCTTCTCTCGGTTTCTTATATCTACACCCATTATTGGTAGATATAAGTGTGTGTATTCCAAATATAATTATATTTGGTCTTGAGATTTCTAGGATAAGTGATCTAAGGCGGGTTTTTGGAGAATCGGCCTGGGTTTCTTGAGCGTTCTTCGACCATTATGGTTTTCATCAAAACCTTTGAGGTAAGTGGCTTCACTCTCGACTCCTCTTGTTATAATTGATTGGATTAGTTTCAAATTGGTTTATTTTAATTTTTTTATTGTGAAAAACATGGAATAACTCTTCTTTAGTGATGATTTATGGTTTTTATGAGATTGTGAAATCTTAGTGAATTATTGTGAAAAGTGATTTGTCTTATTGAATTTAAAATGTTGATATTAAATTATGGATTTTCTGAAATTGTAGATGGTTTGATGAAAAGTGGGTTTTCAATAAAAAAGGTGTTTTATTCAAATGGTTTGATATTTAAATGACGTTGATGGATTTGGTTTTCAATAAAAAAGGAGTTTTATTGAAATGGTTTGGAATTGAAATGGTTAAGCATTGAAATGGTTTGAATTGGTTGAACACACTTGGTTTTTGACATGATGGTTGTGTGTGTTAATGGGAATGTGGGATGGATAAGGGTTAGGAGTCTCCCCCATTAGTGTTGGGATGGATAAGGGTTAGGGCTCTCCCCCGTCAAACATTCATATTGCATTCGGGACGGATGAGGGTTAGGGGTCTCCCCCATCAGTGTTGGGATGGATAAGGGTTAGGGATCTCCCACGTCAAGCATTCATGTTCATTTGGGTTGGATAAGGGTAAGAATTATGCCCCATCATGGTTAGGATGGATAAGGGTTAGGTCTTCTCCCCTCTTCCAGGTAGCATGCATGGTGGGTTACATGGGTTGTGGAATGGTTTGGGTGTGCCAAAAATGAATGTTTGTGAAATGGTTCTAAAGCTTGTTTGGTTATTTTTCTTTAAAAATAACTTGCTTGAAAATTGGTTTCAATTTCTCTTGGAATTCCTTTGGTTATGAATGGTTTTGGAAACTTGTTTATATTTAGTTATAAACTGCTTTTGAAAAAAAATGTTTTATATAAATTGTTTTTATATAAATGTGGCTAACTCTTCTATCCTAGTGGCGTGAGTATGGAAGTCGTTGGGGAAAACCTACTGATTTTTATACTCACCCCCGCTTTGGCACATTGGTGCTTTTGTAGATGTCGTATTCTAGGTCACAGGTAAAGGTAAAGCATCTTATTGGTAGTGAATTTTGGTGATGCTTGGGAGATGTTGTGGATCTTAGAGCTTGTGGATCATGGAGTTGTAGTGTCTTTTGAGAGTCTTGAGTTGTTCTTCCGATGTGTACTTTGATGCTTAGTTTGGTCTTCTGTTGTTGTGTACTTTGATGCTTAGTTTGGTCTTCCACTATTGTGTGCTTTGATTTTGTTTGATATAAATGAAGTTGTTTATTGGTCTTTCATTTGTTCATGCATCATATAGTGAATGTTTGGTTATGGTTGGTTTATGGGTTTATTTATTAAAGGTAAAATCATCCCCCACTTGTACTTGAAACCCTTCGGCATTTATTGCCAGCCTTTGGCACCTTGGGGATGTCTCTTAAGGCTTGGTAATGACTCGTGGTACTCTCAATACAATGAGAATTGGCGGGTCATTACAAAAAGGTACATGTCATCATTCGTTGTATTAATTTCTACCCCTATAGAAAAAAGAAAAAATGAAAAAAAATGGTTTGAGTTATGGAGGGTAAAAAATTACCACCACTTGACCAATTATTTTTATCATTTGGGGTTGGGTGGTGGATGTGATACTTTTCCAAGCTAAATTTTCAAAAAAAATATAAAAAAATTGAAAATTAAAATGAAAATTAAAATATATGTAAGGGTAACTCATTAATTGAGATCTCATTGATCATGGCCTTTGTGTGAGATTGGGGGTGTGGGTGAGATGAAATTAATAAGAGGATAATTTCATTGTTTTTACTTTGATTATCATGCTTAATACTTAGATCTAAACCTCCTTTTTGAGATTAATGTTTTATTCATAAATTTCCTACCATCCTTAAGACCCAGAATCATATGATCTTAATTTTCAAATACCTCATGATTTTTAGTGATTTGTGTTTTTACTAAGTTGTGAAAATAGATCATTTTAATGTTCATAAGTTTGGTACATGTGCTCAAGGTATGAGGTGAACTCCATATTCATTTTACCTTTAGTGTTGAGAGAAGGAAAAAAATTAGTGAGGTAGATCATGACTTTTCATGTTACATAATGATAATTTAATAATATTTAATGGAATAGAGGAGAATATCCATAATTTTTCTTGGTAATATCATTTACATTATGTCTAGTGAGGATTTGAAATATTTTTTCATATGTAAACCTTGAAAATTATCTCTCCTACATTGAAATTTTTTTGTTTCGTTAATTTTGAATTTTGAATATGGGTTGCATTGGGGTATCCTTTTTTATTCATGGTGGAGATATATGATTGAGTAAAATCATGGTTTAAGTGTGGAGGATTTTATGAGTTCACATTATGTATATATTCTTTAACTTTAATTTAATTTAATTTATAATTTAATTGATTGATAATTTTTATTTTTCATTGAATTAACTTATATTTATGTAATTTACTTTTTATGTTTGATTTTGTAAAAGTAAAAGAAAAATATTTAATTTTATTATATTTTTTTAATTGAAAATTGAGTGTGTTTTGTAGGAAAAAATTTACAAAGGAAAAGGTTTGAAGTCGGCCAAAAAAATTGACCAACTCTATTATCACTTGACACAAGGGTTCAATCCACATTGCAATCCTAAAGGGGTCAACTAACCAAGAAAGACTAAAAGGAGGGCCTATATGAGTAGGAGGAGGAAGTAAATGTCATGAACACTACACAAACATAAAGGGTGGTCCAAAGCATGATGGTCCTATGCATGTCATCATGGGATCATGTGGTGTGTGAGTGTGTATGTGGGAGACCATCCCCTTAGGAAGATTCTAAGTTGATGGATCCATGGAATGTATTATAAGGGAGCACTCAAATGAGTGAATTTACAATGTGGTACAATGTATGAATAGGTAATTGTTCATCATTAAAACAAATATCATCATTCCATGTTGAAGTCATGCACCCACCTTAGATAGATCCCTTTTCCACCTCTTCTACTTGAAGTTTCCAGACTATCGTGTTGTGCCATAGAAAATTCCATAGTTGACACTAGGAAAGATCTATCTTCACATGAAATGACACTTCCAAAGCTTGAGATCACTATGGATCACATCAGGAGCCTAAGACAACCACCATGAATCCCATTGTAATATGTAAAACCCTTAAATGTTAACAGTAGATCGATTCAGCTACTGTGAATGCCGGAAGACTTTGAAAACTTGGTTGCACCATTGCACCATTTTTGTTCCATATTCTTTCCAATGAGGAAGATACCCAACATGATCTTACATTGTGGAGTGTTCAGATACCCCATGAAGATTCCAAAAATATAAGTGATGAAAAATTAATGGAGAAGATAGTTGTGTTTGCAGTATTATTGGCTACATCATAGCCATGAAAAAGGAGAAATACATGATTTTTATGTTATATTGTAGGTATTTTCACTTCTCTGTAGAGGTTCTCAACTTGGAAGTGCTGAGTTTTTAATGAAAATGGACTATAAGAGTCTAAATCATAGAGAGAGAGCTACATTGTGGAGGTTTTGATATAGGTAGTGGTGAGTTTGATGAAAAAATGAGAGATACACCATCTGAAATAGGCTACACATAATTCCATGTATATTTATACACATGGTTTTGATATAAGGGATAACTCCATGTTGTAGTTCTAGTTTTTCTAAAAACCCAAACACCTGATATATTTGAGCTTATCTACGGGATACATGGTGGATTTTGAGATTTTTAATAGTAAAAACATGCATGGGGACTCACCTACTACGTAGGAGTTTAAAATAATCCATGAAACAAGCATCTTCATCTAAGGTAGATTAACAGATGAGGGAGACTTAGTCCCTTTATCATTAAAAAATAATGAGAATTATTCTAATGGAGGTAAAAAATCATTTTCACATAAGGGAATTCATGAATTTTATTGAGAGAATAAAAATTCAAAGAGAATTAAAATTAAGGGAAAATAAAAACTCAAAATTAAAATACTAAGGGGATTCACTCTATAAATAGAAGGATACTACTATTATATAAAGTATACCTCTGAGAGGACTCAGATATATATTTTTATATAACTAGAGGAGGACTACTTCTGGTTTAGGATGCTAGCATATGACGCAAGTGGGATAATTCTATTTGGAATCCAAAGTGAGAGTAGAGTATAAGGGTCAAATTTAACCATGATGACCCATAATTAGGACTTTAATTTCCTTTTTTATTTTCACTTCATAATTATGAATGAATTTTTTGGTTGTGAGAGTAATTAGAAATTGTCTCCATTTTTTGTATAAAATATTTATTTTAGATATAAATTTGTATTACCCCTTCCTCAATTTCTAATTAATAATTTTTTTAAGATTGGGGATGAGTGGATAGAAGTTATGTGTGGGGTGAGTTTGATAAAGAGGATTTTGTTTTACTTTTTAGGTTTCAAATTTCAATTTATTATTACCTTGTGAGTTACTTCATAATCTCATTCTATATGAGACTAGAGAGAGTGAAACTTATAGGGGAAGAAAGCCATCATAATTAAGGGAAGTGGGGAAGTGAGATTTTCCCAGTACTTAACCTTCCATTTAGGATATTAAACACCATGAACCTAAACTAGTTATAGGTAACCTTTAGAAAGGAGCTAGTTTGTTTAGCTAGTTCTAGTTTAGGCTAAGAAGAAAAAGGTTTCACCCAAAGAATTCTCATGGTTAATTAATTTGACTTATTTTTCATGAGTTAAACCATCTATGATTTAATTCTCCCATCTCTTCATCCTTATTTTTATATTTTTGAGTTTTTATAATCACACCTCTCAAAATAGTTTAATTAATATTAATTTTAGTTTAATGTATCGTGAAATCATCAAAACTATTAAATTATTATAACCCTTTTCCTCATGGGATTAAACACTCACTCAACAATACTCTAATCTTTGTATTTAGTGTAGGGAGGGTTTTATAAATTTCTAAATTTTATTTATCTAGAATAATTAGCAATGTCTTCTGGGTGTGTCAATGTAACAATATACTTAACTTCTATTATAATTAAAGTGAATTAATTTTTCTTTATGAAGTTCTAATAAATGCATATTCCTCCAATAAATAATTCACCTCCAAAAAATTAATTTTAATCACCAATTTTATCTACCCCGTCCAAATTATAATATCCATAAAGATGAAAATATGTATCTTTATCATACCTTAAGAAATTTTAAATATTACCTTTTAATTAGTGTAATATCTATTTCACTTCCATAATATGTGACTCTTTAGGATTTATTTAGAATCATGAACAAAGACTAACTGAAAAAATGTCTAATCTAGACACTATCAAGTATAGTAGGCTGCAAATAATCCTCTAAAACACCATTTAATCCACACTCATTCTTTATATATCCAAGGAAAACATTATCCCAAGTGCTATAGGATTATATACCTCTCCTGATCCTTTCATTCTAAAGTCATTCAATAAATCATGAGTATAATTTTATTGTGAGATAAATATAAAACCTATTGTGTTTATAACTTACAAGACTAAAAATAATGTACTCTCATGAATCATTGACTTCTTGAAGTGTTTTCTAATTTTGGAAGTAAAGTCCTTATAATTTTCTCCCTTATTTTCAAAAATAATAATTTCCTTTACATACAAAAGAATAATGAGTGAGTTTTTGTTGTCTCCATTAATATATTTATTGTTATACACCTTTAATTTCTAGAATTCCAGGCTCTTTAAGTTGTTTTCCAACTTTGAATACCATTCTTGGAGTGATTGTTTCAACCCATAAAGTGATTTATTTAGCTTAAAAACTTTATAACCACCACTTTAAAGTAAAAAACCTTATGTTTTTTCAATGTATACCTCTTCTTTAAGTTCAACATTAAAAAATACTAAATTATCATCCACTTAGAACACTTTGTGATTTCTTTGGCCACATATTTCAAGAAAGATTCATATGTTTTTAGCCTTTTGATTGGATAAAAAGTCTTATTGAAGTCTATACCCATAATTTAAAATTATTACTTTCATATGATATGATCATTATTTTGTGTTACTTCTCCCTTCCCATTGAGCCGATTTCTAAAAACCCACTTTATCCCTATCACAATCTTGTCTTTGGATCATGACATCAATTCACAAGTTCCATTATTATCAATCTGATTGATATCTTATTTCATCACCTATATCAAATGTAAAACCATGTTATTTTATGAAAAAAAAAATTTAAATAAATGTAATTTCTTTGACAGCATTCATTACATACAACACCGATTTTAAATGAACCACGATTTACTATTAAAATATTATTATTTAATGTGACAGTTATCACCTAGCCATTGGATTGGTGGGTGTGAATAGAACTAAACAAATTATGAAAAACATATGGTTTAAATATGTATAAAATTAATTCTTTGGTCATCAATTAATTATAAATGAAAATAAAAACCAAATGAAAATTAAGGAGACATTTTTATAAAAAAAACTATTTTTGTATACACAATGTGTGTTTTTATGAATAAATTAAACTGATCACTGTTGGTGAATGATTTAAATGAATTTTATATATTATTTATAAAATATTTTATCATTTATTTGATATTATTTTTCTAGTCATAGGATAAGAATAAATTCATCTTTATGCTTAAAATTTGTATTTTTCTAAAAAGTGGTATCATCGAGTTTTGCGCACTTAATTTAAATTTATTTTTTTATAATTTTAGAAAATGTATTTGAAAAAATTAACTTTATTTTTTAAATCAATATGTCAAAATTATCTTAGAGGTAATTTTTTATAATTTTCTAAAAATATTAATTTTTTTATGAACAGTGAAAATGCTGATTTTTATTAAAACTTATATTTTCATTTAAAGAATTTAAAAGGTTAAATTTTATTTTAAATGGTTTTAAAATTAAACTTAGTTCAAATAGATAATTATTAATCTAATTTATTTCATTGGAATTATTTTTATGTTGAATTTGATATAAAAACTTTTTATTCTTAAGTAAACTTTTCTTTGGAAAACCATTTTTCGTCATGTTTGTGGTTTTAATTTTAAATTAAATTATAAAATTTTGTGAATTTAATTTTAAAAAATTTATTACATATTTTTAATAATAATAATTAATATTATTTAATAATCTCAACTTAATTTTACTCATAATGAAGAGCTAAAACAGTAAAAATTAATTATCACGGTTATGGTTAAAACAGAATTTTGCACATTACACGCACTTGTGTAAAAATTAATTTTCCACACACATAGGATTTTTATTTGATTAATTGGAATTAATATTTATAACTAGTGGGTCTAAATTATCTAATAAGTATAATTTTATTTTTAGTCTTAAAGGATAAATTACCTAGGTAAAAAAGTTAGTTGTCGTGATGAAGGCTAAAATGGTAAAAATAAGTAACCTTAGAGTTAAAGGGAATAAAATGTTTACAATATGTTTATTTTTAGTTTTATAGATTTTTATCAACCTTATATTCCCTCTAATACAATATTGTTCAATTTTGGAGGCACATGGTTTGAGAGTGAATTCCTATTATTGAATAGTTTTGGGTATTTACAAAAATGTCACTCCTCACTTATAAAAGGTAACCTCCTATCCTATTTTTTCAAAATTAAAAATAATCTTATTTCAGCCAATACCTACCCAAATACCTTCATTACTTCCCTTCCCAGATCCTAGAATCCTTGGTTTGATTATAAAATCATCCTATGAAGGCTTTTGTTGCAAACCCAAAGACATTGTCTAAAGAAGAGGTGTCATTATTAACCAATAATTTTTTTTTGTTTCTTCTTGCACCTACTTCAAATATTCTTTGACTATAATTAATTAATAACACTAGTATATTACATATAATAATATGTTATTATGATAATGTAATAACCAATATCTATAATGTCGTACCCGATTCACTCATAAGTAATTGAACCCAGTTTGCCACATGGCCTCAAGTGCACCTCCCCGTACGCTAGAGGATGTTGACTATAAGTGAGGATCTAAATTTATATAGTGGGGAGACTATACCCTCATGATTAGAGTGGAGAACAGTAGTGAAATACATAGATAAACCAATTAATGTAATAATAATATAAATAGATAAATCAAATATCCAAATAAAAGTAATCTAAAAAACATTACCCAATATCATATAAAAAATGATGTCATGTGACAAAGCTATACAAAATGGGAATACAATGGGATATGGTTAGTAGGTATGCAAGTTCACATGATATACAAAAGTGTAAAAAAAACCAAAATCTATCTCCAATAGAATCATGAGCACTAGCTTGGTCCTCTACTCTCATACTATATCCTAATATAAAAAATCAAGCATCCATAGTAGGTAACTTTCCCTTGTCTCTACATGCATCCATGAAGTCTATCTAGGTACCAATCTATAGCCTGAACAGGGTGTGATTAAAACTCAGTAAGCCACCACCAATAGTTTCTATAACTAATCTAGTCTATAAATATATAATTAAGTAATGTGTGGGTAATAATAATGAAAGTAGTAAATGAAATAAATGATATTCAAGTAAAATTAAGTTCCTCATGGGCTACCAATATGATACTACCTACTTCATCCTAAGTTATAATGTCTCTGGGATCTTATTAATTTATGGTTTACTTTATATTATAGGCTTGGGACCTAAGTCTCATGTCCAATGCATCCCTAGGTGATGATATTCTTATAATTGGGTCAATAAGTCCCATATAATTTTTGAACTTAACAGTCAAATACAAATCAAGACTTTAATGTATCTAAATCATTGACTGAATCCAAGTATGTTATTTGATTTGGAAGACACATCATTTAATTTATTGGAAACCTGAACCCATCTAAGGAATTCCACATAGGTAACCCATGTTTCTCTCCATGTGTACTATAAAAACTCATCACCTCACGAGTCTATCCAAGGAATTCCACTTAGGAAACTAGGTATCACTCTAAGCATGGTATAAATGAAATTCCCTCTAATCCCATCTATGGAATTCCACATATGAAACCCAAGTTTCACTCATGGAATAATATAATCTCATATAATCAGTGATCATATATAGGTAATTCTATATAGGATCCATGTATTACTCCCAACACATCATAATTCCATTCACAATCATTCAATTCAAATTTCCAATGAGCCCATCCAAGTCATTTCATAATGGAACCCAAGTGTCACCCATGGGATATCACAATCCCATTTATAACTCTTTTAATTAAAACTTTCCATTTAATTTATAAGTAACAACTCAAAAAAAGTAATAGGAAAGCATATAATAAGTAATATGGTCTCACCACCATTCACCTTTAATTTAAATAATTTTTTTATATTTAAATTATAAAATAATCCAAACCCACTTAGAATATATCTTGGTAAAATATTCCCATAGAATAATAAGAGAATCAAATTAAACACACCCAAAGGGGAGGTTATAATTGTGGTATATGACTACCAATTTTATAATTAGGCATAAATGGGATAACAAATCCATGAAATTTAATTTTATTTAATTAATTTTTCCTTTAAAGGGGTGATTCATGGGAATTTTGGTGTGCAGCACAACAGTGAATCACATAGATATCAAAACATTGTAGAAACGTGGTAGACCACCTACCTTATGCTAGTATATGGCTCCTCATCCAGCAATGGCCTCTAATATGGTCTAGAAAAATAAAATAAAATAAATAGAAAATTGAACTGAAAATATGGCATATTAGACCACATAGATTTATCATTTCAAATGGTGAAAGAAACTAAGAAAGGAAGAAAGTGAATTTTAGAGCTTACCGATGGATATCCAATGTGATCGATAGTGCCAAAATCAAACATCATATGAGGGAGGAGACTCAAAACCTTAATTTATAGAGAATATTTATCTCTCAACATGAGGGGGATTTGATATTTAGAAAATAAAAGGAAGGAAGAAGAGTTAAATTCATGGAGGAAAAAATCATTATTTCACACTTTTTAAAGGGGTGCACGGTTTAGACACATGGTTGGTCAAACTATGTTCCAAAAGTGTGACACCACTATCCATATGGAACACCCCCTTGAATAGCTAGACACATGGTTTAAAAATCCATGCATAACCCAAGTGTGCTCACTATCCAAGGACTCCACCCCCTCACATGTTTTGGAGCACAGTTAAACAAAATATGCACTAACTTTGAATTTTATCTTTGAAAAACCTCTGTAGTTTTTCATGTGTTTATATGGACTACCTTGAATGGTTAGTCAAAATGTGAGCCTCCTCTTTTGGGTATCACAGTTACTACTAAAAGTGTCCCAACTGTGAACCTCATATTGATTCTCCAAAAATTGGAGCTCCAGGTTCCGAATAAGCCCTGGATGCTCTTGAACCCTTCCTTAGTCCCTTAAGTGATATTACAAGAATAAAAATATGAGGTTTAAACTAAAATTTAAATTATTTTTACATCTCTAAAAATTTTATATGTTATAACCTCTGCTCCTTAAAATAACTCATCCTTGATTTTCCCTTCTGATGGTGGTTGAACATCATATGATAATAGTTCTAATGACTAAGCATGTGCAGAAGCCTCTCTATCTCTCAGGTCTCATCCTGTACATGACCATGCTTCTATAGCACCCAAACTAGAGAAACTGATTTTCCTTTGAGAGACTTCGTGTTCTAATCCATTATACACACCAGATACTCTTTAAAAGAAGAATCAACATCCAACTCCACCTTATTAGGCTAGAAAACATGATGTGGGTCTAAATAGTAATGATTTATCTAAGAAACATGAAATGCATCTTGCATAGACTCGTATCTATAGGGTGTTCTATCTGATAAGAAGCAGATATGAACCTCTCTATAACCTCAAAAGGTATAATTAATATAGGTGTGAGCTTCCCTTTTTTCCTAAATTGTAGATTTCCCAACCTAGTAAAAACATGAAAGAAGACTCAATCCCTAACCTCAAACTATAGATGTCATTGATAGTGATTAGAATACAACTTCTACCTAGACTAATTTGTATCCATATTCTTCCTTATAAGATATACTTTTTATGAAGTCTCCTAAATGAGGTGAGGTCCCACTAGTGCTACCTTTCCTACCACTAACCAATATAGAGGTGAACGGAGCATTTTACCATATAGGACCTCATAAGAATCCATATTTATAGTATCTTGGAAACTATTATTGTAATTGAACTCAATAAGAGGTATTTTTTTATCCTAATAACCTCCAAAATTAAGGAAACATACTCTAATAATTTCTTATGACACCTGCATTATATGCTCGAACTAACCTTCATTCTATGGGTAATAGGATGTACTCAATAGTACATGTATACCCAGTGCTTTTTGCAACCCCATCCAGAACCACAAAGTGAATTGAGTTCCCCTATATGATACGATGGTACATGGAACTCCATGAAGGCATATTATCTCCCTAACATATATCCTCCTTAACTCATTTAATGAAAAGTTCTCCCAAATAGGCAAGAAGTGGGTGACCATTTTGGTCTATCAACAATCACCCACACCACATCATATCCATGAGGTGACCTTGGTAAACCCATCATAAAATTTATAGTGATTTTATCCCATTTCCAATCGTGAATTTTCAGTGGTTGTAAAAGTCCTTCTGGTCACTGGTGATCCAACTTCACCTACTGATAGGTGGAACAGTGAGTAATGAAACCAGCTATCTCTCATTTCATAATAGGCCACCAATACTAATGGCGTAAGTCACAGTGCATCTTATTAAGACCAATATGTACTACCCATGTAGAGGAATGAGACTCTCTCATTAAATCCTCTCATATTTCATCCATAACCCAGACACAATCATGAATCTACAAGATCCCATCCCCATCAACAATGCAACCAGGAGGTGGGTCCTCACCTGAAACGCTCTCCCTTAGGACCAATCCCTCTGAATCATAAAGCTATCTCATCTTTACCCTATCTAAAATTTTATAGGTCACTAATAATGATGTGAGTACAATATTCCTAAGAAATTCATTCACCTTTAAAAGCATCTCAAAAAAAGGCCATCAACTACCATTCACTACTAGCCTCTTGAATAGATTGTGTATGAGTCTTCTAGCTTAGAGAATCAGTAACTACATTTTCCTTCCTAGGAATATAATCAAGATCAAAGTTGAACGAATAAAGTTATTTAACCCATATTAACTGTCTGAGATTAAAGTCATATTAAGTGATATCTATTTATGAATTTTATGATCTCTGTATAAAACGAATCACTCCTCCAATAGATAGTACCTCCAAAAATGAATGGCATGAACAACTTCAGCTAGCTTGAGATCATGTACTAGGTAATTAGACTCATGAGGTCTCAAATAGTGAGATTCCTACACCATGACTCGGTCCCCTTACATCAAAAAATCTCCCAATCTGATGCCTAATTCATCACAATAAATTGTATAGACTCTTCTAGGATCATGTAAATTCAATTTTAGTTTTGAGGTAAGTCTTTATTTGAACTCTTTAAAGGATTTTTCATAGGCTTTATACCATAATAATTTAACACCCTTCTTTATCAATCCTATAAGAGGTTCTAAAAGGCATGAAAAATATTAAATAAAATTACTATAATACTTAGTTATCCCCATGAAACTTTGAATGTCAAATACGTTCTTGGGATGCTCCCAAGAAACCACAACACCCACCTTCTCTAGATCCATAGATACCCATGATTCCAATATGATGTGACCCAAGAAGTGAACCTTATCAATCCATAAGTGTCATTTTTTGATCTTGGCATACAACCAATGATATCTCAATGTACTTAATATAATTTCAAGGTGTTTATCATGATCATGTCAAGTTTGAGAATACACCAAGATTTTATCCACAAAATCAGCCACAAATGAATCTAGATACGGGTGGAAAACCCAATTCATCATAGCCATGAAAACTTTCATCATGTTCATGAGACCGAACATCATTACCAAATACTCATAAAATCTATATCTATTATGGAATGATGTATGTGGTATATCTAAAGGCCTAAATTGTACCTGATGATAGCCAGATCTCAAATCAATATTTGAGAAAACCTGAGCTCCTTAGATCTGATCAAAAAGGTTAATTATACGAGGTATGGTATTATAACACCCTGTTACCATTCTGTTAGGTATGTTCAATTTTTTTCTTTTGGTTTTCTTTTTCATTGGGAGAGTATTTTCAAACTTGAATTAGGAGGATACCTATAATGGTGAAGTTAGATATTTTTTGGAACTTTTAACATGAACTTGTGGTTTTTAGTGCTTGATGGGTAGTTACATGACATGTAATGGGATTTCATGATGTGTATTGGATTCCAAACAAATCTTGTGAGTTGATTAGATAGCGTGAGAATTTTACACATCATGTAAGGGTTATACACCGTGTAATGTAAAAATTCAGTTTTTAATTACAAAGGTGATGGATTTTTCGATGTAACTTAAAATGAAAGGGTGTCACGACATGTAAAAGATTATACGCCATGTAAGTCCCCAAATTACTGCTCTTAGGGTTCCATATAGGTTTTTGAGGCTTCATTCTCTTCTTTAGTCTTCTCTTATCGACTATAGATCATACCTTAGGAGATTTTGGGTGACTTCCTTCTATCCAAATCGATTCGTTCTATGATTGATCACCATTGGGGTTGAATTTATCTTATCTAGGTAAGCGTTTTTATTGGTTTTTATTTGTTTTGGGTTGTGTCTATGTTTTAGTTTTAGATTAATGATTGTATAGGGTTTTATATAGATCTTATTCATATTCATGGAGTTCCTTTCTTTCCATAGCATGTTCTATTGAGTTCCAATCACCGTCATCAAAGGTAGTTAGTTTATCTACATATTTGAGGTAAGTGGATCAGTTAAATTCTTCTAATTTCCTAAATGTTTTATAATTATTAAGGGTTTTTTGAGATTTGAAATGGGGTTGAATGTGTTGGAATTGAAAAGATCATGGGTTCGTGTTTTAAAGGGGTTTTTCATTGAAAATGGAATTTCCTCGATTTGAAATGGAAAATGGATTTTCAAACCTTGAAGAATATTTTCTTGGATTTGAAGTGGTTATATAAAAATTTAAGCATGGTTTTTGAATCATAAATTGAAAAAAATTGCACA
The DNA here is from genome assembly GCA_963277665.1 of Viscum album. Lineage (NCBI taxonomy): Eukaryota > Viridiplantae > Streptophyta > Magnoliopsida > Santalales > Viscaceae > Viscum > Viscum album. The sequence goes on from OY728135.1 coordinate 272,234,658, forward strand.
ATAGGAACCTTGGGTGTATTGAGAAATAGACACAGGTATCCTTAGTGTGTGTGACACCACTAGGAGGTAACCTCTTGTATTTATATGGTCTATATAAGGCCTTGATGTTAGTTAGATCCAACCTTATTCCTTATTATGATTGTGAGTGTCTAGTACATATTGTCCCATAGGATAGAGCATGACTGGTAAGTGAATTATTATTTCTGGTTGTTTAATACATGATAGATTATTTCATGGATGTTGGATCACATGCATATTTATATTCAGTATCTTTAACTTATTTGTTTCTATATTTGGAAAACATGACATGAAATTTTTGAAAACTCAAGGATTGTTTGAAAAAGGCTTTCAAATTTTTTTATTTATAAAAATGGTTGTAAAAATGCTTTTTTTATCTTGAAATTGTGAATTGTTGTTATTAGAATATGTATATATATTTTGGTGGTATCCAACTAGGATCCATTGCTCATAACCTATTTATATCTATGGGTGGATTTAGACCTTGTTTTTTAGGATATAGGTAAAGGTAAGAGAATTTTGTATCATGAATTCTTATCTTTATGTTTCTATTTCTATTTAGGATGATTTGGAGGTGACGGTTGGTCACATGGAGACTAGTTTGTCTAGTTGTGTCATGCTTTCTAGTTTTTTCTATTTATCTTAGTTGTATATCTCTGTTTTTTCTTTAAACTCTAGTTATATGTATTGTTATCCTTATATAAAAGACTTATTTTTTTATCTTTGTTTTACCCCACCCCATAATGGGCTGACTTGGGTGACTGTTCTAGTTGACCTAGGTTGGTCTGTTATAATTTGGTATCAACGGGGTTACTCAGGCTGAAGTTTGATAGCACTTTTTGAGTTAGTTATATATCTTGGGTGGATAGAAGTAGTATTTTCTTGATTTATATAGTCTATGAGGTAAAGTTTCATGGCTAGATCACTCCCATGACTGAATTCGTGTTTCCATGGGTGGTCAGAAAATATTTACTAAGTACAAGACCTATTATTTAGGTTCATTTGAATAAATTGTATGGTAAGTTTATTTAAATTAAACTATCTAAAAAGTTTGGGGACTTTGTGTGTTTATGGTCATTTTAATAAACTAAGTAGGTATTTTATTTTTATATACTTGTTACTTTCTAAATGTGTTTCCCTTTTTTGGTAGAATTCATAACTTCTTTAAATTTTTATTATTTTAAAGATTTTTTTTATTCTTGTTTTTTGTTTATTTGTCTTGGAGTTTCTCATGATTGATTGGTTATTATATTTAATTTAAAATAAAATTGATCCTATAAGAGAAATTCCAAATACGAGAGGGGAAGTCATGAGGTAGGTTCTATAGGCAGATCCTCTGGTGGACTCTTCTTTGGTTGAAGTAGTGATGTGTACCATTCAGGATATGGGGTTTTGTGGGTGCAATGAACCTAGGACAAGTAGTGGATCATGGATCATACTTTACCAATCATAATCCACTTATCTTCTGTGGTGATAAATGACCACAATAGTTAGAGGAGTGTCTTGAGTGTATTGATAGGATCTTTAACTTTTTGAAGACTCCTGAAGATTCTCAGGTGGGTTTTTCCACATATATTCTCAAGGGACTAGGAATAAGATGGTGGGACTCGATAGTTAAAGCTAAGTTACATGAAGGTATTACTAGGGTTTCATTCAAGAAGATATTTAATCATTAGTTTTATTCTGAGACTTTACATGTGTAAAATACTTAATCGTTTCTGACATTATAGAAAGGGGACCACACTGTTCTGGAGTACTCCACCTGCATTACTGAGTTGGTGCATCTGTCACTAGAGATTATCACCAATTATTACTTAAAAAATATGAGGTTTGAGATGGGGATAAGGGATTATGTTTGGTCAAAGATAGTTATTTTTTCCTTCTTACCTTTTTTGTGGTAGTGGATAAAGCATCTTTGGCTCAAGAAGATATAGCTGGAAGGACAGGTTTGGATAGAACTTCGATATGTGAAGCGGTTAGCCAGGTTGCTTCATCTGGTCAGAAAAGAAAGCATATGAGTGGTTAGTTTTATGAAGGATCATTTTTATGGGATTCTTCAAGGAATAAATAGGTTATTTTCTACCATTGTGGGAGGCGTGGTCATACTAGGCCTCATTATATGGAGGCTCCTAGGACTTTCATCTTTGTGGGTGATCTGGCCATCTAAAATGTTTCTATGATAATATGTCCCAAGATAGTAAGGTGGGATACACTTTCACCAAGGGTTCATTGGTATAGGTTGATGATTCCAATGGTGGTGGGTCTCATTCTCAAGACAAATAGGATTTCTAGGTGGCTAATTTTGGATAGCTTTATGCAGAAGAGTGTGTTCCAGAGGAATCTGAAGTAGGGGCAGCTATTGTTAGAGGAACAGTGTTTATTTTGTATTTCATGGTGTTAGGTTTGTTTGATATAGGTTATACTCATTCTTTTATATATTCAAAGTTGGTTTATGTTTTGTGTTTGCACTTATATCTCATTTCTTTATTGTTTAATCTTTCCATTCCTTTAGGAAAGAGGTCCGAACAAGGTTTTAAGTATCCCATATATCGGGTGGTGATAGGAGACTTTGAGGTGTTTTGGGAATTTTTATTGCTTGATCTTGACATATTTGACTTTATTATCGACATATATTGGATGATAAGTGTTAAGGAATATATATATTATTATCTCCATTGGGTATAGTTATTATCTACCAATGGAGTCACTCATGTTTTCCAGGGTGAGCGGGACTCTAGATCAGAGAGGGAAGGGCCTATTGTCCCTTATGCTAGTATAATATCATGAAAATTGTCAGAAATGTTTCTTGATGCAATTGAACCATGATTGGGTGGTAAGCTACCTGTTATTGTGTGTGCATACCCTGAGGTATTTTTAGATGATTTTTCTGGTTTACTGCTATAGAGATAGGTTGATTTTTCTATTTACTTTCTCCCATGAGTGATGCCCATTTGTATTCCATCCTATCAAATGGAACCTACCAAGTTGGTGGAACTTAAGTTCCATCTTGAGAACCTGGAGATGAAAATATTTATTCATCCTAGCATGTCACTATGGAATTCACCTATACACTTTTTTAATAAGGTAGATGAGAGCCTTAGACACTGTAATGACTATCAAAAGTTGAATTGGGTGACCATTAAGAATAAGTATCCTTGACCTGGAATTGATGATCTCTTACATCATCTTAGAGGGGATATTTGGTTTTATAATATTGACCTATAGTTGGGGTACCACCAGTTGAGAGTCTGAGAAGAGGATATACCTAAGAGAACGTTTTGGAGTCGATATTGTCATTTTGAGTTTTTGGTTATTCCATTCGGTCTCACTAACACTCATGTGGTATTTATGGCCTTGATGAACTGAATATTTCATTATCTCTTGGAATATTTTGTTGTTTTGTTCATAGATGATATCTTGTTGTACTCTAAGACATAGGATGATCATAGAGACTATTTGGATATCATTTTAGAACCTTGAGGGAACATCATCTGTATGGTAAGATTTCTAAGTGTGAGCTTTGGATACAAGAGGTAAAGTTTCTGGGGAATTTGATATCTGAGAAGGGAATCTTAATGGAATGTGAAAAGGTATAGGTAGTTATGTCTTGGGAATATCTCAGAAAAATTTTTGATATTAGGAGCTTCTTGGGGTTGGCAGGTTACTATAGTTTATTTTTTTGGGACTTATCCAAGATTGCATCTTCGATGAAATATTTAACCCATAAGGGTGTAATGTTTGAATGGAACAACAAGTTCCAGAGATATTTTGAGAAGAAGGATATGAGGATGACTTCATCACTAGTTTTGATTCTTCTAGAACCAGTTTCAGGTTATGTTGTTTTCTGTGATACTTCTCATACAGGTTTGGGTTGTGTCTTGATGCAGGTGAAATAGGTTGCAGATTACAGATCTCACTAGTTAATCCATCATGAGAATAACTAACTTACCCATGATCTTGAGTTGGAAGTTGTTATGAATGCACTCAAAATATGGAATCACTATATCTTTAGAGAAATGTTTACAGTATATCCATATCATAAGAGCCTGAAATATTTTTTTACTCAGAGAGATCTAAACTTACGACAGAGACATTGGGTTGATTATCTTCTTACCTTTTATATTTATATTTTATATACCCCTGATAAAGTAAATGTGGTAGTTGATGCATTAAAAATAAAATTACTGACACAAGTTGTAAAGGAATCAATTGAGTAGTGGTCGCTAATGAGTTTGTTCACTGACATGAGCTTGGGTTAAAATAGGTTATAGGAAATGTGTTCTTGGATTCGATAAAGTTTGAATCATATTTTGATGAGTTATTTCAACTTTAGAAGACAATAGACACCAAGATCTGATGCTTAGGATAAATCCTAAATGGTGGGGAGACCTTTTTCAAGTTGTCTTGTTCTCCTAATGGAGCTTTATGCTTCCATTACATGTTGGTTATTCTGTTTTCCTTGATGTTGGAGTTACTAGATAGTGGAAATGGGTCATGTTGGTATTTTTACCCTAGGGATATAAATATGTACCACAATTTAAGATGTTGGTATTGGTGTTCGGGGATGAGGTTGTTAGTTGCAGATTTTGTATCACGGTGTCTCACTTGTCAAAGAGTTAAGACAAAACACCAGAGACCTGCAGGTTTATTTCATCCTTTAACCATTCTGATATGGAAGTGGGATGATATTTCCATTGATTTTTTTTTGGTTTACCATGGAATCCTATTGGGAATAATTTTATTTGGGTGATTATTGATAGAATCATGAAATCATCACATTTTTTACCAATAAATGGAATGATGAAAGTGGAATGGCTTGGGGACTAGTATGTCCAAGAGATTATGATACTTCATGGGGTTCTTTATGCATTTTTTTATGATAGGGACTTGAGGTTCACATCTAGTTTTTGGAAAGTTTTATAGAAGGAAATGGGTTCGTAATTGAAATTTAGCATGGCTTATCATCCACATATAGATAGAAAGATAGAGAGGGATATCTAGGTTCTTGAGGATATGATCCAAGATTTTATGCTTGATTTCGGTGGATCTTGGGATAGGAATTTTCTTTTGTTCAAGTTTTCCTATAACAATATTTTTCATGATTAGGTAAGTATGGTGTCCTTTGAGGCTTTATATGGGAGGTCATTTTGATCTCCCTTATGCTGGTTAGAGTCGGTAGAGTGGTCCTTGGTTGGGATGAGTGTTGTTAAAAAGATGAAAATGTTGGTGCAGTTGATCTAGGGGCATTTGATCATGACATAGAGTCATCATAAATCTTATATGGATCATCATCATCATCTTCTATAGTTTGAGGTAGGTGGTCAGGTCTTTCTTATAGTTTCACCTTGCTCAGGACATCATTGGTTGGTTAATCAAGTTAAGTTGGCACTGAGGTTTGTGGGCCCCTTTGAGATCATTGAGCGATTAGGGAGGGTGGCCTACTAGTTTCTTTTACCATTTGGCTTGACTTCTATCCACAATTTTTTTCATGTTTCCTAGTAGAGGAGATATATACCATATACTTACCATGTGATTATATGGTATGATGTTGATCTTGAGCCCAATACCACTTTGGTTGAGTATCCAATTAAGATTATGAATCAATAGGATAAGGTACTACATGGTAAAATGATCCCCCTGATCTGGTTATTGTGGTGGTGTGGATAGGATCACCATGAGATGTGGGAGTGAGATTTATTGATGAGGCAGTAGTGGCCTTCTCTTTTTTTGGATCCAGGATCATGATCTTTTTCTGGGGATAGAAATCTTTTATGGTGGAGAGATTATAACACCCTATTACATTTCTATCAGATATATTCAATTTTTTATTTTGGTTTCCTTTTTCTTTGGGTGATTATTATAGACCTTGAATTGGGGGATATCTATAATGGTGAAGTCAAGAATTTTTGAAATTTTCAGCATGAAGTTGTGGTTTTTACTACTTTCTAGGTAGTTACATGATGTGTAATGTGATTATACGATGTGTATTTTCTACTAGATAGATCCCATGAGTTGATTATATAGAATGAGAATATTAAATTTCATGTAAGGGTTACATGTCTTTTAATGTTAAAATATAATTTTTAATTATAAAGGTGATGCATTTTTGGAGTAACTTAAGATAAAATGGTTTTACAATGTGTAAAACATTACACACCATATAATTCACCAAGTTACAGATTTTAGGGTGACATGTGGTTTTTTGAGGCTTCATTCTCTTTTTCAGACTTCTCCTCTCGATCAGAGCTTGTACCCTAGGAGATTTTGGGTGACTTCATTCAGTCTGAATCGATTCATTCTGTGATTGATCATCATTGGGGTTGGATTTTTCTTATTTGGGTAAGCATTTATATTGTTTCTTTGGATTCATTTTTGTCTATGTTTTGGATATGAATTTGTGATTGGATAGGGTTTTCTATCAATCCTCTTCAGATTCTTGAGGTTCCTTGCTTTGCGAAGGCCGTTCTCTTGAGTTCAAATCCCCATTTTCAAAGGCGGTTAGGTTTTCTATGTCCTTGAGGTAGGTGGATCAGTTAAATTGTTCTAATTTATTGAATTTATTTTATTTATTATTTTTTTCTTGATATTTTAAATTGTATTTCATGTGTTGGGATTAAAAAGGGTGTGGTTTCATGTTTTGAAGGCTTTTTTTCCTTGAAAATGGAATCTCCTTGATTTGAAATGGAAAATGGATTTTAAAACCCTGCAAAAAATTATATTGTCCTTGAAATGGTTTTATAAAAATTTTATAATGGTTTTTAAAACAAAAAATGACAAACATTTCATAGTGGGAACCTTGGGTGTGTCAAAAAAGAGACATGGGTAGCCTTAGTGTGTGTGACACCACTAGCAGGTAAACACTTGTATGTCAATGTTCTACGGTAGGCCTGATGTTAATTGGATCCAAACTTATGCCTTATTAGTCTTATGTATGTCTAGTACGTATTTTCCCATAGGCTATAGCCCCACTGGTAGGTGAATTATTATTTTTGGTTGTTTAATACATAATAGATTATTTATTGGATGTTGGTTCGCATGTATATTTATATTTAGTATCATTACCCTCTTTGTTTCTAGATTTGGAAAACATAACATGAAATTTGTGAAACTTAAGGATCATTTGAAAAGGTATTTAAAATTTATTTATTTATAAAAATTCTTTTAAAAATGTTTTGTTTTAAATATTGAACTTTTTCATTCTTGTTATTAGAACTTGTATCAATATTTTGGTGGTATGATACTTGGTGCTGTTGTTCACACCCTATTTCTTCCTATGGGTGTTTGTAGACCTTTTTTTATAGGATACAGGTAAAGGAAATACAATTCCATAGCATGAAGACTTCTCTTTATGTTTTTGTTTCAGTTTAGGATGGTTTGGAGGTGATGGTTGGTCACATGGATACTAGTTTGTCTAGTTTTTTTGTACTTTTTGATTTTTCTTGTTTGTATCAGTTTTATCTCTATTTGATTTTTCTTTACACTCTAGTTGTATATCTTGCTACACTTATATACAATACTTTTTTATCTTTGTTTTACCCCACCCCATAATGGTCTGATTTGGGTGACTGATCTGGTTAACCCGGGTTGCTCTGTTACAAGGATTCTAATTCTTAACCATAAATAGGTTCAATTTCTGGTAGTCCATGAAAAGCCTAAGGGTTCCATCTTCCTTCTTGGAAAAAATAATGGATAAAACCCAAGGTAAAATACTTGGTCATACAAACCCCTTGGATTCAAGGTCCTCTGACTATCTTTTGAGTTCCCAAAGCTCAGTTGGATCCATCCTATAAGGAGGAATAGACACTGGCGATGCCCATGGAACTAGCTCAATAGTAAACTCCACCTCTCTCTTATGAGATATTCCAAAACAATTATTCTGGGAAGAAATCCTTGAAACAATCCACTACAGGAGGTAATTACCTCTGATGTGTTTCCTAATCACTTATAAAAATATTTGAAATCTAGGATATCACTCCGCCCATCCCATGATGATCGGGTCTAGATCAAATATCTTTAACATCCCATTATCCTTTATAAATATAATTTCCACCCTCATGTGATGTGAAGGACACCCACTAAAGATAATAATCAATACAGACATGATAAGGAACCAACTAATCCATACGGAGAATAATTTTGAGGCCTGACATCTCAATAACGAAAAGGTTCTACAAGAAGTGATAGTCACCAATCTCAAGGGGGGCACTCCTTGCATTGGCATACACTTTCTGATAAGACTCCCAATGAAGTATCAAGATTCATCACTCCAAAAAAATATTTGATCTCAAGGATAAGGCTTTCCATAATAGACATGGATATTAAGAATGTAAAGTGCCAGTGTCAAATAAGGTAGATACTAAAACAGTGGCTACTAAAATCATACCTTGTACTATAGAAGGTCCAATGCTCTACTCCTCATATGTAGGTTGCACTGTATAAATTTGGACTGATCTTCCTCCCTAAGTCACAACCTGAATACCCTAAGTAGGTCCACCCTACTGGCGCTACATATCAGAATTATGAATTCCTTGGCCTCATCCACCTCCTCATCATGCACAACTGATAGTACTCAAGTTCCCTACCTGACATAGAGTTGTTGATCCTACCCTTGAATATAAAACTAGTGTAAACCCCCTATCACTAGGAATTAAAGGAATGGTTATGCAAAAACACTAGAGATATCCCACCTTTTTTCAATATTGGAACTCAATCAGGTGGTACACTAGGGATTCTTATGAACTGGTCGACCACACTATTGAAATACCACATAAGTTTCAGTTCTCATTGTTTAGATTCCACTTCCCCCATGAACAGACTCAAGGTGATGCTTCTTACCGCTAGATAAACCACTTTCCTATCTATGTGTTGAACCGCCCTATCCCACACCTTTATCTTCCCTTAGATTTTTCTCAATGATGAGGTCATGGTTCACTATCTTAGAAATGGTAGTCAACCAAAATATGTTTACATGTGATCAGGTGGCATATATAATTGCATCCTCAAATCACCTCACTCTCAACTATTTGTCACCAGTAAGAATTTGTGTGATGCACTAGAGCTCATTAAAGTGGGTTGAATAGTCCATGATGAACATGGTACCCTACTGCAGATAAATAAACTCCCTTGCTCATTCCTCCCTCGGTATCTATGGAAAGAAGTAATCATAGAAAGTGGTCTGGAATCCCCTCTAGACCATATTCTAATGGTGATCTACCTAGGTAATTATATCCCACTAACACTTAGTATAATAACATAGTATATAAACAATTAGTTTGAATATATGCTCTAGATGCATCTATAGATGCTTGAAAATAGTCATAATGGCATCCAACCATGACTCAGCAACATGGGGGAAACTATCCCCCTAAAAATTAGGTGGATACTACTACTAAAACTATCATTTAAACTCTTCCATAGAAGGAAAAGGTCATGGGGCTCCCTTCATGGTCTGATTGAATCGTAGGAATCCCTCTCAAAATCAGGCATCGCTTCTCAAGTCAGGTATAATTTGAGGTGATGCAGGTGAAACTACTAGAGGATTAGATCCCACCACATCAGAAGCATGGTCATCACCACCTTCCTAGTATTCAACTTGAGGCCATTATGAAGGCATATATATATATATAATTCCAAATTCACTTCTTAGACAAATTTTGATAATATAGAATATTCAGACACAAAATTAGTAAAGGTACAAAGCCTTCCTATAATAGATTCAAATACCCATATACCTGCTCCTAAATCCAGGTTTCGTTAAAGGTTCCCTGAAGTATGGAAGATTCCCTGGTGTAGGGAGTTTCAATTACAAGGTATAATGTAATATTCCATTTAAATTGTAATTTGAATCTCCATTTATAGCAACCATTCTATTTATGAATCAATAATTTAGTGAACTTTCTATGTTTATACAATGATCTAGTAAAATGAATTACCATTCCCAAATTATAAATTCATATTATTTATAAGTAATAATTGGCACTTCATGCAACTGATACTTGACCATTACATTTGGTATCAGGATGTAATATACCATATAAAATGATTTGATTATATGAATCATCATTCCCAATTTATATAAATATAATCTTTATAAATTAAAATTGGAATTCATGTAATCAAAATCAACTAATGTTTCATTACATGTAACCATAGTTACTTAACTCAGACATTTGATAATTGGTTAGTTAAGGTATCACCATCAAGATATGAGGGAAAATGTAATTTAGGTTGATGTTCATACTTTAATTAACCAATTATTTATCTCATTCATCCTATAATAAATTTATTCAAATAGCAGTTATATCACTCAGGGAACATATAAAATGTTGTAGTAAATACACGTGATAAAATTAATAGAGCATGGAATATACATAACATGTGAATCCTTGGGTCCCTATAATAGTGAATGATACAATACTTCCTTGCCTTACCAGACCAAGGGTAAAATAAAATCCATTTTAATAAAAAATGTCACAAATCATGTGCATCACCCAATGGTGAAATCAATAAAAATTTAATAGTTGAAAACCAAAATAACAGACCCCGCCCTAAGAAACTTGGATTTTTTCCTATACATGGGTTAGCTACTCCCAATCATAGGATCATTACCAAATTCTAACATGTTCCTATTCTCTTTTCTACTAACCCAAAATAGTAATACAAAAGGAAAAAAATCTATAATACCCCTTGTAGAATTTCTAACTCAATTCACTCATAAGTAACTAAACCTGTTTGGACAATGGCCTCAATATCTATTCCCCATATTCCAAAATCTTCCAACTAGTATTGAGGGTCTAAGGTGATACGGTGGGGAGACTATATCCCCATGATCAAAGTGGATCACAGTGGTGAAATTGATGGATAAACCAATAGAAGCAATAATAATGGAAACAATTGAAGAAAACTTCCAATATATTCATAATAACTAGCTCATTCATCTGCTCTCATACTATGTCCAAGTATAAAAAATCAAGAATCCATAGTAGGTTTTTTTCCCTTGTCTTTACCAACATCCATGAAGTCTGTTCGAACACCAATTAGTAGCCTGGACTGGGTGTGAGTAAAACTCAGTATGATACCACCAACAGTGTCTATAAATAATCTAGTCCATGGATATATAATGAATTAGTGTGCAGGTAATAATAATGAAAGTAGTAAATAAAATAAATGATAATTAAGTTGGATCGGGTCCTTATAGGCTACCCATCTGATACATCATACTTCATCCCAATTCAAAATGTCTCTAAGAACTTATTAAGTTATGGTTTAATTTCTATTATAGGATCGAGACCCAAGGATCATATCCAAGGAATCCCTAGGTGATAATGGTCATATAAGGGGTTAAAAAAGTCCTATGGAATTTTAGAAATTGTAAATTGAATATAAATCAATACATTAATGTATCTAAAGTATTAACCAAATCCATGTATGTTATTTAACTTGGAAGATGATTCATTTAATTGATTGAAAACCTAGTATCATCCAAGGTGTTTCATATAGGGAACTTGGGTATCACTCCATGTGTACTATAAAAACCCATCATCATAGGATTCCATCCAAGGTGTTCTGCTTAAAAACCTAGGTATTACTCGAGGAGTAGTATAAATTAATTTCCCTCTGAGCTTGTCCAAGGAATTACCCATAGGGAACTCAAGTGATGCTCATGACATAATATAATATCTTCTTCTTAGTGAGACCATATAGGAAATTCCATATAGGATCCATGTATTACTCCAAAAAAATCATAATTCTATTAAAAATCGTTCAATTCAAATATCCAATGATCCCATCTAAGGATTTATATAACAGAACACAAGTGTATTCCATGGCATATCACGATCCCATTTATAACTCATTTAATTCAAATTTTCCATTTCATTTATAAGATACAACTCAATAAAAGTAATATTAAATCATAGACTAAGTGATATTGTCTCACCACTATTCACCTTTCATTTATCAAATTTTTTCCATTTAAATTAGAAAACAATCCAACCCCACTTAGATGGTGGTTTTGTCACAAGGTATCCATAGCGTAATAAGGGCATCAAATTAAACACACACAAAGGGGTGGTTTTAATGGAGGTGGAAAACTACCAAGGCTTTAATTACATAAACATGGGATAAAAAAATCCAAGACAATAAAATTTATTTAAATAATGTTTCATTTAATGGGGTGACACCTAAAAAGGCTGGTGCGCAGCACAATGATGCATCACATAGACATCAAAACTTTGGGGAAAAGTGTTAGACTACATACCTTATACTGGTAGATGAATCCTCATCCAATATTGGCCTCTAATTCAGTCTAGAATGGGATAAATTAGAGAAATAAAAAAATCCCTCAAAATAGGGCATATTGGCCTACATGGATTAGCATTCCATGTGGTGAAATAAATGAAAAATGGAAGCAATATGATTTAAGAGCTTATCAATGACTATCAAACATGAACGATGGAACTTAAATAATACATTGTATTAGGTAGGAGGATCAAATCTTATATTCAAAGATAATAGGGATCTCTCAATGTGAGGTTGGAGGTGTTGTTCAATTAGGGAAAGAAAAGGGAGGAAGAAGATTTAAAGGTACAAAGAAAAAAATCGTTATTTCACACTTTTTAAAGGGGGCATAATTTGGTCATGCATTTGGAAAACCCATGTACCAACCATACACCACCACTATCTGCATGTAACACCCCATTTCATGGTTAGGATCATGGTTTGAAAAACCATGTGTAGCTCATGCGTTCTCATTATCCAAGGACTCCACCCCCTCGCATGGTTAGGTGCACGATTAGAAAAACCATGCACAAACTGTGCATTTCAGCTTTGCGGTTTTTCTCATGGTCATTTGGAATAAATTTAATGTTTATTTAAAATATGTATATTCTATTTTTGGATTCATTATTAAGCCTCATGGTTAATAATAACCTTGCACCAACTGTTCACCTCATATTCCTTCTCCAAAAACCGGAGCTTCGGGCTCCGAACAAGCCATGGATGGTCATGAACCCTTACTTAGTCCCTTAAGAAATATTAAAAGAATAAAAATAATATTTTTAAACTATAATGTAAATGATACATACCTATATGAAAATTTTTGATGTTAAAATATCTATCTCCTCTTCTATCAAATAGAAAACGAAACTGTCGACCGTGTGTACGGCGGACTACCACCTCATAAACCGATGTAATTCATTTTATATCACTGCCTCTCATGGGTGGATATAATGATGAATTTAATGTATATATATGATATTTATTACATAATTATACTTATAAAATTATAATATTATATCTACCCTCTTACCTTCCAATCTAGTGGAAAACGATAACGTCGCTCGTGTGTACGTGTGGACTATCGCCTCCACAAAGTGATGTGATTTGTTTTTCATTTATGCTTTACATGGATTGTAATAAGAATATATTTAATGAATATAAATTATATATATGATATAATTATTATTATTTAATGTGTTAATTAATATTTACCTTTCTTTCTTCCCATTCATCGAAAATTGAAAACATCATTCATGTGTATGTATGGCCTACTGTCTCCATGAATAACGTAATTAATTTTTCTATATCTAACTTTTATAGATGATTATAAATATGTATATAATGAATATATATTATATTTATTTCATTATTAACATTATTAATATTATGGAACCATAATCATAGTACAAGGACCAAAACATTCAAACCAAAACATATATGGAAAGCGAGGCAGTTATCACCTAGAATAGTGATTATAGTAAAGAACTGTTAATAAATGGGTGATAAAAGGTTATAAGTAAATCATTTATAGTGTGATATATATGAGTATTATTTTTTAATATGTTTATAATAAACCTACATTTATTATACAATAGGTTCAAACATGTACAAGGAGATTTGAGTCTTGAGGTAAGGGATTTTTGTCTCACTTTTATTACCATGAGACACATGCATTATTCACCATTTATTTATTCTATGCGGTCTATATACTACCCATGAATATATTTTATGATTAATATCATAAATATTATGTATATTTACATATATATCTAAGTTTCTTTCATGAGTTTTTACTTCAAAAGTTATCGAAGTGGTAAGAGTCTTATGTTGTGATCTCATTATTTACTAGGATTGTTTATGATTATGCTTTTGATGATAAAATTCCATGATCTACCTCTTAGGAACCTCATGAATTTTATTATACTATGTTTACTTTTATATAATACATTATTTCATTTTCATTTTCCTATCTTTATGTACTCAAGTGACCAAAATAATTTTTTTAAGGAAAAATAAACTTTATTTCTATCTTCAGTTGAAAATCCTTTCTCCTCCATGTCCATGTTTTATAAAATTGTTTTGAAGAATGTTTTTACCATTATATAATGTTTTTTTGAAATAATTTTTACCCATGTTTTAATTTTAAAAAAAAAATTAAAAGGAATCTTCTTTTCACTTTCTAAATAATGTAATTTTTGACTTTTTATCGACAATGTGAAATGAATCTTTGTTTTAATGTATACGGCATGAACATAATTTCCTACTGTCATGACCCACTCAATTATCTGAATCTTGATTTAAAATTTTTCAAGTTTATTTTCAAATAAAAATTTTTCCTTAATATTTTGGAAATTTTTAGATTTAAAATAAGTGACTTCAAAGAGAAAAGGTTGTTTTTCCTCAGGAAATATTGTAACTGATATTTTAAAGATATTTTTCATCTAAGATTACATCCTTTGAAGTTACTTAAGTTTTACTGTGGATATGATCTAATGATACCAACCTTATTATTTCTCTAGATGGTTTGTAATTTTGATGATAATATTTTTATGAAACTCGTTCCTTTTCCACAGGTTATACTGAGATGAATTGATGAAATGTTTATGAAACTTATTTCTTTTCCACAGGTTATGCCATGATGAAATTTTTATGAAACCCATTTCATTTCATGGGTTATGATATGATGAATGATTTATGATATTATGGAATGCATTTCTATGATTTTCATTATGTTATGGGTGGGTCTAGAATTATCTATCCCTCTAATTAATTGAGTAAAGATTGATATCTCATGAGATAAATAAGATTGGAATAGGGAGTGAACCCAGTTTAGTAAGGGACTCAATCCACTATTATAGTATTGGGAGTGAACCTTAACTATTATAATATTTTGGGGATTGAACTCATTCCACTTTGATCATCTTGGGAAAGAGCCTTGACTACTAAGAAAATTATTTTATATACTTATATGTATTCCACAAACTTATGTCTTATGCCAATGTTATGCTCTCATGGATCGTGTTCTTTGATCCCTTTATGATTCATGTCTTATAAACTTCCAAGATTTAGTCCATGACTCAATATTATGATCTATGATATGAAGGGTATGGTTTTTAAATGTTATGTTCATGTCCTTATACCCTTATTATCATGTTATATTCAAGTGACCATTGATATCTACCTTGTTTACCCTTAATGATCATATGATATATCTCTTTATTATATTTATTTTCCCTAGGTTGCGAAGATAGGTATTAACTGTGATATGTCTAAGAAGGGTGATAGTTATTAAGAACTTAGTGAGAGATGATATAGTTCACTTATGAACAGTTGTTTATGTATCTAAGTTTCCAAAAATACTATACCTATACAATTATGGAATGGATCATTATGTTATGTAATGAATATTTATCTAATAAAATGTAATATCTATTTATGAAAAGTATGGGTTTCTATAGTTATTATTAGATAAAGTTTTAGTTAACCTTTTTAATCTAGGATGATAAAAATTTAGTGATAACCCTTAGGATAATCCAAAATATAGGAGAATATCCTAAGTTATAATAAATAAAGGAGTGTGTTTTTTCTAGAAAAACATCCATGTATACATAATAAAAGTTGAAATGGTTTTGTAATAGATGCATCTAGGGGAAATAACCCTGAAAAGAGTTATTCAAGTATATCTCATCTATAATTCTGGTTCACAGTGAGTGTTCCCTTACTGCACACTTAGTTTGACACTCCTAGGGGATATTCTTAGGTTAATTCGCATTTTCTTTACAAACAATCATGAAGGATTTTAATAGATAATGATCATTAATGAACTAGGTAAAAACTAAGTTTTCATATATTTAAAAGAAGGATTCGTGATTTAGACATCCTACAAATCAATTTTTAGGGTTATATGGATTTACACTATGATTATTGTTTCTCGCACTGTGTTTTTTCATTTTATTAAATGGATGGAACCTAAAGGAACCATGTTAATGCTAAATTTTATATAAAATGAAATGATTTTCCTTCTGAGCAACCAAATGTTATGGGATCTAGAATGAAAAAAAAATATGCTTATGAAACTTTCTCAATCGATGACTCATGCTGAACTTCTAAATATACAAAGGAGGGAACAACATTCTATTTATTCCTTCATGAAGAAATATTTTACTTATTTTAGTGGGTCTATTAATCCAATAGTTGCTGATAAATGGATCAATTCCATTGAAATAATATTTTCCATTCTACAGTGTTCAAATCATGAAAAGGTCATTTTAATTGTCTATAATTTTGAAGGTGAAGAAGATCAATGGTGGGATATTATCAAGAATATGAGGTAATGGGAAGAAATTGGATCCATGGAATGGTATGATCTTAAGATATTATTTTTTAATAAGTACTTTCCTCATATTATTCAGAGTAAAATGTAGAAGGAATTCCTTGAGCTAAATCATAAGTATGATGAAACTGTTGATACCTATGAGGAAAATTTTACAATAATTTCATGGTAATCTTCTAGTATTATCATCCAACCTGAAATTAAGTTTGATTAATTCTTAAATGGCTTAAAACCAAGTCTATGAAGTTATTTAACCATAACGGACTTCAGTAACTATGAAGAAATCATCTATTCTGTTATCAAGGTGGAAATGGATATTGGAGTTACCCATCAATCTCATGTTTTTAATAAGAAAAGAAAATGGAATATAAATTAAACTCTAAAAACCATAGAGAGAATAAGATGATACTTCCATTATAATAAAAGTGTGGAATAAAACATGGAGGAAATTTTCTTAAGGGTACTAGTAAATATTTTAAGTGTCAAAAGGAATGCCATCACGAAATCGAATTTTAAAGCGATGGGAATAAGTTATCTTATAATGTGAACAAACAGAAAGCTTCATAGAATTAACCATTCACACTCCAGTGTTTCAAATCTAAGGAGTATGGGAATTATGCTAAACAGTGCTCAAATATGAAGGTTAATGATGATGATCAACTTTAGAAACCACTTAAACTGAGATATAATTATAAATATCATGTGATCACTATTTATAATGAGGGGTACGGTAATGACATGATGAAAGGTACACTTTTCATACACTATAGAACTATTAATGTATTATTTGAATCTAGATCTACCCATTCTTTTATATCTGAAGAATTTTCTAAGGGTTTCAAAATATCACCCCAATAATTAGATATTAAATTAGCACTGAAAACCCATAATGGTACGTTGATCACATCTCAAGTTTATGATTCTTCTCTCGTTGAAGTTTGGGGGAATTTGTTTCCTAAAAATATCATTATTCACCCTCTAGTTAAATTTTATGTTATCTTAGGCATGGATTGGATTTCTATACATAAGTATCACATCGATTTATGAGGAAGTGAAATCATGTTTGATATTCTAAACCAACTTATGATCATCTATTGGTGTGAAAATAAATATAAGCTTCCAATGGAAATCACATCCATTATATAGGTCTTGAATCTTATTCTAAAGGGGTATTTATCTTAGATGTTTGGGGAGAAACCCTACATTTATTATATGCCTATTTTGTGGGACTTTATTGATGTATTTCCAGAATAGTTTTCTAATCTTCCACCAACTCATAAATTTGAGTTCTCAATAGAACTCATACCTAGTGCTACACCTATTTTAAAGACTCTATATATAATGTCCCTAATTAAATTGAAATAATTGAAGAAGAAACACCAGTAGAATCTTGACTAGGGATCTATTCATCCAAGTGTATCACCTTAGCATGAACCAGTTCTTTTTTTAATAATAAATATGGATTAATGATACTCTATGTAGATTTTTGGGAACTAAACAAGATAACAATCAAGAAAAAGTATCATCTACCCCGTATTGATGGCTTGTTTGATCAACTACATGGACATCAATACTTTTCCAAGATTAATATTTATTCTGGATATCATCATTTGAGGGTTAAGAAGAAGGATATACCTAAGACGGCATTCCTTATAATGTATAGACACTATTAATTTATAGTGATTCCATATGTACTTACTAATTCCCCTACTATAGTCATGGATTTAATAAATAGAGTCTTTAGAGATTACCTTGATTGGTTTCTAGTAGTCTGTATAGAAGATATTCTTATATATTAAAAGATCAAGGAAGATAATAAAAATCACTTGAGTATTGTAATAAATACCCTAGGGAAGGAGAAGTTATATGAAAAATTTACCAAGTCTAAATTTTGGCTTCAAAAAGTTTCAGTCTTGGGTCATATAATCTCATGTGAGGGTATATTAGTGGATACATAAAATAAAAAAGTTATTTAATGTTGTAAATGAGAAACCATGGTGCCTAAGATCCATATTTTTCTGGGTTTCTCTAGATATTATTGATGCTTTGTGTAAAAATTTTCATGGATTTCCAATTCACTCACCAAGTTAACTCAAAAGGGATGCATGATCCTTTGGATAGCTGAATGTGAAGAAAATTTCAAGGAACTAAAAGGGTTAGTCAGAACACCTATTCTTATATTACTCTAAATTTTAGAAGGTATTACAATCTATAATGATGCATTAAAGAAGGTATTTTCATGCATTCTCATGCATAATGATATGACGGTAGCTTATACCTCACAAAAATTGAAGGTTCATTATAAAAATTACCCAAATCGTGATTTAGATTTAGTTATGGTATTTTTCATTAAAGATATGGAGGTATTATATTTATGGATAAATATGCGATATATATACTGATCATAAAATTTTAAAGTATACATTAACTCAATAAAAGATGAATATACACCATAGAACATGGTTGGAGCTGATTAAAGATTATAACTGGTCAATACATTAACACCCTAGGAAAGAGAAAAAGGTAGATGGTGCTTTGAGTTGAAAGGATCGTGCTATCTTATCTATGATGAGGATCATGAAAGATCCAATATTTGTGGATTTAAAAAAATGGATTTGGAAATTTTTAAGAAAGGGGGAAAATATTTTCTTACTCAAATGAGTGTTCACTCATCTATCCATGAAAAGATTAAAGAAGCATATAAGGATAATGTGTAATTGTAGATGAAGATGAGAAATTTTTCTTAGTTTAGCCTTGATTATAATGGAATGATAAGATTTAGGAATCATGTTTGTATCCCATACAAACTATATTTTAATAAGTAATTGTTGGATGAAGCTCATATTTATTCCTTCTCTATTCATCCTATAAGTATGAAGATGTATAGATATCTAAAATAGAATTTCTGGTGGGATAATATGAAGAGAGATATTACTAATTATGTATCTAGGTTCTTGGTATGTCAGTAAGTTAATTATAAGAGGTCTAAGTTAATGTTACAACCATTACCCGTACCATAATGGAAATAAGAAAACATCACCATGGATTTTTTTCATCGGGATCACCAAAACATCCAAGGTATATAATACAATTTAGGTTGTAGTCAATCACATTATAAATCCAGAACACTTCATTTATATTAGAGAATATTTATCTCTAGATCATATTTATAGAATATACATTAATGAAGTGGTATGGTTTCATGGAGTGTCACATGCTATTGTATCTGATCAGGATCTTAGGTTTACCTTGAAGTTCTAGTGAAGTAATCGGCAAACTATGGAGATATAGTTAAGAGTTAATAATGCTTTCCATCCTCAGAAATATGGTCAGTCTGAAAGAACCATTTAAACCCTATATGATATACTAATATCATTTTTATGTAATTCAGTGGTGGTTGGAATCAACACCTTCCTCTAATCAAGTTTCCTTATAATAATAGATTTCACTCAAGCATTCAGATGGATTTTTATGAAGCCCTCTATGAAAATAAGTGTATAAATCTAATGTTCTAGAATGAATTTGGAGAAAGAAAGTTATTAGGACTTGATCTATCTAAGTAAATTGAAGATAAATTCATATCCATTCAATTTCACATCAAGGAATCTCGTAGTCAATAGAAAATTTATGCTAACAACCATTTTCATGATCTAGAATTTGAAGTTAGTGAGAAGGTTTTTCTATGAATTTCTACATGGAAGAAGGTTGTGATATTTGGAAATAATAGAAAACTAATACCTGGGTATATTTTCCCTTTAGAGATTATTTATTGAGTATGGATGGTACCTTATCGCTTTGCGCTTCCATCGAACCTCTCTTAAGTTCAAAATGTTTCCATGTATCTCCCCTGAGGAAGTACATACCTGATCCTTTACATATATTGAACTTAGAGGCCATACCATAGAATAAATATCTCTCATATGAGGAAAAAATAGTGGATATTCTATATCATATAGAGAAATTGATACTAAACAAGACTAGACACCCGGTCAATGTTTTGAGGTGAAACCACCAATTTAAGGAAGCTATATTGGAACCTAAGGATGTGATGAGGAAAAAGGATCATAAGTTGTTTGTATCAGATTGATGGAATTTTTAGGGAGAAATTATTTTTAATGGGGGTAGAATGTAACACTCTAAGATTTTATGAAATATTTTTTCCAAATAAATTTAATTTCTATAATAGCTTTTGTTACATGAAACACTGAGTTTAAACAAACCACGATATACTATTAAAATAACAATATTTAATGTGAAAGTTATTACCTAGTTGTTGGATTGTTGGGTATGAATAGGACTAACTAAATTATGAAAAACATATGGTTCATATATGTATAAAATTAATTCTTTGGTTATCAATTAATTATAAAATAAAATAAAAACCAATTGAAAATAAAGTTGATGTCTTTCAGAAAAAAAATGTTTTATATGTGCAATGTGTGTTTATCTTAATAAATTAAATTAATAACTATTATTGGATGATTTTAATGAAATTTATATATTATATATTCAATTAAATTTTTTATTATTCATATAATATTTTTTCTAGTCATGGGATAAGAATAAATCTAGTTTCATGCTTAAAACTCTATTTTCATAAAAATCGGTTTCATCGCATTTTGTGTACTTATTTTAAAATTATTTTTTTCCAATTTTAGAAAATATATTTGAAAAAAATGAACTTAATTTTTGAAATAAATGTGTAAAAATTATTTTAGAGTGAATTTTTTATAATTTTTTGAAAATATTAGTTTTTCTATGAATAGTGAAAATACTGATTTTTATTAAAAATTGTCTTTTCATTTAAAACATTTACAAAGTTACATTTTGTATTAAATGGTTTTAAAAGTAAAATTAGTTAAATTATACTATTATTAATCAAATTTTTTTCATTATAATAATTTTTATGTTGAATTTTGATATAAAAACTTTTTATACTTAAGGAAACTTTTCTTTAGAAAACCGCTTTTCGTCATGTTTGTGGGATTAATTTTAAATTAAATTCTATCACATATGTAAATTTAATTTGAAAATATGGATTCCATATTTTTAATTAAAATAATAAATATTAGGTAATGAGTTCAACTTAATTTTGGTCATAATGAATAGTAAAAATAGTAAAAATTAATTATTGTGGTTAAGGTTAAAATGGAGTTTTACGCATTACATGCGCTTGTGTTAAAATTAATTTTCCAAAAACATAGGATTTTTATTTGATAAATTTGATTTAATACTTATAATAAGTGGTTAAAAATTATCTAATAATTCTCATTTTATTTTTAGTCTTAAAGGATAAATTACCTAGGTACAAAAATTAGTTACCATGGTGAAAACTAAAATTGTAAAAGTGAGTAACCTTAGAGGTTAAGTGAATAACATGTTTAAAAAAAATTAATTTTTGAGGTTTTAATATACCTTATATTAACTCAAATTCATTATTTATAAATTTTTTAGGAACTTGGTTTGAGAGTGGCTTCTCATTATTGAATAGTTTGTGGTCTTTGGAAAAATATTACTCCTTCTCACTTATAAAAAGGAAACTACTCTTATCATTTATTCAAAATTTGAAATCCTTTTGTTTAATAAAAGACCTTTAAAAATCCCTTACTTCCCTTAACACATCCTAGATTCATTGGTTTTATTAGAAAACTCTCATAGAAAGTATTTTGGTGCAAACCTAAAGAGGTTGTTTGAAGAATAGGTATAATTCTCAACCGATCATTTTTGTTTTATTTCTTCTTTCACATACTTAAAATATTATTCAACTATGATGAAATAATAAAACCATTATATTAAATATATTTATCTATTACTATGTTAATTTCATAACCTATCTCCATATCTTCTTCCATCAAATAGGAAACGAAACCATCGATCGTGTGTATGACGGACTACCGCCTCGAGAACCAATATAATTTGTTTTCTATTAATACCTCTCATGGATGGATATAATGATGTATTTAATGTATATATATGATATTTATGACATAATTATACTTCTGAAATTATAATATCATATCTAACTTCTTACCTTCCAATCTGTTGGAAAATGATAATGTCACTCATGTGTATGTGTGGACTACCGCCTCCATGAAGCAATATGATTCATTTTTCATTTCCGATGTACATGCATGGTAATAAGGATCAGTTTAATGAATATATATGATATATATTATATAATAATTATTCTTTAAATTATGAATTAATATTTTCCTTTCTTTCACTTCATCCTTTGAAAAATGAAAACATTGTTCATGCATACATACAGACTACCGTCTCCATGAACTATGTAATTCATTTTTCTATCTCTAAATTGTATGGATGGATATAAAAATGTATATAATTAATATATATTATAGTTATATCATTATTAACATTCTTAATATTATTGAACCATAATCAAAGTACAAGGACCAAAACTTCCAAACCAAAACATACATAGAAAACGAGGCAGTTATCACCCGGAATAGTGATTTTAATAAAGAATTTTTAATAAATGGGTGATAAAAGGTTATGATTAAATCATGTATGGTATTATATATATTATTAAGGTTCTGGAAGATATTTATAATAAACCTATATTTATTATAAAGTAGGTACGAATGTGTATGATGAAATTTTAGAGTTGACGTAAGGGATTTTTGTCTCACTTTTATTATTATGAGACACACGCCTTATTCACCACTTATTTATTCTATGTGGTGTATATACTACCCATTAATGTATTTTATAATGATTATTTTGAAAATTATGTGTATTTAAATACCTATATAATACTCTCTTTTAATTAGGTTTTACTTCAAAAGTTACCAAAGTGGTAAGGGTTTTATGTTACAATCCCATTGTTTATAAGGATTGTTTATGGTTATGCTTCTGATGATGAAATTTCATGATCTACCTATTAGTAATAGCATTAATTTTATTCTACTATGTTTATTTATATAAAATACATGCGTTCCTTTCATTTTTCTCACTTTATGTACTCAAGTGACTCAAAGAATTTTTTTAAGGAAAAATCAACTTTATTTCTCTCTTCGATCTAAAATATTTTCCCTTACATGTATATATTTTATAAAAATGATTTCAATAATGTTTTTACCATTATATAATTATTTTTTAAATTCATTTTTACCCGTTTTTAAATTTTTACAAAATGTTTTAAAATTAATATTTATGTCATTTTCCGAATGAGGTACTTTTGAATTTTTACCAATAATGTGAACAGAATATTTATTTTAACATATACAGGATGAATGGAATGACTCACTGTAATGAACTCTAAATGTTTTGAATATTACTTTAAAATTTTTCAAGGTTATTTTCAAAGAAATTTTTTTCCTTAATATTTTTTAATTTTTTATATTTTAAATAAGTGATTTTAAAGATAAAAGGGTATTTTCTTTAAGAAATGTTCCAACTAATCCTTTAATGAAATTTTTTTATCTAAGATAAAAAAAACTTTGATGTTACTTAATTTTTATTGGGGATATGACACAATGATACCATCCTTATTTTTTCTCTAGATGGTTTATAGTCGAATGGCCCGAAAGCCTTCACTTTTTATACCATCTCTAGATGGTTTATGATTATGATGATAAGATCTTTATAAAACTTGTTCCTTTTTTAGGGGTTATGCTATAATAAATTGATGAAATATTTATGAAACCCATTTATTTTCCATGGGTTATTCCATGATAAAATGTTTATGAAACCTATTTATTTTCATGGGTTATGATATGATTAATGACTTATAATATTGTGGAATACATCTATTTTATTTTCATTATGTGGTGAGTGGGACCATAATTATATATCCCTTAATTCATTGGGTAAATATGGGTATCTCATGAGATAAATAGGTCTAAAATGGGGAGTGAACCTGGCTCAATAAAGGATTTTTCCACTATGATTGTCTTGGGAATGAACCTTTACTACTATTATAGTTTTGTGAGTGAACTCATTCCACTATGATAGTCTTGGAAATGAGACTTGAATAATAAGGAAGTGATTTTATTTTCTTATTTGTATGCCATAAACTTATGTCTTATGTCAATGTAATAATATCATGGATCATGTTCTTGGTTCCTTTATGATTCATGTCTTATAAACTACCAAGCTTTAATCCATAACTCAATATAGGATATATGATATATAGGGTATGGTTTTCAAATACCATGTTCATGTTACCATACACTTATGTTCAAGTTATGTTCAAGTGATCATTGATATCTACCTTGTTTACCCTTACTGATCATTTGAGCTCACACTTTATTATGTTTCCTTTCCCCAGGTTATGAAGAAAGTTATTAAGTATGATATGTATAAGAAGGGTTATAGTTATGAATAACTTAGTGGGAGATGATATAGTTCACTTATGAACTAGTTTTTTATGTATCTATATTTCTAAAGATACTAGACCTATATGATTTTGGCATGGATCATTATGTAATGTAAGGAATATTTATCTAATAATATGTAATATCTATGTATGAAAAGTATGGGTCACTATATCCAACCCTTATATTGTAATACCTTTTCAAAGATTTTTTGTTCGACTTATGAAAGCAATATTTTTTAGTTGGAAATTATCATACTTTTCTAGGTTTGAATACTCTTGTTGTTGTCTCCAAGGATTTTTTTTAGGAACAAAATATTTTATAAGTCTTTAGAAACTTATACCCTCCTTACTTAGAGCCTTATCCATCACTAGAAATTTAAAAATCATCATGGGAATTTTGAAAGTCAATTTCAAAATTTAAATCTATCCCATGTTGTCCAATGCTTTCTCCTTAGACTTCTTCAATCTCATCATTAGTAGATAATAATGAATATAAGGAATTTTAATTTTATAAAACAATAAATTAATAACTATCAATGATTTTCCTCGTATTTTTTGTATCATCGATGATTTCTACCATCGGGTGTGTATACAGGGAATATCCCTTCATCTTATCTCTCATAAAACTTATAAAATGTCTTCATTTAATCTCAATGTAGCATGGGATATCGAATAAATTTAGACTTTTGAAATTGGGATTCTTTTCAAACCACATATCATAAGGCACATTGACCAAATTTCATTGAAGTAAACACTGGTTGATAATATAGATATCTATAGTTGTGGGTTGCCTCCAAGATCAATTTTAGGTGTCATACTACACTAACTTGGTTCTCCCCATGTTCAATCAACTCTAATTTTTCCACTCAATAACTCCATTTTATTAGGGTGTGTATATAGCACTTTATTTTTTGTGTAACAGGGTTATGGTGGGTTCCTAAGGTTTGATCTTGGCTACTGTGTTGTGTATCAGTGTTTTTTGGTTCTTTGTCCTTCGGATATGTATTGGTTTTTTTTCTCTATGTTTTCAGGTCATTGTATTGGGTATGTATTGCGTTTTTTAGTGGGTTTATCCCTCTGGCCTTACTAGCATGTAATGGGTTTTCCCTTTCCCAATTTAAAAGGGTTTTGTTGCCTTTTTCTTTTTTAATAAAGGGGCTTGACCCTAATCTTTCTAGTATATAGCAATTTATTTGTGCCTTGTCCTATGTTTCTCAAGATATTTCTTGGAGTCTCTATTATTGTAACATTTTGATAGAATATCTTTTTTGATTTCCAACACACCACTAAAATTCATTAAATATTTCAAGATCTTTTGATTTACTCAAAATACAATATTCATAAGTCATACGAGTAGAATCATCAAAAAAAATTAAAATACTTATCTTCATTGGTTGACTTCATGTCATGTCTCAGCCAAGACAACCCATCCAACTAGCCTTCAAACCAGACCACATCAATACATGATCAGGGAATTCCCAATACCCATGGGTTGGTAACTATCACCTTTGAATCCAACAATAACAAGAGGGAACAATTTACCCAACCTGAAACAATATACAAGTAAAATACATATAGAAATAAAACCATAAAAGAAAAACATCGGGATTGAATATTTTTATTAAATTTTACATGGGAAATGTTTATGGTAGGATGGAATGGGGCTTCATTCTCAAGGTTTTTTCATTCATGGGTTTTTCTAGATAGGTGATAGACCTTCTCTTTAATTGTTTTAGTTCTCCATGGTTCTCAGTCTATTTTATGGGAAAAAGATAGGGTTTATTTAAGTTGATAAGAGGCTTAAGATAGGGATACCCCCTATCCCCCACTATATTTATAATGGTTCAAGATACTCTATCCAGGTTCATTAACAGATACATAAGTAATACAAATATCACTCATTTTCGATGTAGGACCCATTTCCACGGAGTGTCTAGCCTCTTATTCATTGATTATATGATATTCTTTATCAATGGGGGAAACAAATCCATACATTATTTTAATCAGGTTATTGAAGAGTATTGTAAATGGAGTGGATAGGTTATTAGTCATGATAAGCATTGTGTCCTCATTTCTAAGACTTGTGTAGAGAACCGGGTTAGGCTGATTGTATCAAAGTTGTTATTTTATATAAGAAGATTCCCTATGGATTATTTAAGAGAACTCATATATCCAAGTAGATTTTGTATTAATAATTTTAATGGGGTGGTTGATAAGATTATGAACCACATTTTTAACTATAAAAAATTGGTTTCTATCACTTGGTGGTAGAATTACGTTGGTGAACTATGTTATCACCTCTATACCCATGCATGTATTTTCAGTACTCAAAGTTCCCACATTGGTCCTGTCGAAAATTGAAAAACTCATGCCCTATTTTATCTGGGATTCCCAGGATGAAATAAGCTTTCACTAGGCATCATGGGATCATCTGGCTAGACCATTTAGTGAAGGAGGAGTGAATCTTCATAGAATCTCAGTATTCATGCAGTGCCTCCAGTCCAAGCTTGCATGGGAGGTCTTGGAAGGAAAGTCACTCTAGGGAAAATTTATCTCTAGTAAATATGGGAATGATTTGCATCAACCAAAAAATTAAATATTGAACCTATATAAAATCCTTCACACTCATATAGTTGAACTCCAGGATCATTCTCACTAGAATATTAGAAAAGGTGATATAAACTTATGGTCTTGCAACTGGGATGGAACTTCCCTCAGCTTCCATGGATGTCCAACCCCGAACATTTCTTTTTCAACTGATATCATGCATCCAAGATTCATTTAATCCATATTAGGCCAAATCAATGATCCATTTTCAATAATATCATAATTTCATATGAATAGGATAAATACATATTTATGGGTACACTTTTGAGAGCCTTTTTGACAAATAATTATCAGTATTTTCTTTAGGATGGTCCTATGAACCATGATGAGTGGGGTGAGGTTTTATAGTTCAAATAAATCTCATCTAGATACAATTTTCTTGTCTGGTTCCTGAGGAACCCTTCAATACTAAAGGGAGATTAAATTCAAAGGAAGTAAATCACCCTTATTTCAAAGTGCCTTTACCACCGTAACCCCAACAATGATACATCAACCCATTTATTTTTTGAAGAAGAGTGGGCCTTGTTCATCTGGAGATCTCTTTGAAATTTATATAGTCTTTCTAATCAATATTTTTTTAGAAAATACTTTCTAAATATTTGGTTTCAAGGTGTTTGCACCAATAAACATGAGAAGAAAGAGAGATCTATTATTTTAGTGTCTAGTTTCTGGTGTATTTGGAATGTAAGGAATAGATCTAGGAATAAGGATTTCAATAGATCGAAGACTACATTGGTTTCCAAGGCTAGGTGTCTGATGGTGGATTTCATCTAATCACTGGGATTCATCTCCCTCACTAGTAATTTTAATGGAGGGTAGGAATATCGTCTCATCTATTCATAATTTTCCTCCTATGGGTTGATGGGTGTGGTGGAATCCTCCCTCTAATGGATTCAAACTCAGCATGGATGGGTCCTATATCCATGGTCACATGCGGGGAGGAGGGCCCGTACATGACCACAGGGGATCAGATATATTTATGTTTAGTACCTTCTATAGGTAGGGAGATTCTCTAATTTCAGAAGTGAATCCCTTGCTGAGTGGGCTTGAACTTTTCCATTTTAAGGGAATTGAGCTCACAACAGTTGAAATGGACTCCTACATAATTTATAATTCCCTCCATGAGCTCTCTATCATTCCTTGGACCGTCATTTATCACATATATGGATGAAAATGGCTCATATCAAACTAGATGGTTCTTATTCACACTTGTAGAGAGGGGAACAAGTCGGATGACTTTATCACTACTTGGTACCCTCAGAGATCTCATCTCACTTTATCTGATATCATCAGGTCCCTTCCCCATGAGTGTGTTGATCTTGTAAGGTCATATTTCCTTAGTCTACATTATTTCAGACCCCCTTTATTCTCTTATTCCCTTAGTCTATTCATTAAATAAAAATAATAGTTTTGTGTGTGAAATATGCCATAACCAAAAGAGTTTCAACGGTAGCGATACAACCAAGGGTAGAAAGATAAAAATCAAGGTATATGTCCACAAAACAACCAAAATAAAGGAATCCCAAAACTACCCACTTTTACTCCAAGTAATATGTGGATAATATCTCACAATCACACCACCATCTACCCATACCCATCTAACCAAAGACCTCATTACCTCACTGAAATACCTTTCCATTTCCTACATCAGATAAAACAAAGTCTACACACCCCCAAGGGAGTTTTCATAGTGTGATATAAATAGGCACAATATACTCAATTTAAATAAAACATGGGATGATAAGTAGTTACACTGTTTTATATCAAAATCATGGTAAAATTTCCCCTTTTCAAAATTCTAAAACAAAAGCTGGGAAATACAATTTCAAATCATAATTTTCATAAAGAATTTAAATTTATTAAATCATGTATCATATCATATCAAATCAAAAACAGTAAAAATCCAAAGAACCATGGTAAACACTCTTATGATAACAATGGTCAGGCTAGAAATATCACTTGTACCCAAAATACAAACAATGACTAGTTCACACTCAAGTCCTTATATCCAATGTATCCATGAAATAAGGATAGAGGAACACCCCATAAAGTGAACCCCCAACAATGTCAAGATCTAGTTCTTTGATCCAATGTATCTACAATTTAGGAACAGAGGAGATCCCAAAAAATTGAACCCCCTTAAAATTTCATTGGATAAGGCCCAATACTAAACCCTCCACCTAGGTACCTAAGGATCCCATAGATGAAATATGTCAAATCAATTTAAAATGTATTATCACATTTCATAGAAAATTCCAAAAAATCCATTTTTCATCAAAAAACATGCTTTGAAAACCAATTTCATCATCCATTTCAAAATGATTTTAAAAACACCTTCATTTTACCAATATGAGGGGAAAACCATCTTTTCTCAAACAAACTTTTTACACATTCATATCAATAAATTTTAGGATCATACCAAATAATTTATAAAACCATTTATAAAAAAATATTAATGGTTCATAAAACATAGGCTATATATGGAACTACCAACCTCATGTATGGGTTTCACACCACCCACAATGGAATACATACACTAGAAAGAAAGGGGATTCAAGATAAATTGAGATGAGGATCTAAACAATAATTCTAACAACTTAATATTGTTTTTCTAAAATCAAAATGGTATGTGAAAAAGTTTGATCAACACATACCTCAAGAATCACATGTCACACCACAAATGATAATAAAACTGGCCTCTGAAAGATAAACACACAAATGATCTATAATATATTAAAGAAGGATTATAACAAGATCAATAGATCCAAAAAACACATCCTAGATCCACTTCCAATTCCAAGGAGAATGGAATATAGAAGCAATAATGAGATGGATTTCATAAAACATACCAATTCATTGACAACTAATTGAAGTGAGATCAAAAATCCAATCATAGAAGTTCAAAAGAGCCTATAATTCCAAGATAGAGCCTCTTCAATAGAATTTTTCATATTAGGTTTAACAAAAGGGGATAGGAGGATTAATTAAGGGTTTTAGGGTCATTAATTTACAATTAGGTTCTTCCTCGTTTGAACCAGCATGATGACACCAGCTACCTAGTGGCTACCACGAGCTATCCAATGGTCACTGCATCCATGCAATGGCTACTGGCCAGTGTAAGTCCCCCAGTTGTCTAATGGCTCCCTATATCCATCGTTCATCCCAACTCTTTTTATTAAAATCACCATATCACCTCCAACACTTCTCGAACCCAAAAAACAACCTATTAAACATAAAAAAAGAAAATGTACCTTGACCATGATTTTACACTTCAATCTCATTATACTTCACATATTAGAGTATATAACTCAATAGTTTTCATTGTTTTGACTTCCACTACGTTGTTTATCTTGTTAACCATTTTTCCTTTGTGAAAAGTGTCACAAGTGTAGTGTATTTCATGATTCATTTTTTATATATTTCTAATATATTCATATTTTATAAGCTTATTCAAGATATTTTTACCCAAATGTACATTACTTCTATATAAATACTCATTCACATCCTTCACACTCATATAAAAACTATTTTTGTCATTGGAAATTTGGAATAGATTATTACTTGTTCACTATCCATTCATGGTGACCATAACATTCTTCAATCTCCTAATGAAATTTTCATTATTTTAAAATTTCACCCCATTCCTATTATCAAAAATATGAGAAACACTCAATATATTATAACTCAACCCATAAATAAAGAGAAAATTGTTGAATTGAATCTTCTTCTCAATGATTTTGGTGCTTCTAACTCCCTTTACATTGAGTGATCCATCATTTCAAAAAGTGTTTTTTTCATAAATTGTAGTTGTGGATATCTTTTAAAAGTTTCTTATTACCAACTATGTTTGATGAACAACCACTATAAAGTATCCATGTCTTTCCACCTTTTGTTACTTTATAAGCCACTTCAACCACTAATGATTTTTCATGATCACTCCTCCTCTTTATATATTTGAATGTCTCGTTACTCTTTAATTTATCTGATATCATTGTGAGACACTTGTTGATAGTGTGTCTAGATTAGTCACACCTCCCATAAGTTTCATCAAGATAATATAAAGATTTAAACAATTGTTCCTTATCTTTTTTATGTTATCTCAGCTATACTATAAGAATTTTAGGTAGACTCCCTCTGGATTCATATCCTATCTTTGATTTAAGGAGTCAAAGATCATACTTGAACATGTAGGCTTTGTGTACATAAACTCTACAACACCAACATCTTCCCTCAAAATGAAATCTCCTTAGTTAGAAATAAGGTTCATAAAAATATTCTCACTGATCTACCTTCTTATTTAAATTTCACTACTTCCTTTCAACATATTTATTCTTAGAATCATACTCTATCACCTTTTCTTTTTTCCTTATGCATTTTTTTCATCACTTTTCTTTTTACACACCAAATTATTTTTAAGATTTTAAATTTCCCCACTTAGATTTATAATGAATGTTTTCTCCATATTAGGTGAATTAATCACTTTTTCCATTTCTTTTCACTATTATGACTATTTAAATTTCTAAATTGATGGCCTTATATAATTTTCATGGTGTCGTGTGATAATTTCCAAGTTGATTCGTGGCATCATCAACCTTCACGGTTAATTTAAAACTTCACTGAATTCCTTGATAGAATTATAAAACTTTAATTGAGTGTTCTTAGAGGAATTATAATCATTAAATACCTTCACATCAATATTTTTTATCTCCGTATTCTTTGAAAACAAGTTTTTTGTGGTAATCTCAAGCATCTTTTCTCTTTCTTATAGGATTATATTAAGAGAATCCATATTCTATGTGAACCCCACTTCCATCTCATTAATCCCCTTGATTTTTGAGGTATCAATATATTTCTTAATATATTTATTCTAATTCCTCAAATTTGTTTGCTCCTTTTCATATTTCTTGATTTCTTTTAAAATAAACAAGATTTCTATCCTTGATTATAATTTCATAGGTACATCCTCATCTCTACTTTACTCATCACTAATTCTCTCTTTACTTCTCCCTTGTTCTTTACTATTTCCTTCCATGGACTATTTTGATTTGAATATAAAATCTTTGATTCATTCCTAAAAAGTAATATTCATCCTTTTTTCTTTACTCGTCACAAGATTTGTCATCATGTTTTTGAGATAGAATTACTTTTACATGAAGAATTAGCCTTTCCCTTACCTTTAAATAATTTTCCTCTTCTTAAAACACTTTATACCTTGTTTATCCTTGATGGTCATTGAGATTGATTATCCTCCTTATCTCTATTATTCCTATTTTAGATTGAAGTAGAAAATTTTTCAGTCTTCCCACAATTTAAACACTTATAAGGAATTTTACCCTTGTATTTACCATTACCTCATAATATGACTTTTGAAAAGAATAATATAAATTCATTAAAATTAATGGAATATCCCTCATCATCAATTTCCTATTTATGAGACATATCGATCTAAAGATGTTTTTAACCTTTTAAACTTTTAAAAGTTTTATCTTTATCATTTTTTTCTTTTGTCCTTAAATATATCCCTTTATTAATCTCATAGGTTATTAAGACATTGTTGAGCTTATCAATGGTATAATAATCTAAGTTTTAATACTCTTGGGCATAAATCACCACATTAAATTTATCTATTATAATCTTTTTCAATTTATTCGCCATGATAGAATCATAAATAATTTCACTATAGCTTTGAATCGAGCTTAAAATTTTGTTCACCCAAATGAAGAACTTGTCCATTGATTCATCTTATCTCATTTGAACATCCTCAAATTGAGTTTTAAAAGTCTATATCCATTAATCCTTTACATTATTGTATCCCTCATGGTTATCATGGAGTTTACTATAAATTTCATTCATTGTTTTTCAACTCATCACTCGTGTTAACTCCTTCTAGAGGGAAGAGAGTAATGAATTGCACACTCTCCCATTGTATATAATATTAATATTGTCATGAAAAGTGTAGGATATCTAAATTTTGGAATTATTTACATTTTTCTCAATAACATTAAGAATTTATAATCTGAGAGATATGGAACCATCCTCTCCTTACATAGCTAGAATCTCTTCCCATCGAACATGGGAACTCCTTTATTGTTGATGGTGTTCATGCTTTCTATATATCACAACAATAAAAAAGTGATAAAAACAAATAAAAAAACTCATATTATTATGAAAATATCTAGAAATACTATAATAATATCCATAATAATATATTGATAAGATATAAAATTGATAGAACTTCAACCTACTATGATACCAAGTGTTAGGCCAAGGTGATAGTAGACTGTCACTAAGAGGGTGGGAATCGATGGTTACCAAAAAACCAATTCTAAAAATCATTTTCCCATCTATATTTAGTGTAAAGTATCACAAATGAAAAAAAATTATAATAAGATATATAGTAAGAAATAATATGCATGAAACAAGGGTTTTTATAAGGTTTAATCACTCTTGTTATCAAGTGTCCAACTAGTGGTGGACAATGGTTGTAATCTCATTGTTCATGTTCTTATCTTATTATTAAAAGGGAAAAATAATAGAGAAGAAATATAGTCCTAAACTCTAAATAAAATAAAGAAATATATGTGTTAATAAGTCCATCAATCTTTACTTCCCCACCTCGCCTACCTTTGGAATTTAGATCACATGTGAAACCTTGTTCTTCTGCTCAGTCCCAACCAAAATCTCCATGGAATAGGAAATAAATTATCTCAAGGTTTTGTTTTATTCAAGTGAGACACATCATATTTATATACCTCTCATGAATTATAATATGGAAATTTTTATTGTGTTTTTATGGGAAAATATCAAAGATATGGATCATACATCCAAAAAAATCACTTATCCATTATAGTGATGCCCGATGAATTGTAGCATGATCTTTATCTCTACACATATCCCCAAAAAAAATTATTGTGGCTTAACCCCAAGCCTTTCAGAGTAATATTTCAGGCTTCCAAGATAGTTTTACACCAAGATTTCATAGCCACATACTTTGTGGCATGAACTCATTTTTTGTGCCATGATACATGGCTTACGGAATAGTTCCCTTCATCTCCCTTAGGCAACCCCACATCGAATTATCAAAAATCCTCATTACAATGTTTTTTGAATCCCGTAACTTGTCAAATAAAACATTCATGGTGAAATACCTAAGTTTTCGGCATTATAAACTATATAAAAGTAAAACTCATCTTTTGTTCCATTTCATTGCGGTGTGACAAGTACCCTTCATGTCATGTTTTTCTCCAACTCAAGACATATCCATTCCTTTTCATCCCAATTAGCTCCAATAATCTTCCAACCCATCCATTAAGATGTTATTAATAAATAAAACATGAAATAATATTCAAAACTCATGAATGAATTGTCTCAATAAATAAGTCATAGAATTCTATCAATGTAGAAGTTATAAAAAACCCTCATAATAGGATAAAATTATTTTTTTGAGAATTTTATAACTCTCGGTGTAAATAAAAATGAAACATTGACCATATTTCATTTGAGATTAAATCACCCCCACCCCCACATTAATTCACTTCATAGGGGATTTTCAATTCTAAGACTCATCAACTCTCCAGCCATCAAGGGCTCTCAAATATTCCTCATAGGATCTTTAATATAGTTTTAGTAATTAATAGAAAATTATAAACATAAAAAAACAAAAATAATACTAAAATATATATTTAACAATAACTTATAATATCAACAATGGTGTAAAATGTTTACATGTTTCAGTCATTAAAACATATCAAAATTGAGTTTACAAACCTACACTCTATGTAAGAATCACACCAGTGAAGGTTCAACCTATGAGGAATGGAAATGTATTTATTGGATTAAAAATATTTTAAAGAGAAAAAAGTACATAAAACAAGCACTTGAATGTTTTGATGTTGATTGAAATGAAAACTAAATGAACTAATGAATGGTTGAGAATATAAAAAAAATAACAATTAATAATTCAATATCAATTGGGAAGAAAAATATAGAGAGTAATATATTAACACAATCAATAGATAGTCAATGGGAATTAATATTAATTTAATTTAATAAAAAAATAATTGTAAAAATGATTTTTCCGTGAATTAATTTTTGGAAATATGCACTTAAGGAAAAAAACACAACATAGTAGTTTAGAATATTTCATGTTTTGTGTTGTGATAAACCACATCATCACAGCAGTGTGGTCCTATGCATGGAATTATACTTGTTATGTCATAACTCGTGGATCAACCTCTTTATCCTACTCCGGGATTTCATACTTAGTTTATTTATCATGTGATGATGATTTGAGGAGTTTGAACATCCAAAACAAATGTTAAAACATTAAATATTTAAGATCTAAATTTTATAAGGATTTGTAACCTAGGAAATGTTGCATTTAATTGGCTAAAAATTTGGTTTCCAAGGATTTTACTTGGATGGATAATATAAATTTGATCTTGGTTCGTGGATGGTGTGTGTGATACTATTATTTGAACACCAAAACTTCTCTATGATAAATCTATATAGCTTCCATTTTCTTCACCCTTAGTAGACCTGGATAGAAGGGAATCCTTACCAAGTATTGGGAGATTCATATAGCCCATGGATACTCTTAGAGGAAGAATTTTGTAGGATATTTCTCAGTTATCATTAGCAAGATCATATGGAAGTGCTTGGACAAATTTGGATCGATGAAGAAAAAGGTACCACATTCATCATTTATTTATTTACTCCAAAAGAAATGGGTAGATCGTGTGTCTTAAATCGGTTTTAGTTTTTCATTTACAGTGTGTTTGGACAAGTGTTCCCCCTCCAAAACCCAATAGTGGTATCAGATCCACTTCTATACCATGATTTATTTTGAGATAAAAAGAATTTTGGTTTTATAATTTTTATGAATCCACATCATGGTTTATGAAAAATAGGCATGGAAATGTTTTGTAAATAATGGAATATTGTTTTTATATGTTACCATGTCATGGTTTATTGACCAATACATCATGGTATATGATAATTAGATTTTCACTATGAGGACAGACCACATCATGGTAGATGTTGACAAGTTGTGGTTTATAGTGTGACTATAGAACAAAAACGACATGGCTCTATCAAAAATCATTGTGGTTTTATCCTCATTACTAGGTATAAACTATGTTTTGGTTTTAAAGAAAAATGTTCATGGTGTTTCTCATGGAAAGAGGTGGCACTTGGAAAACAACCACACCGTGGTCTATATCAAAATGATTGTGTTTTTTATAATTTTAACAAAAAATTAATTTTTTAAAAAAAATTATGGGCTTGAACTAAATGTGAGGGGGTTTAAATTGTATCAAAAAAATTGTATATTTGATATGGGTTTAAAGTGGATTTTCATGGTTAATAATTTATAAAATGTTTATAAATTATAAAATAAGATGAAGTATAAAGGTATTTATATTAATTTATGAATTGTTCCTGAATGAGAATATAAAATATTTATATTGGAATTACTTATTTGGAAATTATTTAAAATGTTCCATAAGAAGTTTTGGTTTATTTGATCAAGGTTTAAAAAAAATATGTGATATTTAAATTACGTAAAATGTTTACATGATTTATGAGATTTTTATATGATTATAAATGTTTTCATGAATATCACATATTTTGGGATATGAAGGAGTTCATATTAAATGTCATGTAAATAATTAAATATGAAGTTTTCATTTTTTTTGATATATAAAGTGGTTATATTTATATTTTATGGAATGTTCATAAGATCGTGTTTAATTATAAAAATTTTATAATTTCTTTATTTATGAATTATTCATAAATTCTTATTTCATATTTAAATTTATAAAGTAGTAATTTATTTAATTTATTCCCTATTTTTATTCATAAATATAAGTTTTACATTATGAATGGATGTATGCTTCAATTTAAAGAGTTAAACTTCTTATTATGAATATCGTACCATTCATATAAGGAGTTACATGCTTGGTATAACATAATATTTAGTTACGTTCAACCGTGGCTATGATTTTTTTTGTGGGTTAGGAACATGAATGTAAATTTTGGTTATGATTTATAAATATTATGTGTTAGGATTGTATTTGAATTAAAGTTCTCTTTTGAGCATCAATCCATGGTTAATGGGAATTTGGGTTGAACTTGTCATTAGCTTGGGGGCTTAGGCTCTATTTAGAAAAGTGGGGTTGGCTACCCGTCGCACCATGATTTCTCTTATGGGGATTTTGATTCTATATAATTTTAAACCTTTGTATGAAAATGTTTCATGTAACTTATAAATATGATGAATTTAAATTTGTGTGAATATATTTGGAATTTATTTCTAGATATATAATAAAAATTATAAGTTGTATAAAGATTTATATATTAATATGTGTTGAATATGTTAATTTTTTTGAGGGTGTTGAATATTGAAAACTAAATTGTGAAAATCATACATACATAAAGAGAACACATGAGATAAGATGCTAATATTGAATCTCATTAAAAATACTAAGTGTTAGATTCTTTCTAATACGAAAACTTTTCAATGCCTCAATCATCTAACTGGGTAGGTCATGCTAAAGTTGGGTGATCATGGATTATTTTATGTAAGGAAAGAAAGTTATGGGTGTCCTTAATAGGGTTAGGTGCCCATATTTGGAATGTTATTTAGGTTACAATTATATGTAAACCGTAAAGGTTAGGATACTAAAGGAATAGAGTTGAGATAATCTATATGATGGTTTGGGAAAAGAGTTATCCACTCAATTATCAAAGAGTCGTATATGATATGATTGACATGATAGTATACCTAAATACCTAATTGATGATAGAAATGACAAAGAAAACTCATTACTTAGTTAAAAATGGATATTGAACTACTAATGGATATGATTTATACTAAAAGGGGTTATCATTTTAGCGGGATCATTTTTAATAGAATTCCTTATTAAAAATGGTTGGTGAATGGAAAATACAAAATTACAAGGAAACACACAAAAACACACATGTAAGAAGTCAGGGAGGCTTGAACCTGAGACCTCCCTGACGCCTCATAGGACCCTTTTCCACTAGGTTGGGCCCTAGGGTAAAATAGAAGTCCTTATTAAATAAATGTAAAACATGATACTCATCCGATAAAAAATTATATTATAGATAAAAATGGAATCATCATCATCAAAAATAACATTAAGAACAATATTAGAGGAATAAAATCTTAATGGAAAAAAATTTCTAGACTGTTATAGGAACTTGATAATAGTTCTCAAACAAGATGGAAAATTTTATGTGTTGGAGGAAAAACTTCCTGATAAAGCATATGATAATGAAGCTACTCAAAAAGAGAAATATGTATATATTATTCATAGTAAATGTTCCCTTGATGTCTCTATATTAATTCTTGATTCTATGTACCCAAAGATCCAAAAACAACATGATAATATTGATGAATTTGGGATGATAGACAAGCTAAAAAGGCTCTATAAAGAACAAGCTAGACATGATAGATATAAAGTTTTTAAATCACTCTTTTAGTGTAATATGGTTTAGGGTACTTTTGTCTCAACTCTTACACTCAATATAATTAGATATATAAATGACTTGGAGAGGCCAAGGTCACCACTCAAACTTGATCTATCTATGAATTTCATTTTACAATCACTTCTACAAAGGTGTAGATAGTTTATTTTGAACTATAATATGAATAGGTTCAATAAAAGTTCACATGGTATCCTTAATATGTAGAGGATTGTTAAGCGGCACATGGGAGGTCCAAGATCAAGTGTCATGATGATGGTACATAAATTAAAGGGTAAAAGTTATGGCCAGAAAGATAAGAAGATTGGTCATTGAGAGTCCACATCAACTTATAACCCAAAG
Organism: Viscum album; assembly: GCA_963277665.1. Lineage (NCBI taxonomy): Eukaryota > Viridiplantae > Streptophyta > Magnoliopsida > Santalales > Viscaceae > Viscum > Viscum album. Next base: position 272,274,083 of record OY728135.1, read on the forward strand.
AAAGGAGCTTCTAAATAAGGGCAGTGTTTTCATTGTGGGAAAACTGGACATTGTAGAAGAAATTATCAATAATATCCAAAGGAGTATAAGAACCGTAGAGAGTCTATGTCAAGTATTAATGTTATAAAAAACAATTATTATATTTTAAATGGTATATGGTACTAAATTAACATTATACAAGTGTGTTCAAAACTAAATAATGATTGATATTTAGAGCTTAAAGTATGCATTTATGTGATGGAGAAAGGGGTTGTTATGTCAAGGAGTTGGATGTGGTGGATTACATTAAATCTCTAGTGGATCAAAATAAATATTTTGTATTTTCATCTTTTTTCTTCTTATATTATTAGAGGAGTTAACTTAAACAATGGTTGTTATAAATAAATGAGATGATGGTTTTGATACGCATAGTTATGATTGATCCAATTCTATAACATGTTTGAAAAGAATATAAGGATAAAAAAATTATCTAAGATAAATGATTTTATCTATGATATTTGTTAAAATATGAAAGATATGATCCCATCACCCTTTAATGGCATATTTTAAAGAATAAAATATTCTTTTTAAAATATTATTCTCCAAACACATAGAATATAAGTTAAATTATAAATAGATTATTCATTAAATATTCTCAAAGTGGAAATAAGTTTTATTTCATAAACACAAATGATTTTGTGTTTCTCATCATGATATTTTTTAGAAAATGTGGTCTTTAAGAGGTTAATGTGAGTATGTTTAGAATTAGAGAAGTTCATATTATAGTTGGTTTCCTAGGACCAACTGATTGTACTTTGAATATATGTATATTTAATGTATTGAATATTAATTAAATATCTTATTAAATATTTTTCATTATTCTTCATGACTTTAATATAATAATGTCCTAGAGTATTTGTCTCATTGATAAGGTCATAACAGTTCCTCGCTATGATGAGAACATTTAAGTGATGAAAATATTCTTAATATAGTTCTATGGTTGGATAACATACTATGATAGGACATGTGGTATATAGACCATCAGGTGTGAATTCTTGTAAGTGGATAAGGTTTCTTCTCATGAAGTTCATACTTGGTAATCTCTAAGAATGGACATTATGAGAACAGACCCACCAATAGTAATTCTGCATGTTTTGGTGTCATTTGTGATTCCTATCTATGAGCGTGTGTAATGGTCCTTAAACATTAATATTATCATCAGTGCATGACATGACTCGCACAATTAGATTTATTGAAAAACACTATCACGGAATATGTTGGCAGGAAGTAGGGTATGTTGGGTGTGTCAAGATTAACATGCCATTAATGGATAAGTCAAGAAAGGATTTGTATCTTCCATATTTATGGGAGTTGATATCTCTACCCTTTTATTGAAATATAACCATTGCCAAAATTTCATGGTTATGGTGTATCAACGTGTTTATTTCAGATAGTAAAGGAAATATATATCGAGCATATAGGTTGATGACATCACTGTGCAACCTTCTTTATGGGATATTTTGACAAAGAGATTATATTACATGGTGAGTGTTTGTATGTGATTGTCAGCATTGCAGCATTAAGTTCTTTCTCTTGGGTGTCTTGACCTGTTATTAGATAGTAATATTGGACTTTATTCAAACCCACCAAATCCCAAAAATAAACAATCCTAGAAGGTCACACACTAAGTGTTTCAGTTGATCTAGATTAAATTATATTTGAATTTAATTAATGGAATAAAAATTATTCTCGAGACTAAGGACTAATTTTATTCATGTTATATTGATCACATAAATTTAATAAATATTTATTCACCGATATGTGAATGAAATTTTTATTTATGAGGAAAATATTTATTCAGGTATTCAATAAATACCAAAGAGTTCAAAAACAAAACTATGTCTAGTGAAAAATAGTTATTTACAAGTCAATAAATATTATTTATCATTTGCGTAATATGGTGCATGATGAAAAATAATAATTATATTATTATTTTTTGGAATGAGGTTTATTAAATATTCTAATATTATTAAAGGTATGGCATGCAATTAAATAATAATCTAACCTAAACCCTACCTCTATAAATAGCTTGTTATATTTATTGTGTAGGTAATTGAAAAAGAGAGAATTATTATACACAATGAATTATCTTTCGAATCCTCCATCTCTCTCCCTCTTAAGAACAATAATACAAGAGATATTTCGTCAAGACCTAAGAACAAGTGATCAAGAATGAATAACACAAGACATTCGATTCGTCATGGCTAGCACCAGAAGATCAAGTGGCATTTCTCGAAGATCATTAGAGCATGTGTGGATCACCACTTAAGGGATTCTACCCTTGGATCCTCACAAGCGCAATAAAGGCAGTCTAAAAGGGTCTTTTTATATGATCGACATTGACTATAAAGAAAGAAACCTAAGACATGGTAATTACTTTCTTCCAATCTAAATGAATTAATTATAAACTTAACAAGCATGCTCCTCTATTGGGGTTCCAAAAAATAGATATTAAAAGAAATTTTAATTATCCTATCACCCACCACATGCTTCTTCTACATCTGAAACCTTTAAGTGGTATCAAAGTAGCCATGATTAAATTTATAATTATTTATTTGATTGTTGGTCTATGTGAAATTGTGGTTATATTTTCATTTCATGTTATTCATTGTTCAATACAATTTTAATTAACATGCTTCTACATATTAATCATCTTCGTTCAATGTTTTTTTTTTTGCTTAAAGGTCTAAGAACAAATAAAGAATGATCGAAGATTCCATCGAGAACTGCCAAATTTTTTACCAGTAAGATAGGGTTACATGACGAGTACTCAAAAGTACACAATGTGTACCATAGTGTGTTGCATATGGGTGCACTGAGGGATACACGACACACCACAAAGTTACTACACATGGAGTATTTATTGCACACCGCATATAGACTGAGTCAGGCTAGCACACGGGTTGTCAGATTACATGGCGTGTATCGGTGTACACATCGTGTAGTCTGCATGGGTTAGTAGTGTAAATCACACAATCTATGTGGTCATTATACCCAGTCAAACCATGTGATATTGAAAACCATGATCATTTATGATATACACGATGTGTATGCGATGTGCACGACGTGTTTTTCATCAATTCTCATGTCTAAAACAAACATCGAAGACTCATGCATGCATGTATGAATACCTATGTATGTGTTGGAATTTATTTAATTTAATTTATTTCATAGGTTTGAAATTGTTTAATATTAAATTAAATTATAGTATGTGATTCATCCCTCCCTCCATTATTATGTAGGACTTGTGTGTCCAATGATATTTATGTAATCCCCTTTAACCAATCGGTTAGTTCCCCTCACCTGAATGTGAATAATAAATACTTATAATTAATGAAGCATCCCAAGGCATGTAGAGGCAGTTCCATATAGAACCATGATGATTACAACTCAGTGATACACAGGTGTACCTGTGGAATACTATAATTCATGCTAAGACTAGTAAATGGAGTTATTCTCCTAGGTCATAGGTTGATTTAATGTTCACTCGTTAAATCAACTATTAAATAATCTCATAATCATGTCATTTACTTTATTTATTTATTTATGTCTATGCATTATTTATTTTATGTATGCAAGACCACAATCACATAAATATATGAATCAATGTGAAAATATGGAATTTAATTAAATGGATTATGCATAAATGGTTTATCCAATATGTTTAATTATTTAAGTAAAATCCACTTAATATTAACAAGACATGTAAAGAATAAAACAAGATAAAATGTATGCATGATAAATTAAAATCCCTTAAATAAATATTAATTCTAACTTTGACTTACAATACTTGATTAAGAATGAAACAAATAGAACTAAGTGTTTGACCAACCCTTATTGGGACACTTACTTTTATAAGGGGAATTATTATAAAGGTTTTGGGTTGACTTAACTATTTTACATCAAGAGGAGTAGCCCTTGCTAGACTTCGTGTAATTTGGAGGCAAGTGTTGAGGAAATCAATGTCAGGATTTTAGGATTGGGGAGTCTACTCAACAGATCATGGAGCTACAAACCCACAGTTGGAAAAGACTTGTCTACCTAAATACTTTCAAGTAGCTTGACCAACCCTTGTTGGGGTTATGTGAAGGGGAATATGGATCCTTGCCACTAGAATTTCCTAACAACTAGACATTTTGAGTTCAATGGTGAGGGGTATTAGGACTTGATAAAATAGTGGGATATTTAATAAAAATGATTAATTTATTATATCTCACATAATTTGTAATCAATAAAAGTACTAATAATATTCTCTTTTAAATTGTAGAAAAAATGGAAAGCTCATCGTCCACATTATCCCTACGATCCATATTGGAGAAAGGATATCTCCTAACTGAAAATAACTTCCAGGAATTGTATAGATGCCTTCAGGTTGTTTTTCTCCATGAACAGAAATCATACGTGATAGAATCCTCACTTCTCAATATGCCTACCAAGGTGGAAAGTGATGAATAGTTTATAGTTTACTAGAAACAAATTAACGATACAATCAAAGTTCAATGTTTGATTCTTTCATCTATGTCCAGTGAGCTCGTGTAGTATTATGAAAACATGGATGTGTATAGCATGCTTGAGCATCTTCAAGTCCTATATTAGGAGAGATCTAGACATGAGAACTTTGAGATTTCCAAACTGCTCTTTTAGAGTAATCTAGTGGAGGGTTCTCCAGGTAGACCTCATGTAGTCAAGCTCATTGGATACATTGAGTGCCTAGAGGTCATAGGATTTAAACTTCCTAAAGAATTGGGCACTGATCTCATTATTGTATCACTCCCTCAAAACTTCTCTAGTTTTGTTATGAATTTTAATATGAACAACATTGATAAGTCTCTGTCATATCTTCTCATTCTTCTTCGCCAAGTGGGTAAGGAGATAAAGCACAAAAATCCTTTGGTCCTTATGGTGAGCAAGTATAAAGGCCTAGAGAAAAGCTTCAAGGCCAAAGCTTCTTCGCAACACCCTTACAAAAAGAGGAAGATTAAGGGGAAATCAAGGGAATAGGATGTTATTTGTTTTTCATGTGGAAAGAAGGGTCACTGAAAGAAAAACTGCACCTAGCCTAAGAAGCAAGGGGAAGCTTCTTGTGCATTTTTTATCGAGTGTAATTTATATGTTTCTACAAATTAGGTATTAGATATAACTTGTGGTACTCATATATGTATTAAAATATAGGAACCAAGTACGTTTATAAGAATTAACCAAGGGGAGGTGGATCTACAAGCAGTCAATGGAGCTAAACTTGATGTCATAATTATCAGGGACTACCACCTCACGTTTCCGACTGTAATGATCTTGGTTTTGAAAGGTTGTTTGATGTGATATATGTTACTAAAAACATTATATCAGTATCCATACTAGATATATATTGTTTTATTTTCAAATTTGGAAATAAAAGTTACCCCTTTTATAAAGATAGAATTTGTTATGGTAAGGCACATTTAAATAATAGTCTTTATGTGTTATACTACACAAACCAAGTAATAAAAATCGACAACGAAACAACCTCACATGACTCATACCACACCCAACTTTGGCATCACCATCTTGGTCATGTAAATGGTAAGTGCTTGACTAAATTACATCAAGATGGATATTTAGATTCTTTTGAAATAAAACTACTTGGTGTATGCCATGTGTGTTTATAAGGAAAAATGACTAGAGTCTCATTTAGTGGTAAAGGTGAAAGGACCAAAGATCTTATGGAATTAGTTCATACAAACGTGTGTGGACCTTTTCCTATTGAAGCAAGGGGTGGGTGATCATACTTTATAAATTTTATTAATGGTTTTAGTAGATATGGATAGGCCTACTTAATGAGGTATAAGTTGGATTTATTTAACAAATTTAAGGAATACAAGAATGAAGTTGGAAACCGGCTTGGTAATAAGATTAAGAAACTCTTCTTAGACTGTGGTGGAGAATGTCTTAATCAATACTTCATTGATTATTTACGAGAGTTTGGGATTTTATCTCAATTCACTCTTCCTTATACACCTCAATGGACTTATACACCTCAATGGAACGGTATAAGTGAAAGGAGGAACCGAACCTTGTTGGACATGGTGAGATCAATGATGAGTCATGCAAGTCTTCTATTATCCTTTTGGGGATACACGTTACAAATAGTAGCACATATACTAAACCAAGTACCAACTAAATCGATAAATAGTATTCCATGAAAATTTTGGAGTTGAAAAAACCCATGTTATCGAATCTACATATTTGGGGAAGCAAAGTGTTTATTAAGGCCTATTCAAGTAACAAACTTGCGCCCCGATGCACAAAGGATACCTTTATAGGATAACCCAAGGAAAGAAGGGGATATTACTTATATGACCCCTCATACAAAAAGGTTATAGTGGCAAGGCACGTCATATTCCTTAAGAGGGAGCATGTCTCTAAAAGAGATATTGAGAGCGAGATAGACTTTGATGAAGTCGAGTCTCAAGGCACACAAGAGTTGATACAAGAACAGATTCCACAAAGCCCTGTGGAAGAAGAAACTATTCCAGAGACACAAGTACTGTGTAGGAGTATAAGAGAGATTAGAGAACCAAAACATTATGTTTTTATAGTCACTAAGGAAGATGAATCGTTATTAGTTGATAATAATAATCCTCTAACCGATAAGGAAGTATTAGGTGGCATAGATGTTTCCAAGTGGCACGAAACCAGGAATTCTGAAATAGATTCCATGTACCAAAACCAAGTCTGTATTTTAGTAAACCCTCTAATAGATGTAAATCTCATTGGTTGAAAATGGGTATTCAATAAGAAACTAGACATGGAAGGATAAGTCGGTACCTATAAGGCATGACTGATTACAAAAGGGTTTAAATAGCGTCAAGGCATTGACTATGACGAAACCTTGTCACTAGTTTCAATGCTAAAATCCATCAAAATTATACTTTTCATTACAACCTTCCATGATTATGAGATTTTAAAATTTGATGTCAGAACAACCTTCCTTAATAGAAACCTTCAGGAAGATGTCTATATGACACAACACAAATGGTCTGTGACTCCAAATGATGCCAACCTGGTATCAAAGTTTCAAAGATACATTTATGGATTAAATGAAGCATTGAGGTTATGGAACATTCATTTTCATGATTCCATAACAGAATTTGGTTTCATAAATAATGAATGTGAGTCATGTTTCTATAAACAGTTTAGTAGGAGTGCATTCATTTTCTTAATAGTAAATGTCGATGACATATTACTTATTGGAAACAAAATACTATACTTACATTCTGTTAAGGAATGGTTGAATAAATTCTCCTCTATGAAGGACTTAGGTGAGACAGTATATATTATTGGGATAAAGATCCATTGTGATAGATCCAAGAGATTGCTCTGCCTAAGCCAAGGTATGTATATTGACAAGATATTGAAGAGATTTAGTATGGAACAATCCAAGAAGAGATTATTGTCAATGTCACGTGGAATTTATCTTTCTATGAAAATATATCCTCAGACACATGAGAAAATAAACAAGAAGGAAAGGATTCCATACATGCCAGTGATTGGGTCATTTATGTATGTTATGCTATGTACTAGGCTAGATGTTTCCTACGCATTGAGTGCAGTGGGAAGATATCAATATGATCTAGGTGACTGTTATTGGATAGAATTCACGACTAAGTATTTGAGGCATACTAAGGATATGTTCCTAGTCTATAGAGGATATGAGGAACTAGTCATCAGAGGATATACAAATGTCAGTTTCAAAACATATCAAGATGATATAAAGTCAAAAACGAGATACATATTCACTTTGAATGGAGGTGTTGTGAGCTTGAATTGCTCAAAGTAGGTTGTGGTAACAGATTCTATAGTGGAGTCTAAGAATATTACAACTTCTGAAGCAGTTAAGAAAGTGGTATGGATACGTGACTTCATCCAAGAGCTTAATGTGGTACCTAGTATTAAAGATCTAATCATACTCTATTGTGATAATACTGCAGTGGTGGATCTCATAAAAGAATCAAGGTCACATCAGCAAACAAAGCATATAATTTGGAAGTATCATCTCTTGAGGGATTTTTCTTAAAGAGGTGAGGTTGAAATGAGCAGTATTTTCATGTAAGACAAAATAGAGGACCCCATGACTAAAGCCTTGACTCAGCAGAAACATGATCATCATGTGAAGTCTAGCAGACTAAAATTCATAAGCAATTGGCTCTAGTCTAAGTGGGGGTTTGTTGGAGTTGGTGTCCTAGGACCAACTAGTTGTACTTTGATTACATGTATATTATATGTATTGAATATTAATTAAACATCTTATTACATATTTTTCATTATTCTGCATGAATTTAATGTGATAATTTCCTAGAGTATTTGTCATATTTATAAGATCATAGTAGTCCCCCACTAGATGAGAACCTTGGAGTGTTGTGACAATATTCTTAATATAGTTCTACAATTGGATAACATACTATGATAAGACACATAGTATATAGACCATCGGGTATGAGTACTCGTAAGTGACTAAGGATTTTTCTCATGAAGTTCGCACTTGGTAATCTTCAAGATGGGATATTATGAGAACAGACCCGTCGGTAGGAATTGCACATGTTTTGGTGTCATCGGATATTCCTAGCTACGAGTGTGTGTAATGATCCTTAGACTTTAAGATTATCATTGGTGCATGTCATGACTCTCACACTTATATTTATAGACAGAAATTGTCACACCATATGTTCGAGAGAAGTAGGGAACATTGGGTGTGTCATGATTTACATGTCATTAATGGATAAGTCGATGAAATATTTGTCTCTTTCATCTTTATGGGAGTTGATATTTCGGCTCTTTCATTGGAATATAATTATCGCCTAAATTTCATTTTCATGGTGTATCAACATGTTTATTTCATATAGTCAAAGAAAGACATATCGAGCATATATATTAATGACACCATCGTGCAACCAGCCTGATGAGATATTTTGACAAAGGGATTATATTACACGGTGATCATTTATATGTGTTTGTCAAAACTATGATATTAAGTTCTTTCTCTTTGGTACCTTGACTCGTTATTAGATAGTAATCTTTGAATTTAGGTAAGCATGTCTAATGCCAATGAGAAAAAATTCTAGAGGGTCACACACTAAGTGTTTTTGTTGGTCTTGATTGAATTTTATTTGAATTTAAATAAAGAAATAAATATTATTCTCAAGACTGGGGAATAATTTTATTCAAGTTATATTGATCGTATAAATTAAATAAATATTTATTCATCAGCATATGAATAAAAATTTATTTATTTATTTATTTTATTGAATATTTAATAAATATTTATTCACTGGTATGTAAATAAAATATTTATTTATGATTAAAATATTTATTCAGGTATTCAATAAATATTGAGGAGTTCGAATGGACCGAGACAATGTCTCGTTATAAATAAATTTATAATCCAGTAAATTTTATTTTTCATTTTCATAAGATGGCACATGCTACGAAATAATAACTATATTATTATTTTTTGGTATGGGTTTTATTAAAGGTTCTAATATTGTTTAAGGGTCGACATACAATTAAACAATATTCTAACCTAAACTTTGCCTCTATAAATATCATGTTATGGATACTATCTAGGTAATAGAAAAAGAGAGAATTTTTTAGCACGATGAATTCTCTTTCGACTCCTCCATATATCTCCCTCTCAAGAAAGAGAATGCAAGATAGATTTCTTCATGACCAAAGAATTAACAATAAATAACGAACAATGCAAGACATTTGATTCATCATGCTAGCGCCCAGAGATCAAGTGGCATTTCTCGGAGATCATTGGAGTATGTGTGGATCTCCGCTAGATAGATTCTACCCTTAAATCCTCACAATTGCAATGAAGGCAATCCAAAAGGTTATTTTTGGATGATAAACATCAACTGAGAATAAAGAAACCTAAGATGAGGTAATTGATTTCTTTCAATCTAAATGAATTAATTATAAACTTAATGTGCAAGATACTCTATTAGGGTTTTGGACAATAGATATTAAAAAAAATTAATTATCATATCGTCCATTGTGCGCTTCTGCTGCGCCTAGAACCTTCAGTTCAAAGTATAATAAATAAAATATTAAACTAATCTAATTCAAAGTGAAATTCAATTTATATTCTAAAATAGTTTTGTATGTGTTGGTAAAAGAATAATCTTAATGTAAATAATTACATTTAAAAAATTTACCATAAGATCTCAAAAACAATTGAATAGAAATGTTCTAAGATGATTATGATGAACTTAAAAAGAGTTCTCAATGGACAAAAGAAGTTATTAACATCCTAACATTCGATATTGTGGAGTAAAAAAGTTTGAATACTCATTTAAAGAGTCAGACATTAGGAATATGATTCTTAGTCTCACTATTGTTCAAACTAGTTTTTTTCATAAAAGTTGCTCACTAAAGGAGTTTATTGGGAGTATTTATCGGATCGTCACATAGAGATGTGGTAGGAATTACATAGAGATGTAATGAGTATAGTAAAATTCTAAAAGTGTAGAAAACATAAGGTCTCCTTGGAAACCTATCATATAGGATATGATTAGATGAACACTTATGTATAGTTTTCTTGGTATTCGTACATCTAGAAACGGTCCAAAGTGTAAGTTGGAGACCCAACTCACATACCCCAAAAATTTATTAAAGAAAAACAAAGTATAATGTTGGTTGGAGTGAGTATCTCAAGAGGGGGGTGAATTGAGTACCTAATAAAAATTTCTATCTAAAATAGATTATTTTGAAATCCCCCAAAAGTTTAAATACAACCCAGTTTATCAAAATAATTAGTATGATATAGATCTCAATCTTTATAAAGATTTCTCTAAAGATTGATTAGGTCAGGATGAATAATATACAATATTATTAAATCCTTTGAAATTTAATTGATCAAAATACTATATGAACACAAATTAAGATAAAATATCAAAGTATATATTTTGTTTATAGTTAAAATAGTTTTTAGTTTTAAAGCGGAAAAAATAGTAAAAAAAATTAAAGGATGCAGTGGAAAGAATGAATACAATAGGTTCGATCTCAAGTTGAGACTTAGTCCTCTCCACTTGGTGATCACCTAACACCAAGCAGTTTATATAAAATAACCAAGATGATCCACAACCTAGATCGGGTTTTTACAATAGTTAACACATTGTCTAGATCACACACAACCTCTTCCACAGTTATTCATGGGAGAAAAAACTAAACAGGCCACACAAGGACCTCTATAACTCTTATTTGTGGGAGAAATAAATATGAAAGAATTTGAGAAGATATCGAGTATCTTCCAATTTAGTACTAGAGATAGTGTGTGTGTATAAAATAGAGTATAGCACACACTGCTCAAAAGTAATAAATGTAAATAGAAAATATCAATCTATAAGAGTAAAGTTTAGAAGTGCTTGGTCAGTTGCAATGCATCTCGTGACTCTTGATTTGATTCAACAGTGATGCTTGAGTTGGATTCTCTTGAAAAACTTCAGGAAATCAGAGTGTCACGGGCTCTTGTTCTTTGACTGGAGGAAGGAACCTGATGTGATGATGCAGTTCAGCTTTCCAGTCGAATGTTTGTAATAGATGAGCTCTTCTTGTTTGTAACTAGGTTCAGCTCTAAGTGTGTTCAGGCAGTTCGATCTCTCAGCTTTTCATTAGTTCACTACTTCCGCTATAGAATCTCTTTCTCCTGTGTGTATATCATTTTCATGAGGGAGTGTGTTGCACTTTTATCAGCAGTAGTATGGAGAATATCCAAAACAGTTGCTTCCTCGTATTGTATAGCCTGACACTCTCTTCAATTCTCTTTGTCGATCATTTAAGAGACAAATTAAATGGAATTAACTTCAATAAAAATAGTTAGAATAATATGATTTAAAAAGATAAGTTAAGGAAAATAGTAGCAGTGTCTTAGAATGGAGGTGACTCGCTCTGACAGTATGATGCCGGTGATATCATACTGGCGATGTCTTATACTTATCCAAATCTCCACTACACTGGAGGCATCTCAAATAGCGGTGTCTGGTCTGGTGGTGTTTGTTTTGATAGTGACTTACACTTATCTAAAATTATGTATTGATGGTATGATGTCAGCGGTGCTTCATCTGGTGGTATCTTGTACTTAACCAACTTTGCGTTCTGACAGTATAACATCCTAACAGTGTGTCGACCGATGGTGTGTCGACAGATGGTGTCTCAGACTTTGTCAATTTTTCAGTCCAACGGTATGACATTTTGGAGGTGTGATATTCGGGCGGTATCTTATACTTCGTGAGATTTTTGTGTTGGTGGTGAGTCATGGACAATGGTGTCTCGAGTTAGTGGTTCCAACCTCAATGGTGTCTAGTACTTCGATAATTTTTTCACTTGGATCAGAATGCAGATTACTTACAGAGAAACATGAAACTCATTAATAATATCAGAATCATGATTTTGTGATCATTTAAACTAGGAGGTCAACAATCTCCCTCTTTTTGATGATCAAAAACCATGGCATCAAAATTATTACAAAAGTTTAAGCATGATATCCAAGGTAGTATAAACCAAAACATAGTATTCCTAGTAAGTGCAAATGATATCAAAGAAAAATAAGAAAAAAAGTAAGTATCAAAGATAAATGAATAGAAAGATTAAAAACATATTGTATCAAAGATAATATAGAAACAATGTTGTAATAAAGCAAAAATTACATAAGGAATTATAATATGCCAGAATTCTCCCCATTTTGGGATTATAAAAAAGGTAAAGAAAAGAATTATAAAAATAAGGATAAAAACAATAACAAATAACATAGGAATTCAAAATTATGACCAAAAGTTATTACAACCCATGTTCCATCAAAGAAAAATTGTCCAAGAAAACAAAAAAACAAGGTTCAATAATTATTAGAAGGGTCCATTGGTTCTTTTCCTTTAGCCTTGGCTTGCTCTTTCTCCTTATCTAAGGTAGCAAGATCAGCTCAAGGTAAGATAGAAGGAACAGCATAGAAGAGCCCAGCTATAGTCTGAGGATGATCTTCCACAATCACAAATGGACAGAGTTGTCTTAAGTCTCGATCAGGAGACATTGAAAAAGGCTAAAATTGAGCAGGAAAAGGTGCTAAAGGGTCTCGAGAAACTCCTGGTCTGAGAGACAACTAAGGATTAATTGGGACAACTTTTTGAGAAAAAACCGCTTGGCTATGAACATGAAGAAACAGCTTCATGAGATTGATGATATCCATTATGATTTGGCCACCCCTTTCCATTGCACTAAAGAAATCTGAATTATCTTCCATAAAATGGTCCAACACTAGAGTCATCTCCTTGAGTTGTCTTACTTGTTCTTTGAAAGCCTAATTCACAATAGGCATTCTCAAATTTTTAGCTAAGAATTTGAAATTGGCATCCATTGCATGCTTGGTATAAATCTGAGAGATATGGTAATTAATGGCCTTGGTTATAGTTTCCTTGTCAACTTTAATGTCATGGGAATAGCTGGTAACTAACTTGAGAACTTGATCATAGTTATACTAAATTCTTCTCAAGGTCTCTTAGGTCCGATCGGTGACACTTCCTGAAGCATTGGCTGAAGCAGCTCTCAACTCATCTCTGAAAACTATCCTCAACCGATCAACATCAAGCACTAGAGGAGGGGGAGGAGCATCAAAAGAAGTATTCGAAGATGTATCCTCAAGAATTTTAAGGATACCAACGATGGAAGCTTTAAATTCAGATCTCGTTTCTTCAACCAAAGACTTGAGAGATTCCAGTTCACCACTTATCCGCTTATTCTCAATCTCTATATCATAAATGTGATGTATCATCTTAGGTTGGATATGTTGAATAACCAACTCAAATATGTGCCCTGCATCTTTCTCACAAATGAAATTATCTTGAGGAGGTAGATTCTTTAACTTCAAATCAAAATCAGACATCAACATCTTACCAAAATCATCCAAGTCACCTTTAGTGACTACATCAACTGAAATAGAAGCAGGTTCTAGATTGGGTTCAGGTGTAGGGGTTCTGACAGATGCAAACTTTTCCAAAATCCCATCAAAATCTACTTGAGATATCAAGGATCCCTTAGGATCACTTTCAGTTTGAACTTCAGGTCTATCAAGCTTTGGTGAACTTTTATTGAATTTGACCCATTCTTCAATCATGGGATCAACCCATCTCCCAGAAACCTCGGCAACTACTGGATAAGAGGTAAGAGGGACCACAATAGTAGTTACAACCATCACTGTCTCAACATGTCTGAGAACATTTGAACTTTGTCCAACTACAAACTAAATAATGACTGCATGGACTTCTTTTAAATTTGGAGCATCTGAGCTCTGTATAGAAGCACTGGAAGACCCAGTATCTAACTGTGTACCAACAGCAGGTACATATAGATTTTAAGCATCCTATTGTCGAACAACAACAGTGGATTCACCTTCCACATTCTCAACCACAAGAGGTTTATGAACATTTAAATCAACTAACTATTCATCGCCAAATTCTTCTTCAATAAGCTCTTTTTTCTCTTGTTCAGCTATATGTTGTTCTATAGTAGCTATAACTCCCATTTTCTCATCCATAGAAGAATCAGATACCGCTTGACTAGTGGAAAAAGAAGTAGCCTCAACTTCATCAATAGGTGGAGCTTCATGAAAAAATTCAGTAGATGGGGATTCCCCCCCCCAACAAATGTATCCTGAACCTCTGGAGGCATATCTATTTCTTTTATTTTGATTCAAACACTAGCACCATTTTGGTCAGAGTCTTCATCATCGCCATCTTCACTTCTATTATCATCTTCTTCTTCCTTTTCTTCTTCCTCATTATCATCATCATCTTCCGTGGATTTTGAACTTTTATAATACTCTTCTCCTAAGACCTTGGTCTCTTCTTCATCACTCTTAACCAATTTTTCTCTTTTTGGAAACCTCCTAGGTGGACTAGGATCTCCAAAGGTAATGGGAGAATCTTTGGGAGACAAATCAGGGTCACTCCCTACATCAATAGATGGTTCCTTTTCCTCTACATCAACAACAATTTCTTCCTTATCCTCGTCAGAGTATACAACCACTTCATCAAGTTCCAAGCCTGGATCAACTTTATCCTTTGGTCTGGTTGGATGATCAACCAGATTATACTCAGCATATAAATTCTCATAATCTACAACACACTATTTCTTCTAGGGGTTCCGGATAATCTTCTTTCTTGGGAAATTATCACTTGTAATATAGAAATCACTACAGTCTATACTAGACTCTTCATTCTCAACAATTGGTCCCTTGGCCTTCAACATGGCAGAAATCATCTTCAGGTAGATCAAAGAATTAGATCTTGAGGATTTCTTGGTCATCTCACACGTATGCACCATGATATATCTAAAAAGATTGATCTTTTGACCTTTTATCATCAGAGATAGAAGATACACATCCTGGTACCTTAGTGTTGCAAAATCACCCTTTCTCAGGAAAAGCATGTGCTGCAAAAACTTAAAAAGCAGCCTACATTATCCATCTAGCTTAGAGGCAACAGACCTCCAGGTTGTGCCATCTCCTATCAGTACAGTAAGAGCATCCTCATACATAAACAAATCACTAACATCTGGAATGTTTCCTTGGTAATCATTATAAACTCCATCATTAGGTACATTTAATCATTTAGCCCATTTCCTTGATGAAAAATCAAAAACATGCCCTTTCACACAGCTTCTAATCCAATTAACACCATCTTCATCAAATGAAAACTCTATATTCTGATAAAACTCATAGACCATGTTAGGTTAGAAAGGTCTTTCGTTAGAGTAAAACCATTCTAACCATCCCTAATTTTGAATCACTTTGAGTGCCAGAGACTTACTGGACAACATCCACTTCGATTCAACTTCCTTTTTTGATACTACAACTCTATTTGCAAGCTCAGGGTTGACTCGGGCAACTGGAGCAACTAGATCGGGTGCACTTGACTCTTTCTTATGCTTCTTTGAAGATTTAGACTTAAAAGGAGAAAACTCAAAAGCACGCTTCATTCTCAACATTCAGATCAGCTTGGCAAGATTGGTCAAGGGTAGGAGAAGATTTGAAATGTAAGCGGGCAAAGGGTTACACTAGGCTCGAGAGAGATATGAGAGTATCGTGTAGGGCTTAAGGTATGTTATAAATAGACCTTATTCCACTTTAATATCATTTGGGATATTAGGTATTCTAAAATTGAATTAATACTTGAAATCAAAATTGAAAAATGAGGAAAAACACGCATCGGGTTACAGATATAACATAAACTAGGAAATAAACTGATGGTTCAAAATATCAAGAAACGGAAAAAATTTGAAAAGGCATGAAAAGCAATGGCATGACATTGCAACGGTATGACTGGATAGTAGCATGACAAGCCAATGACATGAACATCCAATGGCATGACAAGCCAATGGCAAGACAAACCAACGGCATGACAAGCCAATGGTGTGTCATCATAATGGTATGTCACATTAGATTAAACTTAACCGAAATTTATCATTCCTAAATCATGTTTGATATAATTCATTCTTTCAAAATTCAAAAGCTTGGTAAAAATATCAGCTAACTGATATTCTGTGCCAATAAATTCAATAGTGATATCTCCTTTTTGAAAATGGTCTCTCAAAAGGTGATGTCTTATATCAATGTGTTTTGTCCTAGAATGAGAAATAAGATTCTTAGAAATGTTAATAGCACTTGTGTTGTCACAATTTATGGGGACATTTCGGAATTGATATTCATAGTCTAGTAGAGTGTGTTTCATCCAAAAAAATTGTGCATAGCAACTTCCTGCAGTTATGTATTCAGCTTCAGCAGTAGACAATGCAATAGAATTTTTCTTTTCACTACACCGTGAAACTAGAGACTTGCCTAAAAAGTGACATGTTCCAAAGATTCTTTTCTATATAACTTGCATCCACCAAGATCAGCATCAAAATAACTTACTAAATCAAATGTCTACCCTCTTGGGTAAAACAATCCTAAATTGGCTATGTACTTTAGGTATTTGAAAAATCTTTTAATAGCAACAAGGTGTGACTCTTTTGGGTTTGCTTGAAAACGAGCACACATACACACACTAAACATAATATTCGGTCAGCTAGCAGTCAATTAGAGAAGACTTCCAATCATACCTCTATAACTGGTTTGATCAACTAGTTTCCCAGCTTCATCAAGATCCAATTTATAGGTGGTACTCATAGAAGTATCACTACTCTTAGTGTTATCCAAGTTAAAATGTTTTAGAATATATTTTATGTATTTACTTTGATTTAAAATAATTCCTACTTTGTTTTCAAATATCTGAAATTCAAGAAAGAATTTGATTTCACCCATTAAACTCATTTCAAACTCATTTTGTATCATTTTAGAAAAGTTAGTACAAAGAGAATTTTTTGAAAATCTATAAATAATACCATCAACATAGATTTTTACTACTAATACATATTTTGAAAATCGCTTTATAAAAAGTGTAGGGTTGGCTATTCCTTTTGAAAATCCTTTTGAAATCAGAAAATTGTTGAGTTTATCGTACCAAACTCTAGGAGCTTGTTTTAAACCATATAAAACTTTGGTTAATTTAAAAACTTGATTTGGAAACTGAGGGTTTTTAAACTAGGGGTTGTTCAACAAAAACATCCTCAACTATAAAAACACTTAAGAATGCACTCTTGACATCCATTAGATAAAGCTTGAAATCTAAATGTGCTACATAAGCAAACAGAATTCTTATGGATTCAAGTTTGGCCACTGGTGCAAAGGTTTCCTCATAGTCAATTCCTTCTTCCTAACTATAACCTTGTGCAAGAAGTCTAGCCTTGTTTCTAACTATAGTTCTTGACTCATCAACTTTATTCCTAAACACCAATAAGCAAGGTATCCTTGGGTCTATCTACAAGTTCTCATACTTTTTTTCTTTCAAACTGATTCAATTCTTCATGCATAGCTATTACCCAGAATTCATCATTAATAGCTTCATTGATGTTCTTAGGTTCAAGCTGAGACAAGAAAACTTGATGTTCAACCTGATTTCTTACATAAGATCTAGTTTGTGTTCCTCTATTTAGATCACTTACAACAGAATCTAAAGGGCGGTACTTAATAGTTCTAACAGTTCTAGAGAAAGAGGGA
The DNA here is from genome assembly GCA_963277665.1 of Viscum album. Taxonomy (NCBI): domain Eukaryota; kingdom Viridiplantae; phylum Streptophyta; class Magnoliopsida; order Santalales; family Viscaceae; genus Viscum; species Viscum album. The sequence continues at coordinate 272,292,243 of OY728135.1, forward strand.
CTGTCACTTTTGGATTTTTAGGTTCAGGTTCTGGAAGTTCAGGAAATTCTTCAGAACTGGATGATTTTTCTGCTTGTTTAACAGCAGATTCTAAAGGTTTAGGATTAAAGTTTAGAGAAGATAAACCATAATCAAGATTTTCTAAAGAGATCTTAGGCTCATGTGGATCAGTTTTATCGAATTTTACATGAACTGGTTCTTCCATAGTTTTGGTCTTCTTAATGAAAACTCTATAGGCTTTTCTAGAGATTGAATAATGAAGGAAAATTCCTTCATCGTTTTGGAAGCAAAATTGTCAAGATTATCCTTAGTATTAAGAATAAAGAATTTTCAACCAAAAACTCTAAAGTAATTAAACTTAAGTTTCCTATTATTCCACGGTTCATAAGGTGTCTTCTTAAGGATAGGTCTAATCAGAACTCTATTGAAGATATAACAAGCTATATTGACAGCTTCTATCCAAAAATAGATAGGTAGGTCATACTCATTTAGCATATTTTGGGTTATCTCTTGTAAGGTTTTATTTATCCTTTCAACAACTTCATTCTATCGAGGTGTCCTAGGAGAAGATAAGTTATGAGTGTAGCCATTTTGTGCGAAAAATGATTCAAAATCTTGATTTTCAAACTCACGGCTATGATCACTCCTTAAGATTTTAATCCTAACTCCACTAAGATTTTTTACAGACTTAGCATACTTGGTAAAGTAAGAGAAATCTTCACTTTTGTGAGCTAGAAAATATACCCCGAGTATACCTAGAGAAATCATATATAAGAACATAAACATAGTGCTTCCCATTAAGGCTTGAAACTCTAGAAGGTCCAAACAAATCCATGTAAACCAACTTAAGAGGTTGAAAATTTGAAACTTATTTCTTTAATTTAAAAGAAACTTTGGGTTGTTTTCCTATTTAATAGGGGTTACAGACTTTATCAGTTGGGAACTCAAGCTTAGGTAAATCCCTAAATAACCCTTTCCTAGTTATATTCCTAAGTGAATGTTGAAATGGCCTAGTCTCATATTCCAAAGTCATGACTCTTTGTGAAAAGCACTTAAGTAAGAAACATTTTGAAAAATCAAAGAATTTAAATCTATAGCATAAACATTTTCATTTCGCAAAACAGTAAAAAATTAAATCATTTTTAGAATAAAAAATATTGCAAGCATCATTCTCAAACTTAATATAAAAACCATCATCACACAACTGAGAAATGAAAATCAGATTATTTGTTAAACCATCAACATATGAAATTTTATAAATTAAAACTGAATTTTTGTTACCAATACAGCCTAAACTGATGATTTTTCCTTTTTCATTGTCACCAAAAGTGACATGTCCACCGTCAAACTTTATGAGGCTCTTGAAGCATGAATAATCAATCTCTTGTCATGTGTCTTGAATATCCATTGTCCAAGTACCATAGACTTCTACTGGAGATCTTCAAGCATTTTTCTTCAAAACAATTTTAAACAAGAAATGAGTTTGGTACCCAAATCAGTTTGGGTCCAAAAATGTCAGTAATCAAGGCTTTGGGAACCCGCATTTTCCTAGTGGGATTCCTATAAACAAATTGAAAACTTTTAGAAATAAAACCCTTATTGGGTCCTTTTAAAAAATGACTAGTAGTAGAACTTTCAGGTATGGATTTAGGAACAAAAGTGACTTTAGATATTCTTCTTTGTCTAGGTTCATACCCTATTCCAGTAACATATTTGGTAGCAACTTATTTTCCTAAGATTTGTGTGGGGGTCTCTCTACCATTTGTAAATTTTTCAAGGTATTTCTTCAATTTCTCATTTGAAAGTTTAAGTTCAATGTTTTCCTTGATCATTTGAGCATTTTTCTCTTTTTCTATAGACAGTTCAGATTTTATATTTATAGTTAAAGCATGTTGTCTTTTAAGACTTTTATACTTATCCTTTAATTCATTAAAGTTATCCTCTAATATGTTGCAGTATTCAAATAATTCTTCATTTTACATATTATCATCATCATGTTGTTCATTGTCAGAATTATCATACACATGCATAGGAAAAAATACTAGAAACAGTAGGTAAATCAAGTACCTCACTGACTTTAGTCATGAAACATGTGTTTTCTCTATCTGGCATATCTTCAGGTGATGCATCAGAGTAACTGGAGCTATCATCTAAAACACTCCAGGTTTCTTTCATGGCCTTTTTGTATCTCATGTCCTTATCCTCATGTTTCTTTTTGTACTTAAGCTTTGCATAGTCAGATTTTATGTGACATTTTCTTTACATTCATATCAAACAACTTCCTTTGGATCATCATCCTTCTTCCAATCTTTCTTCCAATTTCCTCTATTGTCATACTTGGCTTTATAATTTGATTTTCTAAATAAATTTTTCTTTCGGTAAAATTTCTTGAATCTTCTGGCTAGGTGATTCATCTCCTCATCACTATCAGAGGGTGATTTGCTATCACTGGAATTGGCAACTTGTACCTTCTCTTTTTCTTTTTTCTTTTTTTCCTAGGGGAAGTAGTCTTGAAATCTACTGACTTTATTTTAGGCTCCTCATTTTCTTCACGGTTTACCTTTAATTCTTCTCCATATCACAAGCTTTCCAGTTAACTCTTTCACAGGTAGTTTACTTATGTCGTGTGATTCTCTGATTGAAACTGATGTGTCTCTCCATCTTTCTGGTAAGCATCTAAGTAATCACATGATTTGATCCTTATCTCATACAGGTTTTCCAAGTGAGCTCATTGTATTGACAATCTCATTGAACCTGATATACATGTCAGAAATAGGTTCATCGGGCTTCATTTTAAAATTATCATATTTAATAGTATAAGTATTAAGTCTCATCTCTTTAACATTTGATGTTCCCTCATGAGTTACAGATAGAGTGTCCCAAATTTCAAATGTTGTTTTACATGAAGAAATCCTATTAAATTCATCTTCTCCTAAAGCACAGTAAAGAGAATTCATTGCTTTATAATTATTGTTATGTACAATTTTAGTAGCTTCAGCCCAAGTAGCACTAGCAGTAGAAGGAAACTCATATTTATCTTCTATAGCAGACCAGATTTCAAAGCTCGTACTTTCTATATGAATTTTCATTTTAATCTTCCATTGAGAAATTTTTGTTCCTTTGAAAAAATGAGGTCTATTTGTAGAAAAACCTTCTTGTCGATTATCCATTTTAAAGAACTAAATTTAGAAATGATAGAAATTTGAGATCTTTAAAGTGAAACTAAAATCATAGTTAAAACGATTTGAAAAAAATATCAAAGAAAGAAAACCTTTGATACCAAATGTTGGTCAGAGTGAATATCTAAAGAGGGGGTGAATTGAATACCCAATAAAATTTTTTATCTAAAATGGATTATTTTGAAATCCCCCAAAAGTTTAAATACAGCTCAGTTTATCAAAATAAGTAGTATGATATAAATATCAATCTTCCTAAAGATTTCTCTAAAGATTGATTAGGTCTCATATGAATAATATACAATATTATTAAATCCTTTGAAATCATTTTACTTGATCAAAATACATAAACACAAATTAAGATAAACTATAAAAGTATATATTTTGTTTACAATTAAAACAATTTTCGGTTTTAAAGTGGAAATAATAGAAAAACAAAATTAAAGCACACAGCAGAAAGAATGAATACAGGAGGTTCAGTCTCAAGTCGAGACTTAGTCCTCCTCACTTGATGATCATCTGCCACCAAGCAGTTCATATAAAATAACCAAGATGATCCACAACCTGGATCGGGTTTTTACAACAGTTAACACATTGTTCAGGTCACACACAACCTCTTCCGCAGTTATTTGTGGGAGCAAAAACTAAACATGCCACACAAGGACCTCTACCACTCTTATCCGTGGGAGAAATAAATATGAAAGAATTTGAGAAGATATCGAGTATCTTCCAGTTTAGTACTGGAGACAGTGTGCGTATATAAAACAGATTATAGCACACACTGCTCAAAAGTAATAAATATAAACAGAATAGAGCAATCTCTAAGAGTATATTTTAGAAGTGTTCGGTCTGTTGTAATGCAGCTTGTGACTCTTGATTTGATTCAACAGTGATTCTTGAGTAGGGTTCTCTTGAAAAAAATCAGGAAAACACAGTGTCGCGAACTCTTGTTTTGTGATTGGAGGAAGGCACTTGATGTGATGATACAGTTCGGCTTCTCAATCGAATGTTTGTAACAGATGAGCTCTTCTTATTTGCAACTAGGTTCAGCTCTAAGTGTGTTTAGGAAGTTCGAGCTCTCAGCTTTGCATTAGTTCACTACTTCCACTATAGCATCTCTTTCTCTTGTGTGTATATATGTTGCACAAGGGAGTGTGTTGCACTTTTATCAGCCGCAGTAGGGAGAATATCCAAAACAGTTGCTTCCTCATACTGCATAGTCTGACACTCTCTTCAATGCTCTTTGTCAATCATTTAAGAGACAGTCATTAAAATAGCAAATGACATTAACTTCAATAAAAAATAGTTGTTATAATAATATGATTTAAAAAAGATAAGTTAAGAAAAATAGTATCGGTGTCTTAGATCAACGGTGTCTTGCTCTGACGGTATGATGCTAGCGGTATGATACAGGCGGTGTCTTATACTTGGCCAAATTTCCACTACGTTTGCGGCGTCTCAACTAGCAGTGTCTAGTATGGCAGTGTCTGGTCTGACGGTGTCTTAGACTTAGTTGGAATTTTGTGTTGACGATATGATGTCGGCATTGCTTAATCTGGCGATATCTCATACTTAGCCAACTTTGCATTCTGACGGCATGACATCCTGATGGTGTATCGACCGACGGTGTGTCGACTAACGGTGTCTCGAACATTGTCAAATTTTCAGTCCAACGGTACGACATTCTAGCGGTGTGATATCCTGGCGGTATCTTATACTTAGCAAGATTTTTATGCTGGCAGCGAGTCATGGACAACAGTGTCTCGGGTTGGCTATGTCAACCTCAATGGTGTCTCGTACTTATATGATTTTGTCACCTAGCTCAGAATACAAATTACTTACAGAGAAACATGAAACACATTAATAATATCATAATCGTGATTTTATGATCATTAAAACTGTGAGGTCAACATATAAGATTAAAACGTGAGGTGCAATGAGCTTGCACCAACATTGAATCTAGTGGATACAAATAAATTGATGAAAGAAAGACAACACAACTACTACCAAGAAAGATTTACTTTCTCAATAAAGTTCCAAGTTACAGCTTGATTTTAATCCGCCAACTCCAAAAAGTACAACATTCCAGGTTGATCAAATTCAAAGGGTGTAAAACTTTGGATTCTAGTATGAAGACGTATTATTAAAGAGCATGAGTTTTGAAACATCTTCGGACTGTGCTGGCAACACCGCTATAAAAGTTGCTTGAAACTTAATAATAACTACTTCTTAGTATTCTTAAAGGAGTTTAAGAATATAAAAATATATCATGTTATATAAAAGGCATTCTCCACTATCAGTCGTTCATGTTGGCTATATTTACTCATGAAGTGTAATGATAGCCTCTAAAAGTATGACTTTGAGTTATCCCTAATCGATGTTCATCATGGAGTACTATAGGTTGTGACAAAAGGTTAGGTTAGCATAAATAAGATTTCATAAAGAGATTCAAAATATACTCATGAGACATAAAATGAGTTTTATGAACCGGATGACCCACCAAGTAAACCACATGGAGTGTCATACACTATGTCTTTGGCATGATAGGGTACATGTTTCATATTGAATCTAAATACCCGAGGTTCATAAGATACCTAGTATGAAAACTTTCGTACTTCGATGTCTTTCTTATGCTAGCCTTGAGATTAAGCTATTCAAAGGGTGGTTGGTATGATGTTGATCATGTCATCAGTTGAGGTTTAATCGAGATAGAATTTTTCCTCTCGTATGATGAGTATGAGTATGACTTCTAGACCCTCTATTGAGATACATCAAGGAAGTGTATGATCATACCTAGATAAGATACATGTGATGTGGTAATTTATTTGGGTGGGGGCATGTGATATACTCGTCTACTTGGGTGAATGACATGTGATGTGTGCATCTATCTGGTCAGTCGATACTCAGAAAGTCAGGAATGTATGAGTTGGTTTGTAAGAACCCGGTTTTTGCTGTAAAAGACTTTGGAATATTCTTGATGATATTCCAGAGCAGCGCCTTCAGACGGTGTGCGATTTCGAGCCCCGGAGTGACCGAAATTAAATTTTCAGTGCGTTCACACTGGAAACGCCAAATAAAAGAGATAAGTCCTAAACGGAGTTCCGGATTAGAGATCCGAGTGTACGGATGAGTCCGAAATGGGGTGTTTACCCTAGAAACGACATAAAACTTTTCGGTGCGGGATGTTTGGACCTCTCGCTCGCTTTCGGAACGTTGAACGGATAAATTAATTAATTAATTTATTCGTTTAATGGTTAAACTCGAGTAACTCTTAAACGGTGGCTCGGATTGGAAAACTGAGGGCACCGTTGAGTTCGGAGCGTGCCTTTTACCCTATGAGGGGTATAAGTTCTGCGGGCGCGGGCCGTCTGTGAAAAATGCCCCCAGGGGCGTTTTCGTAATTTGGCGGCTTTGGGCGTTCAGCTTTATAACTTTAAAACGGAAGCTCGGAATCAAATTCTGAGACCACCGTTGTGCTCGGGAGGTGGTGTTTACCCTAGGGGAGGTTTAATTTTGACCTCGCCAAAGGTTTCAGATGCGAGGAAAATTATGGGTTTAATTAATTAAAATTTCTTTTTATTTTTTTTTATTTAAACCCTCCTTCCTCCCCTCCCTTGCTCTCCCCTGGCGAAACACCCCCCTCAAGGCAGCCCCTCCTATCCCTCTCCCCCTCCTCCTCCGGCAAGACAGCTCCGGCGAGGCACGGCTCAGACGGATAGCGGCGAAGCTTCGGGCGAAGCCCATCGAGGTAGGATTATGCGTTCTGCGTTTTAATTTCTGAACCTCCCTTTGAGATCGATTATATGCGCCAAGTTGTTGTATGATCTTCGAACAAATCCCATAGACGTGTAGTACACGTTTTTATCTCTCCAACGCATCTTTCGGAATCAAAATCCGAGCTCGGAGGAGGCCGGGGTTGATCGCCGAAGTTTGCGGGTTTTGAAGTGATCCCGGCCGGTCAGGGTGCTCCGGCGGTCCGAGGCGCGGCGGCGCGGGCGAAGGGCGGCGGCGGTTCCCCTTTGGCGACGGCGGCTTCTCATCCAGGCGGGGGAGGCGGCTCCGGCTCAAGCGGCGGCGCGGCTTGCGGGCGGCGGCGCGGCGCTTCGAGCAGGCGGCTCCGGCTCCAGGCGGGGCGCGAGGACGTGGAAGACCGGGGTCGCGGACCCCGGCCGGCAGACAGCGGACCCGCTTTTGCGGGTCTACGCGTGGAAGAGAGACCGGCCTTCAGGCCGGTCCTGTTTGGTGGACCGCGGTCCGCGCGGGTGATCCGCGGACCGCGGCGGCTCAGCCGGCTAAGCCGCGGGCCGGCCAGCTTGAGCCGGTCCAGGGGGTGTGGACCGGCCGAACCGGTCCGGACCACCCCCTCTTACGTCCGGTGACGTTTAAAAATGTCGCAACTTCCAAACGGCGCGTCCGTTTGACGCGCCGTCTGCAACAGTAGATCCGTATCGACGAGACGGACTTTTGGAGATGGTTTCGGGAATTTTTAATTTCCGAAACGAGGGGTCTCGGAGGCGCGACGCTCCTTTAAGTGAATTGGCGTTTTCCGGGGGATTTTGTTTTGGACGGCACGGACGCGTCCGACGTCCGATTTAAACGCTGTCAGTGGCGTTGGGACCCTGGCACCGAGGCGGAGCTTTCCAGGGTGGTTCCGGGCGTTGAAGCCGGAGTTGAGGCGTGGGCCCCACGGCCCGTCTTTTGAGCTGCGTGCAGCTTTTAGCAACTTTTTCACTGGACGTCTGTTCGGGGCGTGCGAGCAGTCGATGTTGGGTGTTTTTTCGAGGGTATCGTGTTGGCGCAGTCTGCCCGCTGTAATTTCGCACGATGGTGCGGGGGCCACGAGGGTCGTTTGGGCATCCACGGTGATTTTCCATCTTAATCACCGAGCAACCGTTTTGGACAAGTGAATAGTCCACCTTGTGTACTTTTTCGAGAGGATCGCAATGGTGCGATCCGTTCGTTGTGTTTCAGGACCGAGTTGCGGGTCCCACGAAGCACCGCTCGTGTGCGGTGCGCCGGAATGCATCTTTTTCTCCAGATATTCGTTGCACTCAAGTGAGTAGTGCTTTTGACGTGTTTTTCCGAGGGGATCGCAATGGTGCGATGCGCCCGACTGTTTTCGGGGCCGAGGCTCGGGATCACGGGACATCGTTCGGGCGTGAGGCGGTGTTGGTGACCTTTTCGTCGGATATCTGTTGGAGGCGAGTAAGTAGTCGATCTCGCGTGTTTTTCCGCGAGGATTACAACGGTGCGATCCGTTTGGTTGTGCGGAGCCTCTTGCGCGATCTTGTGGAAATGTGAAGGTGCCTCGGGGGGCGGTTCTTCTACTGTGTTTGTAGCGGACTCTTGGCGTGTGATCGCGCACTCTTGGGAGAGTGATATAAATGATTCACGAGATGTGGTTGGTCGTGCCTGGGCCTTTGAGGTGGAGTTGTTACGTCACGCCTTCGCGTTGACGGTGGGTGCCGTGTGCACGATAGCCTTTGGGCTAGAACGAGGTATACTCTAGGAGTATACGGGAGCGCTTGGAGGTACGTGTGGTTTGTACCTGAGAACGTTTGTGCGCTCAGTTGGGGTTGACGTGGGGCCACATGCCGTGTGGGCCCCATGTGCGTGTCGTGTTCTGCTTTGCGTACTTTGACCTCTCACGACGTAGAGGGTCCCTCTGTGTATTTGTTTGACCAGCAGGGTGGAGTTTTTCCCCTGGCTCTGTGCTCCTTTGTTGACCAGCAGGGTTGAGTGGTCTCCCCCTGGTTTCGTTCTCGATGGATCGGCCAGTAGCGGTGCTAGTGGCACCCCGTGATGGAACAGGCGCTGAACCTCTTTTGGGAGAGTTGTTCTGGAGTTGGGTGGTTGCGCGATACCCACTCTGTGTTCGGTTGGCCAGTGTTGTACCCTCCAGTAGAGATGGCCAGAGCAGTTCTGAGTTTTACCCTCCAGCGGGGCTGGGCAGTGGGTTACTCATCTTCTTCGGGTTTACCCTCCAGCAGGGTTGGGCAGGGGGTTGCTCGCTGACTTCTAGGGTTTACCCTCCAGCAGAGACTGGGCAGTGGGTCACCCGACGCACTTAGGGTCTACCCTCCAGCAGAGACTGGGCAGTGGGTCACCCGACGACCTCTTAGGGTCTACCCTCCAGCAGGGTTGGGCAGTGGGTCGCCCGTCGTCTAGATCCAGGTCTACCCTCCAGCACGGCTGGGCAGTGGGTCGTCTGTCAACTTATTACAAGTCTACCCTCCAGCGGGGCTGGGCAGTGGGTCGTCTGTCGACTTATTTCAGGTCTACCCTCCAGCGGGGCTGGGCAGTGGGTCGCCTGATGATGTATTAAGGTCTACCCTCCAGCGGGGCTGGGCAGTGGGTCGCCGGATGATGTATTATGGTCTACCCTCCAGCGGGGCTGGGCAGTGGGTCGTCGGATGATGTATTATGGTTTACCCTCCAGCAAGGCTGGGCAGTGGGTCACCCAGTATCTTATTATGAATTACTCTCCAATAGGGTTGGGCAGTGGGACACCGGTTTGCATTCCAGACTCAGTCCTTACTACTAGGCTAGTCTGTGGCTTTCCTCCGTGAGCACCGGAGCGGGACCCTTGGTTGTACGGGTCGATGATGGAACGACTTTGACTTTGAGAAGACCTCACGACTGCAGGGCAATGATGTGGTGTGGTTTGACGTTCCCCCAGAACTCTCAAGTACGAGGAGCTTTTCCCCCACCGAGACGCGTCCTTGTGACGCGACCTAAAACCGTGCGGGCGAGTCAGTACCGCCCAAAGAGGATAGTGTTGAGGTGTGGTGGTTTAAGCCCTTGACTTGTAGTTCGGGGCAGACGTGCGGGATGCTAGGCATCGGTGGTTTACTTCTGGGACTGTAGGCGACTCACTTTGCTTGGGCTGAGCTACGGGATGGAGATCCCCTTACGGCGTTGTTCGGGCTTCTTGATTGAGCGTAAGGATATGTATATACCTTGTTCTAGTACCCACTTCTTGGGTTTGGTTACTCTCCTAGAAGGAGAGGCGAAGACGCGCGGGGTATGCCACGTGCTTTACGTGTCTAGCTTCTCGTGGTTGGATGAGTCTACTCTCCTGCTATAGGTAGTGAAGACTCGACGGGAAGTACATCTTCTCACCGTTTCCAGCTCCTTGTGCCTGGACGAGTCTACTTCCTTCCTCTTATTGGGTTGAGCTGGACTCTTTACTGCACTCTCTATTGTATTCCCTTTGCTTTCCTCTGTTCGCTCTACTGCTCACCCTTCGGTGCCTCCTTTTGTTGCTCCCTCGAGCCTTCGGGGTATCCTAATGAGTATTTTTATACTCACCCCTACTTGGGCTTTGCCCGCACTTGGTGTGCCCTTGCAGACGACGGACAGGTGGAGCGTGACTTCAGTGGAGCGTAGGAGCTTGGGAGCTTGGACCGCGTGCGGTGGTCGTGGCTGGGTTCCAGGTGGGAGACCCGTCAGCTGTTTCCTTTTTGTTTACCTGTTGCTGGGTTGTGGCACCTTTTCTGGTTGGGCGCGTGTTTTGCCCCTTTTTTCCTTTTCAGCACTGTACTTTGTACTGTTAGAGGTCGAGGCACATTGTGGTTTATATATAGCAGTTTCCCTTTACTTTGCTTGTCTTTATTGTTACTCTGCACTGTTGCATTGAGTTTGCTGCGTGTGTGTGTACAGGTACTTAGGCAAAGGCCTCCCCGAGTTATTGTGCCTTCGGCGCTGGTCGCCAGCCCCTGCCTATGGAGGCGGGCTTGGGGTAATTGCGGCTCGAGCCCGGGTAGGGTCGGGTCGTGACAAAGTGGTATCAAAGGTGGTTTGTTCCTTGGGACGTTGTACGGACGTCCCTAAAAGAAGAATTGGTTGGGATATAGGGCAACAGTGTTAACGTGTCTCAAGAGCGGCTCTCAGGCCAGGGAGTCCAGTGATGGTGCGGCGGCCGACGTATCCATTCACCAAGACCTTGATAACCCGCTTGTCGACTCGGCATGCTGAGACACTTGTTGCAGGGAAAATTGGTTTGTGCATCACATATGATCGAGTCTTTGACTGTCCTTCTTGAGTCAGCTCCTCATCGCTGTTATTGGTATATACATATATGCCCATCTGACCGCGGCACTCCTTGATAATATTCAGGATGTCTCCGCGAAGACAGCCAGCCAGGATACCAGCTTAGGTTCGTAACGACAACCCTGTGAGCTATGAGGCCACAGTCCAGGACCCATCATGCGAGCCCCTTTCTCCGGGTGGGCCGGTAGCAGCACCCCCACCTGTTGAGCAGCAGGCAGTTTCAGCAAAGCAGGCTGAGCTTGAGCGCAGGTTGAGCGCGCTCCGTGAGTTCCAGCGGCAGAGACCGCTGAGGTTCAGTGGTGAGCCAGACCCTCAGGCAGTAGAGGTTTGGCTAGAGAGAGTGGGTAGCCTTTTCAGGCTTGTGCAGACGCTGACAGATCAGAGAGTGGCTTTGGCAGCCACCCTTTTTCGTGGAGCAGCTTGGCGTTGGTGGAGTCTGGTGACTCAGCTTCTTGACGAGTCGTCGCTTTCGTGGGGCGATTTCCAGTTGTTGTTTCGTGAGGAGTTTTGCCCCTCCTGCTTGCGCTCCGTTCGGATTCAAGAGCTCCTGCAATTTCAGCAGGGAGAGATGACGGTGGCCGAGTACGCGGCTAGTTTTGCAGACCGTGCACGCTTTTACCCGAACTTGGTCCATGACGACAACCTCCGAGCGCGGAAGCTTGAGCAGAGTCTCCGCCGAGAGATTCGTGTTGTCATAGCACCTTTGGGCATTTCCACATATGTCGGGGGGCCAGAGCAGGCGTTGGTGACAGAGAGCTTCCTGTCATGTTTTGCGGTTGGTAGTGGCAGTGGGCGTGACGGAGCCGGGACGTCTCTCGTAGCTGGCAGGCGCCAGAGGACAGGACCTCGACGCAGGTGCCCTTTCCATTGTCGGTTTCAGAGACGTGGTTGTATACCACTGTGGCAGAAAAGTGCAGGGCCTCAGCCGAGGGTGCCCTTCTGTGAGTGGGCTTCGGGCCATGGTCGTACATCACAGTGGCGCCGGAGGGCACCAGGACAGCTCGGGGAGCGGTGGTGTTATGCTTGTGATGGACGAGGTCACTTGGCACGAGACTGCCCGACCCGAGTTGCGGAGAGCTTAGGGCAGGCAGCAGGTGCACCACCACGGTAGAGGCAGCGCCGTGATCGGAGTAGTGCCCAGAGAGGTGGGGCTAGCAGAGGAGCAGGAGGAGCTGGAGGTGGGGGACGACGTTACGAGATCTTGCCATCACCACTAGGCGGTCCACGTCAGGCTCCGGGAGCTGACAGTTGGGACCACGGACATCCGCGAGCTTTGGATGTCTACGATCCTGCAGAGCATGGGATGGTGAGAGGTACCCCTTGCGACTCTTCTACTTCTTGCAGTAGAATTGTTAGGCTCTGCGTGTGAAAGGCTTTTCTCCCTGCTCCTTGTTTGAGGTGTTACCAGGGTGACGCAGGGCATCGGGTGTAACCCTGTGTTGGTAAGGAAAAAGGCGTGAGACCTTTTCCTTTAGTCGATGGTGTTGACTCCTTCACTTCCGAGCGTGTAAGAGAGTCTTGGTTGAGAGACATCGACTGTGAAATCTTGTGTGACCATATATCCTTGGGTGCTTCACCATATGGATATTCTGAAGGAGGGAATCACTAGGCCTTGTCTCATGCCCAAGCGGTGATTCCTGTCGCGGCGTGCGACGTAGAGGTTTGACCGAGGAGGTGAGCTACCCCCGAGGGCCTTCGGGCCGTTTGAGACCGTGCGACGTAGAGGTTTGAGACCGTGCAAAGGGATGGTGAGGTTCCCTACTGCCTTGCCCTAACCCCAAAGTTTGGAGTGGGTGCACGACGTCGGCAAGGGTCGACCAAGAGTGAACAGATCAATCCTTTGGTCTATGTGCGGTGACGCAGAGCTGTGTGTGGGTTCTTCTGGGTATGGGAACGTCAGGTGTGAGCTTAGTACCCTGTGTTGCTCCCTAGTTTTGCTTTTCGGGGACGAAAAGCTTGAAGGAGGGAATGATGTAAGAACCCGATTTTTGCGGTGAAAGACTTTGGAATATTCTTGATGATATTCCAGAGCAGCGCCTTCAGACGGCGTGCGATTTCGAGCCCCGAAGTGGCCGGAATTAAATTTTCAGTGCGTTCACACTGGAAACACCAAATAAATGAGATAACTCCTAAACGGAGTTCCGGATCAGAGATCCGAGTGTACGGATGGGTCCGGAATGGGGTGTTTACCCTAGGAACGACATAAAACTTGTCGGCACGGGATGTTTGGACCCCTCGCTCGCTTTCGGAACGTTGAACGGATAAATTAATTAATTAATTTATTCGTTTAATGGTTAAACTCGAGTAACTCTTAAACGGTGGCTCGGATTGGAAAACCGAGAGCACCGTTGAGTTCGGAGCGTGTCGTTTACCCTAGGAGGGGTATAAGTTCTGTGGGCGCGGGCCGTCAGTGAAAAATGCCCCCATGGGGCGTTTTCGTAATTTGGCGGCTTTGGGCGCTCAGCTTTATAAGTTTAAAACGGAAGCTCGGAATCGAATTCCGAGACCACCGTTGTGCTCGGGAGGTGGTGTTTACCTTAGGGGAGGTTTAATTTTGACCTCGCCAAAGGTTTCGGATGCGAGGAAAATTATGGGTTTAATTAATTAAAATTTCTTTTTATTTTTTTTTTATTTAAACCCTCCTTCCTCCCCTCCCTTGCTCTCCCCTGGCGAGACACCCCCCTCAAGGCAACCCCTCCTATCCCTCTCCCCCTCCTCCTCCGGAGAGACAGCTCCGGCGAGGCGCGGCTCCGACGGATAGCGGCGAAGCTTCGGGCGACGCCCATCGAGGTAGGATTATGCGTTTTGCGTTTTAATTTCTGAACCTCTCTTTGAGATCGATTATATGAGCCAAGTTGTTGTATGATCTTCGAACAAATCCCATAGACGTGTAGTATACGTTTTTATCTCTCCGACGCATCTTTCGGAATCAAAATCCGAGCTCGGAGGAGGCCGGGGTTGATCACCGAAGTTTGGGGGTTTTGAAGTGATCCCGGCCGGTCAGGGTGCTCCGGCGGTCCGAGGCGCGGCGGCGCGGGCGAAGGGCGGCGGCGGTTCCCCTTTGGCGGCGGCGGCCTCTCGTCCAGGCGGGGGAGGCGGCTCCGGCTCAGGCGGCGGCGCGGCTTGCGGGCGGCGGCGCGGCGCTTCGAGCAGGTGGCTCCGGCTTCAGGCGGGGCGCGAGGTCGCGGAAGACTGGGGTCGCTGACCCCGGCCGGCAGACAGCGGACCCGCTTTTGCGGGTCTGCGCGTGGAAGAGAGACCGACCTTCGGGCCGATCCGGTTTGGTGGACCATGGTCCGCGTGGGTGATCTGCGGACCGCGGCGGCTCAGCCGGCTGAGCCGCGGGCCGACCGGCTTGAGCCGGTCCGGGGGGTGTGGACCGGCCGGACCGGTCCGGACCACCCCCTCTTACGTCCGGTGACGTTTAAAAATGCCGCAACTTCCAAACGGTGCGTCCGTTTGACGCGCCGTCTGCGGCAGTAGATCCGTATCGACGAGATGGACTTTTGGAGATGGTTTCGGGAATTTTTAATTTCTGAAACGAGGGGTCTCGGAGGCGCGACGCTCCTTTAAGTGAATTGGTGTTTTCCGGGGGATTTTGTTTTGGACGGCACGGACGCGTCCGACGTCCGATTTAAACGCCGTCAGTGGCGTTGGGACCCTGGCACCGAGGCGGAGCTTTCCAGGGTGGTTCCGGGTGTTGAAGCTGGAGTTGAGGTGTGGGTCCCACGACCTGTCTTTTGAGCTGCGTGCAGCTTTTAGCAACTTTTTCACCGGACGTCCGTTCGGGGCGTGCGAGCAGTCGATGTTGGGTGTTTTTCCGAGGGCATCGCGTTGGCGCAGTCTGCCCGCTGTGATTTCGCACGATGGTGCGGGGCCCACGAGGGTCGTTTGGTCGTCGACGGTGATTTTCCATCTTAATCACTGGGCAACCGTTTTGGACAAGTGAATAGTCCACCTTGTGTACTTTTTCGAGAGGATCGCAATGGTACGATCCGTTCGTTGTGTTTCGGGACCAGGTTGCGGGTCCCACGAAGCACCGCTCGTGTGCGGTGCGCCGAAATGCATCTTTTTCTCCGAATATCCATTGCACTCAAGTGAGTAGTGCTTTTAACGTGTTTTTCTGAGGGGATCGCAATGGTGTGATGCGCCCGACTGTTTTCGGGGTCGAGGCTCGGGATCACGGGACGTCGTTCGGGCGTGAGGCGGTGTTGGTGACCTTTTCATCGGATATCCGTTGGAGGCGAGTAAGTAGTCGATCTCGCGTGTTTTTTCGCGAGGATTACAACGGTGCGATCTGTTTGGTTGTGCGGAGCCTCTTGCGCGATCTTGTGGAAATGTGAAGGTGCCCCGGGGGCGGTTCTTCTATTGTGTTTGTAGCGGACCTTTGGCGTGTGATCGCGCACTCTTGGGAGAGTGATATAAATGGTTCATGTGATGTGGTTAGTCGTGCCTGGGCCTTTGAGGTGGAGTTGTTACGTCACGCCTTCGCGTTGACGCTGGGTGTCGTGTGCACGATAGTCTTTGGGCTAGAACGAGGTATACTCTGGAAGTATACGGGAGCGCTTGGAGGTACGTGTAGTTTGTACCTGAGAACGTTTGTGCGCTCAGTTGGGGTTGACGTGGGGCCACACGTCGTGTGGGCCCCATGTGCGTGTCGTGTTCTGCTTTGCGTACTTTGACCTCTCGCGACGTAGAGGGTCCCTCTGTGTGTTTGTTTGACCAGCAGGGTGGAGTTTTTCTCCTGGCTCTGTGCTCGTTTGTTGACCAACAGGGTTGAGTGGTCTCCCCCTGGTTTCGTTTTCGATGGATCGGCCAGTAGCGGTGCTAGTGGCACCCCGTGATGGAACAGGCGTTGAACCTCTTTTGGGAGAGTTGTTCTGGAGTTGGGTGGTTGCGCGATACTCACTCCGTGTTCGGTTGGCCAGTGTTGTACCCTCCAGTAGAGATGGCCAGAGCAGTTCTGAGTTTTACCCTCCAGCGGGGCTGGGCAGTGGGTTACTCATCTTCTTCGGGTTTACCCTCCAGCAGGGCTGGGCAGGAGGTTGCTCGCTGACTTCTAGGGTTTACCCTCCAGCAGAGACTGGGCAGTGGGTCACCCGACGCACTTAGGGTCTACCCTCCAACAGAGACTGGGCAGTGGGTCACCCGACGACCTCTTAGGGTCTACCCTCCAGCAGGGCTGGGCAGTGGGTCGCCCGTCGTCTAGATCCAGGTCTACCCTCCAACACGGCTGGGCAGTGGGTCGTCTGTCGACTTATTCCAGGTCTACCCTCCAACGGGGCTGGGCAGTGGGTCGTCTGTCGACTTATTCCCGGTCTACCCTCCAGCGGACCTGGGCAGTGGGTCGTCTGTCGACTTATTCCAGGTCTACCCTCCAGCGGGGCTGGGCAGTGGGTCGTCTGATGATGTATTAAGCTCTACCCTCCAGCGGGGCTGGACAGTGGGTCGTCGGATGATGTATTATGGTCTACCCTCCAGCGGGGCTGGGCAGTGGGTCGCCGGATGATGTATTATGGTTTACCCTCCAGCAGGGCTGGGTAGTGGGTCACCCAGTATCTTATTATGAATTACCCTCCAGCGGGACTGGACAGTGGGACACCGGTTGGCATTTCAGACTCAGTCCTTACTACTAGGCTAGTCTGTGGCTTTCCTCTGTGACCACCGGAGCGGGACCCTTGGTTGTACGGGTCGGTGATGGAACGACTTCGACTTTGAGAAGACCTCTCGACTGCAGGGCAGTGATGTGGTGTGGTTTGACGCTCCCCCAGAACTCTCAAGTACGAGGAGTTTTTCCCCCACCGAGACGCGTCCTTGTGACGCGACCTAAAACCGTGCGGGCGAGTCAGTACCGCCCAAAGCGGATAGTGTTGAGGTGTGGTGGTTTAAGCCCTTGACTTGTAGTTCGGGGCAGTCGTGCGGGATGCTAGGCATCGGTGGTTTACTTCTGGGACTGTAGGCGACTCACTTTGCTTGGGCTGAGCTACGGGATGGAGATCCCCTTACGGCGTTGTTCGGGCTTCTTGATTGAGCGTAAGGATATGTATATACCTTGTTCTAGTACCCACTTCTTGGGTTTGGTTACTCTCCTGGAAGAAGAGGCGAGGACGCGCGGGGTATGCCACGTGCTTTCCGTGTTTAGCTTCTCATGGTTGGATGAGTCTACTCTCTTGCTATAGGTAGCGAAGACTCGACGGGAAGTTCATCTTCTCACCGTTTCCAGCTCCTTGTGCCTGGACGAGTCTACTTCCTTCCTCTTATTGGGTTGAGCTGGACTCTTTACTGCACTCTCTGTTGTACTCCCTTTGCTTTCCCATGTTCGCTCTACTGCTCACCCTTCGGTACCTCCTTTTGTTGCTCCCTCGAGCATTCGGGGTATCCTACTGAGTATTTTTATACTCACCTCTGCTTGGGCTTTGCCCGCACTTGGTGTGCCCTTGCAGACGACGGACAGGTGGAGCGTGACTTCAGTGGAGCGTAGGAACTTGGGAGCTTGGACCGCGTGCGGTGGTCGTGGCCGGGTTTCAGGTGGGAGACCCTTCAGCTGTTTCCTTTTTGTTTACATGTTGTCGGGTTGTGGCACCTTTTCTGGTTGGGCGCGTGTTTTGCCCCTTTTTTCCTTTTCAGCACTGTACTTTGTACTGTTAAAGGTCGATGCACATTGTGGTTTATATATAGAAGTTTCTCTTTACTTTGTCTTTACTTTTACTATGCACTGTTGCATTAAGTTTGTTGCGTGTGTGTGTACAGGTACTTAGGCAAAGGTCACCCCGAGTTATTGTGCCTTCGGCGCTGGTCGCCAGCCCCTGGCCTATGGAGGCGGGCTTGGGGTAGTTGCAGCTCGAGCCCGAGTAGGGTCGGGTCGTGACATGGTTATACGAAATTTACGTACTCTATGCCCCGTGGTCACTTAATATCTTGGGCAAAGAGATCATATGATTATGCGTACTTCTAAATGATATACACACGAGTAGAGAGATGCATGTGTTTGATAAAGATCGTGTCAGATCCCTTTGTAGCTTGAGTAGCATTGATGCTTTGCAAGAAACTGGTCTTTGCTTACATTTATGGATTAGGGAATTCATAATTGTAGTCAATGCTACAAAAGCTTGTGGGGTCACATTTAGTGGTTGTGTTACTGAAAATGTTTTGTTATAAAGTGTGTACAAAACTTTGATGGGTATCCCAAAAATCTTTTGGAGGATATTCAAAATAAGTTTTGGTTGACCTTTCACAAATTTTTACATTAGATGTAACATGCGGTGAAAATGAATGAAAACTTTCATGAAAATGGTTTTGGAAGATATCCAAAAGGGTTTTAGATATAGTTTCACAAGTTTTTATATATGATGTGGCATAAGGTGAAAATGCACTAGGCTTTAGTGCAAGTGAGAGATTGTTGAAAATATACACTAGAGCCAAAACCACAATATGATATTTTAAACCATGTTGTGTTTTGTGTTGGGATAAACCATATTGTGGTGAGTGACACCACACCTTGGTCTTATACATGACAATGTACGTGTTACGTGATAACACATGGTTTAACATTTATGAGCCAAAGGTTACAATGAGTTGTAACCAATGAAACATTAATGAAGCATTGTATTTCATAAGTTGAACATTAGGAGTTTCCTTGTATTGCTTATATAAACTATCTCTTGGTTTTTAGATGGTGTGTGTGACATCGTGATTCAACCGCCACAACTCCACTGAGTCGAAGCTCTCTAGCTTTCATTCTCTCCATCCTGTAATATCAAGGTTCTAACAGACATTAGAGGAAATAGTTTTTAGGCTCCTCATCTATGATCATTATCAAACCTCTCCATCCTTTAATATCAAGGTTCAAACAGACAGTAGAGGAAAGAGTTTTTAGGCTCCTCATCTATGATCATTATCAAACCTGTGGAAGAGTTTGGACAGATTCAGATTGACAACAAAAAAAGGTCTAACGCTCTTCATTTATTTATCAGTCCAAACGAATGGATAAAACATGTCTTGAATGGGTTTTGAATATTCATTTTCATTGTATTTTTAAGTGTTGTCCCCTCCAAAATCTAACATTACTCAACTGCAAAAAATACAGAAAATATTAATGACCTCCATCAAGAATTGTTGATCTTGTTATTGGATTAACTTTTCGGCTTCATTGAGAAAGTAAATTTATCCAGCTAAAGTTATAGTCGAAAATCATTTACAAAATCCATTCATCATTCAATTTGTAAATTTTCTCCCAAAAAAATCATCAAACTCACTTTACTGATATATTGTTTGATGATAAAAAATAATTCTTTAATGATTAAAATAAATTGATTATCAGTTTTCTCGTCAGTCCTTCAACTATCTCCGAAAATAATTCATAAAAGAATTATGTGATGATGACAATTTAATATCATCTTTCTCATATCGGTCCTGCGGTTGATATTAAAAATATAAATTCATGACAAAACACAAAACAACCATCCGTAAAAAAAATATTAGAATGGTGAAATATATTATCAACTACACAAAACTATCCCCTAAAACAGTATTATTCCAAACATCGTGTTTAAAATGAGACAGAATTATGAAACAGTATTATTCCAAACATCGTGTTTAAAATGAGACAGAATTATGTACATGCCATGAGACGAGGGAACTACAAAGCTACAAAAAAAAACAATCAAACACACATGCAAAAAGCAGGGGAGACTAACCCAAGACCTCCCCGACACCCCACAAGGCCCTTGGGCACTAGGTTAAACCCTGAGGTCAACATGATAGTATGTTATAAATGCAGGAAAACTCGAACCCGAGACCTCCCCGACACCCCACGCGGCCCTTTGCCACTAAGTTAAGCCCTTAGGTCAACATGATAGTATGTTATAAATGTCATAACATAAAGCCATATCTAAAAACCCATCTAAAAGATAAAAGGCACTGATGAAGTCATTAGACAACGGGAATAAGAAGGCAGCAAGTAATCAAATCATTCGCACCAACAAAAATCAACAGCACGAGTCCAGCAAATATGAGACCACCAAAACTACCAAATAAGACACCTTCGAAATAGGGATAAAGCAAGGGATTTAGTCATTCAAAAGACCAAAGAAAAAGACTCAAACAAGAGTACCTGATAAACCTAGGTACGACAGCAAGCATGATAAATCTAATCCTCATCCTCTTCATCTGCATCGCCCCCACAAGGCCCTTGGGCACTAGGTTAAACCCTGAGGTCAACATGATGGTATGTTATAAATGCAGGGAGACTCAAACCCAAGACCTCCCCGACACCCCACGCGGCCCTTTGCCACTAAGTTAAGCCCTTAGGTCAACATGATAGTATGTTATAAATGTCATAACATAAAGCCATATCTAAAAACCCATCTAAAAGATAAAAGGCACTGATGAAGTCATTAGACAACGGGAATAAGAAGGCAGCAAGTAATCAAATCATTTGCACCAACAAAAATCAACAGCACAAGTCCAGCAAATATGAGACCACCAAAACTACCAAATAAGACACCTTCGAAATAGGGATAAAACAAGGGATTTAGTCATTCAAAAGACCAAAGAAAAAGACTCAAACAAGAGTACCTGATAAACCTAGGTACGACAGCAAGCATGATAAATCTAATCCTCATCCTCTTCATCTGCATCGCCCCCACCAGCCGCCTTCTTCGCAGCTGCCTTCTGATTCTTCCTCTTCACCCTTCCAGGCCGTCCCCCACCAAACGGGCTTGTTAGCGAGAAATCAATGTGTTTGGCCGAGTCGACCTTTACCAGGAACGATGGTACATTCACTACTTGTCGCCCTACCCTGCAATACCAAAATCTCAATTTCAGCATCAGTTTAAACAGCCATGATTGATGAAATGAAACGGTAAGGGGTAGAAAATAGATGGGATATACCTGATATGCCTCTGTTTTATCAGCACCCGAGCATGGTGAATTGATTTTGCCATGCCAGCTTTAAATACAAGAGTTTGAAGCCGACGCTCGAGGAAGTTCTCCACTGTCAGAGCCAAGACATAATCCAGCTTGTTCTGGGTCTCATCCAGAAGCCCATACCTAACCATCCGTCGGAGCAGGGCTTCACCCTCAAAGATCCTTCGGGGATTCTTCTCCTCAAGAGTTAAAAGATTTCTTGCATTATTCCGAATTCGACTGAGGGCATACTGAACCCTCCATAACTCCCTTTTGCACCTCAGCCCATACTCTCCAACAAGTTTCAACTCAGCATCTAAACGTTCCTTTTCATACGGTCGGCGGGGCTTCTTGAATGTCTTGCCATCTACACACACCCAACGTTAACCATCCACATTCAATCCCAGGTATTGCAAAACGTCAAACTTTGTACCAACTTGTAAACCAACGAAAATGCAACGTTCAGCAAGACAGCAACATAGACAGACTGCTTGACATTAGAAAACAAAGAAAAATGACCCACAAAACATTCAGCTTAGTGCGGGATCACACTTCAATTCATAGAGAAAATTCAAGGATGTAAAATTATAATCGACACCTCAGCAAATATCTGTTGCAACAGACTGGTCATTTATTACAAAATTTGTATGACATGTAGTTATTGAAACATCCAAACATTGAAACACAAAGAATCGAAAACAAACTACAGATATAAAAGCCAGGAAAAAAAATACATCCAAGCATTGACTATTAATAACAGGGCAACCAAGCCTTATGGAGGATATAAATAGATGTTTTACTCGAGGAAGGGCAATGAGCCAAATCAGATATCTACGATTGCCAGAAAAATAGCGGATAGTCTGATTAAATATCTGTGAATTTTGTGAGGTGAAAATAGAGCGTGGTCTGGCAGTGAATTTTTCATATCTGATGTTAGAAAGAAGAAATAGAAAACAGTCCATACGGTGAAAGGTTAATTTGCACATATGTGGGGCAACAAGAAGATTGATTATGGACTTCAAAGTAGCACCGATTAGTGTTTGGTGTAATGAGGAGTGTTTCTCCATTCTTATATTATGCACATGTCATCAAGCTTTTGAATTCATTGTTATCTGGATTTAAAATCGGTAAATCGAGATCTTGTGAGAACAGGGAGCCTAAAGATTGGCAATGAGTCATCCTAGATCTTATAAAAGTAGCAAACTCAGAATTATCAGTGAGTCAGTCATCCGAAACATTGTAACTTCAACAAAACCGTTAGTTTAGAGGATCTACATGAGAGAATAGTAGGTCAATCCAAGTTTCCGTTGTCGGAAAACCAGGTCAGAATTCTTTTGAAAAAACTAATCTGAAACAGGCACAATGTTCCAACCATGAGACGAGATCAAGTAATGAGTCACAAGAAAAAAGTGAAAAATCAATTTTAAAATTCATACACTAACCAACCTTCTTGGTCAAGGAGAAGATACCGGGCAGGAGAAAAAGCCACATCAAACAGCTAAAATGAAGAAGGAATGGGATTGAACAATGGAAACTGTTTACCGTAAACATATGGGTGGATATGGAGGAGACTTACAATTTCGGTAGAAGCAGACATGCACCATGGTGGGTCGACGACGGGTGCTGGGAGGCAAGCAGCGGAACCCTAATCGGCTTGTCACTGTATATTAGAGTTTTTTTAAATAGAGGGCCCGTGGCCCGAAATAGAGTACTTTTTAAAATAATGTTAAATTATATAAAGAGGGCAATCACAACCAAGATCAACACAGGACATTAATTGAGTTCAGGGTTCCTTTATTTTAGACCAGAGTGAAATCTTATTTAAATTGAAAATTCATAATCTTTTACTCTTTGGATTGATCCATACTGATATTAAATGTATGTTTTGATCCGAAATCATCATTTTTCCTATAAAATTTAATCACATGATGCAGGAGAGCTTTTACCATAATTCGCGAAGGATCGTGACTTCCCCATAAATAAAAAATAGTTATTTAACTAGTATTTTTATCAATTAATGTATATAATAAAAAATAAAAAATAACTAAAATTAAATAATTTAAATAATTTAAATCAATAATAATTAATAAATTAGTGATGATGTTTAATAAAAATCAACTAATATTTGATTGTTAATTAGTAATAATTATAATAATTTGTAATAGTTGGTAATTATTAATAATAAATATTAATTATCAATAATTAACAATAAATAATAAGGTTATATTTATGTTATTTTCATGTCATATAACGTTATATTTAGACATATACATGGGTTGGGTATGTCGAGTTCCGGCCGAAAAAACAACTCATTTATCAATCGAGTTTGGTCAGACCGGCCTTGACCCGACTCGTTTGTTGAGACCAGGTGTTGCATTTGTTGTTAACGAATCAATATGCGTTGGTGAGTGAAGATGAAGTGATGGTGTTTGGATTCACAGAAGAAGGCATTGGATATTATGTTTGATAATACATTCATGTAAGTCCACATGTTGTTTGAGTTACTTCCATGGTAGATGGTAACAGGCCCGGCCCGATAGCAAGCCTAGCGAGCCCCAAGCTAGGGCAACCAATTAAAAGGGGGCAACCTACTGCCTTCACCTCCCTAGTCGCCCCTCTAATTTCGCCACCTTCAACCCCTCTCTGCCCTGCCTCATCCCACCATGCCTCTCGTCTCCCCAACCACCTATGCCTCCTTGCCCGCCTCCACCCTGGTTAGTGTAGGGTCGTCGCTTTATTCTCTGCCTCTGCTCGCTCCACCTCCGTTAGTGCACTCTCCCACACTCGCTTCGCACGCACAAAATTCGACCACACCGGCTTCACCTTCTGCCGCACCATCTCCCGCAATCGCTCCATGTATGTTTTCTCCACCATTGCCACTTGAATTCGTTCCAACGTTCCAATCTTACTGTCAACTCCTTCTGGGTAACATTGTTGCGATCATAAGGGGCTGATGATGACACTACAACAGTTGATGCGCAATCTAGGTCCATCGCCGACAAAGCCACACCTGCTCCCTCCCTCTCCCCAGGTAAGCGTTTACTAGACCAGGTGCTTGTTCTGACGTTTGATGTTTGTTTTTGAAATTAATGAAAGGGAAACGTTTGGATCACGGGTCTTGGGCAGTCATATTGCTCGGGCCGACCCTAAATGGTAATTGAACATTGTGAGGCTACTGCTTGAAGAACTTGAGTGGAGAAGTTCAAGACTATGTGGCTAAGGAAAAAGTGATATTGTTGAGGTGATACCGCCAATTGCTACCATCATGCATGCTACCGTCAGGCATGCTACCGTCAGGCATGCTACTGTCAGGCATGCTACCGCCAGGCATGCCACCGCCAGTTGCTACCATCATGTATGCTATCACTAGGTGCTACTGCTAGGTGCTATCGTCAAGTGTGATACCACTACGTGCTACCATCAGAGTGCTACTATTGGTACCGTCAGGTATGCTACCGTCAAGTCATACCATTAGAGTGGTACCATTGGTCTGCAACCATGAGATACTAAATTTGGGTGCGCTACCATTGGTCTGCTACCGTGAGATGTGATATGAAGAACAAAGCAATTATACCAATGAGTTCGAATTATCAAGGCATGCATGGAGATGCTCTTGCGTGCATGAGAATTTGTGTGTTGAGAAGATGAGACTTTCAGTAGATGATGTCGCCAAGATGAGTAGATAAGGCTCTAGTTCATGCACATGCTACAATGCATGCATGGATATTGGATGAGATTGACCTGAGGTATTTCACGGGCGATGAGTCAAACCTAAGCTTTTAGGTATTAAAGACGAGGCACATTATTTATTTACCGCATGAAGTGATGAGGAGTTGATGAATTGAGTGTGACAATGCAATTAATTTGTGCTTTAATTGAAAAATATCACGATACATGAATCGATTCATGCTACATTCAACGAAAACAATTCTAGGATATTAAACATCAATTAATATCCCAAATTAATGAGGAAATAACTGTGTTACATTGACTCAGTTTAAAAGAGAAATAATTGTGTGCGGTTATATACAATTATGATGAGGAGATCGTGGGAGACTGTAGGAAATCATGGAAGACTACAGTTAAGATCAAAAAATCATGGGAGTCTTAATTCGAATCTTTAGGGCTTTAATGTAATCTTTTATAACTATTTTATTATGGTTTTCAAAGATGGGAATAAGTGCATATATAAGAGATCTATATATTCCTATAGGTGAAGAAAATAAATATTGAAGACTGGAGAACATACTAACTGAGTGTTCGATAATTTTCATTATTGAAGTAAGAGAAGAGCTGAAGCCAGGAGTCCCTAGAGGTGACATACCCGAGCATTCAAAAAAGTTGAGGAGAATTTAGATCACACCAGATCTGGAAAAGAGTTTCAAGACCAGTAGCATTGAAGTTATTAAAGAGGTACACGTACAGATCTGTTGATCTATCTGCTTGTGGAGGAAGATTCAATTTCCAAGTGGTGCAAAAGAAACCAAGGAGAAGAGGAAGATCTTTCTATGATAGATCCTCATTAAAGAAGAAAGTTGTATATTCCAGTTGGTGTTGGAAGTAGAGGAACACAATGAGACTCTGTGTTAATCAGAATGAGATTGTATGAGGTTGTAATCACTTGTTTGATAGTGAAAAATCTATATCAGGGGGTCTAACCAACACAAAAAGGAGTAGTATTTTATGTTGGACCTTGTAAATACTATGTTCTACTCTTCTTTACAACTGCATATGAGGTGAGATTAAGAGTTAATATTGAGTGGATTGATAACCATGACAAGATTGAGTGGTTGAATTGGAAAACAAGAGAATTCGTAAGAAGAGACCACTAACCCCCCCCCCTCTTAGTGGTCCATCCAGCATGAGACTCTACAAGTGCTACTATTGGAGGTTTCCTCTAAAAATCCAAGAAGTATTATGAGAGATAGAGAATCTTAACTCTGTTAACAATTGAGGTGTTCCCACATTCGATGGAAAGAATTATCATAGCTGATGGAATAGGATGCTACCATATCTCCTATCACTCGACCTAGAAGTGAGAGATGCTACTACCATGGGTTTTCCACCCATTTCTAAATAATCTACAATGAATCATGATGAAAAATGAATTTAGTGGTGGATGAAAAGGCAAAAAATGCTATCACGATGTCCATATCAGAGAAGGTATACACAAAGGTCATGGTTCTCCAAACCGCCAATGAAATCTGGGACAAATTGAGAAGTATATATGGAGGAAATATCAAAGTCAAGGATAAAAAAATTCAAGTTTGGAGAAGCCAATTTGAAGATATAAATATGGCTGATGATGAGACTATTGATGATTACTTTATCTGTGTAAATGAGATCGTGAGCAACATATAGGGATTTAGTGAGAAGCTAGAGGATTTCATCATTGTCAAAAAACATACGAGGAATTTTATAGATCAGTTTGATTCAAAACTAATAGATCTAGAAGAAAGAGTAGACTTGAAAATTGATGAGCTTTATAACATACTCATAGATTATGAGATGATAAAGACACATGTTTTTAAGAAAAAGGAAAAAGATGAAATGGATTTTGAATCCATGAGAAAAGAAAAAATCAGAAAAGAAGAGGCTTAAGAATACGAAGGCATGGATGATGGGGATGATGATGACTTCAATCAAATCATTTCTCTTATATCAAAAGTATTCAAAAGGGGAAAGTGGAAGGGAAAGAGTAAGAAACCACTAAAATGCTTCAACTGTGGTGACTTTGGTCATTTTTCCAAGAATTTTCCAAGGAAGAAGGTTGAATAATTAGAATTAGAATCATAATTGTATAATGAGAGAACTCAAAAATATAAGTTGGGTAAGAAGAATAATAAACACTTCAATAATAATAAGAAAAAATTTTATGAGAAAAAATAAGCAAGATTCATCATCAAGTTGTGATTCAGATAATGAAACTGGGTTCTTTTCTCATGTAAATAAAGGATATGATTCATCAAGAAGTAGTGATGATAGAGAAGAAAGGAAATAACTTGATTGGGAGCTTAAAGAAAAATTAGAATTTTATGTGGTCCAGATACAATACTTTAAGAAAGAAAATAAGAAGCTTGAGAAAGAAAATAAAATGATGGTTGTCAAGAAGGAAGAGCTAAACACGAATAAAGAAACCTATATTGACGAGATAAATTAGTATTAATTGAATTCTACTGTGCTTGAAAAGATGGTGAGTGATCATGAAGAAAATATGGCTAAAAAGAAGAATATTTGTTTGAAACACAAGCCATATGTGTTACTGTTCAACACGAGTTGAATAAGGCTAGAGAAGATGTAACGACCTGGGATTTTATCAATAGAATTTCCCTTCTTATAATTATGTTACATAGTATAAAACACACACATCGCATAGAAAAACTATTGGACTTACCTATTTTGATAATCCCAAATCATATTTCATTTATGTGATAATCATGTCTCTACTATAGGATAATCACGTTTCTTTAATATTTATAGTTTCTATAAAGTAATAACTATGTACTTTTAATCTCACTACTCTCTTATTTAAGATTACAGTGCAAAATTTCTCTAAGGATAGAGGGTCACTGATGAAGGTCACCGATGAAAGGTCACTGATGAAAGGTCACTGATGAAGGTCAGCAGTGAAAGGTTACCGATGAAGGTCATCGATGAAAGGTCACCGATGAAGGTCACTGATGAAAGGTCACCGATGAAGGTTACCGATGAAAGGTCACTGATAAAGGTCACCGATGAAAGGTCACCGATGAAGGTCACCGATACAGGGTCACCAATGAAGGTCACCGATAGAAGGTTATCGTTTAAGGCTACTGATGTAGTCTACCGATGAAGCTACTGTTGAAGCCTACTGTTGAGAAGGCTACCGCTACCAGTCTACCGATGCTCATTCTTCTACTCCATACTTTGTCAAATTCTTAAGATTATTCTAACAGTTATATTTGGTAAATTTAATGCTTCTGACATTAATTAATGCTGATTATAGACATATCAAGAGACCGTATCTAGAGACATTACGAGGTATGAGGAGGACCGCACGTGATTTACTTATTCCTATTTTCAGACCTTAAATATAAAAGAGAAGACCAAGGAAGAAAAGAGTAGCATGTAAAGAAGAGATAAGTGCATGAGAAATAACTTACTCGCTAGATCAAAGAGAACAAGTAAGAACCATCGAGCACTTACACTATGAACCCAAGAGCCTCAAGAAGATCATTTCGGGAGAACAAATTCAAGACTGTCTTATGTGCATCATCAACTCTCTGTCAACTCAAGAAGTAGAACACTCATTTCCTAAAAGTTAGACCCTGGAGTTGCGGCACTCTGTTTTGAGGAAAACTTCTAGATAAAGACTTGAACTGCAAATTCTTCACTCCAAGGAGTCAAGAGATGAACTGCAAACACATAGATCTTTCTAAACTCAATATTATAATATTAGCTCTATTGTGTTCTTGTATTTTACATTTATGAGAAGTGTGTGTGTTTGTCTGTTACATACACTGTCTCCTGTGCTTAAACTAAAGGATACTGAAAATCCTCACACCAATCATCCTTTATTCCTTTGTTCCCCAAGAAGAACTGTGGAAGAGGCTGTGTGTGGCCTGGTTGTGTGTTTATCCCACAAAAAACTGTGGGAGAGGGTGTGAGCCCTGGACAGTTTGTGAAAACTGTTGTAAAGCCTGATACAGGCTGTGTATCAAGTTTATTATTTATATAAACTGTTTGGTGATAGGTGATCACTAAGTGAATAGGATTAAGTATCGGCTTGAGACTGAACCTCTTTTTTAACTCTATTGTGTACTATATTTAGTAATACTCTATTTTTCTATTTTCCACTGCTCATTATTTCAAAAACAGAAAGTTTTTTTATATTGAATCTGATAGTTAGTTTTGGTTAGTGTGTGTATATTTTTATTTCAGTAAACCTATTTCAAAAGTTGAAGAAGTGTTTTACACTGATTCAACTGAGAACTAATCACCCTTTGAGAAACTTGTTGACCAACTAAACATTTATATCTCTACTGCCTTAATTAACTGGGCTGTTTCCAAATTGGGGGATATTTTTCATAAAGTTTTTAACAGAAATTTTAAGTAGGAACTCAATTCACCCCCTCTTGAGATTTCAGTTTGACCAACATTTGGTATCAGAGGGTTAAAATTTTTTATTGCTACCATCTGAACTATTGTACAAGTCTTAAAATTCTTTTCAATTATGATTTTAGCTGTATCTTAAAGATCTTAAAATTTCTGTCATATCTAAATTTTCAGTTCATTAAATTTTAATTAACAATGGATAACAGAGTTGAGGGTGCTGCTACTAACAGAACACCTTTCTTTAATGGTAATAACCATGCTCATTGGAAATTAAAAATGAAAATGTATCTAGAGAGCATGGGTCCTGAAATCTGGGACGCAATTGAAGAACAACATGCATTGCCTATTACTGCTAACACATGTTCTTAGTTGACTAAAGCTACATATAACAATAACTGTAAGCAATGAATGCATTGTACTATTCTCTAGGTGATGAATAATTCAATATAATATCTTCCTGTAAAACTGCATATGAAATTTGGGATACTTTGGCTATTTCTCATGGGGGAACCACCAATGTTAAAGAAATGAGATTAAATACTTATACTATTAAATATTATAATTTTAAAATGAATCCTGATGAACTTATATCTGAAATGTATCTCAGGTTCAATGAAATAGTAAATACCATGAGTCTTCTTGGGAAACTAGTGGACAGCAAGGATCATATTATGAGGTTGCTTTGATGCCTACCTGACAGATGGAGAGGAACTTCTGTTTTTATCTGAGAATCCTGTGACATAGGCAAGCTACCAGTGAATGAACTAATTAGAAAACTTATGATGTATGAAGAAGAGCTTAAGGTAAACCAAGAAGCAGATGAAGAACCAAGAAAGAAATCTGTAGCATTCAATACTTCTACCTCAAAGAGTAAAGATAAAGAAAAAGTTCAATCTCCTATAGACACTTCCACCAGTGAAGACTTGGCCTCTGACAATGATGATGAGATGGCTCATCTTTTTAGGAGATTCAAAAAGTTATACCATAAGAAGAAGTTATTTAGAAAATCAAACTATAAAGGAAGGTATAATAGTAAAGCATAGTGGAAAAAGGACATAAAATGGAATGACAACACAAATGAGATAGTCTGTTATGAGTATAAATTAAAAGGCTATGTGAAGGCTGATTTTACCAAGCTGAAATTTAATAAGAAATATGAAGAAAATGGAAAGGGATATAAAAAGTCTATGAAATCTACTTGGAGTGCTTCAGAAGATAGCTCCAGTGGATCTGCCACTTCTAATATTGAAAAGAACAAACATGAAAACCTGTGTTTCATGACAGAAACATATGAGGTAATACCCAATTCTCCTATACATAATGCTTATTATTCCGGGAATGAAAGTGAATCAAATAATGATGAAAATATGACTACGGATGAACTATTTGAATATTGTGTTATGCTTGAGGATACCTTTAATGAACTCAATGATAAATATAAATTATTGAAAAACAACATGCTTTAAATGCTAATTATAAGTCTGATCTGGATATTGAGAAAGAAAAATGTGCTCAGCTGTTAAAAGAAAATACTGAACTTAAATTATCAAATGAGCAATTAAAAAGGGATCTTGATAAGTTTACTGCAGGTAGAGATACCTTGACTCTGTTTCTAGGAAAACAATTTCTCCAAAATACACAACTAGTCTAGGATATCAACCAGGATAGAGAGGGATTGTTAAAAATAAATTTATTCCAAAATTTGGACAGTTCACCACTAGTTCAAGTTCTGAACCATCTTTTGAAAAACACCTTTCTAAAGGACCTAACAAAGTATTCATGTCTCAAAACATATGTATTGATTATAGGAAACCTGTGAGACAAGTATGGGTTCTCAAAGCTTTACTTGCTAACCTCTCTGGACCCAAGAAAATCTGGGTACCAAAGTTACCCTATGCTTAATCTGTTTTGTAGGAAAATTGCCTAAAGATCTCCTATAAGACCCTATGGTACTTGGACAATGGATGTTCAAGACACATGGCAGGAGAATATTCATACTTCAAGAGTTTAATTAAATTTGATGGTGGACATGTTACATTCGGTGATAATGCTAAAGGGAAGATCATTGGCTTAGGCCAAATTGGTAACCCTAATACTATATTAATTTCAAAAGTACTTTTTCTTGATGGATTAAAATACAATCTACTTAGTATCTCTCAGTTGTGTGATGATGGTTTTAATGTTAAGTTTGAAAATGTTGCATGCAATGTTTTTAATTCCAAAAATTATTTAATATTCACTGCTCTTAGAAATAAAAATGTATATTATATTGATTTAAATTCTTTATCTAATAAAAATTTTTCCTATTTAAATGTTTTTCATAAGGAATCCTTATTATGGCACAAAAGATTAGGACATTGCAATGTGCACTCACTTAGGAAACTAATGAGGAAAGGTTTAGTTAGATACTTACCTAAATTGGAATTCCCACATAACAAAGTTTGCAATTATTGTCAAAAATGAAAACAACACAAAGTTTCTTTCAAACCAAAGAAAGAAGTTTCTACTTCTCAACCGCTTGAGTTGGTTCACATGGATTTGTTTGGACCATCTAGAGTTTCAAGTTTAAATGGGAAGCACTATATTTATGTTCTTGTAGATGATTTTTCTAGATGCACTTGGGTATACTTTCTAGCTCACAAAAGTGAAGCATGTTCTTACTTCATTAAATATTCCAAGTTTGTAGAAAATCTTAGTGGACTTAGAATTAAGACCTTGAGAAGTGATCATGGCCGTGAGTTTGAAAATCAGAAATTTGAATATTTTTAATCACAAAATGACTATAATCACAATTTATCTACTCCTAGAACACCTCAAAAAATGGAGTTGTAGAAAAAAGGAATATGAAACTTCAAGAGATTTCCCAGACTATGCTAAATGAATATAATCTGCCTATCTATTTTTGGGCTGAAGCTGTTAATACAATTTGTTACATCATTAATAGAGTCTTAATTAGACCTTTTCTTAAGAAAACCACTTATGAGCTTTGGAATAATAGGAAGCCTAAGGTTAATTACTTTAGAGTGTTTGGTTTCAAAGTCTTTATTCTCAACACTAAGGATAATCTTGAAAAATTTTCTTCCAAGAGTGATGAAGGAATTTTCCTAGGTTACTCAATCTCTAGTAAAACTTATAGAGTATTCAATAAGAGAACAAAATGCGTGGAAGAATCAGTTCATGTCAAATTTGATGAGACTGATCCACATGAACCCAAAACCTCCATTGAACAACTTGAGGAAGATATGTCAATTCTAGACCTTAATGATAAAGATAGTGAACCCCTAGTGAAAAAAACCAGTTATGGAAATTTTCTTGAATCCGAGTATAGTGAATCTGAACCTATAGACAACCACGAGGAGTCTAGTTCAACTTTTTCTAGAGGTATTAGAACTCCCAAGAATCATCCTTTAGATGCTATAGTAGGTGATCTAAATAGAGGAACACAAACTAGAGCTTCTCTAAGAAATCATGTTGAACATCAAACCTTTCTTTCACAGCTCAAAAATATTAATGATGTAATCAATGATGAATTTTGGGTGATATCTATGCAAGAAGAATTAAATTAGTTTGAAAGAAACAAAGTTTGGGAATTAGTAAAAAGACCTAATGACACTTTGACCATAGGCACTAAATGAGTGTTTATAAATAAAGTTGATGAATCTGGTAACATAGTTAGAGAAAAAGCTAGACTAGTTACACAAGGATATAGTTAAGAAGAAGGAATAGACTATGAGGAAACCTTTCCACCTGTAGCTAGACTAGAAGCCATTAGGATACTACTTGCGTATGCAGTTCATCTGAATTTCAAACTTTATCAAATGGATGTCAAAAGTGAATTTCTAAATGGGTATATAGTTGATGATGTATTTTTTGAACAACCCCCTAGTTTTACAAATCCCCATTTTTCAAATCATGTCTTTATACTTTCTAAAGCTCTATATGGTCTAAAACAAGCTCCAAGATCTTGGTATGATAGACTTAGATCTTTTCTTATTTCAAAAGGTTTTACTAAAGGAATAGATGATCCTACTCTTTTTATTAAACATATTTCCAAAGATGTTTTAATAGTACATATTTATATATATGACATTATTTTTGGATCCTCTAAAAATTATTTATGTACTAATTTCTCAAAAATGATGAAAGATGAATTTGAAATGAATTTAATGGGGGAACTTAAATTTTTCCTTGGATTTTAAAATTTTCAAAATAAAAATGTTATTGTTTTAAATCAAAGTAAATATACTAATGATATTTTGAAAGGTTTTGGTTTGGATGGTAATAAAGGTAGTGATACACCTATGAGTACCACTTGTAAGTTGGATGCTGATGAAACTGATAAATCAGTGGATCAAACCAACTACATATGTATGATTGGGAGTCTTCTCTACCTTACTGCTATCAGACCTGATATTATGTTCAGTGTATGCATGTGTGCTCATTTTCAAGACAATCCTAAAGAGTCTCATTTAACTACTGTTAAAAGTATTTTTAAATATCTCAAGCATACTAAAAACTTATGACTATTTTATCCAATAGGAAAATAATTTTATTTAATAGGTTATTCAGATGCTGACTTTTCCGGTTGCAAGTTAGATAGAAAGAGCACCTTTGGAACATGTCACATTTTGGGAAAGTCACTAGTATCATGGTGTAGTAAGAAACGGAATTCCGTTTCATTATTTACTGTCGAAGCTAAATATATAGCTGCTGGTAGTTGTTGTGCTCAAATTCAGTGGATGAAACACACTTTACTAGACTATGGATATCAATTCAAACATGTCTCTATAAACTGTGATAATAAAAGTACTATTAACATCTCTAAAAATCCATTATCTCATGCTAGTACAAAGCACATTGATGTGAGACATCACTTCTTGAGAGATCATTATCAAAGAGGTGATATCACTCTTGAATTCATTAGCATTGAACATCAATTTTCTGATATATTCACAAATCCTTTGAGTTCTGAGAGGTTAAATTACATCAAACATGAGTTAGGTATGATAAACTATTAAGTTTGGACCTCACCGCTAAGACCTTACCATTTAGACCTCACTGTTAAGACCTCACTGCTAAGACCTCACGTTTAGACCTCACTGCTAAGACCTCACCATTAGACCTCACCGTTGGACCTCACCGTTAAGACCTCACCATTGGACCTCACTACTGGACCTCACCATTAGACCTCACCATTGGACCTCACCGTTGGATCTCACTGTTAAGACCTCATTGTTAGACCTCACCATTGGACCTTAGCGCTAGAACTCACTGTTGGACCTCATCGTTAGACCTCACTATTAGACCTCACCATTAAGACCTTTCCATTGGCACCTTACCGATAGTCGACCTTTCTGGGACTTCGTGTTTTTCTTCTAGAATCTGAAACATTTTTAGTATTACTTACTTCTTTTACTTGATTTGTTTTTCGATCCCTAAATGATAAAAATAAAGTACACACCACATTTTGATCCACTTCTCTCCCAAAAATTTTGCTTCCTAACCTTCTGTTGAAACCCTCAAAACACTCCAGATCGCAATGGCAATATTGAAGAGACTGATGGTCAGTGATGAAGGAGATGCGTCAAACCCTAAGAGACCTCGAGCTGGGTCTAGTAGTGGAATCGAAGTAGTGGAAAAGCTGATCAATACACATTTGTCGAAGAGGGAAATCATGGTTGAGAATGAATTAAGTTCTGAATGGATGTTGTCAAGCAAGTCTCTAGTGCTGAAGGCACTTGAAGCTCGGGATTGGGTAGAATGCTTTGCAAATAAAAATGGACCTTATTACCCGAAGCTAGTGAAGGAATTTTATGAGTCTCTAAAGTTCAAGTAGTCTGAGGATGAGAACCGAATGTCTTCAAAGGTAAATGGAGTAAGTGTGAGCTTCTCCTCTATTGAATGGGTTGAGTGTTTAAGAGTCCCACATGAAGGTATTTTTTATTACTACTCTGGAGTGGTGCCTCCTACTAGTGAGTTCTTCTGTTATGAAGAAGGTTTGGCTGAACTAACAGGGAATGGAATCCGTAGGAGAGTGATTGTTGCGAAAATGGAAGGGGAAAACAAGTTACTATTTAAATTTGTTCAATATGTTTTGATTCCTTGGAGAGGGGACTTTTCTAACTTGAAGTATCAGGACATATTCCTTTTTCATCTATTGAATCATGGATAGAAGATAAATCTTTGTAGGCTACTGATGATTCAATTAGAGGATATGAAAAGGCCTAGTTACAAGTCCAATGCTTTGTTTCATTCCAGATTGATATCCTTGATATTGAAAGTGAAAGGAGTTGCTGGAAATAAGGAGGAAAAAGTTTTTGTAAGGTACAACTTCTGCATTACCAAGATGATTTGAAAGTTTATAAATATAAGCTGGAACCCTTGGAAAAGAAGATGAGTGAATGATGAGGCTAATCTGTATGAAGAATTCAACCCTATCACCCATCCTACTAGGCCAAAGAATAAGAGAGACCCAGGTCTAAAGCCTAATGAAGTAGATTCAGTATACTCAGATGGAGAATAAGAGGTTGTTGTTATGAAAGTAAGAGAAGATTCTCCTATAGATGACATGAATGATCCTGACCTTCCCTCAAGTCCTCATGCCAATACTGCATCCTTTGGTGAGCCTAGACCACCAAAAAATTTCCTATAAGGGAGACTATCCTAAGGGATAATGATGATGAGTAAATCAGTGAAGAAGAAGGGGAATAAAATGTCTTAAGAGACATTAGAGAGACCTCAGAGGAGGAAGATGAAACTGAATCTAGTCATGATGATTTTGAGACAACTGTTGATGAAAGTGAAGAGGAATTTTTAAGTCTTAGTCCTTTGATAGGATATATAGAAATGGTAGAAAGTTTAGATGAAGAGGTTGATGATTCGGTTGAAGCTGGAATTGTAATGGAAGTAGTTGAAGATTCTATAGAAGAAGTGACAGTGGAATCTCCTATTGATGCAGTTGATCAAATAGGTATAGCAAAGATAGATGTAATTGATCAAGAGAATGCTCTAAGTGAGGGGGAGGAAAATGTTTCCACATGTTCAGTTATTGTTACTCATGGGATAGAAGATTGGTCAGAAGATCCTGGATTCGTGGTCTTGGGCTTAGACTATGGAGACTCTGATGATGAAAATCCTAACAAAAGCCCTAAAATTCCTTCTATTTTAGAGACCACTATTATATAGCCAGTGGTGCTTTTTCCTCAAGAATATGTGAAGAAGGATGATTTAGAATATTTAAAATCAGATTTGAAGAGACACTTTGATGAGAGATCTATTGAGATAGAGAGAACAATGGATCTAAATCAAGAAGTAGTGGCATCTACATTAGAAAGGGTAATTTCTAAATCTCACTCAAATTTGCTACATGAAGTGAAGGAATGTCAGAATCAAGTCATAACCTTGGTAGAGTCTATGGAATCTGTGACACAATCAATTTTCAGTTTAGACTCCTATATGGATTCAAGGGTTCAAGTGGACAAAGACCTTAAGTATATAAAGAGTGTTGTTCAGTAGATGGTCACTATGTTTGAGGACTTTAAGAAGTCTACAGAGGCACATGTGAGTGGTCAGGATGATGATGTGAAGCGGTTGATCAGCGGTTCGACCAAATATTTTAAGGATACAGTGGCTTTCACAATGAAAGCTCTGTGTGAATCTACTTCCTCTTCAGCCTCTCCTCCTATTGATCTATAAGCTTTCAGATCGGTTGTTAGAGAAGAAGTGGAGAAGTTCTCTGGTGCCAGTACCTCAGACCCTCAGCCTATGTCTCAGTTCATTTCCACTACCAGGGAAATTCATAAACTTGTGGGATATTATTTAAGGGAGGCTTCTCAAGATTAGAAGGACATCAAAGAGCAAGATTATTTCTATTACAAAAGGGCGTACACTAAGCATCAAATGGATTGTCACTTTAAGCTACTATTAGAAAACTTGAGGATCCCACCTATCACTCAGGAGTTTAAGGATCAAGTTAGCAGGCTTAAAGAGTTGAATCATGCCTTAGAGAAATTCATGGAGAATAAGGATAATTTTATCTCAGATATGGAAAGAGGGGGAATCATTATTATGGATTTTAGAAATCTTATTTTACCCTTCCTCCATGTGGACTGCACTCCCATAATTGTTCCTCCAGCATTACCTTCTTCCTCAACTTCCTCAGGCTCTACCAGTGTTTCTCCGTTGATGACTCCTTCACAGGCCATCAAAAGCTTGATCCCTATGATTCCTCAGAGATCTACTCACTATCGGTCTACTGATGCCTCTGTAGCAGCTCCTCCTACCCTACTCACTGCCATGCCTAGGTATATCCCTCCATTTTCTAGACCTGACTCCTCAACTCCCAAAGACAAAGCTCCCTTGGACATTTATGATGTGGATTGAATGTGGGATGTCTTAGTTGATAGGGATCTTTGTACTCTTTTTGTATATTTTACTCCCGCTTCATTCATAATAAAATCCTCTTTTGTCTCTTTTTGTCTTTCATTATTTTTGTTAATCACAAAGGGGGAGAAGTTTTAAGTTTTAAGTTGACTGGAGTCCTTTCATATATATAGTATCTATATTTTCCACAATAAAAATGGTTCAATTTCACTTATACACACCTCTAAAGATATTAACAAATGTGATTGACCCTGATTTAATAATACTTAACTCAAAATTTTCACTGACATAATTTGTGATTATCAAAAAGGGGGAGATTGTTGGACTCACCTATTTTGATAATCCCAAATCATGTTTCATTTATGTGATAATCATGTTTCTACTATAGGATAATCGTGTTTATTTAATATTACCAGTTTCTATCAAGTAATAACTATGTACTTTTAATCTCACTGCTCTCTTGTTTAAGCTTACGGTGTAAAATTTCTCTAAGGATAGAGGGTCACCAATGAAGGTCACCGACGAAAGGTCACCGATGAAAGGTCACAGATTAAGGTCATTGATGAAAGGTTACTGATTAAGGTCACCAATGAAAGGTCACCGATGAAGGTCACTGATGAAAGGTCACCGATGAAGGTCACCGATGAAAGGTCACCGATGAAGGTCACCGATGAAAGGTCACTGATGAAGGTCACCGATGAAAAGTCACTGATAGAGGGTCACCGTTAGAGGGTCACTGATGAAGGTTAATGATAGAAGGTTACTGTTGAAGGCTATAAATGTATTTTACCGATGAAGATACTGTTGAAGCCTACTGTTGAGAAGACTACTGCTACTAGTCTACCGATGCTCATTCTTCTACTCCATACTATGTCAAATTCTTAAGATTATTCTAATGGTCATATTTGGTAAATTTAATGCTTATGAAATTAATTAATGTTGATTGTAGATATATTAAGAGAACGTATCTAGAGAAAGTATGAGGTATGAGGAGGATCACATGTGATTTACTTATTCCTATTGTCGAACCTCAAATATAAAAGAGAAGATCAAGGAAGAAAATAGTAGCACGTAAAGAAGAGAGAAGTGCATGAGAAATAACTTACTCACTAGATTAAAGAGAACAAGGAAGAACCATCGAGAACTTACACTGTGACCCCAAGAGCCTCAAGAAGATCATTTAGGGAGAAAAAATTCAAGACTGTATTCTGTGCTTCATCAAATCTTTATCAACTCAAGAAGCAAAACACTCAGTTCCTGAAAGCTAGACCCTAGAGTTGCGATACTCTGTTTTGAGGGAAACTTCCAGGGAAAGACTCGAAATACAAATTCTTCACTCCAAGGAGTCAAGAGTTGAACTTAAAACACATAGAGCTTTCTAAACTCAATATTATAATATTATCTCTATTGTGTTCTTGTCTTTTACATTTTTGAGAAGTGTGTGTGTTTGTCTGTTACACACACTGTCTCCTATGCTTAAACCGAAGGATACTAAAAATCCTCACACCAATCATCTGTTATTCCTTTGTTCCCCATGAAGAATTGTGGAAGAGGCCATGTTTGGCTTGGTTGTGTGTTTATCCCATGAAAAACTGTGTTAGAGGGTGTGAGCCATGGATAGTTTGTGAAAATTGTTTTAAAGCCCGATACAGGCTATGTATCAAGTTTATTATTTATATAAACTGCTTGGTGATAGGTGATCACCAAGTGGAGAGGATTAAGTCTTGTCTTGAGACTGAACCTCTTTTTTAACTCTACTATGTACTATATTTAGTAATAATCTATTTTTCTATTTTTTGCTGCTCATTATTTCAAAAATAGAAAACTATTTTTATATTGACTCTGATAGTTAGTTTTGGTTAGTGTGTGTATATGTTTATTTCAGTAAACCTATTTCAAAAGTTGAAGAAGTGTTTTACACTAATTCAAATGAGGGCTAATCACCCTTTGAGAAACCTATTGACCGACTAAACATTTATATCTCTACTGCCTTAATTAACTGGGCTGTTTCAAAATTGGGGGATCTTTTTCATAAAGTTTTTAACAAAAATTTTAAGTAGGAACTCAATTCACCCCCCTCTTGAGATTCCACTATGAACAAAAAAACCAATAAAACACCACTATCATAAATTAAGAATGAAATAAGTGGTGTTTATAGAAATTAAGCTTTCTATACCTATGGAATAGTAACCTGACCGTTGGAATTGTAATACGACCATTAGGAATAGAAATCTAGTCAATAGAATAGTAACCTCACATATGAAAGTATAAATAGAGTTTAGGCATCATATAAATGAAAATATGATATAATTATATTATAGTATAAGTAAATAAATGTTTTAAAAATGATAAATTAAGTGTTGATATTTTTAAAAAATGTAAATGTTTATTTACAATTTTATGATTAATATAATGATTTAAAATAAAATTTATTTTCATAAAATAGATTCATAAATTGATATTTGGCTATATTATAATTATAATATAATTCAATGAGACCTTGGTTAATTTTTCAAAGTGTCATAAAATAGATTATAGTATTTAAATCGGTATTTTTTCATAAAATAAACTTCCCATATAACTCTTTTCTTATAAGAGTCTCCATAACAACCCTCAAGTGGTTATCACAGTCCTCATAGATTTTGAAATATATCAATATATCATCAATAAATACCATAAAAAAATCGTTAAGATATTCCTTGGACACTCTATTCATTAGATCCATAAAAATAAAGGGTGAATTAGTTAGTTCAAATGGTATTACTGTAAACTCGTAATGTTCATACCTGGTTCGAAATGTTATCTTTAGAATATCTTCCTTCCTCACATGAAACTGATGATATCTAGATCGAAGGTCAATCTTTGAAAAATATTGATCTCTGTGAAGTTGATCAAATAAACCATTAATGCAAGGTAGGGGATAATTGTTCTTTTTTATAATAGAATTGATTTCTCTATAGTCAATACACAGCCTCATGGATCCATATTTCTTCTTAACAAAGAGAACATGGGATCCCCATGGAGAAACACTTGGGAGAATAAATACCTTATCACTAAATTCCTCAAGTTATTTCTTCATCTCCATTAATTCCACAGTGGTCATTCTATAGGGAGTCTTTGATATAGATCTTGCATTGGGAATTAAATCAATAGGGAACTCAACTTCCCGCTCTAGAGGATATCCTGATAAATCCTCTAGAAATGCATTAAAATATTCTTGCACAATAGGTAAATCTTCAATTTGAAGATTTATTTTCTCATCCATAGATGATGTTTTCTCTTCCTCCCCAAGAATTTCATTTAGAAGATCTATTAGAGGTGGATCTAGATATGACTTAGATAATGAGGATTCTACTCTAAAGATAAGGGAATCTACATCTTTCTCACTAATTGTAATTTCCT
The DNA here is from genome assembly GCA_963277665.1 of Viscum album. Classification (NCBI taxonomy): domain Eukaryota; kingdom Viridiplantae; phylum Streptophyta; class Magnoliopsida; order Santalales; family Viscaceae; genus Viscum; species Viscum album. The sequence continues at coordinate 272,333,255 of OY728135.1, forward strand.
TCTTCTTGCAATAGATTTTTGCATCATATTTTGAAATCCATTCCATATTGAGGATTATATCAAAGTAAATCATAGGTATGATGATAAGGTCAGCAACTAAAGCATGTTTATGTGTAAAAAATGGGACTGAACAACACATCTTTGTTGCAATGAGACTTCTCTTAAGAGTTTTGACAGACAACTCCTTTATTAAATCGAAAGGGAAATGTATAATTTTCTTAGTAAATTGGGAAGATATAAAATAATGAAATGATTCAGAATAAAATAAATAATTTTCTAAGTTTGATAAAATGATTAAAGTATATGACACCACATTATTAAAAATTTCAACCTCAATAGTTGTGATCGTATAAGCTTGGCCTTGCTCCCTTGGCATTTTCTGGGGAAAATTTCCTTGATTATTAGGATAATCATTTGAATAATGTCCCATCAATTTACAATTTTAGAGTTGAACATTGATAAATTATTTCTTTCCCCTACAATCATGAGATTGGTGGCCTTTCTCTCCATAATTTTAACTAACACCCATTCCCTCCAGGCAAGTATCAAGGTGTTTCTTCCCAAAATTATTGCAGGATAGAAATTCAACTCCCCCTTATTCTATTTTTTCCTTATTTCCTTTTCCAAAGTGTTCAATAACCCTATTCTTCTATTGATTTCCTTTAAATTCATAAGACTTATAGAATTCTTTTTCTGTCTTGATAACATGTAAGATTATATCTTCATATGATGAGTAATTTTGGGAGTCTGTTTCCCTTTGGAGGAATGGTTTTAAACCATCAAATAATCGATAAATATTTCTCTTTTTATTGTGAATGTAATCCACAACACACCTTTCTAACCTTATAAAGTTGGATTTATACTTATCAATATTCTCATATTCCTTTTCCCTTAAATTCAAGAATTGTCTCTACATATCTGCTCACTATTTGTGAGTGAAATATTTTTCTAAGAAAATTTACATAAAATCATTCCATTCTATGTTTGGTATTTCTTCCTCATCCTCCATGTTTTGAATCAATGACCACTATTGATCTGCATCTCTCAAGAGATGATAAATTTCCATGATAACATTCTACCTTTCGTTACTTCCCAAATCAATAAATATATTCTCTAAGGAACTTATCCATTACTTAGCTACAAATATATTTGTAGTCCCATTGAATTATAGAGGTTGTTATATCATGAAGTGGTCGAAAATTGTTCCTCCATTTTTTGGATCAGGATGCTTTATATGGGTGAGGTTATTGTTCATAACTTGAGTCAGCTATCCCAGTATAGTTATAAGTTGTTCAATACCAGTTTCAACATCATTATCTTGCATAGTAGGGAAATCCCTACATGGATTACGTGTATTGATACAATTTCCATTCCATACACTAGGCATTATTTCTAATCAATGACATACACTAAATTAGGTTATGAATCATAATTTGTAATTTTGAACTAGGAAAACACTTAACATAAATTTGAAATTAATGAATAACTATTCTCATAATCATAAACATGGTTTCTTTGGGGACATATTTACTTTTAAATCCTTCATAAGGTCTTGTAAATAAAATGTGAATTATCATAAGAATATTCCCTAAGAGTGTAAAACCAGGTGCATAGTAAGACCCATTGTCATGTACTAGGTTACCCCAAGTCAGACCTAGGACACCTTGTTAGAGTTGTTACCCCTAGGCACATTTGTACCAGAACCACGCCCACTTGTAGTATCTAGATAGAGATGTATTGCTAGGAAGACCCACATAATCTATAACTTACCAGAATTCTAGGATGTTATTCTATTCTTATCCTTAAAGTCTATCCTAGGGTTATGTTCCCTAATCTATGTTTTCTAAATCTAGTTTCTAAGGTTTCTACTAAACTTCCTCTTTCAACAACTATAAATACCCCGACCTAAGTATCCCCAAGTTGGTGTCTTACATTAATACATTGACATAGATACAATACTTTAATCCAAAAAGACCAATAAGTTTAGTAGTCTTAGAAGCAAGATTACATACATGAACTTTAGATTACAACTTGAAAGGAAATACAATATAACAATTCCATTGGAAACACCCATAAACTCCTAGATTATCCCTACAAGTCATTCATAATATACATCTTCACATCCTGGGAAAAAATAAAACATAAGTAAGGGGTGATATCATATGCTTATAAAGGGTAATCAATACAGAAGAACCTATCATAAACATAAACAACAAGGCAAGGTGAATAACTAAAAACACATTCCATTAAAACACAATCTTGAGCATAATATGATATGAATAAAATCTGATTAAATAATTCCATAATAAAACTTAAACATGGATATTATACTAGTATAATAATCACATGGACTATCAATTACTAGTTCCATAATGAGGGAATGTATAATGCTGAACATCATAAATATATCGTCAAGGCTTTGGCCAAGACACCATAACTAATGGGTAAAAACCCAAACTAGTTTGTCTCATGAGACATACCGATGCATAGAGGGGATATAGAAGGCCCTTACCACCAATTACTAAGTCCAATTAATTCCTCATATGAAAGGGGTAAAAAATAATCAACATATACATTAATATTGATGCTAGAATATGAAATTTAAATAACTTTTCCCAAACAATAAACATAATCATAAACTATCCAAAGTAATATGGTGAATGATATCAAGATAGTACACCCCCAGTAAAAATAATATTAAACAATTCAATAAAATATTCTAGATGATATCATAAAATATTAATCCCAATTAATCAGAATATTTAACAAAGAGTGTTGAAATAGATTAAAATACTTTAATAAAATCATCGAGGAATTCTTGAGAGAAATACCCTTTTTTACTTTGTAAAGAAGAGTTATTTTAGAAAAATAATTGCATAAAACTAGAAATTAACTAAGATAGTTTTATCATGATAAAAAGTGTGTTTTTTATAAAAATATTGGTGTCTTAAAACATGTTATTCAGTGTACTTAAAATGGGTAAGAAATCGGGAATTTTCCTTTAATTGGGATTGCTTACCAGGAAGAATTGAGAAAATTACTTATAAAACATGTAACTCTCCATCAAAGAAAGAAAGATTCTACTAGGTAAATATATATATAACATTAAAAAAGAGTTTAGGAGTATTAAATAATAATAATTAAGAATTATATTGGGGTAAATAGAGATAAAATGTAACCCGAATGAAAAATGGCGGTTCAGGGAGAAACCCTTACCTTATGTTTGAAAGTGTTCTGCACGTACACTTAATGTCCTGAAATATAAAATTAGACTCATTAATAAATTAATTAAAAACATTTTATATATGTATTTGATTTACTATAATTTTATTAAGTTCATTTATGATATTTTTGATGAGTTATAAGATACAATTTTATTTTTCAGGAGCATTCGTTTCCTTGGTTTTCATGATCAGTTTACTTGTATATGAGTATGGAAGCTCATGTAAAATGGGAATAGATATCCAGAATTAATGTTATATGTTATTAATTGACATATATATTATTAAATGGTTATATAATTTATTTGGTTATTTTGGGGTGAGGATGAATCATTAGATAAGACATTAGTGATAATCATTTAGATTATTTTGGCGGTTTTTCGATCATCCCAAACTAGTTTTGTTTTATTAATTAACATCATGTATATATATAATAGTTCTAGAAAATTACATATGTTATAATACATATATTATAATATATTTTAACCATAAAAATGGTTTTATAACTAGCCTTGAAGGCGTTAATGGAAATTGAAAATTCTTCGTCCTTGAATGCGATAAATCAACACATCCTGGATGATGTTTTCATTTTTAGAACAAAAGGAGAGGGAAGATAATTGATGATGGATAATTACCTAAACATAATAAAATTACATTATATTAAATACACTAGATATATTATGTCACTTTGAGATATTTAGTTGAGTATAATATAAGAAAAGAAATGAGCTTGAAAAGAAATTAAAAGAAAAATAAATTGGTTTTTATCTCTTGATTTTCTCCTCCTTGAGAACCTACTTAGGGAAAATGATTTGATATTTTGATGAGACCAAGGGCTCATAGACATGGGGGAGGGTATTGGGAAGAATATTGAGCCAAAATTGGATAAGGCTCAAATCTTGGAAGGTGTGAGGAGAAGAGGTGGCGAGGGGTGGTATTTATAGGGGATGAGAGGGGTGATTTTTCATTATTTTATTCATTAGTTTATTATTTTGGATCAAGACTATGAATATTTTGAGCATTATTACTAAATATATTAAAATAATGATGATTAGTTTGAGATTATGGGATTATATCATCCATACATCACCCATAACTCAATAATTCAAGTATTTAGCATTTATCATAAATTATTATATTTTACTATTCACAAAAAATTAAAGTATTTTAGAAAAATAAAATAAATCACCCTAACCATTTTTCGACATGTAGAATTCAAAAATAGACTTAATTTTATGAAAATAATTTTATAAATATCATAAATTTAATTTTTAATTAAAATCATTATTTATTCGAAAGATACCAATTTTAATATTATAACCAATTTTATGACACTTTCAAAAATTAACTACGATCTCATAAAATTATCTTATAATCATAAGATAAAAAAATATTAATATATGAATGTATTTTAAGAAAATAAATTTTATCTTAAGTTATTATATTAATTATAAAATTGTAAATAAACATTTTTTCTTTATAAAAATACCAACACTTAATTTATCATTTTCACATCATTTATTTACTTAAAATATGATCTAATTATATCATATTTTCATTTATAGGATGGATAAATTTTATTTATACTTTTATTGGTGAGTTTAATATTCTATTGGCCAATTTACTATTAATATGAGTTATATTACTATTCCAAATGTCAAGTTACTCTTCCATTAGTATATGATTCTTAACTTCTGGAAATTTCTCTCATTTCATTCATTCTTCATTGATAAAGTTTTTATTGTGTTCTCTAAGTGATTTTATGTAATTTATACTATATGAAATAAATATAAGAAGAGATTTTTTTTTGATAAAATTCTGGGTTTTTTCATTGTCCTCTCCTACAAAAATTTCATCCTCGAAATTTCCAAAATGTCACCTCATAAAAAGATTTGGATAGTTCTTCATCATAATTTCCTTTCGTTCCCACATTTCCTATTCAATTTTATGATTTTTCCAAAGTGCCTTTACAAGGCGAGTCATTCAATTCCTCATCGCATGTTCTTTAGTGTCTAGAATTCAGATAGGCTCTTTACAATAAGATAAATCAAGTTCTAATTCTATTCCTTCAGAAGTGAGTACATGAATTGGGTTTGGAATGTACTTCCTTAACAAAGAGATGTTGAACACATTTTGTAATTTAGAAAGGATAGGTGACATCACCAAATGATAACCCACAACTCCAACTATATTTAGTATTTCAGAAGGTCCAATGCACCTGGGGCTCTTTTTTGTAGTTCCTTGAAACATGTGTTCTAGTTTTAAGAATCATTGCTTCCAGGTGGTTTACATTGGATTTATTCATAGAATCAGAAACTTCCAACAGTTCTTTATCCAAAAGGGACCTGCCTTCCAAAAACATACGTTCATTAAGTTTGAACTTTAATATACTTAGAAACATGCATTGGTCGAGAGGATGGGAGGTCGGACTCATCACACCCTTTTGGGGGGAATTATTGTCTACTCTAGGACTCTATAAATTTAAGATATTTTCACGAATCCTTATTAATTCAAAAAGTATAACTTAAGTTTCCCTTGTAATTTTCAATCCCTTACTAATATGTGTAGAAAATAGAATCATCAGTATGTATTCAAGGTTCTTCATTAATAGAGATATCCATATGTATTTGAGATTCTCCATCAATGGTATCCTCTCATATACTATTTATAGATTCTTTTAATCATTGTTATAATGATACGGGTTTTTAATCCACTCAATGGGGAACTCTGGAATTTATTGTCATCTAGGGAGATGAAGGTTTGTTTTGATATTGGGATCATACCCATAAAATAGGCTAACTATGTAACCTTGTGAAAGGAATCAAAATCCTCGTAGTTTGGTGCCGCTTAATGGGACACATCATACCTTTTAAGGTCATGTGATAAGGACCTAGCCATACGGTTTAATGTCATGTGGTATGGACATCTAAGTGAAAGGTGCTTAGCCAAAGTTTGGTGTGGGACTTATGTCGAAGAAACCCAAGGAACTTGAAAAGGATATGGGTTTCCAAGTATGATTAGACCCTGTTGGGGATATGGCCTAAGGAGAAGAAGGTTGATTTGAAGTATTGGGTTTGAAACTCAGGGAGGCTTCCTATGTATCCCATGTGGATGGGAATCAAAGCCCACATAGTTCAATAAATCTCATAGGAGAGTATAGTCCTTTGAGAAAAATGAGTTTGGTCTTACTTCATAAAAAAATATTCCTTGATGATTTGAGGGTTTAATTTGGGGATTATTCCTAGGGAGGATGCTGAGATTAAGGGAATTAGGGTTGGATTCATGAAGAAGATATACCATGAGCTTAGGCCCTGAGAAGGCTTCCTACGTATCCCAATTATGGTGGAAATCAGATTTCTCGTATTTCATTCAATTGTGGGTGTTTGTGAAAATGTTGTAATCATCATAAATCTCTAAGCCCACACGAGTCATGCTTGGTGTGAGAAACAAAAAGATGTGAAAAATTCAACAATGACACACACACACACTTTTCCTCCTCCGTTGGTGGAAGAGGGCGCACCTATGGTAACGGGGGTGGATGAGGGAGAGGCGACGAGCCTTCCCTCTATTCTCTTTACATTGGACAAGGGTCCAATGAAAGGAACAAGGGATGAATGTTGGGGGCTTATACCAGAATGGATTCCCTTTTGTGGTTTGGTTGGGGCTTACTCTTAATGAGGATGCCCATTTGAGGTTTGGTTGTGGATTACTCCTAAGGAGGATGCCCATTTGAGATTTGTTGGGGCTTACTCATAAGGAGAAAACCCATTTGAGATTGGTTGGGGATTACTCCTAAGGAGGATGCCCATTTGATATTGGTTGGGTCTTACTCCAAAGTATGATGTCCATTTGAGTTTTAAACCGGTATAGGAGTTAGGTGATGAAGTTTGAGGAGTTTCTTGAAGAGTGTATCGACTCAAAGTACTCTAAGAATCCACAAGGAGAGTCCAAACTCGTAACATGTGAAAGGAACCAAGAGGATTAAGTCAACTCAAGGCACTTCATTGAGTGTGATGGAGTGTCTCAAATCATGGTATTTCAAAGTTAGAAGTTGGGCGACATAAAGAGTGCGATGGAAAATGTTGTCGACCTTACCCAAAAATTTTGCAATGCAACTCTCCATTTTTTATGGGGGTCAACGACGAAAACGAAGGGACTGACCCAGAGGGTCGGGACTACGGCCTAGCAATGATCCCAATCAGGGGTGTGGGGGCACAACCCCTATGTTATGGACTAGCGGGGGAGTGTAGGTGCTCTGCACAAGTGCGTCGTATAGGTGCTCCACATAGGTGCATCACGTAGGTGCTTCGTGCATGTGTGTTGCGCTGGTACTCCGCACATGTGTGTCGTGTAGGTGCTCCGCACATGTGCTCTACAAAGGTGCGCCGCACAGGTACGTCATGCAGGGGCACCATGTAAGTGCTCTGTGTAGGTGCATTACCAGGTGCTTCGCACAACTCCATGTGTTCTAGACTTTGATGGGACTTTGAACCACTTATCCCCATTTAATTATCTCTTCTCTCATATTTTAGAGAGATACATGAGAAAATTTGGGGGATCTGGATGAAAGAGCTATGCAACAGAAGATTTGGTATTTCTTACAACTTTTTCCTTCTTTAGAATGGGGATCCCAAGGGTCCTATTTATAGGAATGGAGGGGACTTGGTAAAAGGGAATTTTTCCATGTAGGTCCTCCGCGTAGGTCCTCCACGTAGGTCTTCTACATAGGGGTGTAGAAATTATATTGTCGCGTAGGTCCTCCGTGTAGGTTCTCCTGTAGGTCCTCTGCGTAGGTCCTCCACATAGGTCCTCTGCGTAGGTTCCTTTGTGAAATTTATTCGTCTTTTCGAGTGCCATAACTTTTGATCTGTAATTCTGGTTGGGCTCCGCGACCAGTCAAATCAAAGGACTTGAAGAGATCTACACTTATAGAGGTAGTAAATACACCATTTCTTCTCAGAAGAAACTCAGATATTGAATTTAATGCATTGAAACCTTTTCATCATTGATCTTGGAAATCCACTGCCAACTTCTAGTTGAGGGAATCATTCCACTTATCCATCGGTATAGAGTAGTATTTTTGCACATAAAAATCCATCCTGCATCTTCTTCCTTCATGGTGAAAACATATTTACTCGTACTTGAAATTTGTTGTCTATGTGATAATCATATCTTCAATTTTGTGGAGAAGTGTATGAAACAAATTATGTGGTGTGAACAGGCTTAGTTTCCCTTTCTTCCCAAATATTATAACACACTTCCATGGAGATACTTTCAAGAAAATATGATCTTACAGTTTAAATTCCAAATCCTTCCTTCAATTATCGATATAGATCTTTTTCCTACTTTGAGCTACTTTGATATGAGTTTGAATAGTCTTTAACTTTTTTGTTGTTTCCTCCACAAGTTCTGGGCCTAAAAACTTCCTTTCACCAACTTCATCCAAACAAGTTAGTGTACGACATCTCTTTCCATACAATTATTCATATGGTTCCATTTGAATACTATAATGGAAAATATTATTGTAGGAAAACTCTACTAAAGGTAAATAATGATCCCACATACCTTTAAAGTCAAGTAAGCAAGATCTCAACATGTATTCTAAAGGTTGGATCATCCTTTCTAACTACCCTTTTAGGGTGATAAACAATACTTAAATAAAGCTCATTATCTAAATCTTTCTGAATATTTTTCCATAATTTCAATGTGAATCATGGATTATGATCAAACACAATTGAAAGATGTTCTCTATGAAGTCTTATAAATTCATTAATATAGAGTCATGCAAGGAACTCTAGTGGGAAATCTCCCTTATAACGAGGAAATGTGCAGATTTGGTAAGTCAATCAACAATTAACAATATTGCATTATTCTTTATTGAAGTTTTTGGTAATCCAGTGATAAAATCCATAACGATGTCATCCTATTTCCATGTCGGGATAGCCAAAGGTTGTATGAATCCTCTAGGATTTTTTCTTTCAGCCTTCACCTATTGACAGACTAAACATCATGATACATAATCAAAAAATTTCCACTTTATATTATCTCACCATAAATGTTCATCCAAATATCTATACATATTAGTTATACTAGGGTGTATAGAGAAATTCGAGCCATGGGTATCATCCAATAACTCCCTTTTTAGCTCAGGTATAGAGGGAACACAAAACCTCTTCCCAAATTTTAGAATTTTATCCTCATAGACGAAGTCTGCCAGCTTCCCATCATTCACAACTTTAATTTTCTTTTGAATGTTCTCATCATCAGACTGAGAACTTTTAATCCTTTCAAATAAATATAGTTGGGAAATAAATTAAAAAAATAATTATGTTTCACCTTCCTTGATAATTACCATATCCATTTATGCTAGATCCATACACATAGGATCCTTATCAATCCTCGTTTAATTTAGAACTTCATGATCCTTCCTACTCAATGCATATTCTACCTTATTCATCTTCCCTGGGTGGTAGTGTATTGAACAATCATAATCCTTAAGTAGCTCGAGCCATTACTTTTGCCTTATGTCGAGTTCTTTCTATGAGAAGATATATTTCAAGCTCTTGTGATCTGTATATATTTCACATATTTCACCATAGAGATAATGTCTCCATATCTTTAAAGAAACGATTAGGGATGATAATTCAAGATCATGCATTGGATAGTTTTATTCATGAGTTTTTAACTGCCATGATGCATATGCAATAACTCTTCTCATTCTGTATAAGGACACAACCAAGCCCTTTCTTTGATGCATAACTATAAATAAAAAATCCACCATTTCTCGATGGCAGAGTCAATATTAGATCATTCACTAATCACTTCTTCAATTCTTCAAAAAATTCTTTACATTCTTTTGTCCATATGAACTTAACCCCTTTACGAGTAAGCTTAGTTAACAGGTTAGCTAATTGAGAAAAATTCTAAACGAAATGCCGATAGTAACCTTATAAACCAATGAAACTATGTACCTCAGTTATGTTCATTGGTGTAGTCCATTCCTAGACTACCTTTGTATTCATAGGATCAACTAATATTCCATCCTTAGAGACAGTATGGACAAGAAAAGAAACTTTATGAAGCCAAAATTTACACTTTCTAAACTTCCCATATAACTATTTTCTTTTAATAGTCTCCACAACAACCCTTAAGTGGTTCTCATGACCCTCATAGCTTTTGGAATAAATCAAGATATCATAAAAAAACACTACAAAAAATAGGGTGATTAGAAGGAGTTTATTTTTCATTTAGAAGGGGTTATAACCACATCTAAAGACATTAGCGGCGGTTACCCATAACCGCCGCTAATGTGCCCGCCTACTTTGATTAGGGGCGGTTTTGGAGAAGCGCTGGTAAACTAAGTCTAAATTTAGCAGTGGTTAGATTAGAAGGGGTTTTAACCCCCTCTACTTCTATCTAATTTTTCCATATATCAATCGATTAGGGGCGGTTAAAACCACCCCTAATCTAGACCCATATTCCCAATTTAGGGGCAGTTATGCTTTAACCGCCCTTAATATAGGCCCATGGAAACCACTTAGACACCATGTGAAACCCCCCATGTGACACCCCACAAACACCATGGCACAACCTCCCAGACCCCATGACCCCCCCATGTGACACACCCCCAATAGACCCGTAGACACCACACAGACACCATGACACACCCTCCCAGACCCTATGACCCCCCACGTGACACCCCCACCAATGAAAATTCCCTCAAGCGCTCCCCTAGACACACCCCACACTCTGTACCCCCAAGTGCTCCCCTCGACACACCCCACCACACACCCCCATGTCTCTGTGCCCCTAGACAACCCGCACCCACGCACGCCCACCGTGTTCCCAGGTTGGAGGACTTGTCTGCCGTAGGCCCCAATGTGTGTAGCGCACATTTGCTAAAAGTCATGGAATTTAAAAATCCTACTGCTGCTCATATTCGAAGATGCAACCAACTAGACGACTCCCTGTGCCCAAACCACTTCGCCAGATTCAATCACTATTTTAATTGAACATATTTATATTTATGTAGATAGTGAAAAATTACAGAATATATATATATATATATATATTTGTCTATAAAAATTTAAATAATATAATATATTTGTATTTATGTATAATATGTAATATATTTGGGTATAATATATATATATATATTATATTTGTGTATATATAATATATATAAATATATATTTATACATATATTTATAAATACAATTATATTTGTGTGCGTGTGGGTATATTTACATATTTATATAATATTTATATCATTATTTTTATATACTTATATATATATGTATGTGTGTGTAACACTAATATTATTAATTATTAATTATTTTTATTATTATTACACCTATTTTTTAAACTAAAAATTATATGTTGGTTTTATAAATTCTATAAATTTATATGTTTTATGATTTATATTATAAATATATTATATTAAATGCATTTATATTATATATTTATATATGTAATTATATACATTTATATTATATCATGTACACGCGCGCACACACACACATATAAAATTAAATGCACTCATATAATTGGAAAGATATCATATAATTAAATGATATATACATATTTACTAAATTAATTTATAATTAATATGGAATACTATAATATATATAAAATAATTATATATAATATATATATAATATATAATATAATATAATATAATATAAATATACTATATATATACGCATATATTTAATTTTTTATATATTATATATATTTGTATATGTAATATAGTATAAATGTATGTATACATAAATATACAATAGAAATTTATTTAATATAATATGTGTATAATATAAATCATAATATAAATGTATAGTATTTTTTAAAACTATTTATAAATTTTATATATTTGAATAAATATATTTATATTTTCATTTATACTGTGTATACCAATATTTATATTTGTATACATTTTTATTTATATATGTATGAGTATTTATTTAAAGTATTTATATAATACCTTTATATATATGTTTATAATGCATTTAAATACATTTATATAATGTGTTTATGTAATATATGTATACACACATGCGCATTCACAAATATATATTATAGAATTTGAATTTATATGAGATTTATTTTAAAACAAAAATAAAAATTTAGAGGGGGTTAAAAAACCCTCTTAGAAAAAGGATTGACAACAGTTCATGAACCCCCTCTAATTTTATAAAGTATAGTGATTTGAAAACCCTATCTACTATCATAAATTAGATGGGGTTAACAACCCCCTCTAATTTCATGAATTATAGTGATTTGAAAACCGTATCTATTGTCATAAATTAGTGGGGGTTCACAACCCCCTCTAATATATTAAATTATAAGGGGTTTAAAACCCCCTCTAATGTCATAAATTCAAAGGGTTTCAAAACCACCTCTAATGTCATATATTACAGGGGGTTCAAACCCCCCTCTAATTTCTTAAATTAGAGGGGGTTCAAACCCCCCTTTAATGTCATAAATTAGAAGGGGTTCAAAACCCCCTATAATTTCATATATTAGAGGGGGTTCAGAACCCACTCTAATTTATTAAATTAGAGGGAGTTCAAAACCCCCTCTAGTCTAAGAGATTAACAGTAGTTCAAGAACCTCCTATAATATCTTAAATTAGAGGGGGTTGTGAACCCCTGCTATTTCCATTTTAAAAAACAAATTACATTATATACATATTACCTCTAATATCCAAATTAATATATATATATATATATATATAATGCCTCTAAAATCCAACCAAACATATAGTGACACTAATTATTAAATTTACAGCGGTTTGACATAATCACCTCTAAAATCCAACCAAATATTCAAAAAATAATGTTAAAAAATTTAGAGGGGCTTGTGAACCCCCTATAAATTTGATGATTATAAGGGGTTGTGCATAACCCCATCTAAAATAAATTTAGAGGGGTGTGTGTATAACCTCTTCTAAATAATTATCACTAATCTGCTATTTTTTTATAGTGAAATACCATAAAAAAATCATCAAGATATTCCTTGAACACTCTATTCATTAGATCCATAAAAATAGAGGGTTCATTAGTCAGTCCAAATGGATCCTTCTCGGCCAAGGATCTATATGTAGTGATCCATTCATGAGGAGGGGGTTTCTTGGTGTGGAGGGTTAGAAAATGCCACACCTCGGGATTCCCTTCTAAAATAAATATTTATGATTTATAAAGATACTAACACTTAATTTATCATTTTTTCAACATTTATTTACTTAAAATATGATATAATTATATAATATTTTCATTTATAGGATGGATAAATTTTATTTATACTTTCATTAGTGATGTTAATATTCTATTGACCATGTTACTATTCATAATGGTCATATTAAAGAATCTAGACTGTTGTAATGACATTACTGCTGGATTTTAAATAACAAATAAATTCTGATGAATTTTTTTGTTTATTTATTCATTTATATATATATATATAAAAAAATCATAAAGGTCATATTAATATTACAAAGGTCAAGTTACTATTCCATTGTTATAGGATTCTTAACTTCTATAAATTTCTTTTATTTCATTTATTCTTCATTTATAAAGTTTTTATAATGTTATCTAAGTGATTTTATATGATTTATACTATATGAAATAATTATAAGAAGAGAAATTTCATTGATATAATTCTAGGTCGTTACACCATTCCTTTATTTAATGTTTCCCCTCATGGTCATGATTATGATACCCTGCTTATAAAATGATTATGATAATTATGCTCACCCATGTTACAGTGATTTATATCTGTATCCTCTTACTAGGATTTTATATCACCCCTTTCTTTAATGTATATCCTCTGGTGATTACATATACTAAAGAGAAATCAAGATTTTAAAAGGATAAATAATAAGGATTTAAATAAATGTTTATGTTTTATTATGTATAAGTTATGTACGAGCCTAATTTTCCCAAGACACTAAACATTTGGATCTTGGTTTTGTAACACTACTATACTGTTTATCTTTAAAATGATGTAATAGTCATGTAAGAAAAAGTAGGGTCACTATAGTTGGTATCAGAGCACAATTTAGTTAATTTGGGAATTAAGATTAGATAACATTAGAGAAAACCCTTAGGACAAGACTAATTATATGTAAACATCCAAAAAGATTTGTTTTAGAAAAATGCTTAACATAGGGATACCATAATATGTTACTTTAATGTTAATCGCATAAAAGGATAAATTATTTATGCTTTTTTGACTTAAATTTTTTTCAAACCTTTTCTATTTTAGAAAATGGTGGGAACCAAGAGAAACCAAGCTAACAACCCATGCAAGGGACAATTCAATGATTGTCCTAAAAACATACCCAATGCCATGGGAGGTGGAGTTCAAAACATTATGGTGATGCTTACCCAGCTATCTCAGGATACGAACAACAACCTAAACCACATGGACTTTCCACCTTCACCTAAGAAGGATCAACTAGCCATTGACTCCTTTATACTACAACGACCACCAACATTCGATCCAATTATTGTGGAACAATGGGTTAACTCAATGGAGAAGATATTTTCTGTGATTCATTATTCTGAGAAGGATAAGGTGACTCTGGTCATTTATCATTTAGATAGAAAGTCTGATCAATGGTGGGCATTGATTAAGAACCCCAATTCGAAGGATGAAATAGAAGAGATGGAGTGTGAGGACTTTAAGAAAATATTTCTCAACAAATATTACCCTTGAGATCTTTAGAAAAATATGGAGATATAATTCATAGATCTAAAGAAAAAGGAAAGTGAATCTATCATGTATTATGAAGAAATATTCACAAGGCTTTCAAGGTATGTAACACCCTGAGCTTCCACGATACGCTTCTCATTCAATAATGCAATAGCGTGTGTTGTACGCAACCTCGAGCTCTAACACACACCACAACTAATGAAACTAGCCGTTGTGAATAGTAATACCTACTTTTTGAAATTTTATAAATTTTATTTATCAAAATGGACTTCATTTTTGGATTCGGAATATCGAAATTATCCTATGTTGAATTTTTGGTATTTTTCTGAGAACTTCTAATTTTGTATGAATAGTGAAAAATACTTAAAAAAAACTTTTTAAATAAAAATAATTTATAGTGATAAATTATAATATTTAGTGGTTTTAAATTATAATTAGAATATATTTTTACCATTTTATCCAATGGTGGTCATTAGAATTAATTTAACATTGAAATTGGACATAAACAATTGCCAATCTTTTGATATAAATTGTTTCTTAGAAACACGCTATTTTTGTAACAGAGGGAATTAATTATAAAATTAATTAATGAAACTTATATGTTTGGAATTTTGTAAAATAGACATCATTTTTGAATTCGGAATATCAATTATAGCTTAGGGTGAAATTTTGGCATTATTCTGAAAAACTTCAATTTTTGATGAATAGTGAAAACACTAAGTGGTAGTTAAATAACTGAATTTTCGTTTAAATGAAATATTACCACTTCTGTGGTTTGATTTTCAAAAATCCGACATACATGGTTGTTATTAAGAAGTAAAATGTGGTTCAATGAGATTAAAATAATTTTTGGTGAATAGTAACTTTTAAGTTCTTAATCGCGATTAGAGGTAATTAGTGTAGTTTAAGGTAAAAATAATGTTTCAATAATATGAGATGAGCTTGAAACTTGTCCTACTCCTATTGGATGAGTCATGGCCGACCAAGAAAACCCATGGGTCAACTTGGGGACCCCATGGAGCCACTTTAGTTGGAAAATGACATTAATATATATTTATTTAATGTTAAAATTAAATTGACACAAACATGAGTTGTTTTACTGAAACAGTTTTTAAGTGGGGTTACACAAGTCCAAATTTTGACTATAAATATTAATTAGAAAGATAAAAAGATTTCCTACATCATAGTAGTTTTTTTATAATTTTTAGACATTAAATAAATTAAATTATTTATGACATCATTATGATGCAGTGATGACCTCATTATTTAACTATTTTAATAAAATGAAAAGATAATGTAAAATCCAAGGCTTACACTTGTCCAAAGACTATTGGATGGGTAGATTTTGAACCCTTATCACCTTATCCACGAATTATATAAGTGTGGGACCTTTAGAATCCGAAAAGCATTGTGTAATAATGTAACATTTCAATCTTTCCAAAAGAGCCCCTCCTCTCCACTTATAAAAGGCCCCCACCTCTTCCACCTTATTCACACATTCAAGCCATTTGGCTCGGCCAACCCCTGCCCAAATACTCTCCCAACTTCCCCCTATTACTCCTAGAAGCCTCACTTTGGGCAGAACTCTTCTCAAGGAAGCCTTTGGCTCAAATCAAAAAGAGTTACCCGATTTTGAGGTAATGTCTTCTCTAATGTTGTTTTGTTTTATTTTTCTTATACAACCCCCTAAACTCTTTTTATTCATTTCTTTTGTAACAACACCAGTATCCTCAATATACTAGGATGTTTCTATAAGAAGTATTCGAGCTACACTTACACACACCTACATCTAATGGTTAAAGAACATACGGTTTCTGTGGATGGAGAATTTCTGCCTCACGAAACGATGATTGTTCAACACTCATATAACACCTTCAAAGGTGGCCATTAAGATGTAACTATTTTTATATATGATATATAATATGTTTATGTTTTACTTATGCTTCTGTATTTCTCATTTATGGCATACTTTATGATTTCCATTATGGGTAAAACGCGATAATTTCATTTTAGGAAGTGCGGACTACCGCCCCCTCAAAGTGATTTGAATCGTTAATGCCATATGTGGGATGTATAAAGGATGGAGTAAATGGTATTAGACACTATATTATACTGGAATTATATTATACATTTATATCATTATGATTTCATTCCATTAAATACGAAATAGAAATGAAAGTAGCGTTCATGCGTACGTACGGCTTACCGTCTCCATGAACGGTGCATTTCATTTCTTACCTCTAAATGTTACGTAATATTATAAATTAATGTATATACTGGATATATATGATATATATGACATATAAATCATGAATATAATTCTGGAGATAATGGATATTCTACCACATAAACAACTTGTAATTATAAGAAGTTTATTGTTGACTCAAGTACCAAAGATTGAAAAAACGACCGTTATTAACATAAATAATTACATAATGTTCATATCATTGTAATAAGTGATATAAAAAGGATAATGAAATTGAAAATGGTTCTTAATAAGGTATATATTAACTCTAGTTTATTATTCAGGAGGTTAAAGAACGGTTGAGTCAAGTCAGACACGAGGTAAGGGAATTTCTTAACCCAATTTTCATTCTTTGGGTTAATCTCCTACTTTCAAATTATGTCATGATATTATTATGTCCTATCTTGTATTTATACTTTTTTATGTGTAAATATAGTGAATACACATAATAGATATATTTTATTTAAAAATGATCATTGTAAGGGAATTTCTTAACCCAACTTCCATTCTTTGGGTTAATCTCCTACATTCAAATTATGTCGTGATATTATTATGTCCTATCTTGTATTTTTACATTATTTATGTGTACTTATAGTGAATACACATAATAGACCTAATTTATAAAAAAATTATCTTTTTAAGGACTTCGTCTCAATCCCCTTTCATTGAGGCATATTTGGTTTTATACACAACTTTCTTTTATACGGTGTATAAACCCCTTTGACTTTTAAGTTTATTCAAAAGGAATCTTTTTATACGAAGAGTTTTACTAAATGACAAAAAGGGAATGTTTTTCTTTCTGTACATATGCGGCGACAATGAATTCTCCGCCGCCGTGACCATTATTTGAGTTTCGGCTTCCTCTACAAGCCATCACTTTTTTTAATGAAAAATAAATACAAAGTTTTAAATTTCTTTTATTTTGGTATTGAAAATGGTTTTGAAAGAGTTTTTATTATATCAATGTGTTGTATTGATATCTTGTGATTGAAATGTGGAAATGTTATGTTTCCTTTATGCATGTTTTGTGTGATATGATTATGTTATGGTTTATGATATGTTTAAACCTATTCATATGAGGAATGTATTGGACTTAATAAGTGAAGGGTGGAGCCCGCTATAGCTCCTCGATGCATCGGTAGGTCTCATGAGACAACTAGACGTGGAATTGGCCGAGGCCCTTTCCCAATTTGATTTATGGTTTTGGCCGAGGCCTTAATCATTTTAGACGTCTTGGCCGAGGCCTTGACAAAATGTTTCAGAATGTCTGGCATTATACATTCCCTCATTATGAAAGTGGTTATTGATTTTGCATGTGATTATTCGACCAATAGAATATCCATGTGAAGAAGTGAATGGCATTATCTCATTTTACTTTTGCCATATTATGTTGAAGTTCAAGTTTAAAAGGCTTTTGTTTTAGTTATACATTTCCTTAAATGTTAATGTTTATTTATGAAAGCTTCCGCTATATTGTTAACCTTACTAAGCATCTGAGCTCACCCCTTTCAATGTTTTAATATTTTACAGGATGTGAAGAAGTATTTTATGAATGACCTGTAGGGATTGTCAGAAGAGGATATGAGAGTGGACTATGGAGACTTTGTTATTGTAGTTTTTCACTTTATGATGTAATGTAACGTTTACGAATGTATCTAGTGTTTCCAAGGCTACTAAACTAATCGGTCTTTCGAGACTTGATCTTTTGTGATCATGCCAATGTTACGAAGTAATGCACCGGCTCTGGGTAGCTGGGGTCGGGGCGTTACAGTTGGTATCAGAGGAAGTTTAGTACAAACCTTGGAAGCTAGATTTAGATAAACTCTGATTAGAGCACGTAGACCTAAGATGAACTTTGATGATTAGTATAGAAGAACTTCCTAGAATTTTGGTATTGTAGAGATTTTGTGAGTTTTCCGAGCAATACATCCCTGTCTGGATACGAGCAGGTAGAGGCGGCTTTGGCACAGATGTTCCTAGGGATAAAACCCGAAAAAACCGCTTTGATCTAGACTCGAACGGGAACTAGTGCACGACAACGGGCCTTGCTGCACTCTTGGTTACGACACTCCCGGGGGATATGCTTAGGATAACTCTCATTTTCTTTACAAATCATTATGAAGGGTTTATAAGTATATACTTCCTCAAAGAAAACATTTTTATGATTATGGATTATATCCATAAATAGTTCAATTTATGTTAAGTGTTTTATAAGTATGGGATTATGTATTTTGATTCATAAACTGATCTAGTTTATGCCATTGTTTAGAAATGGCGCCTAGTGGAAGAAATGGAAACCGTATCAATGCACGCACTCCATGTAGGGATTGCCCTCCTGCTCAAGATAATTATAGTGGGGCTGGTGATACAATTGGTGTCGATCATCTAATCACCATACTGGGACAACTTACTCAGGTTATGAATAATAACCTTACCCGTATGGAGCACCCTGATCCACAGCGTGGAGGATCAATGTTAGATCGATTCATGAGGCAACAACCACCAACATTTAATGGGGGTACAAATTCGTTAGTAGCTGAGCAATGGATAAACTCCTTAGAGAAAATATTCCATGCCTTGGGGAGTAGCGAAAGGGAGAAGGTTTTCATGGTAGTTTACCGCCTCACTAGAGATGCCGATCAGTGGTGGTCGCTGATTCAAAACACAAAGTAAGATGATGACGTATAAAATATGGAATGGAGGGAGTTCAAAGAGATTTTCTTAGAAAAATACTTTCCTCGTGACCATCGAGCAGATATGGAAAGGCAATTTCTGAGTCTGAGGTAGAAGGAGGATGAGAATGTCGCAAAGTATGAGGCTAACTTTACAAGGTTAACGAGGCATGCTGCCGATTATATACGTAACCCAAGGAGTAAGATTGATCGTTTCTTTGATGGGTTAAAACCATTTCTCCGTCGAGCTTTAGTATCACAATCCTTCTCATCATATGAAGATATTGTCTCGTTTGCTATCAAGACAGAAAAGGAATTCTCTAAGTCTTATGATAACAAAGTAAAGCAAGAGAAGAAGAGAACGGTGGAACAAGAGACAGATAAAGGGAAAAAGGGAAAGAAGGATTTTCCATTATGTGATAATTGTGGGAAGAATCACCCTGGTACTTGCCTAAAAGGAATGAGAGTTTGTTATAAATGTGGAGAAAAGGGTCACCAGGCGCGTGATTGCAAGGGAAAGAAAGAGGCTATCAATGTTGAATGCTACAGTTGTAGGGAAATGGGGCATTATGCAAATGAATGTCCTAAGCGTCAGGGAAACTTACCTCAGAAAAGGCCAAGGGATCAAGGACAATCTTATGCTGTTACTACAGTTGAAGCAGAATAACTAATGTATTGGTGCTTTTGGACTCATGGATTATATTCTGGTTATTAGAATAATTTGATATATATATATGGATTGTACTTCAGTACTTGTTGATTTCAGTAAGGTTTTAATATGATGAAGGTAATTATATTTTTAGTATGTGACAATAAGAGAAACTTTACTTTGTTTGGGGAATCTGATAAATTGATTTTGGAATTAAGAGAACTTTTAGAGAAAGTCTGGACAGAGGTATTTTGGATAACTATAAAGGTTGGAGTGGATTAAGTTGAACCTTGGATAGTAAATTTAAGGTTAAAAAATTTCTGAAGATTATTTTTGGAATACTATAGTTTTAGGAAAAGGACAACCTGCGGGGTGGGGCATAACCCGTCGCGTCAGACAAAGCTGCAGGAATTGAACCCACAATCATAGTGCGACAGGCCTTTATTTCCTACCACTAGCCTACAGGAAGTCCCCGGTTATTACAAAATAATTTTACTAATCTAAATGGTATGTGTTAACATTTGGAACCTTATAAAATTAGGATAATTATAATATTTTTGAGTTCTATTATCTTTTTGAGTGAAAGATGAGTTGAAGGTTGAAACTCTAACTGTCAAGCATAAATATATATATACCTATCTCTTATTCAATGAATAAATTAATTCTTAAACTTTAGTAAAGGGATATTAAAACAAAAAAAAATGTGTTATCCTAATACCTTATGTCTTGTTGAACTGATGATATTTTAAATCAACATAGATTGAAGGCTTTGAGGCCCTCAATTTGACAGTTGATTGTGATTAATGACCTCAATCACTCCCTACAAATATTTACGTTTTTCCTCCAATTATATGTCTTTAATTTCCACCAATGTTCTCCTAATCGAGATCATAATTGGGTGGTGACTTTTTCATCTTATTAAGGCTAAATTTTATTAATCTTATTTCCGATGTGGGTTTTCCACAAAGGTATTTTCTCTTTTCAACCTTTTATTTTCCAAGAAAAATTTCAAATTGCGAGGACGCAATTTATTGAAGGAGGGGAGAATGTAACACCCCGAGCTTCCACGATACGCTTCTCATTCAATAATGCAATAGCGTGTGTTGTATGCAACCTCGAGCTCTAACACACACCACAACTAATGAAACTAGCCGTTGTGAATAGTAATACCTACTTTTTGAAATTTTATAAATTTTATTTATCAAAATGGACTTCATTTTTGGATTCGGAATATCGAAATTAGCCTATGTTGAATTTTTGGTATTTTTCTGAGAACTTCTAATTTTGTATGAATAGTGAAAAATACTTAAAAACAACTTTTTAAATAAAAATAATTTATAGTGATAAATTATAATATTTAGTGGTTTTAAAGTATAATTAGAATATATTTTTACCATTTTATCCAATGGTGGTCATTAGAATTAATTTAACATTGAAATTGGACATAAACAATTGCCAATCTTTTGATATAAATTGTTTCTTAGAAACACGCTATTTTTGTAACAGCGGGAATTAATTATAAAATTAATTAATGAAACTTATATGTTTGGAATTTTGTAAAATAGACATCATTTTTTAATTCGGAATATCAATTATAGCTTAGGGTGAAATTTTGGCATTATTCTGAAAAACTTCAATTTTTGATGAATAATGAAAACACTAAGTGGTAGTTAAATAACTGATTTTTCATTTAAATAAAATATTACCACTTCTGTGGTTTGATTTTCAAAAATCCGACATACATGGTTGTTATTAAGAAGTAAAATGTGGTTCAATGAGATTAAAATAATTTTTGGTGAATAGTAACTTTTAAGTTCTTAATCGCGATTAGAGGTAATTAGTGTAGTTTAAGGTAAAAATAATGTTTCAATAATATGATATGAGCTTGAAACTTGTCCTACTCCTATTGGATGAGTCATGGCCAACCAAGAAAACCCATGGGTCAACTTGGGGACCCCATGGAGCCACTTTAGTTGGAAAATGACATTAATATATATTTATTTAATGTTAAAATTAAATTGACACAAACATGAGTTGTTTTACTGAAATAGTTTTTAAGTGGGGTTACACAAGTCCAAATTTTGACTATAAATATTAATTAGAAATCTAAAAAGATTTCCTAAATCATAGAATTTTTTTTTATAATTTTTAGATATTAAATAAATTAAATTATTTATGACATAATTATGATGCAGCGATGACCACATTATTTAACTATTTTAATAAAATGAAAAGATAATGTAAAATCCAAGGCTTACACTTGTCCAAAGACTATTGTATGGGTATATTTCGAACCCTTATCACCTTATCCACGAATTATATAAGTGTGGGACCTTTAGAATCCGAAAAGCATTGTGTAATAATGTAACATTTCAATCTTTCCAAAAGAGCCCCTCCTCTCCACTTATAAAAGGCCCCCACCTCTTCCACCTTATTCACACCTTCAAGCCATTTGGCTCGGCCAACCCCTGCCCAAATACTCTCCCAACTTCCCCCTCTTACTCATAGAATCCTAACTTTGGGAAGAACTCTTCTCAATTAATCCTTTGGCTCAAATCAAAAAGAGTTACCCGATTTTGAGGTAATGTCTTCTCTAATGTTGTTTTGTTTTATTTTTCTTCTCCAACCCCCTAAACTCTTTTTATTCATTTATTTTGTAACAACACCAGTATCCTCAATATACTAGGATGTTTCTATAAGAAGTATTCGAGCTAAACTTACACACACCTACATCTAATGGTTAAAGAACATACGGTTTCTGTGGATGGCGAATTTATGCCTCACGAAACGATGATTGTTCAACACTCATATAACACCTTCAAAGGTGGCCATTAAGATGTCACTATTTTTATATATGATATATAATATGTTTATGTTTTACTTATGCTTCTGTATTTCTCATTTATGGCATACTTTATGATTTCCATTATGGGTAAACGCGATAATTTCATTTTAGGAAGTGCGGACTACCGCCCCCTCAAAGTGATTTGAATCGTTAATGCCATATGTGGGATGTATAAAGGATGGAGTAAATGGTATTATACACTATATTATACTGGAATTATATTATACATTTATATCATTATGATTTCATTCCATTAAATACGAAATAGAAATGAAAGTAGCGTTCATGCGTACGTACGGCTTACCGTCTCCATGAACGGTGCATTTCATTTCTTACCTCTAAATGTTACGTAATATTATAAATTAATGTATATACTAGATATATATGATATATATGATATCTAAATCATGAATATAATTCTGGAGATAATGGATATTCTACCACATAAACAACTTGTAATTATAAGAAGTTTATTGTTGACTCAAGTACCAAAGATTGAAAAAACGACCGTTATTAACATAAATAATTACATAATGTTAATATCATTGTAATAAGTGATATAAAAAGGATAATGAAATTGAAAATGGTTCTTAATAAGGTATATATTAACTCTAGTTTATTATTCAGGAGGTTAAAGAACGGTTGAGTCAAGTCAGACACGAGGTAAGGGAATTTCTTAACCCAATTTTCATTCTTTGGGTTAATCTCCTACTTTCAAATTATGTCATGATATTATTATGTCCTATCTTTTATTTATACTTTTTTATGTGTACATATAGTGAATACACATAATAGATATATTTTATTTAAAAATGATCATTGTAAGGGAATTTCTTAACCCAACTTCCATTCTTTGGGTTAATCTCCTACATTCAAATTATGTCGTGATATTATTATGTCCTATCTTTTATTTTTACATTATTTATGTGTACTTATAGTGAATACACATAATAGACCTACTTTATAAAAAAAATGATCTTTTTAAGGACTTCGTCTCAATCCCCTTTCATTGAGGCATATTTGGTTTTATACACAACTTTCTTTTATACGGTGTATAAACCCCTTTGACTTTTAAGTTTATTCAAAAGGAATCTTTTTATACGAATAGTTTTACTAAACGAAAAAAAGGGAATGTTTTTCTTTCTGTACATATGCGGTGACAACGACTTCTCCGCCGCCGTGACCATTATTTGAGTTTTGGCTTCCTCTACAAGCCATCACTTTTTTTAATGAAAAATAAATACAAAGTTTTAACTTTCTTTTATTTTGGTATTGAAAATGGTTTTGGAAGAGTTTTTATTATATCAATGTGTTGTATTGATATCTTGTGATTGAAATGTGGAAATGTTATGTTTCCTTTATGCATGTTTTATGTGATATGATTATGTTATGGTTTATGATATGTTTAAACCTATTCATATGAGGAATGTATTGGACTTAATAAGTGAAGGGTGGAGCCCGCTATAGCTCCTCGATGCATCGGTAGGTCTCATGAGACAACTAGACGTGGAATTGGCCGAGGCCCTTTCCCAATTTTATTTATGGTTTTGGCCGAGACCTTAATCATTTTAGACTTCTTGGCAGAGGCCTTGACAAAATGTTTCAGAATGTCTGGCATTATACATTCCCTCATTATGAAAGTGGTTATTGATTTTGCATGTGATTATTCGACCAATAGAATATCCATGTGAAGAAGTGAATGGCATTATCTCATTTTACTTTTGCCATATTATGTTGAAGTTCAAGTTTAAAAGGATTTTGTTTTAGTTATACATTTCCTTAAATGTTAATGTTTATTTATGAAAGCTTCCGCTATATTGTTAACCTTACTGAGCATCTGAGCTCACCCCTTTCAATGTTTTAATATTTTACAGGATGTGAAGAAGTATTTTATGAATGACCTGTAGGGATTGTCAGAAGAAGATATGAGAGTGGACTATGGAGACTTTGTTATTGTAGTTTTTCACTTTATGATGTAATGTAACGTTTACGAATGTATCTAGTGTTTCCAAGGCTACTAAACTAATCGGTCTTTCGAGACTTGATCTTTTGTGATCATGCCAATGTTACGAAGTAATGCACCGGCTCTGGGTAGCTGGGGTCGGGGCGTTACAAGGTACACCTTGGGTTTTATTACCAATAATGATAGTAAAATAGATAGATTCTTTAGTGGTTTAAAACCACACATTCAAAAGGCTCTAGCTATATGAGACTTTGGAAGTTATTAATAAGTGGTTTGATGTGCTATCAAATTAGAGATAGAGTTTGGAGAGTGGTCATATAGTTATGGAGATAAGAAGAGGATAATGGATTTTCATGTTGGTGGGTCAATTGTCAAAGGAGGAAAGAGGATCCAATCACCCACGAGTCAAAAATGAGAGAAGAAGCATCATGGGAATTTCCTTAAAGGGATGGGTAAATGCTTTAAGTGTAGGAGATAATGCCACCAAGATCATAAATGTTAGAGATACATGAAGAAGACGACCAACATGGTGGAGGAAAGAATAGAACCTCCTAATTCACCACGTATGGTTCAATGCTTCAACTATATGAAGTAAGGGAACTATGAAAACTAATGTACTAAACCTTGAATCCTTAAGGGTAATGAGTGTTAGCAGCCACCAAAGCCAAAGGATCAAGGGAAATATTATTCCATTACTACTACTGAAGTGGAGTAAGAAAATGAATTCATACAAGGCACACTTACTATTCACTCAAGAATGGAAGAAGTCTTATTTTATTCTAGTTCTAGGAATTCCTTTATATCTTGCAAGTTTTATATAACTTTTGAATCAAAGCCCCGATACCTTGAATTAGAGATGTATGTAAAAACACCTAGTGGTGAAATCATTACAACCTATGTGTTGGACTCTTCTCCTGTTGTCATATGTGGTAATATTCTTCCAGTGAATCTCTTAATACTTCCCTTGGTGGAATTAGACACTATACTAGGCATGGATTGACTCTTGTTATATAGAGCACATATCAATTATTGGGAAAATGAAATATATTTTCATATTAAAAACCATACCATGATCCTCTAAAAATGTAAGTAAGATCATTAATCTCATTTGGAAAATCCCTCAATGGTGTGGGTGTTGATACTCTATGAAGAAGCATACCTGGACCAAATGGTTGCATCAAAGGAAAGAATAAAAATTGAGGAAATTACCATTATGAGGGAATACACTAATATATTTCTTGATGAGTTACTCGAACTTCCCCTAGATCATGAGGTAGAGTTCTTAATAGAGATCATACCTAGAGACACTCCTATCTCAAAATGTCCCTACAAGATGACCCCTATGGAACTGGAGGATTTAAAGAAGCAGCTATAAGAGAACTTGTAAAAAGGGTTCATACACCCTAGTGAATTGCCTTGGGGTGCACCAATGCTCTTTGTAAATAAAAAGGATGGATAAATGTGGTTGTGTATCAATTACTAGGAGATCAATAAGACCACCATAAAGAATAAGTATCTTCTTCCAAGGATTCATGACCGATTCGATCAACTATGAGGATCCGAGTACTTATCAAAGGTGGATCTTTATTCCAAATATCATAAACTGAAGGTGAAGAAGTAATATATTAAAAATACTACTTTTTGTACAAGGTATGGGCATTATGAGCTTCTTATGACGAATGAAAAACTTAATAATTCCCTTACAATATTCAAGGATTTGATGAATAGAGTCTTTAAAGACTATCTTGAATTTTTTTGGCAATGTTTATCAACTATATTCTCATCTACTCCAAGTTCAAGGAGGAACATGAAGAACATCTAAGTATTGTTTTGTAAAAATTAATAAAGGAGAAATTTTACACCAAGTTCATCAAGAGTGACTTTTGAATACATAAGTTCAAATTCTTGGGGATGTGATCACAAGTGAGTGAATTTCTATAAACCCTTAAAAAATAAAGGTAATTGAGGAATTTCCCAAACCACTAGTGTCATGGAAATCCATAGTTTTCTTGGATTAGCTAAGTACTACTAATTTTTTTTAGGAATTTATCATGATTGTATAACCCACTAACTAATTTAACACAGAAAGGGTTAAAGTATGCCTAGATGGAATAATGTGAGGAAAAATTTAATGAGATCAAGAGGAGGCTAATCACTGCACCTGTACTCACACCACCAATAAGCGGATAAGGTTTTGTGATATACAATGATTCTTAAAATAAAGTATTGGGTTGTGTACTCATGAATAATGATAAAAATGATAGCCTATGCCTCATGGTAGTTGAAGATCCATGAGTAGAACTACCTGACACATGATTTGGAGCTAGAAGCTGTGATTTGTTTCCTTGAAAATCTGGTGTCACTACCACTATGGTGAGACGTGTGACATATATACTGATCATAAGATCCTAAAGTATATATTCACACAAAAAGATCTCAATATGCATCAAATTATATGGTTAGATCTAATCAAGGACTATGATTACTCTATTAACTATCATCATGGGAAGACAAACATGATAGTTGACGCTCTTAGAAAAAAATAACCTGCCACTCTATCCATGATGTAGATTGATAAATACACTATCTTAATGGATATGAAAAGATTTATTTGGAATTCATAATGGAATGAAATACATGTAACAACCCAGATACTTATAAAATAATTTGTTTTCATTCTGGAATCAAATAGACAAATTCATTATAAACGTGTAATGAAATAAGTGGAATTTATAGAAATTAAGGAATCTATACTAATAGAATAGTAACCTCACCTATGAAAGTAAAAATAAAATTCAAGTATCTTAAAAATGAAAATATGATATATTTATATCATGGAATAAGTAAATAAATGTTTTGAAAGTGATAAATTAAGTGTTGGTATTTTTGGGAAACATAAATATTTATTTATAATTTTATAATTAATTTAATGATTTAAAAGAAAAATTATTTTCATAAAATATATTAATAAATTAATATTTTATTTTCTTATGATTATAATATAATTTTATGAGACCTTAATTAATTTTTCAAAGTGTTATAAAATCAGTTATAATTTTAAAATTGGTATTTTTTGAATAAATGATGATTTTAATTAAAAATTAAATTTCTCATATTTAGAAAATTATTTTCAAAAAACAGAGTCCATTTTTTAATTCTACACATTGTAAAATGGTTGGCATGAATTTTTTGGATTTGTTTAAAATAGTTGAATTTTTGGTGAATAGTAAAATATGATAATTTACAATAAAAGCTAAATACATGAATTATTGAGTAATAGATGATGTATGCCTAATTTAAGCCCATAATATAGAACTATACTTCATTATTTTAATATATTTAGTGACAATGCTCAAACTATTCATAGTCTTGATCCAAAATAATAAACTAATGAATAAAATAATCAAAAAAATACTCCTCTCCTCCATTATAAATACCACCTATTCTCTTCAAACCTCAAAACCTTGTAGCTTATTTAATTTAGGATCAATTCCCTTAATAATCCTATTCCCCACATACAATACCTACTGGTCTCAATAAAAGTCCAAAACCAAGTGCCTTAAGGAGGTTCTCAAGGAGGAGAATTCAAGAGGTAAAATCCTCTTTCGTTTTCTTTTATTTTCCTTTTAATTTAATTTATTTTCTTATTATCTCTTCACCTCCCCTTATAAAAGTGGAATGAAAACTCTAGTATCTTAAATAAACTGAAATTTTATCATTTTTATGTAAAAATTCAACATCAATCTCCTTCCCCCCTCCCTTTTATTCTAAAAATGAGAACATCGTCTGTGATGTGTTGATTTACCACCATCGTGGATGGTACACTTTCATTTTTCATTACCACCTTAAAGGATGGTTATAAAACCATTATTATGGTTAAATTATATTTTATTATATATATTATAATTTATATAATGTTTTGGAACCAATATATAAACATGATATTAAATATAATGATATAAGTTCGTGATGGTCTCAAAAACTACCAAAATAAATTAAATCATTTTCATTAATGTTTTATCTAATGAATAATCCTCATATCAGAAAACAAAATGGTATCATTTAAAATTATGTAAACATATTAATACCATTTCTTTCCACTTTTTGAGTTTTTCTTCCATTCGAAAAGAAAATCCATTACGGACCAATCATGGAAACCATGAAAAGAACACACCAGAAACAATGGAAATAACAAAATATTATTAATAAATGGGTGGAAATTTGTTATAATATGGTCATATAAGGTAGTATAAAAATTAGTATAGTTATATAATAGATTAATAACACTCTTTAAACCATTATACAGGATTTTTGAACTCTTTTGAAGTAAGATAAACATGAGGTAAGAGAATTTTCTTTTAAAATCCTCTTTTAAATTTCTATTCAAAAGAAATGTTTTAATGATGAATGTGTTCATGTTTTATTATTATTTTTTGGTTATTGGTAATTGTTTATGATAAATTTTGGGACCTATATATCCCTCCAATTCATTGGTTATGTTTATGTTGGAGGTCAACCGTATGGTTACTCCAAGTGTAACTACGATGGTTACACTATAAGCTAGCTGTGAGGGTTACATTGTAAGGTAACCATGAGGATTATAAATCATATGGTATCCATGAGGGTTAAAATATTAAGTAATTAATTCCCTAAGATACCTATATGTATTTATTTATGTTTTCTATGTTTTATGGAAATCTCATATTTTCACAAAGTATATGATACTTTATGGGTGAGAAGTATGTCTTTATGAAAATGTTTTCATATATTTATAATTATTCCTAAAATAATAGTTTCCTTCCTTCTTTTTATGTCCCTTACTGATATTTTTGTGCTCATCCCAAGTTTTAAAATGTTTTTCATGGGGTTTTAAGGATGTATAAGTGAAAATAATCTAAACTAAATGTTGTGAAGATTTTTCATGAGAAGAATTCATGTTATATTAAAAACTTTTGTATTATGAAAAAATGGATACTATTTTAGTATTATCCACTTTGTATGATTGTGGGTTGTAATGTATGTTTTATGACCCAATTATCTAAAAATATAAACTGAAAATATCTTTGAGAATGTAATAAGTGTATTCTAGTTGAATTAACTAGATTATGTAATGTTTAAGGCCATGTCCTTATAGTTGGTATCAGAGCACAATTTAGATAATTTTAGGGGTTAGGATAATGTTAATAGAATACCATAAATTATTTTTACCTTATGGTTAATATATATAATTTAATTATTACCATGTTTATTTATATAATACATGTCTATTCAGAATGGTTTTATACAGAAGAAATAGGGAAGATGAAGTGGGAAGACACAAAGAGGATGAAATCTTTCTGAACCCGCAACTTGGAATGGTGGAAATTGGAATTGAGTAGTTTGTGATAGTAATGGATCAGTTGACGCATGCTATAAATGGCGGTGGTTTCCATGAAAAATAAAATCTAGAGCTACCATAAAGTAACATGATGATAGTGGAACATTTTATGAGGAAACACCCTCCTCCTTTCAATGGATCTTTTGACGCAGTGTTGGTTGAAGGGTGGATTAAATCTTTGAAAAGATATTCAATGTCATGGGGGTGTTTTGATAATCAAAAGTTTAGTCTTTTCATTTATTGTTTTGAAGGTTAAGCTAACTAGTGGTGGTCAATGGTCAAGAATATTAGGGATAGTAATGAGATCAATGCCTTTAAATGGGATGAATTTAAGAATATTTTCCTTGAAAAATGTTTTCCTAAGGTGGTTCAAATTATGATGGAAAAAAAATTCATTGAATTTAAACAAAAGTAGGAATATTTAGTGGTCGTGTATGAATAAAAATTCACTCATTTTTAAAGGTAAAATCCAAATATTATTCAAGATCTTGATAGCAAAATCAATCATTTTTACTCAGGATTGAAGCTAATATATCGAAGGGCATTGGCCTACCGTGAATTCAAAAGTTACGGGAAACTCATCCGATGTGCTAAAAGGGTAAAAATGGAGTTTAATGATGATCAAATGTACTTTGAAAAAAAAGTAGAAGAAAAGTTCTAGATGGTAAGAAATGGGTAAGAATCAATCAAATAAATCCGAAGGTAAGAAAGTCCAGTTTCCAGTTTGTGGGAATTGTGGTAAAAAGCAACCTGGGGAATGCCTTAACAAATCTGGGAAGTGTTTCCAATGTGGTAAGTTTGTACATATGAACCGAGATTATAATGAACAATATCTTAAGTTTAATTCTAATAATAAAATTCTAAAGTGATTTAAATTTGGTGAGATGGGTCATTATGAAAATAATTTCCCACATAAATCTCTAAATGATCTGAAGTAGTAATATTATAAGTAGAAAGGTGTAGTGAAATCATATGTGACTACATCAGAAGATGTTGGGCCATCCAATGAAGTGGTATCGGGTAATTTGTTTGTTTAATCATAATTTTCTAATGTATTTTTTGATATAGGTTCTATACATTCCTTTCTTTATAAAGAATTTTCTGGTAAATTGGAAACTTCACACCAAGAAATGAAATAAGAACTTATGGTAAAAACATCAGAGGGAAATATTAAGGAAAAAAGGCATTATAAGAATCTTCCTATTGTTTTCTACAAAAAAAATTACCTAAAAACCTTTTTGTTTTACCCCTAGAAGAGTTTTATGTTATTCTAGGTATGGATTGGCTATCTGTTTACCATGCTAAGATTGATTATATATCCAAAGATTTTTTTTAAGAAATTTTTTTAGTTTGTATACAAGAATCAAACCATACCATTGATAAAATATCAGGAAGCTAATAAAATATTAAAATATGGAAATGAAATTTATCTTTAACATATTGTTTAAAACAAGGGAATTTTTCAGATTAATGTTGTGCTAGTGTTAAATGAATACCTGAATGTTTTTCTTGATGAGTTTCCCAGTGTAATACCTGACCAGGAAGTTGAATTTACTATTGAATTAGTTCATGATGCTAAGACAATATCAAAACCCCCTTATCAAATGGCTCAATTGGAACTTATAGAATTAAAAAAGAAGTTTCAAGAGTTTCTTGATAAAGGTTTCATTCATCCCAACACTTCACCATGGAGTGCTCCAGTTTTGTTTGTTAAAAAGAAAAATGATTCCATGAGACTTTTCATTGATTATAGATCTTTGAATAAAATTACTATTAAGATTAAATATCCATTTCTTCATATCAATGACTTGTTTGATTAGTTCTAGGTATCTCAATATTTTTTCAAGATTGACAAGAGATTTGGGTACCATCAGCTGAAGGTGAAGGAGGATGAAATCCTAAAAACAGCATTCCGTACTAGATATGGGCATTATGATTTTGTTGCAATTCCATTTGGTTTGACCAATACTCCTATTGTATTCATGGATCTTATGAATAGAATATTCCATGAATATTTGGATAAGTTTATTATTGTTTTTATTGATAATATTTTGGTCTTTTAAAAAATTTATGAGGATAATTAAAAAAATTTAAGGACTGTCTTGAAAACTCTCAAAGAAATGAGTTTATATGGAAAATTTATCAAATATGATTTTTGGTTGCAATAGATTTCTTTTATTGAGCATATTATAAATAAATATGGCATAAAAATTGACCCCTCCAAAATAAAAGTGGTTGATGAATATCCAAGACCTAAAAATGTTATAAAGATTCATAGTTTTCTTATATTAGCATACTATTACTTATGTTTTTTTAAAAAAATTGCACAGTTATCTAGCCTGATAACTAAGTTAAAATGAAAAGGGGATAATTTTTTTTGGATAGAAGACTATGATGTTTGTTTTTAGGAACTGAAAAGAAGATTGGTGAATGCTCTAGTTTTGGCCCTACCTTCCAAAAATGGAATTTTTTTCATCTATAATGATGCTTTATTGAAGGTACTTGGTTGTGTTCTGATGCAGAATGATCAAGTAATTTCTTATGCTTCAAGACAACTGAAACCTCATGAGTTAAATTATCCCATGCATTATTTGAAATTCACAGTTGTGTTTTTCACTTTAAAAATCTAGGGACATCATTTATATAGAGCCAAATGTAAAATATATACTGACCATAAAAGTTTGAAGTATATATTCACACAAAAGGAATTGAACATGAGGTATAGAAGATGGATTTAACTGATAAAGGGTTATAATTTTATGATCAATTACCATCCTGTAAAATCATACAAAGTTATAGATTCTTTGAGTTGAAAAGATTTTGCTACATTAACCATGTTACATTTGGAACATGAACCCTTGATTAATGATTTGATAAATTTTGTCTTAGAAGTTATTGGTAGAGGAAATTACTCTATTTTTTTAGGTGTCAGTGCAGTCATCTCTCTTAGACAGAATTAAGCAAGCATGGAAGGAAGACTGTGAGTTATAGAAAAAGGTAGAATTGGTTAAGAAAGGTAAATTTCTTGTATTTAATATTGATAAATATTGTGTTTTGAGATTTGGAAAGAGATTATGTGTGCCTTGTGATTTCCAACTGAAAAAAGAATTGTTAAGTGAAGCTCATAGTTATCCATTTTCAGTTCATCCTGACAGCACTAAGATGTACAAAGACCTTCGAGAGTATTATTGATGGGATATAATTCAAAGAGATATTTATGATTTTACCATGAAATGTTTTACTTATCAATAGGTTAAAAGAGAGGGACAACTCTAAAGGTTATTCTTTAGCATTTTCCTATGCTAGAGTGTAAATGAGACAATATATCTATGGACTTCATAGTGGTACTACCAAAGACTCGTTGAGGTAACAATGCGATTTGGGTTATTGTTGATCAGTATACTAAATATGCACATTTCCTTCCTATTTTATACACTCTTTATCTGGATCAACTTTCTTGACTTTACCTCAAAGATATTGTCTGGTTTCATGGAGTTCCTCTATTCATTATATCTAACCAAGATCCTAGGTTAACTTATAGCTTTTGGAATGGCCTTCATAATTCGTTGGGAATTGAATTAAATTTCAGCATAGCCTTTAATCCTTAATTTTATGGATATGCTGAGCAAATAATTTAGATATTAGAAGACATGTTACATTCTTATTCAATGGATTACTAGGGAATTTGGGATTACCATCTTTATTTAGTTGAGTTTTTTTATAATAATAGTTTTTATCCCAGTATACAGATGGAACCTTTTGAGGAATTATATGGAAAGCAGTGTCAAACTCTAAAATTTTGGGATTAATTTGGGGAAAGGAAGTTGATGGGACCAGAATTAGTGGAGGAGGTGGCTGGTAAAGCGAAGATGATCCAAAAACACATGAGGAAAACTCTGAGAAGATAGAAAATTTATACAGATAATAGGAGGGAGACTTTTTTTCAAGGTAGCTAATCATTTTTTTCTTAGAATCTCACCATGTAAAAGTGTTATGCATTTTGTTAAGAAAGTAAATCTAAGTCTACAGTTCATTAGACCTTTTGAAATCCTAGAGAAAGTTGGACCAGTTTCCTAATGAGTAGATTTTCCTCTTGAGTTTATCTCAGGTACACAATGTTTTTCATGTTTTGATTTTGAGAAAGTATATAGCAGATTCATCTCATTTTTTGAGCCCAAAAGTAGTGCAACTAGAAGACAAACTTTCTTATGAAGAGAAACTAGTTTGGATTCTTGATCATGGAGAACAAGTATTGTGGAAAAAGGTAATTCACCAGGTTAAGGTTTTGTGGAGAAACCACATGCTAGAAGAAGAAACATGAGAATCTGAAAATGCTATGATGAAAAGGTATCCTCACTTGTTTAATAAGTGAATAAAAATTATGAGGACACAATTTCCAGGGGGGAATGTAACAACCCAAGTACTTATAAAATAATTTTTTTTCATTCCGGAATTAAATAGATAAATTCAATATAAATGTGTAATGAAAGAAGTGGCATTTATAGAAATTAAGAAGTCTATACTAATAGAATATTAACCTCACCTATGAAAGTATAAATAAAATTCAAGTATATTAAAAGTGAAAATATGATATATTTATATCATGGAATAAGTAAATAAATCTTTTGAAAGTGATAAATTAAGTGTTAGTATTTTTGTGAAACATAAATGTTTATATATACTTTTATAATTAATTTAATTATTTAAAATAAATTTTATTTTCATAAAATATACTAATAAATTAATATTTTATTGTCTTATTATTTTAAGATAATTTTATGATACCTTAATTAATTTTTCAAAGTGTTATAAAATCAGTTATAATTTTAAAATTTGTATTTTTTGAATAAATAATGATTTTAATTAAAAATTAAATCTCACATATTTAGAAAATTATTTTCAAAAAATGAAGTCTATTTTTAAATTATATATGCCTAAATATGATTGGGGTAATTTTTTTTTATTTTTCTAAAATAGTTGAATTTTTAGTGAATAGTAAAATACGATAATTTACGATAAAAGCCAAATACATGAATTATTGAGTCATAGATGATTTATGGATAATGTAAGCCCATAATATCCAACTATACTCCATTATTTTAATATTTTTTTTTGATAATTCTCAATCTAGTCATATTCTTGAGCCAAAATAATAAACTAATGAATAAAATAATAAAAAAACACTCCTCTCATCGACTATAAATATCACCCCTCACCACCTCTTCTCATCAAATATAAAATCCTTATATATTGTTTAATTTCTAACCAATTACCCTCCAAATACTCTTACCCATGTCCAAGACCTACTGGTATCACTAAAATTTCAAAACCAAGTTTCTTAAGGAGGTTCTCAAGGAGGAGAATTCAAGAGGTAAAATCCTCTTTCTTTTTCTTTTATTTTCCTATTAATTTATTTTATTTTATTATTATCTATTCACCTACCCTTATCCAAGTGGAATGAAAAATCTAGTATATTATATATAATGGAATTTTATCATGTTTATGGAAAAATTTATCATCAAAATATTTCTCCTTTCCCTTTTATTCTAAAAACGAGAACATCATTCGTGATGTGTCGATTTACCATAATTGTGGACGATACACTTTAATTTTCCATTACCACCATCAAGGTTGATAATAAAACCATTATTATGATTAAATCAGATTTTATTATACATATTATAAGTTATATAATGTTTTATAACCAATATATAAACATGATATTAAATTAAATAATATAAGTTCATGATGGTCATAAAAACTGCCAAAATAAATTAAATCATTTTCATTAATGTTTTTTCTAACGAATCATACTCATATTAGAAAAAAAATGATATATGGTATCATTTAAAATTATTTAAACCTATTAATACCATTTATTTCCACTTGTTATTTTCTTCCATTCAACAAGAAAATCCATTATGAACCAATCATGGAAACCATGAAAAGAATGCACCCAAAACAATGGAAATAACAAAATATTATTAATAAATGGGTGGAAATTTGTTATAATATAGTCATATAAGTTATTATAAAATGAGTATAGTTATATAATATATTAATAAAACTATTTAAACCATTATTAATGAGGCTTTAACTCATTTGAAGTAAGAATAACCTAAGGTAATGGAATTTTCTTTTAAAATAATATTTTAAATTTCTATTCAAAAGGAATGTTTTAATGATGAAAGTGTTTATGTTTTATGATTATGTTCCGGTTCTTGGGTATTTTTTATGATTAAGGGTGATACCTATATCTTCCTCTAATGTATTGGTTATGTTTATGTTGGAGTTTTATCCTATGGTTACTCCAAGTGTAACTACGATGGTTACACCATAAAGTAGCTGTGAGGGTTACATCATAAAGTAGCCATGAGGGTTACATTGTAACGTATTTGTGAGGGTTAAAAATCACATGGTAGATATGAGGGTTATGATATTAAGTAATTAATTCCCCAAGTTATCTATATGGTTTTATTTATGTTTTCTATTTTTATGGAAATCTCATGTTTTCAAAAAGTAAGTATATGATACTTTATGGGTGTGAAGTACGTCTCTATAAAAATGTTTTTATATGTTTATAAGTATTCATAGACTAATGTTTTCTTTCATTATTTTTTATGACACTTACTGATGTTTTTTCTGTTCATCCCAAGTTT
Source organism: Viscum album (assembly GCA_963277665.1). Taxonomy (NCBI): domain Eukaryota; kingdom Viridiplantae; phylum Streptophyta; class Magnoliopsida; order Santalales; family Viscaceae; genus Viscum; species Viscum album. The sequence goes on from OY728135.1 coordinate 272,370,598, forward strand.
TAAAATATTTTCAAAGGTTTTTAAGGATGGATAAGAGAAAATAATCCAAGCAAAATGTTGTGAAAATTTTTCATGAGAAGAATTCATGTTATATTAAAAAATTTTGTATTATAAAAAAATGGAAACTTATTTATTAGTATCCAATTTATATGATTATGGGTTTTAATGTATGTTTTATGACCTAATTATCTAAAACTATAAACTGAAAAGATATTTGGGAATTTAATAATTGTATTCTAGTTGAATTAACTAGATTATGTAACATTTAAGGTCGGGTCCTTATAATACATCATAACTTGACCAAATTATTTCCCAACCATATATCCAATAGAAGATAAAGGAGGAACAAAAGGGTGATATTAAGCTCCAAAAAAAGTGAAAATGGCAAAGAAATAGAAGCTATATGAATTCCACATTGATGATGGTGGTGTGATTCAGTTTTGAACTAGGCTTTGTGTGCCTTCATTACCTAAGATAAATAATGAACTACTTGATAATGCACATAGATCATCTTTATCCATCCGTCTTGGAAGTACTAATATGTACAATGATCTTTGAAAACACTTCTGGTGGGACAATATGAAGAAGGATATTGCAGAGTATATCTCAAGGTGTTTGGTATGTCATCAGGTTAAAGTAGAGTGACAAAAGTCCAAAAGGATGATACAACCATTACCTATACCCACATGGAAATGGGATAATGTCACTATATAATTTGTCATAGGTATCTTGAAAACATCCAAAAGAAAAAATACGATATGTGTTATGGTGGATCGACTCACCAAGACTACCCACTTCATTGCTATTCAGGAAGATTTCTCCCTTGAAAAAATTCCTAAGATATATGTGAAGGAAGTGGTGAGGCTTCATGGAGTACCAATTTTGATCAATCCTAATCATGATCCAAGGTAAAAATCTAAATTCTAGAGAAGTATTCAACATGATTTGAGTACTAAATTGAATTTCAGCACAACCTATCATCCCCAAACTGATGGCCAATCTGAAAGGACTATTCAGATGCTCAAGGAGATATTGACATCCTGTTCAATGGAATTCAAATGTGGATGGGATTAGTATCTCCCATTGGTTGAGTTATCATAAAAAAAAGTTTCAACTCGAATATTCAAATGGCACCATATGAAGATCTATATGGGAAACGATGTAGAACTCCAACTTATTGGGATGAAGTTGGTGAATGAAATCTGCTTGAACCTTATCTTGTGCCAGAGATGACATAGAAGTTTTAATCCATACAAAAAACATCAAAGATGATCAGATTTGTAAAAATAGATTTTATGAAAACCATCCATGGGACTTGGAGTTCAACGTTGGAGACAAAGTTTTCCTTTGAATATCAACCTAGAAGAGATTCTTGCGATTTAGAATGAAAGGGAAGATTAACCTAAGGTACATTGGCCCCTTTGAGATCCTTGATCACATAGAAACAATGGCCTATTTTCTTTCACTTCCACAAAATATGGATCAAGTTCATGATGTGTTTCATGTATCTCTGTTCAGGAAGTACATACTTGACCCCCCACATGTACTGAATCTGGAGGTGGTACAACTGGAGAACAACCTCTCATATGAAGAGTAGCTGGTGAAGATCATGGACCATAGAGACAATTTCCTACATAACAAGATGACTCATTATGTAATTTTTTTGGAGGAAACATAAATATAAATAGGCTACATGGGAACTAGAGGAATAAATGAAGGAGAAATACCCTCACCCACTTTCACCTTAGTTTGTAATTTGAAATTTTGAGGGTGAAATTTTAAAAGGGGGAGTGAATGTAACAACCTAGAATCTTATCAATGGAATTTACCTTCTTATAATTATGTTATATAGTATAAAATACACACATCACATAGAGAACCCAATAAAAACATCATTCTCAAAAATTAAGAATGAAATAAGTGGTATATATAGAAATTAAGGAACCAATACCGATGGAATAATAGCCTGAATGTTGGAATAGTAATATGACCATTAGGAATATTAAACTATTCAATAGAATAGTAACCTCATCTATGAAAGTATAAATAAAATTTAAGCATCTTATAAATGAAAATATGATATAATTATATCATATTATAAGTAAATAAATGTTTTAAAACTGATAAATTAAGTGTTGATATTTTTTGTAAAACATAAATGTTTATTTACAATTTTATAATTAATATAATGATTTAAAATAAAATTAATTTTCATAAAATAGATCCATAAATTAATATTTTGTTGTATTATAATTATAAGGTAATTTTATGAGGCCTTAATTAAAATTTTAAAGTGTCATAAAATCGGTATTTTTAGAATAAATGATGATTTTATTTAAAAATTAAATTTATTATATTTAGAAAAATATTTTCATAAAATGGAGTACATATTTAAAATATATACATAAAAAAAATTTAGAGTGAAATTTTTGGTATTTTTTTAAAATAGTTGAATTTTTGGTGAATAGTGAAATACGATAATTTATGGTATTTAACATTATAAGTTAAATACATGAATTTTTGAGTCATGGATGACGTAAGAACCCATTAGTTCTAACTATACTAAAATATTTACTATATTTAGTCATGAGAATAAATAATATTGATAGTCTTGAGCCAAAATAATAAACTAATGAATATAATAATAAAAAAACACCCCTCTTCTCCCCTATAAATACCACCCTCACTATCTCTTATCCTCACACCTTCTTAGACTTTTAGATTGTATAAATTATACCCAATTAACTTCACAAGACTCTTACCCATTTCCAAGAGCTTATGGCCTCAACAAAAGACCAAACCCAAGTTCTTTAAGAAGGCTCTCAAGGAGATAACATTTTAGAGGTAAAATCCTCAATCCCTCTCTTTCAATTTCTTTTCTTTTATTATCCTCTTCTTATCTCCCCTATCCAAATAGGAATGAAAACTGTAGTATCATATATATACTATAATGTTATTTTGTTAATGTAATATCCATCATGAAATATCTTATCTTTTTATTTTATTCTAAAAATGAAAACATCATCCGTGATGTGTCGATTCACCACCTTCATGGATGACGAGTTTTCGTTTTCTATTACCGCCATCAAGGCTAGTCATAAAACCATTATTATGGTTAAAACATATTTTAATATATATATATATATATTATAACTTTTTTAATGTTCTGTAACTAATTTATAAACATAATATTAAATAAAACGAAGCAAGTTCATAATGGTCAGAAAACCTGCCAAAATAAACTAAACATTTATCATTAACGTTTTATCAAATGAATCATCCTAATACCAGAAAACCAAATGATATATGAGACAAATTAAACTTATATAATTTTATTAATACCATATAATTTCAATTTTTTAGAATTATTCCCATTTAACAATAAATTTCATAATTATATACAAGTAAATCGACCATGAAACCATGAAAACGAACGCTCCCGGAACAACGAGATTAAACTCTATAACTCATAAAAATATCCATAAATGAACTTAATAAATTTATAATAAATAAAATAAATGTAGTATAGGTTCTGGATTATATAGTTAATGAATATAATTTTATTATCTAGGATATTAAGTGTAAGTACAGAACACATTCGCACTTAAGGTAAGGGTATTCTCAAACCCAATTCCCTTTCTTTGTGTTATTCCTCTTTCATGCTGAATTTTAGTGTGGATATTCCTTTAGTTATCCTTAAATATAATTTAATTATTATTACCTTTTAGTTATAGGTATATACATGTTTATAATAGGATTTTATGACAAATACAATGATTTTCCAAAAGAACTCTTCTTTCAAAAACACATTTTGTCTCCTCTTGAGTTGTTTCTTCTCCACTCAAGAATGATGAAACTTATATCAAATATGTTTTCCCTTTTTCATTTGTAAAACAAAAGTTTATTCATAATTTATAAAATACTTATGAAACCCATACCTTTACATGGGTTACTTCATGAATTTGTTTGATATACGTTCTATGTGGCATGTATGATTATGTAGATGTTCTATGTGGCATGCATGATCATTGTTGTGTGAGCTTTGTTCACAACTATGTGTGGTATTTGAACACTAAGATGTGATGTTTCATTTTTATGCATTTCCACATTCCACACCTCTATATAATGTTTCCCCTTAGGATCATGGTGATGATACTATGCTTATAAAAAGACAATGATAATTATGATCACCCATGTTATATTGATTTATATCCTTTATTCATCCTCTTACTGGGATTTTATCTCACCCATTTCTTTGATATATATCCTCATGTGATTACATGTACTAAAGAGAAAGAGATATTTTAAAATGATAAAGAAAAATTATTTTAAAAAATGTTTATGCTTTATTACGTACAAGTTATGCATGAGCCTAATTTACCCAAGACACTAAACCTTTGGTGTAACATCCCAAGAATTTACAATATTTTCATTTTTTAATAAATTTAATTTTATTAATAGATTTATTTATACACAACACCATGTTAGCTGTTAAGTTGGAAGTTATGAATAGTATTGGTCTCGCCCAAATTTACCCAAGATTTTAGGGTTAAGCGGTCGCTTGTAGTTTAGCTTGGGTTGTCGAATCCTCAGAGACCTAAGAAGTAACCTACATACACATACATTCTATGGATTTTTTTTGGCTATGAAGTGGCCAAATTGGGTTGATATTATATGGGTTTAATTTAATGATAATATAATTAAGTAAATTAAATTTAAAATAATTATTTTATCCTAGGTTATCACTTGGGGTGAATTAGATGTATTCCTTTTCCAACTATTTTAATTCCTTATATTTGAGATGGGTTCATTTAAGAAGATCAAACAACATCATAACTTACTGTTTTAATACCTATGCATTCTAATACTAATCACCTATACACTTGAAGGATCAAAGTTTTGAGCACTTCAAGGTAAAGGTTCCTATTAGCACTTGAAGTGTGTGGCCTTAAATTCAACAAGGACGGAGGAGTTTAAAGATATTCAAACAAAATTCTCAATTAAAATAAGTGATTAGAAATTAATGGAGTGAGAAATAACATACAATATAGCCCCTTTATACTCCATTGGATCAACCCATAAGTGTATTAGCCCTACATTTATTTTATGGTTTCAATGGAAGCAGAAAATAGACTCATGAGGGAGGAATTGGAGAAGTAAAAAAAAGACAACGAAATAACAATCACTCCATCGTTGTGTGATAATTTTACAAGGTTTGGTGTGAATAAATTCACACCATGAGATGACGGTATCAACATGATATGAATAAGAATATAATAAGAGGATAATAATAACTTTTATTAAGAAACTAAGATTAATTAGAACAACTTACACGTGAAAGACAAACTGGAGACAACAAAATTGCAGCATAACATTACAATGAAAGAAAGCATCCAAGATGAATAAATCCTCCAAAACCACTACCTTAAATAGGAATTTTGGGAGCCTTGGTTCGATCCTCCAATAGTTAAAGTCATACCACTTGAGTATGACAGGCTTAGGGTGGTGGAAAACTTGTGTAACTTAGACTTTTCCACTCTTGACCTAAGGTGAAAGCCAACTAGCATCCACCGAATAGAAGTGCCTAAATGAGCTTCTATATGGTCGAATTAGAGTTGTACATAGAAGAATAAAATGGATCTATAGATTTACCCTAACCTTATATAAAGATTTATCCCAAAAGAGTTTATGGTTTACGAGATATGTGTAAAATGGTGGGCTGTTTTTCTGGGATACAGAATCTGGCCCGTAATTTTATCTCCAACTTGGGACACCTGTAACTCCATTAAAAAGTCCGAATTATCTTTGAACACTATTTTATGAAATGTTCCCCATTATGTCATCTATATTCATTTACAGTTTTATAATCATTTAGCTTGTATATTGGCCTCTACAGTCTCTTTATTGGGCTGCTGTCCAGTTTACTTTGCCCAGAATGTGTTGGCATGAAAGCCCATTTTGGTGGTCATCCAATGTGAATCTTCAAGTGACCCAAAAATAATTAATTTTTTCTTATATAATGGGATACATGAAAATAAAATATAAAAATAAAATAAAGACCATTTTTTATTTTAGGAGGTGTTAAAAATGTACCATGTAATAGTGCATTTTAAGAGGGAATTACAATCATAATATGAATTAATGTTCAAAGTGTAAAATGCACTAAAATGGGGTATATGAATAATAAATCACATGAATATTAGCCTCATTCAGTGGCTAATCACACCCCCAACTTTAGTTTTTCTAGTACCAAGCAAAATATATCTAAAAAATATGAAATTTGAATTCCCTTTTTCAAAAACATTTTAATACACAATGATCACCAAGAACCCCTATACCAAACAATCATGGAACCCATCAAAATATTTTAATACAAGATAGTTTCATAAGAATATCTCAAGCCCAATCCCATTCCTTTTTTCAAATCCATCTCTGTATTTCATCCAATATCAATTAAGCATGAATATGTGTTGTGTATCCCAATAGACATGGGGGTTCATTTTTATTCAAGGGGAAAATGATGGAAGCGCTAGGTGAAATCACATTTCAATATTAATATAAGTATTCATATTTTATTATTATATATATATATTTGTTTTTTTTTCAATTTTTCCATGGTAATTGAAATTGAACTCAATCGATTCAACCCATGTATCAAGACTTTGCTGATGACTCCGAGGCTCAAAGACCTTAGAGCACCAAGTGACCACAGACTCGGGCATCATCTCGAGTCAACTCAGTCAAAAACAAAGTCAAATTACCACAAATAGAGATAAAATTACTAACTATGGGCCATAAAACTATGGAGTCACAATCCCCAAGTGCCAAAAGCCACACATTAGGTCATTTCATTTCTCTACGCACAATTTATTGTTTTTTTTTTATTTTTTTGAATACTCATATTAAAACTAAAATGATCACAAAACCTATGCTATTTATTTGGGGGACTCCATGAAATAAAACAAATACCCCACAATCCTTAGGATGTGCATTGTGATTTTTTTATTTGAATGAAAATATAAATGATGAAATATCACATTAGACAACTGTACTTTCCAAAATCTATGCACATGAACTTAAACATGCATTAAAATCAGAATCATGGCATGCAAAATTATTTGATATTCAATTTCAAATTGTGCAATGTATATTATCATGTTTAAGGTTAAAGGAACTTTTCTGTCCATTAAGGAACACTTTTTTTCAAATCATTTTTTTCACACAAAATAAATTTTTTAATGTTAAAAGAACTTTTCCTTCCATTAAGCACACTTTTTTTTTTTCAAATAATATTTTTTCACACAAAAGCAATTTTTTTTACACAAAGGGAATTTTTTTATTTCATCTCCCCCCAACTTAAAATAACACTATCCCCAGTGTTTGAAGAAATGAAAATTTATAAGGGGGTAGAGGTAGAAGAGAGGAGTTATAAAAGTAATTTGAATAAATAAACATGGAACAAAGTCACCTGGTTTTTGAATTTAAAGTTCATGACACTCCTGATTATTCCTTTGATCTCCATCCTACTCATGGAATCCCAATGGCAGATGGTAGAAAATTGTGGAAGTTCTGGATATAGTTGATTTACCTATAAAACTCTTTGAGCTCAATAGTCTCTACTTATCACTCACAAACTAAATTAGAAACCATGGAAACCCCAAGAGGTTACCTTAATTAAAAATAGATAAAGACAAAAGAAAACATACCTATTTATTTTGGCATACCAAAGACCGATACTAGTATCACATAAAATAATATATATAAATATATATATATATATATAAGTCAAATATAAGTATATATAAAAAAATTATAGAAGAAGGAAGCACTATAATCCATTGGTCAGTGGAAATCACGCACCCTTATCTCCCATCGGTCCCGGGTTCGAGTCCCCGCAGCTTCGCCAGTTGTGACGAGGTTTTCCCCACAACCTACGATGCATCCTTTTATTTTTTTTAAATTATTATTATATTTTTTTTTGTATTTTTATTTTAACCTACAAACACATAAAAATAAAAATAAACTGATGATACATTGTCTTCTTTTTAAATTTCTGGGTAAGGTGTTACTCAAGGATCACACCACGTGACACAGATGAATATGGTTCTCCCCTTTCATACCCATCCATACTCATAATAGAAGAATAGTTCAACAGTATAAGGTACTATCATATTCAGATTTAAATATTTTTTAAAAATAAAAATGATTTATTAATCCTATTTTAAAAATAAATATTATTCAAAAATATTGGAAACATGAAAATCACGGGTTGCCTCTCGTGCAACGCTTTTGTTTAACGTTACTAGATTGGCATAGACCCCTAACTTATCCGACACCAAATTTTAAAATTTTAATGATTAAATTTTTCTCCACTTCAATTAGATTGTGATTGAGTCTCCAATGATATTTATAGGAAGGTTTTGAAATTGATTCAAGAAAAACTATATAGGTCCCAATGAATGGGATAATCCCATGAATATCGATAAGGGTCCATCCAGTTGTCTTCCTAATATTTCTTAAGACATAAAGTATAATTTTATCATTATTAGCATCAAAAGAGGATGAAATTATGATAGAATGTTTTTGATTATCCTCTATAAAGTAAGACTTTATAGAGGATGTAAGGACCTTGAATTTGAGCTTGGGTTCATTAACACTTTCAGACATTGGTCAGGACTTTGAATCAAACTCAATTTCATTTTCAACATTTCTCAACAAAATTGGTTCCTTTTGAATAAAAGATTCAACCAAAAAATTGGAAATATCAGTGTTAGGAATGGGTATGGACTCAAAGTTTGTGATTTATCCCAATGTTTCATTGATTGGTGTTTATGAAAAATTATCAATGGATCTATAATGGGGACACTCAATCCATAATGTCAAATTTCTCTCTTGTGAATACATGAAATCAATTTCCTCCTTATTTAAAGACACTTCAACAATTTCTTGATTCACTTCCACTACCCCAAATCCAAAGGTTAGTTCTTAAATAAATTCATGAGAGCTTTTTGGGAAACTAGACACTCCACATAAGGTTATGGAAGGGGCAGTCAGTGTAGGGATGAGTTCCTCACAAGTATTAATAAATTTTAGTTCTAACCTCAATGATGAAACCTCAGAATTCATTATCTCCATTTGATTACACAATTTTTTAAACAATTTTTAAGTAATATAATTTTTATGAGGTTGAAAATTAGGTAATTCTCCAAGATTGATCTCTTCAACCATCCTTGAGAGGGATGGGAATTTATCCTTTAAACAGTCATCAATTAAATGATTGTGCATCTCACCGAGTGTGGGGTGATAATTCAAGGACTGATCAAAGAAATTCACTAATTTAGGAGATTCCAAATAATGATTTACAATTTAATTCCAACATGGGTTTATGATAGGTTAATGTCGAAGAGACTCCATTGGAGTAGACTGAAACTAGGATTTGAGATTCTTAGGACACACACAAACAGAAAGGTGAAAAGATAAGAGAGATGGGGGTGAGAATAGAGAACTTGGGGTGAGAAAAGGATGATAGTGTCTAATATAAATTACTTAGGTCCTTGGAAAAAACTCTAAAATTTGGTATTTCCCAAATATACACATGATTTTAGGGTTAAGTGGTTGCTTGTAGTTTAACTTGGATTGTCGAATCCTAAGAGACCTAAGAAGTAACCTACATACACGTACATTCTATGGATTTTTTTTGGCTATGAAGTGTACAACTTGGGTTGATATTATATGGGTTTAAGTGAATTATAATATACTTAAGTGAATTAAATTTAAAATAACGAGTTGATCCTAGGTTATCACTTGGGGCGGATTAGATGCATTCCTTTTCCAACTATTTCAATTTCTTATATTTGAGATGGGTTTATTTAAGAAGATCAAAAAACATAACCACTTATTGGTTTAATACCTAAACAATCTAATAATAATAACCTATACAATTTAAGTATCAAAGCTTTTATCACTTCAAGTTAAAGGTTTGTATTAGCACTTGAATTTTGTGGCCTTAAATTCAACAAGGACGAAGGAGTTTAAAGATCTTCAAACAAAATTCTCAATTAAAAGAAGTGATTAGAAATTAATGGAGTGAGAAATAAAATCCAATCCATCACATTTCTACTCCCTTTGATCAAACCATAAGTGGGTTAGCTCTCCATTGATTCTATGGTTTCAATAGAAGTGAAAATTAGACTCATGAAGGAGGAATTGGAGAATTAAAAAAAAGACAATGAAATAACGATCACTCCACTGTTGTGCGATAATTTCACAAGGTTTGGTGTGAATAAATTCACACCATGATCCAATGGTATCAAAATTATATGAATAAGAATAGAATAAGAGTATAATATTAACTTTTATTAAGAAACTAAGATGAATTAGAACAACTTACATGTGAAAGACAAACTTGAGACAACAAAATTGCAGCATAACATTACAATGACAGAAAACATCCAAGATGAATAAATAATATAAAAAAAATACCTTAAATAGGAATTTTGGGAGCATTGGGTATATCCTAAAATATATAAATTCATACCACTTGAGTATGGTAGGATTAGGGTGGTGGAAAGCTTGTGGAACTTAGAATTTTCCACTCTTGACCCAAGGTGGCATCCAGCTAGCATCCACCGAACAGAAGCGCCTAAATGAGATTATAGATGGCCAAATTAGAGTGAGAAATAGAATAATAAAATGGATCTATGGATTCCCCTAACATTATATAAAGATTCAGCCCAAAATAGTTTATGGTTTATGAGATATGTGTAAAATGGTGGGTTGTTTTTTTGGGCCGTAGAGTCTGGCCCATAATTTTATCTCCAGCTTGGGCCACCTATAACTCCATTCAAACATCCTAATTATCTTTGGAAAATGTTTGATTAAATTTTAAACATGATTTAATCTTTCTTTAGTTACATTTTTAGAATCATTGGGTGTGTATATTAGTCGCTACAGTCTCTTTATTGGGTTGCTGTCCAGTTTACTTTGTCCAGAATGTGTTGGCATGAAAGCCCATTTTGGGGGTCCTCCAATGTGAATCTTCAAGTGCTACATAATCATTATTTGTTCCTTATATAATGGTATACCTGAAAATAAAATATGAAAAATAAAATAAAGACCTTTTTTTATTTTAGGAGCTGTTAAAAAATGTACCATGTAATAGTGCATTTTAAGAGGGAATTATAACCATAATGTGAATTGATGTTCAAAGTGTAAAATGCACTAAAATGGTGTATATGAATAATAAAGCACATGGATATTATATATATTAACTATGAATATTAGCCTCATTCAGTGGGTAATAAAGTATTAACGAAATTTTGAAAATATATGTTTGAATTTATTAGTTAAAAATTAATTATAAATGAATATAGGAACCAACTAAATATATATGAAATGTTTTTATAAAGAACTATTTTTATGCTCACAAAGTCATTTTATCCTAATAAATTAAATTAATTACTATTATTGAATTATATTAATTAAATACATATGTTATATATTCAATAAAATATTTTTTTTTATTTTCATCCAATTGATTTTATAGGCATAAGATAAGAACAAACACAATATTACACATAAAAACCTATATTTTTATAAAAGCAGTTTTACCGCCTTTTAATGATGAACCTATTTTAAATCCAATTTTGACACTTTTATATAATTTATTTAATAAAATAAACTTCTTATTTTAAACCAGGATATAAATTTTTTCTTTGGTTGAATTATTGATATTTTTCTGACAGGTTTCATGTTTTGATGAATAGTGAAAAATACTAAATTTTAATTGAAAATAACCTTTTTCATAAAAAGAATTTATAGTGTTAAATTACATTTGTAATTGGTGTTAAAGTATAATTATATCAATTTTTTATCATCTTATCTAATTTAGGCAATTGGAATCAATTTCACATTTAATTTGGATATAAAAACATTTCAATCTTTTTAACATTTTCACTTTAAAAACTCATTTTCTCATTCCTTCAAAGAGATTAATTTTAAATTAATTACTGAAACTTATGTGTTTTTAATTTTTAGAAATATATTCCATATTTGGAATTAGTAGTTCCAAATTATATAAATTGATTTCTTTTATTTTTGGGCATATGAATAGTAAATTTAGTAATATTTTAATTACCATGGTTAAGGGTAAATCAGGTAATTATGGGTAAAATTAATATTATAAAATTACCCTAACACTTATCCTAATTTTATTGGATGATCTATTATTGACCAAAATCATCATTGGGACGATTTTATGGCCTCTTGGAGCCACTTGGATGACTTTAATCCTTATATAGTATTTTATTCTGAGGGAAGTCCAATATGTCACACTCTTATTTTTAATAAGTATTACATTTTTTTGTATATTGTTATTTAGAGGATATATTTGAATATAAATATTCATTTTAAATAAAAAATTATTATCTTAATAATTATTTTTTTAATTTTTTTGGGAAGAAATAACTAAAACAAAGGCTTACACAATGATGATGCCGTAATTATTTTATTAATGGACATATCAAATAAATGTTATTAAAAATATTAAAAAATATATAATTTGATATAATTGATGTCATACATGAATTTTTTAGATTACTTAGACATATTAGGAATGTATTAAAGTCTTTTTTTGAAGTTATCTTGTGTATTGATATTTTTTAAAAATTCAAGAAATGAATAGTGTCAAAATTGACACTAATGTTATTTTAAAATAAATAATATTTTATTAAATGATATAAAATTCATAAAAATATAAAATTTGGAAAAATTATTTGGATAATGTTTAAAATTTCATCCATGACTCATTTATGGTTTTTTGGTATTTTATAGTAACTATATTAACCCTTAAAGAGTAAAAATCCAAGTTGTCATGGTAAGAGTTAAAGAGTTTAATTAAGGGTTAAAGCTAAAAGATAAGGGTACTAATGTGACCTAAAATTATCTAAAAATTATTGGTTGAGATAATTTAGACCCATAATCATATAATCTTATATATAAATCACTTCTTATCCATTTTTATTATAAAATCAATTTATATTAATTTAATATTTTGAAGATTTCTAAGAGTTCCCCTCCTCTCTCTTATAAAAGAGCATATCTTACTCTCATTTATTTACACATAAGAACCTATTTGGTTAATCCAAACCATGTAAAAATATCCTCTCAACTTATCTCAACTAATCATATAAGCCTCTATTTTGAAATAAATCCAACCAAGGAAGTCTTTTTGTATAAACCAAAAGGAGTTACTCGAAAATGAGGTAACATTCTTCAACGATCACTTTAGTTTTATTTATTTTACACTCCTTAATTTATTATTATTTCATGTTTATATAATAAAATAAGTATTATAAAAATACTTATATGTTTTTATATTATTTTTTAAACCAAAACTCACACACACTTCCATCTAATAGGTAACGAACTTACCGTTTTTGTGTACGGCGAACTACCACCTCACAAAATGATGTTTGTTTTTCCTGTACTGCTTATTATGGTTGGGAATTATGATGGAAACTATGTTTTTATATGATATATATGATTTATTTATTCTTTTGGAGTTATTATATAACACACACCTTCATGATTTCTATTTTGTGTAAATATGATAATTTCTTTTGTGGACGTGTGGACTATCGCCTCCTCAAAATGATGTGATTCGTTCACACTATACATGGAATGTATTAGGGATTATTTTAATAAATATATATGAAATATATGACATAAATATTATAATGAAATTATAATATACATAAATTTATTTTTATTCTTTTAAATATGACAATGAAATGGAAGTAACGTTCATGCGTACGTACGACCTACCATCTTCACGAATGATACATTTCATTTCATATCTAAAAATATTATAGATTATTATAAAGACATATATATTGAATATATATTATTTTTAAATAATTATTTACATTATTGAGATGATGAAATCATGATCTAATTAATAGGAATAACAAGTAACAAGTCAAAACCTACTCGGAAAACTAGGCAATTAACACCCAAAATAGTGAAAATAAGGGAAGATTGTTAACAAATGGGTAACAAGATATTATAAGAAGTTAATATATGATATTATAAATATGATTATGGTTCTGGTATTAGTTAATAACATGATTTAAACCATTATATATTAGGTTAAATCACATTCTTCTAAAGGAAAGTACGAGGTAAGGGTTTCTTCCCAAACCTACATTTTTCATTCGGGTTAGACTTTTTCTCTCTTTACCCAAATTTTATTATTAATTATTATCATGTACTCATCCTAAATTATTTTTTTACGTTCTAAAAATATTTTCTTATCTTAATTATTCTTCCTTTTATGGGTAAATTCATGTTTTATAAGGTTCATTTTTCAATTTCTCCTGATAAGCAAATCCGATTAAAGGGAACTTCCCAATTTATTACCCATTTTCAAGTACACTTCATAATTTGTTTTAAGCCAAAAATATTTTTATAAAATCAAATTTTTTATCATGAAAAAATATCTTATTCCATTTCTGGTTTTATTTAAACAATCAATCCTTTATCCTCTTTAAAGACTCTTATATTTTCTCTTAAACCGCACGAGAGTGACCCATTTCTAAAGTTTCTTAAAAACTCTTTATACACAATTTCACTTTAGTTGGAAATAATTTATGCCTAAAAAATAATTTAATTATTCTTCCCTTTTATTTTTCTGGGATATACATGTTTATATTCTAATTTTATGACAAAAAAATGATTTTTCCAAAAGAACTCTTCTTTGCAAAGTAACAAAGTGTATTTCTTTTAAGAATTCCATGATGATTTTTTTAAAGTATTTTCATCTATTTCAACACACTCTATTAAATATTATACTTAATTGGGATTTATATTTTTTGATATCATATACCATATTTTATTAAATGGTTTATGATTAGTTTGACTGTGGATGTACTATCTTGATACCATTCACCATATAACTGAGAATGGTTAGTGATAATGTTTACTGATCGAGGAAAGTTATTTACATTTTATATGTATATGTTGTTTATGTTTCACCCCATTCATATAAGGAATTCATTTGACTTAATAAGTGATGGATGAGGCCCACTATATCCCTTGATGCATCGATAGGTCTCTTGAGACAAACTAGATATAGACTTGGTCGAGGCCTTGGACATTTATTTAGATATGGATTTGGCTCAGGCCTTAAACATTTATTTTTAGATGTCTTGAACAAGGACTCAATGGTATGATTTAGATGTCCAACATTATTTATTCCATTATTATGAGATCAGTTATTGATATTCCATGTGATTATTCGACTAGTAGAATATCCATGGTTAAGTTTCATTCTCATGTGATTATTTATATGGAATTATTTGATCATCTTCCATTCCTACCATATTATGATTATATTATTGATTAAATTACATGTGTTTTAGTTAATCACCTTTTCATAATCGTTTATAAATGTTTATAATAGATTCTATTGTATTTATACCCTTACTGAGCATCTGAGATCACCCCTTTTATATGTTTCATTTTCCCATAGGATTCCAAGAAGTGTACTAAGGAAATATATGAAAGGATATGCTAGATGGAATAAAGTTATCCTCAAATGAAAAAACATGTTTTAATTAGTGTATTAATTTGTAAGAAAATAATCATCTATGTATCTGGTTTACCAAGACTACTAAACTGATCGGTCTGTTGGGATGCGATTTACTTGTATCTATGCCAATGTAATAAAGTACTGTACCAACTTCAGGCTTCTGAGGTAGGGGAATTACACTTGGTATCAGAGTAAGTTAAGTACCAACCTTGTAAACTAGATTTAGGAAAACATAGATTATGGAACATAACCCTAAGACAGACTTTGAGGATAAGCATAGAAGAACATCCTATAATTTTGGTAAGGTAGAAATTATGCGGGTCTTCCTCACAATACATACTTTTCTGGATAATACAAGTGGATGTGGTTATAGAACATATGTAACTTGGGGTAATAACTCTGATAAGGTGCATCGAGCCTGACTCAGCGTTACCTAGTACACAACAATGGGACTTACTGCACTCCCGGTTTGACACTCCTAGGGGACATGCTTAGGATAATTCACATTTTCTTTATAAACAATCATGAGTGGTTTGAATATATAATGATAATGAACGGACTAGGTTAAACCTGATTTTTCTTAGATTGAAAATAATGTGTCAAGATTTAGACATCCTAAAAGTGATTATATGGTTTTTCCAATATGAAAATTGATGCTCACACTATAGTTTTTGGTTTTAGTAGACGCCATCTTCTAAAGGATAAAATCTAGACCAAGGAAGGACCTATGTGGAAATAAATGGATAAAGTATTTATGTATTAAGGTTGCATTTAAAACCTTAGTTAAAATAATATTTAATGATTAAACTTATTTCAAAGATGTATATCATATTTATTTTAAAAGTTATATTAATATGGTTTTAGAAAAAGAAAAACCCGTAGGCCCGGTGACAATCCATTGCGTCTCAAAAGGCCGTGGGGTTTAAACCCACAACCGAAGGGTGACAAGGGTAAAGCACCTACCACTATACTACATGAATTCTTGGTTAGCATGAATTTTTTTAGTTAAAATATCTAATGGATAAAAGTTATTTTGATCTTGGGGAATTTTTTTTATCAAATAGAAAACCATGAGATTGGAAAATGGTTTGGTAATTAAGTGATTAATGTTATTTTAGAATATGTTCTACATTTTGGAAATCATATAAGATTAATGTAAATAGAATGAATTGGATTTTGGAGTTAAATATGGTTTTATTAAGGACTTATGTAAATTCAATTTATTTATGGAAATGATAATAAAACCTTGGAGATTATGAGATTTAGGTAATTAAATTTTTGGTATAGGACATTAAGAGTTATTTATGGTATTTGAAAGACTATATGATCAAATCTTTATGATTTTCAGGTTTCAATATTAGTCTAGAATATTTTTTAAGGAAGTTATCTATTTTATGAATGATCTATGTTGAACTTTGGGGTTTTACTATTGAATTTTGGAGATTATTTTTGGGGAATTATCTTACTTTATCCTAACCATTTAGTTTTAGTTAATTTATAAAGATAGGTGGAATATATAGTTATACTTTTTTGGATTTTTTGATATGTATAAGTTGATTCTAAATATTAAGGTATGAAAAAATTCATCTTAAATACTCATCATTTGGGGAAAATATGATTTTGTGGTGGAAATAGATTAAAGAGCTGTCAGAGAGCACTCAAGGGTGAGATGGATAAAATAAGGGGATCATAAAACCTCATATTTTCAGGTATGAATTAAGGATAGGAGGCATGATTCTATTCCTAATATCCTCCTTGAGGATGTAACATTCACTAACGACCCTCAAGTGGTTGGATGTATGGTTACATATCATTTTCATTCCTTGTTAGCGGGTGTTAACCCTCATATATAGGAGGATTATCCTCAAGGGAAAGCTGATCTTTTCGAGTCCTTACCTCATGTTGTCTCTCTTGATATCAATGATTTTTTCGAGAAAATTCTGGAAGAGAAGGATATCTGGGGGCTATTAATAGCCTTAATGTGGGGAGTGACCCAGGGCTAGATGGATTCCTGTGTTCATTCTATATAGATTTCTGGGACATCATAAAAAAGGAGCTGCTGGATATTATTTAGGAGTACTTCCGTGGAGGACACATAACCAGAGTTGCATGTGCTACTAATTTAATTCTCAGTCCCAAAGTAAAAGATCCTTTATCTTTGAAACAATATAGGAGAATCAGTATCTTCAACTTCCCCTAAAAAATCCTTAATGTTGTTCTGAATAGAAGACCTTCGGTTAACCTTCACTCTTGGATCTCTGAAGAACAACATGGTTTTTTTCAAGGTAGGTCCAATCAAATTACAATTGCTTTGGCTCAAGAAATGATGAATGATATCAATAAGAAGACCATTGGATCTAACATTTCCATTAATATTTATATGGATAAATCCTATGATAGGGTGGAGTGGAACTTTTTCATTAGACTCATGAGGTGCATGGGATTATCTGAACGGATGATAGATCTATTCTTCAGAAGTATTAGTTCACCATTTTTCTCCATCACTTTCATGGAAAAAAGTTATGGTTTATTCAAGGTGGTTAAGTTCCTTATATAGGGAGACCCCATATCTCTTAGTGTCTTAACTATGGTCCAAGACGCCTTCAATAGATATCTTATTAAAAAAAATGAATAGGAGTGGGTAATCTCTTTCCATTACAGGCCTAACTTCATCAGGCTTACCAATATTTTCTTTTTAGATGATCTTATCATTTTCTATAATATAATTAGTAGGTTAATTAAATAAATCAACTTAATTATGAATGTTTACAGTTAGTGGAGTGGGCATCTCATCAATCGGGGTAATAGTGGTTTCTTTGTTTCAAGATCCTGCCCAGAGAGAAGGTATAAAAAGATTGAGGAGAAGCTAGGTATCTCTAAAGGACATTTTACAATGAAATACTTAGATCTCAAATTTCCTCAGGAAGGGCATGTATTTATCACTTTGATAACATTTTTGACAATATTTCCTTATATATTATTAAATGGAAGAACTATTTTATTTCATTAATAGGGAGAATTACCCTGGTTAACAGCGTTCTTTCCTCAATCCCCATGCACATACTGTCAGCCCTCAATATCCTCAAGATAGAACTATGTAATATTGAAATCATCATGGTCAAGTTTATTTTGGACGTGAATGATTAAGGTAGATATCACTGGGATTTGTGGAATAGGATGGCCCATGAGGTGGGGGAGGGTGGCATCAATATCAAAAGTGTTGAGGACACCATGAATTGCCTTCAAGAAAAATTTTCCTAGGACTTTATGGAAGGAAATTATCTTTAGGACAAATCATCACTAAGAAATACAGGAGAGACTTAGTTGACTTGGGAGGTCATTGCTCCAAGCTTGGGGCTTCTACTCACCAACATGTTCTCACTCTTCAGCAACACTCATGGTGGATTATTGGGTGCAGAAGTATAAGGACCCGACCTTAAACATTGCATAATCTTGAATTAAATGAATAATTCACATTGAGGATCTTGTCAGGTTTATAGTTTTATAGAGTTAGGTAATTACTATTACATTACATCTCAAAAATTACAAAGTAGACACTTCTACTCAGTTTCTATTTTTTTTTCATAAAATAAAAACTCTTGAAGAAAATGAGACATGTCTAGTTCCATGTTTTAGATAGCATGAATTTTCCTTGATCCCATCCTTGACCCTATTCCACTTTATGTCCCGTGAAAAACATTTCAAAAACTTGGGATGAGCATAAAAATCTCAGTAAGGGATACACAAAGAATGAAAATAGTTAGTTTTTTTCAAAACAACAAGTAAACCATGAATACTTTATCAAAAGTAATAATTTTCACCTTTAAGAAGTAATAAATACTCTTCATTGAATAAAAGATCAATACTTACCATTTTGTAACCAAAAGATTACCATAAAACCCATATAAAGAACACATAACATATAAAGGTAACTTGGTACATAAACATACTTAAATGGAATAAACATACGATCGACTTCCACACATATCACTAAATGGAATAGCCATATAGCCGACTTCCATACCCAATGCATTGGAGGTTATAACGTAACCAACAATCCTGGTTTATCACGGCACCACCCACCATTTGGTTTATTACGTAACCACCCGTCAAATGTCCAAGTACCATTATAAAATCATAACACATAAAATATTGCAAATATAAACATTTCACTAATAACATTTAATTTTCAATCACAAGAAATCATTTCAAGATATTGAAATAATCAATCCTTTTCAAAAACCATTTTCAATACCAAATCACCCAAAAATAAAATAATGGATTTCTTTTTCATTTTAGAAAACATTAAGGCTTATAGAGGAAGCCAACTAAAGATTATGGCGGCGGAGAGGTCATTGTCGCCGCAAATGTTAAAAACATTCATTTTGTTATTTAGTAAAATGATTCATAGAAAAAAGATTCCCTTTGAATGAAATTAAAAGTCAAAGGTGTTTATAAAGCATATAAAGGAAAGTCGTGTATTAAAACAAAATATGACTCAATGAAAGGAGATTGAGACGAAGTCCCTTACCTCGTGTCCGACTTGACCCGTTTGTTCTTTAATTTCTTGAATAATAAACTAAAGTTAATTTCTAATTACTTAAGAACCCTTTTCAAGTTTATTAATCCTTTTATATAATTTATTACCATGTTATAAACATTATGTAATCATTTAAGTTAATAATGGTCGTTTTGTCGATATTTGGTACTTGAGTGAAAAATGAACACCTTATATTTACAAGATGTCCATGTTGTCAATATTGAATTATATACAGAATGATATTCATTATTTAGATATCATATATATCATATATATGCAGTATATATATATATATATTTATAATAGTACATATCATTTGGAGGTAAGAAATGAAACACACCATTCATGGAGACGGTAAGCCGTACGTACACAAGAACACTACTTTCATTTCTATTTTGTATTTAATAGAATGAAAACATAATGATAGATAGGTATATTATAATTCCAGTATAGTATCATATATAATATCATTAATTCCATCCTTTATATGTACCACATATGGTATGAATGAGTCATATCACTTTGAGGGGGCGGTAGTCCGCACTTCCTCAAATAAAATTATCGTGTTTACCCATAATGGAAACCATAAAGGTATGCTATAAATGAAAAATACAGAATAATAAAGGAAACATAAACATAATATATATCATATATAAATACAGTGCCATCTTAATGGCCACCATGATAGGCGGTAGGAGATAATCGAACAATCATTGTTTCGTGAGGCATTAGTTTTCCATCCACATAAACAATATGTTCTTCACCCATTAGATGGAGGTGTGTGTAAGTGTAGTTAAAATAATTATCATAAAAAAATATTAGTATATTGAGGATAATGGAGTTGTTATAAAAGAAAGAATAAAAAGAGTTTATGGGTTGGAGAAGTAAAATAAAAGAAAAAAAGTTAAGAGAAACTGTTACCTTTAATTTGGGTAACTCCCTTTGGTATGAACCAAACAAGTTTCTTGAAGTGACTTATTCCTAAGGTAAGGCTTCTAGGAGGAGGAGATGTATGTAGGGAGATTAATGGGGTGGATTTTTGAAGATCCAAAAGGCTTGAGAGGTGTGGGGAATTGGGTAGAAGTGGTATCCTTTTATAAGGGGGAGGAGGGGCTCTTTAGGAAAGTTTGAAACAATTATTTTATTATAAACTTATCTTCGGTTTCAAAAGGTCCAAAAATCATTAAAGTCAAAGATAAGATGACTCATGGTCTAAATAAAATCATCCAATAATAATTGGATAGGTTTTAGATATTATTTTAATATTTATAATCTTATTTATTTAAATCATTTATTAATGAGGTAAATACTGCATCATTATTGTGTCATATATAATTTAATTTATTTGATGTCAAAAATTATAATAAAAATACCATGATGTAGTAAATATTTTTATATTTCCAATGAATATTTATAGTCTAAAATATGACTTATATAACCCCATGTAAAAATTTAT
Source organism: Viscum album (assembly GCA_963277665.1). Lineage (NCBI taxonomy): Eukaryota > Viridiplantae > Streptophyta > Magnoliopsida > Santalales > Viscaceae > Viscum > Viscum album. Next base: position 272,392,183 of record OY728135.1, read on the forward strand.
TTACTAAAAGATATTTGTTTTTTTTTTCATTTTGGCCTTTACTAAGTTAATTAAAATAAAGTGTCATTATCATTCATAAGTGGCTCCATAAGGTCCCAAAATCGACCCAAGGATTACCATGGTAGGAAATTACTCATCCAATAAGGTTAGGACAAGTGTTAAGGTAATTTGGTATTATTATGATATTCTTTTTACCTTGAATTACCCTATTTATCTTTAACCGCGGTAAATAAAAGTCAAAAGTTACTATTCACCAAAAATTATTTTCATCTTATTGAACCAAATTTTAATTAATAATAACAACCATGTATGTTGGATTTTCAAAATTCAATTCATAGAAGTGGTAAAATTTCATTTAAATGAAAAAGCCAGTTTTTTAACTACTACGAAGTGGTTTCACTATTCATCAAAAATTGAAGTTTTCAGAAAAATACAAAAAATTCAGCCTAAGCTATATTTGATATTCTAAATTAAAAAATGATTTCTATTTTACCAAATTCAAAACATATAAGTTGGATTAATTAATTTAAAATTAATTCCTATTGTTAAAACAAATAGCGTGTTTTTAAGAAACAATAACTATCAAAAGATTGACACTTATTTATGTCCAATTTCAAAGTGAAATTAATTCCAATGACCAAAAGTGGATTAAATGGTAAAAATATAATTTAAGTAAACTTTAAAACTAAATAAAAAGATAATATAACCATATAAACAAATTATATTAAAAGGTGTATTTGAATTAAAATACTGTATTTTTAACTATTCATTAAAAAATGAATTTTATTAGAAAAATACCAAAAAATTACCCAAAGTAAATTTTAGTGCCCCGATTCTAAAGAAGAATTTTATTTGTTCAAATAGAACATATAAAAGTTACCAAAACTAGATTTAAATAGGGTTCTCCATTAAAAGGTGGTAAATCGACCTTTTAAAGAATATTAGAGTATTTATGTTTAAAATTAGATTCTTTATTATTTTAAGGCTCTATAATTTATTGGATAAATGTAAAAAAATTTAACAAACATGTATAATCATATTTTAGTTAGTTCTATTTATTCCCGCCAATACAATGGCTAGGCGTTAACTACCATTTAAAAATAATAATATTATATTATTAGTGCGTAACGTAAGATTTCAAAGAAACCCGTTGTTGCGTATCGGGTGAGCCATAGAATATAGCATCCCCTTTAAATTAAAATTAATATTTAATTAAAAAATATTAATAAATATGAAAATATCATATTTCTTTATTTACCTGGGATGTTACATCCTCCCCCTTTTGGGAATTGCATCCTCACAATTTTTATTCACTTATAAAATAAGTGGGGGTATTTATCCCTCATAGAATTTTCAGATTCCCATGTTGCCTCTTCAACCATATGGTTTTTCCACAAAACCTTTACCTAGTGAATTACCTTATTCCACAACACTTGCTCTCTACGGTCAAGAATCTGGACTGGTTGTTCCTCATAAGAGAGATTCTCTTCCAACTGAACTACCTATGGACTCAAAACACGAGATGGATCTGGCATATACTTTCTCAACATTGAAACATGAAAAAAATTGTGTACTTGGAATAAACTTGGAGTTAAATCTACTCTGTAGGCAACTGATCCAACTTTTTCCAGGATTTCATAAGGTCCAATGAACCTCGGACTCAAATTTCCCTTCTTTCCAAAATGAATCACACTTTTCCATGGAGAAACTTTGAGAAAGACATGATCACCTACCTCAAAAGAGAGATCCTTCCTCCGGTTATCCGCATAACTTTTCTATCTGCTCTGAGCAGTTCTCATGTTCTTTTGAATCAACTGCACTTTTTTTGCCATCTCTTTTACCAATTCTGGTCCCATCAGATTCATTTCACCTACTTCATCCCAAAAAGCTGGAGTTCGACACCGCTTTCCATATAATTCCTCAAATGGAGCCATCTATATACTAGAATGAAAACTGTTATTATATAAAAATTCAACCAAAGAAATATGTTGGTCCTAACTTCCCCAGTAATCTGGTGAACAAGCACGTAGCATATCCTCCAACATCCGTATTGTTCGTTTTGTATGCCCATCTGATTGCGGATGAAAAGCTGTACTAAAATTTAATTCAGTACCCAACGACTTCTGAAGGCCTTTACAGAAGTTACAAGTAAACTTGGGATCATGATCAGATACAATGGAGAGTGGAACACCATGCAACCTGACTATCTCTTTAACATACAACCAAGAAAGTTGATCTAGAGAAAAATTATCTCAAATAGGAATGAAATGAGCAGTTTTAGTCAATCTATCAACAATGAACCAGATTGCATTGTTAACTCGAGATGTCTTTGGTAATACCACAATGAAGTCCATGGATATATTTTCCCATTTCCACTCTAACACCGGTAAAGACTAAAGCATCCCTTTTGGTAACTGCTGCTCTGCTTTAACCTGCTGAAAAGTCAAACACTTCATAGTAAAATTTTCAATATCTCTTTTCATTCCATCCCATAAGTAATACTCTCGAAGATCTCTATACATCTTAGTACTTCCAGGATGAAATGAAAACTAGGAACTATGAGATTCACATAACAACTCATTCTTCAACTGCGAATCACAAGGCACACATAATCTTTTCCCAAACCTCAAAACACAATCATTATCAACATTAAAATTAGGCAACTTACCCTTCTGAACCAACTCTACCTTTTTCTATAACTCATTGTCTTCCTTCTGCGCTTTCTTAATTCTGTCTGATAAAGATGATTTCACTAACACCTGAAACAAAACAGAAGAATTTTCTGCACCAACAACTTCAATGCCAAAGTTCATCAAATCAAAAACCAAAGGATCTCATTCCAAACGTAGCATGGTTAATGAAGAATTACTTTTTCAACTCAAAGCATCAACCACTTTATTTTCTTTTCCCGGATGGTAATGGATCGTGTAATAATAATCCTTGATTAATTCCAACCATCTCCTCTGTCTCACGTTCAATTCTTTTTGAGTGAATATATACTTTAAACTTTTGTGATCAGTATATATTTCACACTTTACTCCATACAAATGATGCCTCCAAAATTTTAAAGCAAAAACAACAGAAGCTAATTCCAAATCATGTGTAGGGTAATTTAATTCATGAGGTTTCAACTTACGTGAAAAATAAGCAATTACTTGATCATTTTGCATAAGCACACAACCATGTCCTTTCAACGAAGCATCACTGTAAATAACAAACTCACAATTTCTAGAAGGTAGTGCCAAAAATGGAGCATTCACCAATCTTCTTTTCAATTCCTAAAAAAAATCATCACATTCTTTTTTCCAAATGAACTTAACACCTTTTCGAGTTAACTTAGTCATTGGACTAGATAACCTTGAAAAATTTTCAACAAACCTTCCGTAATAACCTGCTAAACCAAGAAAACTATGGATCTTGGTTATATTTGTGGGTCTTGGTCATTATAAAATAACTTTTTTTTAGAAGGATCAACAGGTATGCCATCCTTAGAAACAATGTGACCAAGTAAAGAAATTTTTTGTAACCAAAACTCACACTTGCTGAATTTCCCAAACAGTTTCTTTTATTTTAAGGTTTGCAAGACAACCCTTAAATGAATTTCATGCTCCTATTTACTTTTAGAATAAACCAAAATATCACCAATAAACACAACCACCATGTATCACCTGAATCAGGTAAGCCATTACTGCAAAAAACTGTTCAATTCTGATTCTGACCATCTCAGGATGCTGATTTGGAAGGTCATTTCCCTATGTATAACTTCCTAGAAAATTTTCTCTTTTTCCTCTATGAAAAACCATTCTCAACAAAGAATTATCTTAGTCAAAGAAACATGGAAATCTCTAAATTCTATATCATTTCAATCATACCATAAATTAATTTAGGGACATTAATTTAATAATATTCTAACTCCTAAAGTTATCTAAACCGACCTATGATACCAACTATAAGGACCCGACCTTAAACTTTACATAATCTTGAATTAAATGAATAATTCACATTGAGTATCTTTTCAGGTTTAGAGCTTTAGAGAGTTAGGTCATTACAATTACATTACATCTCAAAAATTACAAAGTAAACACTTCTACTCAATTTCCATTTTTTTCATAAAATAAAAACTCTTGAAGAAAATGAGACATATCTAGTTCCATGTTTTAGATAGCATGAATTTTAATTAATCCCATAATTGACCCTATTCCACTTTATGTCCTATGAAAAATATTTCAAAAACCCGGTATGAGTATAAAAAGCTCAGTAAGGGATACACAAATATTGAAAACTGTTAGTTTTTTTCAAAACAAGTAAACCATGAATACTTTATCATAAGTAATAATTTTCACCTTTACGAAGTAGTAAATACTCTTCATTGAATAAAAGATCAATACTTACCATTTTGTAACCAAAATATTACCATAAACCCATGTAAAGAACACATAACATATAAAGGTAACTTGTGACATAAACATACTTAAATGGAATAACCATACGATTGACTTCCACACATATCACTAAATGGAATAGCCATATGACCAACTTCCATACCCAATGCATTGGAGGTTATAACGTAACCACCTATCCTGGTTTATCATGGCACCACCCATCATTTGGTTTATCACGTAACCACCCATCAAATGTCCAAGTACCATTATAAAATCATAACACATAAAATATTGCAAATATAAACATTTCACTAATAACATTTAATTTGAAATCACAAGAAATCATTTCAAGATATTGAAATAATCAATCCTTTTCAAAAACCATTTTCAATACCAAAACACCCAAAAACAGAATAAGGGATTTCTTTTTCATTTTAGAAAGCATTAAGGCTTATAGAGGAAGCCAAATAACGATTACGGTGGCGGAGAGGTCATTGTCGCCGCAAATGTTAAAAACATTCCTTTTGTCATTTAGTAAAATTCTTCGTAGAAAAAATATTCCCTTTGAATGAAAGTAAAAGCCAAAGGTGTTTATACAACATATAAAGGAAAGTCATGTATTAAAACAAAATATGCCTCAATGAAAGGAGATTGAGACGAAGTCCCTTACCTCGTGTCCGACTTGACCCATTCGTTATTTAATTTACTGAATAATAAACTAAAGTTAATTTCTAATTTCTTAAGAACCTTTTTCAAGTTTATAATCCTTTTATATCATTTATTACCATGTTATAAACATTATGTAATCATTTAAGTTAATAACAGTCGTTTTGTCGATATTTGGTACTTGAGTCAAAAATGAACACCTTATATTTACAAGATGTCCATGTTGTCAATAGTCCATTATATCCAGAATGATATTCATTATTTAAATATCATATATATAATATATATCCAGTATATATATATATATTTATAATAGTACATATGATTTGGAGGTAAGAAATGAAATGCATCGTTCATGGAGACGGTAAGCCGTACGTACGCATGAATGCTACTTTCATTTCTATTTCATATTTAATGGAATGAAAACATAATTATACATAGGTATATTATAATTCCAGTATAGTATCATATATAATATCATTAAATAAATCCTCTATATGTACCACGTATGGTATGAACGAGTCATATCACTTTGAGGGGGAGATAATCCGCACTTCCTCAAATGAAATTATTGCGTTTACCCATAATGGAAACCATAAAGGTATGATATAAATGAAAAATATAGAAGCATAAAGAAAACATAAACATAATATATATCATATATAAATACAGTGCCATCTTAATGGACACCATGATAGGAAATAGAAGATAATCGAACAATCATTGTTTCGTGAGGCGTTAGTTTGCCATCCACATAAATAATATGTTCTTCACCCATTAGATGGAGGTGTGTATAAGTGTAGTTCGAATAATTATCATAACAAAATCCTATTATATTGAGGATACTGGTGTTGTTATAAAATAATGTAATAAAAAGAGTTTAGGGGTTGGAGAAGTAAAATAAAAGAAAAGAAGTTAAGAGAAACTGTTACCTTTAATTTGGGTAACTCCCTTTGGTATGAACCAAAAGGGTTTCTTGAAGTGCCTTCTGCCTAAATTAAGGCTTCTAGGAGGAGGATAAGTATGTAGGGAGATTAATTGGGCAGAGTTTGGATGATCCAAAAGGCTTGAGAGATGTGATTAATTGGTTAGAAGTGGTGTCCTTTTATAAGGGGGAGGAGGGGCTCTTTAGGAAAGTTTGAAATAATTATTTTATTATAAACTTATCTTTGGTTTCAAAAGGTCCAAAAATCATTAAAGTCGAAGATAAGATGAATCATGGTCAAAATAAAATCATCCAATAAGAATTGGACAGGTTTTGGATATTATTTTAATATTTATAATCTTATTTATTCAAATCATTTATTAATGAGGTAAATACTGCATCATTATTGTGTCATATATAATTTAATTTATTTGATGTAAAAAATTATAATAAAAATACCATGATGTAGTAAATATTTTTATATTTCCAATTAATATTTATAGTCGAAAATATTACTTATATAACCCCATGTAAAAATTTATTTACTAAAAGATATTTGTTTTTGTCAGTTTGACCTTTACTTTAAGTTAATTAAAATAAAGTGTCATTATCATTCATAAGTGGCTCCATGGGATCCCAAAATCGACCCAAGGATGCCCATGGTCGGCCATTACTCATCCAATAAGGTTAGTACAAGTGTTAAGGTAATTTTTTATTATTATGATATTCTTTTTACCTTGAATTACCCTATTTACCTTTAACCGTGGTAAATAAAAGTCAAAAGTTACTATTCACCAAAAATTATTTTCATCTTATAGAACCAAATTTTACTTAATAATAACAACCATGTATGTCAGATTTTCAAAATTCAATTCACATAAGCGGTAAAATTTCATTTAAATGAAAAATTCAAATTTTTTAACTACTACTAAGTGGTTTCACTATTCATAAAAAATTGAAGTTTTTCAGAAAAATACCAAAAATTCAACCTAAGATATATTTGATATTATGAATTTAAAAATAATGTCTATTTTACCAAATTCAAAATATATAATTTGGATTAATTAATTTAAAATTAATTCCTATTGTTAAAACAAATAGCGTGTTTTTAAGAAACAATAACTATTAAAAGATTGACACTTGTTTATGCCCAATTTCAAAGTGAAGTTAATTAAAATGACCAAAATTGGATTAAATTGTAAAAATATAATTTAAGTACACTTTAAAACCAAATAAAAAGATAATATAACCATATAAATAAATTAGATTAAAAGGTGTATTTGAATTAAAATACGGTATTTTTAACTATTCATTAAAAAATGAATTTTATCAGAAAAAATACCAAAAAATTACCCAAAGTAAATTTTGGTGCCCCAATTCAAAAGAATAATTTTATTTGGTCAAATAGAACATATAAAAGTGACCAAAAACTAGATTTAAATAGGGTTCTCCATTAAAATATGGTAAATCGACCTTTTAAAGAATATTAGAGTATTTATGCTTAAAATTAGACTCTTACTTATTTTAAGGCTCTAGAATTTATTGGGTAAATGTAAAAACATTTAACAAACATGTATAATCATATTGTAGTTAGTTATATTCATTCCCACCAATACAATGACTAGGCGTTAACTACCATTTAAAAATAATAATATTATATTTTTAGTGGCAACACAAGATTTCAAAGAACCCCGTTGTTTCGTATCATGTAAGCAATCGAATATAGAATCCCCTTTAAATTAAAATTAATATTTAATTCACATATATTAATAAATATGAAAATATCTTATTTCTTTATTTACCTTGGATGTTACAAGAAGGATCAATTTCTGGTATGATAACTGGGTGGGTAATTCATTGGGTTTTCTAGGGTGTCTAGTTCCCAACATTTCCTTTGCACACGATTGTAATTTCCCCTCCTTCATTCAAGCTATTCTCAACCCACAACAACTTGATTTTTTTTGTGGCATCATGATTTCTAATTACCCGGATAGACTTGTGTATACCGGCTCATCTTCTATTTTTTTCTTCTAAGAATCATCAGCCTATTATTCAACTAAAAAAAGGATAGGATCAGTGGGGGGATACTTTATGGTGAAAGGATCTTCTGGTTAAACTCAGTTTTCTTATATGGTGTCTATGCAATCATGTGATTACTATAGATGAGGGAATGCACCAAAAAGGTGTTTCCATTGTCTCCAAGTGCACCTGCTGTCATGCCCCTATAGAATAATCATAACCACATTTATTCTTAGAAGGGGATTGGGCAACCACGATCTGGAGAGCTTTTAGTGGACTCACCAGGGCAGTTATTAAGGGTCTTTCAGGCAATGCTTTTTTCCACTCATAGCTTATAGGCTCCATTGATAACGTTCATGAGTGCAAGGAAAGGGAGATTCTGTTCGTGGATGGTTGTTGGGGGATCTGGAAGGCACGCAACAAGGCAAGGAATGATGGCATGTCTAGTTCACAGTTGGCTATGATGACTCATGCCAAAATTCTTACAATTGATCACCTTTAGTTATTTAATCAGTGGGAGTTATCTCCCTCTTTGCGGAGGCTCATGGCTAGTAAAGGAAGTCCTTTGGATTCCAGAGTGGCTGTGTAGGGAAATTGGGTGAGTTGGAACCCCCCTCTAATAGGACTTAAATTGAATTTTGATGGATCCTACATCGAGGGCTACATACAGGGAGGGGGGTTGTTCGAGATCAGGTTGGCTCAGTTGTCTTTGCTTTTAGTTTATTCCTTGGTTAGGGAGATTTTCTCACTGCGGAATCCATCACCATGCTTAAAGGGTTGGATTTATACTTTGCTCATGGTATAAATCTATAAAGGGTGGAGATAGACTCTTAGACTCTTCTATCATTCATAGGTCCATTCAAGCAGCGATCACCATCCCTTGGGCTATCATTTATCAGATTCGTAAGTGTAAGATTCTTATTCCCAATGACACTATACTCACCCATACTTGGCGCGAAGGCAACATGGTACACACCTGAAAATTGAACCATTTGCGAAGTTGAAATTGTCATGGGATCCCATCGCAAAAGGTCATTTGTGACGGGGTCTTGTCACTAAAAATGACGTTGCAAATAGATTTTTTTGCGACAATCCGTCGCAAATAAAGATATTTGCGATAAGAATTTGTCGCATCATAAATAGTTTATTTGGGTTATTTAAAACAACATTTTATGATGGGCCCATCGTAAAAAGTTATTTGTGACGGGCCCATCGCAAAACACTAAAAAAATAAAAAAAATAATACAAAAAATTAATATTAATAAAATTTAATAAAATAATAAAATTAAAATTAAAATGAATATAATAATAAAAATAAAAATAATAAAAAAAGTACATGGAATAATAATAATAATAAAATATTAATAAAATAATAATAATAAAATAATAATAATAATAATAATAAAATAATTAAAATAATAATAAAACTAATAAAATTAGTAAAAATATAATTAAAATAATAGAATTATAGAAAAAAAAATATTTGTAACAATATAAATTAATAATAATAATAATAAATAATAGAATATAATAATAATATAATAAATAATATAATATAATAATAAAAATAATAAATAAAAATATAATAATAAAAATAATAAAATAATAAAAAACATAATATTCACAACAATATAAAAACACACTATATAGAAATATAAATATATGGAATAATAAAAATATTACAAAAAAGTTTTACATTCAAATGTTTATCATAAAAAGTAAATAAGTCACTAAGGGGGAGGGTCATTTGGAGAAGTTAGAGGAGCTAGAGGAGGGAACCCATCCCTAAACCATGAGTCATACATCACATATACTCCATCATCTACTCGTGCGGCTGCTAATGCCATCGATGCATCTCTTTCTACTGCTGCTGCTGCTGAAAGAGCTCTTCCTACTCCGTACACATACTCTCTATAAGCTCACTTTAAGCTCGCAACTACTCCTCATACCATGCAGGAGATGATGATGACTCTCCATGAGCTCCTCTCAATCTTCATGATGACATCATAGTAGTACCATAATAACTCTCAGACATCAATCGAGAGTTGATACCAACAAATCGGCCTTTCTCGAAGGCATACTGGGTCACCTGCATCCATACTGCATCATCAAATCTTGTTGCACTGGTATGATCATTGGTATTAGCCTGAATCTCAGTCTATGTCTGAGATTTCATGACCTCATATTACTCCTTCAATTGAAATTTAAAATTAAAATAGTTAAAATATTATTTACAGTTAATTTTAAAACTCAAAAAGAAATCATAATAACCACAATCTGATATTAGAGATCACCTCTAATCTCTCTAGTGACAGGATCACTGTACATCCTCCTATAAACGCCGAACTCCATAATATTAGGTTGTTCTATTGCCTATATGAATATAAAATAAATAGTTTACATTTAAGGTTATATAAATTATTTTAAAAAAGGTACTTACCATATGTTGCCTATGTGTACTGAATGTATGACTACTAGCTCGATGTGTCACCTCTTGTCTCCTCCAATTTTATCGACCTAATGATGTTCTCCTCTGAAAACTACCACTCATCCAGTATGAACATAATCCATCCCAAACTTGGGATGAAATGTAATCAGGCTAGTAGGTGCAGCAAGACAGATCAAACTCTATGACTCCCACTTTCCTCATTGATATCCTCCCAAAATTGTGCAAAAAATGACAACAATGCTCATGCATACAGCCTCCCATGCCTTATAGATATATTCACACATGCTATCATTGATGGGATACCATAAACCCTACAAATAATTAATAATATCAAGTTATTAATTAAATAAATTTCAAAATAAATATTATTTATTTATGTACCGGCTAATGATCGAACATGCGGTGTTGAACATCAATGGGAATCTGTTCCCACGTAACCCATGCCCCAGAAAAATAATTCCGTAATATAGCACTCCCCTATCCAACAACTATATGAAAAAATCTATGAAAAAAGAGAAACAATAATCAAACAATTAGTATATAAATAAATTAATGATAATTAATGAAAACTAACTAAAATACACAAGTAAACATACCTCTGCATGCATGGATAGAAGTCAAGATGTGGACATATCTCGAAGATAGGGTTGATAATCATCAATCATACAAGTCCATGACCACTCCAAGTTTTCACTAAACCGCCAGCAGTTTGAGGGTCAGATGATCTAACATCATGCTCGTCACTAGGTAGATCGGCCTCCTCCAACTCATGAAATATATCTGAGTCCATCTGAAACACGAAATGAATATTGATAACAAATAATTGAAAACAACTATTATATATATATATATATATATTATATGATTACAACCATCATTTAATTGTGTCAATCTTTATCTCTATCCTCATCTTCGTATATGACAGTGTCAATATCTTCATATTCCTCCTCTGTATCATCAATTTCCATATGATTTTCAGTTTCATCATCTCTTGGCATTTCAAATCCATTTTTTATATCAATAAAATTGTCATCACCATCGACCCTTAACTATGGGATGTCATTATCGATATTCATGTCTCTTTGTGGAAAAGATGGATTTGAAGTAGTCTCTTGAAAAATTTAAATTCCTTGCACTTCAGTGGAACCACATTCACTTTAAATAAACTGATTTTCCCAAGATTTATTTTTTATTATGTTCTATCAATCACTTAACTCTCTTGAAGTAGCACAATAATTTTCATAATAAATTTGATTTACTTGATGTGCTAATAAAAATGGTTTATTTACCATAAGAAGGATTTTATATTTAATATCAATGATTCCATGGCTCAGATGAACACACAATCCACTCTCAGTATCCAACCACTAAAATTTAAACATCATTATGTAATTATGTCCCAGATAACATAGTTCAATTATTTCTTCTAACATGCTGTAAAAGTAAACTTTAATTTCTCTATGACGAGATCCTCTCAAGAAAACGCCAGTATTCATTATTTTTTGATTCCCCATATGCACTTGTATAAAACCGAAAACCATTCAACACATATGTATTATAAGATTTAACTATTTTAGATGGTGGTTTAATTAATACACGCAATCGATTATGACTTTTCTGAAATGATATATGTTCTTTCTAAAAGGATGATCGATTAGAAGAAATTTGTAATGAAATTTGAAAAAACAAGATTTTATTCCATTGAAGAGCATAAACACTTTGCTGTCTCTCATAAAGTAAGGACATGATTTTGGACCATGTTTACTCCATACAGATAACATGCCATATGACAGGAAGTCACTAATTGTCCACATCAATGCAGATTTCAGTAGAAAATTTTGTTTCGTAGCAACATCATATGTACTAACACCATTACTCCATAATAAATTTAACTCATCAATCAATGGATTCAAATAAACATCAATATTCTTTTTCGGATGTCCTGGAATTAACAAGGTAAAAAAGATATATGTCTCCTTCATCAAAATCCAAGGATTTAAATTGTATGGAGTTATAAAGATAGGCCAACAAGAATATTTACTACCATAAGAACCAAATGGATAAAAACTGTCAGTAGAAATACCTAATCACATGTTTTAGGATTTTGAAGAAAATGACGGATGTACTTGGTCAAAATGTTTCCATGAATCCCCATCATAGGAATGATTTGAGCTTTTATCAGTTGAAATATTGGTTTTGTTCCATGAAATCAATGACGCTGTGTTCTGAGACATAAATAAACACTTCAATCTAGGTGTAAGTGGGAAATACCTCAATTGTTTTATAAGAATCAATCCAGACTTTCCTAGTTGAGCCTCTTTATACCTCGATTGTCCACATGTAGGAAAACCATCAAATGAATCATTTTTCACCAAAATATAAGATGCAATTATTTGAATAATCATGACACTTCTGATAACCAAGACCCAAATTACAAACCATCCTCTTACTCTCATATAAATTTGAAGACAATACATTTTCTTTAAGTAACAGTGTTTTAACCAAAGTGAATATCTGATCAAAATATCTATTTGAAATTCCATTATCTGATTTAATAGCCATAAAATTTTCAACTGCTTAAAATTTTCTTATCTTGCAACCAATATATAAGGTATCCCCAGTGAACCTCAACAACTCATAAAATTGAGATGGTTCCAACTCAAGAGTTAAATCTATTGGAACCAAGGATGTTATTTGTTGGATATGGAGTATGGTTTGTGTTTATTGTCAATCCACATTTTGTTTATCAAGGAGTTTTCAAGGAATGTGATCTTGCGATTGAGGATGAAAGTAGTATTTAAGGTGTCATATTTTCCCAGTGTTTGCCAAATCTTTGAGCCTCAAAATCGAGAGTTTGTTTTGGGAAAAGGAAGAGTTTTGGAAAAGGTATGATGGGACATAAACCATGTTCTGGGAAAAACTTGTGGATCATGAAATATAGTATGTGTAATGGTGAACTGTGAACCAAGAAGTAGTAACACTATATGGGATGCGTAGGAGGAACAGTTCGTGAAGCGAAGGAGGTTCACGGGAAGGCTTGCAGTTCACAGAAGGAAAATGGTTTGTGGGATGGCATGTTGTTTTTGAAAATGAGGAGGAGTTTTGAGAAGCCACGAAGGGTGTCATTTTTAGAAATGAGGTAGTGATTTGTGCCTCTATGTAGGGATAATGGTAGTACACTGACTGCATATGGAATATGGTTCGTGGGAGATGCACAGTACACGGTAAAGGCAATTCTGTGTTAAAGATTTGGTAAATCTATGTTTAGTAGATTATACGGATCTATTTACCTATATAAGGAGAACTAATCCCTTCATTAAGGTGAAATTTTGAGATTAAAAAATCTGAGGGGAATTTGGAATTTTTTTGAAGTAGTTCACAGGAAGACAACCCCGCAAAAAGAATTTAGTGAATTTTGGAACAGTTCATGGAAGACAGTATGTGAAGGAGAAGTAGTTCGCAGAAGAAGCAGCCCACTTAAGGAAGTGGTATTCATAGGAGAGTTTATACGTGAAGGAATAACTCATTCCATGGTTCTCTTAAAGTATGTGGAGAAAGTGAGGCGGTACGTAGAGCAAGGTTGTATTCAAAGGAAGGTAGTATTTGAAAGATGGTTCATGGAAGAGAAGTTGGTCTGTGGTGAAGAAGTACCATGCGAGAGTAGAAATGAAGGTAGTGCGCAAACGCAGTTTGAAAATGAAGTACGTGGTCATGGGTTGAAAATTCAGTACACAAATGTGGTACGCGAAGTACTATATTACGAGGAGGAAGAAGACCAGTTCACGAAGGATAAGTTTGCGAACAAACAGTACACACAAATTAGATTATATATAGAAGAGAAAATATGACTTCAACATAGTATATATCTATAGTTAAGGATGCATGATTTAATTCCAATCCATTGAAGCGACCTTCAAGTTGATAAATCGAGTTCATATTCTTCCCAACATAGTTAGAAAGAGGGAGTCAACAGAAGTGATCTAGGGAATGCAATGTACTATCCCTAAAACCTTGTAAAGGAAGTGCGTCTGGCACAAAGTGAATATGCTAAAATTTTGTAATCCAAAACTAGTGAAAATTAGTGGACTTTAGTATGACTGAAAACCTGTCAGTTTATGCTTCTTGGACATATCCATTAGTGGTGAACCAAGTAAAATTATTGTGTCCTCATTTTGTATGTGATTGTTTGTTTTCTGCACTTTCTCATCAGATAGGTTTAACAGGTTCCTACCAATGTGGGAACAAGATCCATTAGTTTAAAAGAAAAAGTTAACACCCTGATTCACCCCTCCCCTCTTAGGGTGTTCCGGTGTCCTTGAAAATCAATATCATCCTGAGTTTCAATTTGTTGAAAAGATGGACCTACGACATCATGTACGAAATTTTAAAAACGTGATGGATCTAGAACCAAATTATTTGTATCTTCAATGGAATTGCATTCACCATATTGATACCAAAAAAATAATCTGTTTGGAAACCAAAACACAATAGATAACCCCCAATATTATCAAATGTGTCAAACCTCCTTAGATCACATTTCTTACATGGACACTTACTTGTCCCTTTTGAAACAAATTCTAGTTTTAATGATTAAA
Source organism: Viscum album (assembly GCA_963277665.1). NCBI lineage: Eukaryota > Viridiplantae > Streptophyta > Magnoliopsida > Santalales > Viscaceae > Viscum > Viscum album. The sequence continues at coordinate 272,407,219 of OY728135.1, forward strand.
ATGATAAAAACGTTTCAACACCCTTAATATATACAAGATTTATACCAAAACTGTTTAGATTTCTATGATGATTTATCCAAACATGATCGTCTAACAATGACATTTGTCAACTTCCTTGTTCCATATTTCTCTAAAAAATATAAAATAATTATTTTTTATGATTAATTTGATATAATAAAAACACAATCCAAAAAAATATTTTTTTGTTAATTATTCCTAATTAGTCATAATTATTAATAATTATTGCTAATTATTCCTAATTATTACTAATTATTTCTAATTATTCCTAATTATAGCTAAATATTCCTAATCATTCCTAGTTATTCCTAATTAATGCTAGATATTCCTAATTATTGCTAGTTATTCCCAATTATTCTTAATTATTCCCATTTATTCTTAGTTTTTTCAAGTTATTTTGAATTATTTCTAATTATTCTTAATTATTCTTAATTATTATTAATTATTTCTAATTATTGCTTATTATTTCTAATTATTTCTAATTATTTCTAATTATTTCTAATTATTCCTAATTATTTCTAATTACAACTAAATATTCACAATTATTCTTAATTATTGTTAATTATTCCTAATTATTACTAATTATTCCCAATTATTAGTAATTATTTCTAATTATTCCTAATTATTAGTAATTATTTCTAATTATTGTCAATTATTGACAATTAATGCTAATTATTTCTAATTGTAAGTAATTATTGCTATTTATTCTTAATTATTAGCAATTATTCCTAATCATTGCTAATTATTAGTAATTATTCCCAATTATTTGTAATTATTTCTAATTATTATTAATTATTTGCAATTATTTCTAATTATTCCTAATTATTTCTAATTATTTCTAATTATTACTAATTATTACTATTTATTCCTAATTATTTCCAATCAATCCTAATTATTATTAATTATTACTAATTATTAGTAATTATTCTTAATTATTAGTAATTATCCCTAATTATTAGTAATTATTCCTAATTATTGCTAATTATTGCTAATTATTCCTAATTATTCCTAATTTTTGCTAATTATTCCTAATTATTCCTAATTATTATTAATTATTGCTAATTATTACTAATTATTGATATTTATTCATAATTATTGCTACTTATTTCCAATTATTCATAATTATTCCTAATTATTCGTAATTATTCCTAATTATTAATAATTATTCCCAATTATTCCTAATTATTAGTAATTATTCCTAATTATTGCTAATTATTACTATTTATTGCTAATTATTGTTAATTATTCTTAATTATTCCCAATTATTCTTAATTATCCTTAATTATTCCTAATTATTCCTAATTATTCCCAATTATTTCTAATTATTGCTAATTATTCCCAATTATTCTTAAATATTCCTAATTATTCCCAATTATTGCTAATTATTTGTAATTATTGCTAAATATTCCTAATTATTAGTAATTACTGCTAATTATTCCTAATTATTAGTAATAACTGCTAATTATTCCTAATTATTAGTAATTATTACTAATTATTGCTAATTATTTCTAATTATTCTTAATTTTTTTTAATTATTGCTAATTATTGTTAATTATTTCTAATTATTTCTAATTATTGATAATTATTGCTAATTATTTCTTATTATTGTTAATTATTCCTAATTATTGCTAATTATTTCTAATTATTAGTAATTATTCTTAATTATAGCTAATTATTGCTAATTATTGCTAATTATTAGTAATTATTGCTAAATATTCCTAGTTATTAGTAATTATTGGTAATTATTCATAGTTATTAGTAATTTTTCCCAATTATTCCTAGTTATTAGTAATTATTTCTAATTATTCCTATTTATTAGTAGTTATTGCTAATTATTCACAATCATTTGTAATTATTCCTAATTATTCCTAGTTATTACTAATTATTGTTAATTATTTCTAATTATTCTTAATTATTCTTAATTATTGCTAATCATTTCTATTTATTCCTAATTATTGCTAAATATTGGTAAATATTGGTAATTATTGCTAATTATTCCTAATTATTGCTAATTATTACAAATTAGTGCTAATTATTGCTAATTATTGCTAATTATTACTAATTATTGCTAATTATTCCTAATTATTCCTAATTATGCTAATTATTCCTAATTGTTGTTAATTATTCCTAATTATTGCTAATTATTGCTAATTATTGCTAATTTTGCTAATTATTCCTAATCGTTTCTAATTATTGTTAATTATTCCTAATTATTCCTAATTATTCGTAATTATTGCTAATTATTGCTGATTATTTGTAATTATTTGTAATTATTGTTAATTATTGCTAATTATTCTTAATTATTGCTAATTATTCCCAATTATTGCTAATTATTGCAAATTATTCCCAATTTTGGTAATTATTACTATTTTTTTGGTAATTTTCATCGCTTCCCCCTTCAGCGGCTAAGGTTCTTCGTGTGTGCCTCAGTCAATGATTGCCTTCAGCTGCGGCGTCGAGGGTAAGATCTAAGCGTGGGAGATGATCGCTTCGAATTAGCTGCGGGAGACGAGAGTTTCTTCTTCTTGTTGCGATATACCGATTTTCAGTCGCCGGGCCTAGATCTTGCAGATCTAGTTGCATCAGTAGGGAGCATGTTAGCAGCTCCAGCGTCGAGCGGGGGTGGTCAGGCCAGACGACGGTGGCTCTGGATGCGGCGGGGGGCGATCTCGGCGACAATAGGGATGGCGGGGCGCATTCGGGTCGGTGGCCAGGCGGTCAATAAGGGGGACACATTCGGGCCGAACGATGGGGTCATGCCACAGCGGGGTTCGAGCTGGATGATGAGGACACGGGACGTGGTTTTGCGGCAACATGAATCATCAATTTGGCGGTGGGATTCTTGGATTTGGTGCAGCGTTACCAAGCGAGCCCGGACGATAATCGTGTGGATGCGATTAGGGTTTTGCTATGATGTTTTTCGAAGTGTGTTGGGCCTTTGGGTTTACTATAATGGGCTTTGTGGCAATGGGCTTTTGGGACACTCAAATATAAGACTGTGTGCCTCTAGGCCTTCGGGCTTGTAATGAGTTCTCTCTTAACCCAATCCAAAATGGGCCTCTTTCTGTTTTTCGTTCTCTTTTTAATAAAGGGGCTAGTCCCCAACCCGTTTCAATAAATTTTTACTAATTATTAATAATTATCACTCATTATTACTAATTATCACTAATTATTACTATTTTTTATTACCAATTATTATTAACTATTTCTAATTATTACTAATTATTACTAATTATTACTAATTATTATTAATTATTAGTAATTTTCACTAATTATCACTAACTATCACTAATTACCATTAATTTTTATAAATGTATAACAATTTATTACTAATTATTACTAATTACAGATAATTAAAATAAATTATTGAAAATTAAAACAATTTAATTTTAATTAAAAACATTAATGCAAATCTATTATCTATACCATAGGATGTGCCTACCTATACACGTGGCACCTCTACGTTATTACTCACGTACATGCCTGCCTCCCCTTCATTTCCTCTCTCCCTCCCCACTATACCCTCTCCCCGATTCCTCCCCCCACCCCGACTCTCCTCCCCAAACCCCATCTCCGCCCCATCCCTCTCGTCTCCTCCCCACCCCTCTCGTCTCCTCCCCCTATCCCATCCTACTTCACACCCCCTTCTCCGCCTCACCGTTGTCACCTCAGCCTCCACCTCGACGCCTCACTACCACGCGTCCCCACCTCTACTATACATCCCCACCACCACTATGCATTCCCGCCTCATCGAATCGCCATCGCCGTCTCTACCACGTCGCTTCACCGTCTTGCCGCCACGCATCCCTGCCTCCGCCATGAATCACCGCCTCACCGCCTCACTGCCTCTGCCTCCTCCACGCATCCCCACCTCGCTACCTCTACCTCTGCCAGTGGGAGTTTGTTCTTATGGAATATGATTTTTTGTTTGTGCCGTTCTGGGTCGGATTTGTCGACCTTCCCCATCATCTGTTTAGATAAAACTCACTCTTGGCGATTTCTTGGTTTCTAGGAAATCCAATCAGGTTAGACTCTTCTAATATCAACCTTTCACGGCCTTCGGTTGCTTGGGCATGTATTGGACTTGACGTCTCTTTCATTCTCACTCATTTCCCCCTCCCCTATTCTTACCCTCTGAGAACCATCAGAAGAAGCAGGTATGGATCTTATAATCTTTTACTCCGGAAATCTTATTTAATGTTCTTGCAATTTATGAATCCGTAAAAGTTTCTACATTCATATTTCAAAATCCTTCTTCATTCTGGGTTCCTATCTTGAATCAATTTCGATTGGGGCTTCATGACTACATCTCAATTGATTACAGTTGAATTAATAATTTTGTAAATATTGTAAAATTCCAACACTTCTCATATGCCATGTTCCCAAAAGTAGAACCCCAGCAGGGATATTTTATACCTATCTTTGATGAAGGTCTTCAGAGGAAGCACAAGCATAAAATTTTCTCAACTTTTAGGTATCAACTCTACCGTTATTCCTTTTAGTTCTTAGTGATTTCATTCACCTATAACTTGAATTATATGATAATACAAAACACTTGGATGTTGTGCTGTTTTTTGTATGGACAAATATCTCTTTCAGTAATCAAAGATCTAGTGAAGGTACATCTGTCCCTCCCTCCTGAATCAAATTTTAAAGGAATTTCCCAAAAAGGGAGGGAAACTCCTTTTTCTCGATCAACCCAAAAAAATTCCTTATCACCATTAAGTACTATGGTTGATGGAATGCTGAATAATACTTCATTGAGGGGTTGATCCAAGAAAAAGAAAATTATGGGAGGATCACCAGAGTGTATATCAGAGGGAATGTCTTCTAGATCCACCAACTGGGTCTTCTTTAAAAGCATTAACACCTCCTCCCAAGGTAACAACAAGAAAACTATAATGGATAAAAAGAACTCTTCTTCATTACATCCATCATGATTTGGAATACAAGGGGAGTAAGCACTCCTACAGAACACGTTTTCATATTCAAAGAAATTAAAAATTCAATGGTTTCAATCTTGGTGGTTCTTGAACCCAAACATCGATTAGTTAACATCATTGAGTTTTCAAGTAAAAGTTGCATGAAATAGTTTATACATGTAGCACCATGCATCACCCATATATGGGTTTTCTCTAAGGATAATCATCATATTGAATTGATCAAATCTACATCTCAAAACATGAAACTTAAGGTTTCCTCTAGCTCTTCAGTTTTATTCATAACCATTGTTTATACTAAATGTGATATTGTGAAAATATGTAATCTTTAAATGAATTTTCTCTTTTTGTTCTAGGGTCTCTTCTTTGTGGATCATCTTCTCTATGGATCTTGCGTTTTGACATCTGATTCTTCTATTGATGGATAAGTTATACCTTTGTTCTCATTTGTTGCAAAAAAATGATAATTTATTCAATAAATAATTCCTATATTATTTAATTATACACTATTTATCTTCCAAATATCTTTATTATCATTAAAAAATGAATCAATTTTGGGTAACATCGGCTTATTATTAAGGTAATTTTTCTCGACCTTTTGTACTATATTTTATTTATTCATGACTGACTTTCCACATTTACATGCTTATGATAACATATTTGGATATGCATCATTCTGAATTAAGATGCTTCTAGGGAATCTTTACTGAACCTCTATGAGACTTTAGCAAGGGGTAGTTTTTGGGAGTTCTCTATTCTCTAAATTTCAACTTATTTTTGATAGAGGTATGTGTCATAACTTATAAAATGACTTATTTTTCTCTTCCATCCTTATTACATTTTAAGACCTTTTTAAGGAGGGGGTTCTTTTAAAAATAGTTAGCTTTATATTTTTTTAATATAAATCCATTTTGATTTACTTTTTTGAAAAATAAGTTACTTTTAGTACTGTTTTATTGTTGAGAATTAATGTCTAAATCATATTGGTTAAGTACATTTTATATAGGTTCACTATTTTAATTTTATTAAATTTCTACCTAATTTCAGTTGGATACATTGATCCTAGAAAGTGGGATGTAGGTGTTGAGGGTGGTGTTTATTTTATCATAGGGACCTTCCGTAGGTGAAATCTTACATCATATTTACTATTACAGTGATGAACATAAATTATTAACCTTTTCCACACTGTATGTAAATAACTTCACCCCTTTACCCTAATGTTGATTATAAGTTTTTTTAAATTTTATAATTTTTTCTATACTTAATTTTTCATCAGAATGTTTCGTAATTTTCATTTTTTATTTTTCAATATGAAATTTATTACTTATTAAACAACATTTATCTACTTACATTGAAATGTGATTATATTACATCTATTTCTATATTTAACTATAGATTTTGAAATAGTGATACATTCATGATATATAATTCTTAACATTAACCTATCGTGAAATATATGTTTTTATTGGGGGAACACAACCTCTTTTCTCAAGAAGTTTCCATAACTACCCATCCATGTTCATCCATATGAAAATATAAAGTTGGAGATCATTCAATCAGGTTGTTTAGGTATTTGATAATTTGGTTGTTGATTCTCTTTGCAAGATGAGTTAGTGAATTCATAGAATATTTTGAATATAAAATGTTATTTTTCTAGAGTCATTGATGAAGTCTATATATAGATATTTTTTATTAAGACATCCATTATTTGATATAAGCTAAGATGAAGGTTAGAAGAGTTTGTTATTAATATTTATTAGGTTCATTTATAGTCTTCTTGGAAGTTGATGCAAGAGTCTTTTTTTTTCTTAGTGTGATGTTAGTTCACCTGCTTTCCATTTCTCATGTAAGCTTAGTTTTTGTTGTATAAAATGGAATCTAACATGAGAAATCTATCTTGATATTTAGTAATTTATGGTGATAATAATAATTATTGATGTTCAATAGTTTTATTTTTTTAGTAGGTAGATGTAGTAGCATAGATAATATAGAGGGATGCATAATAAAAGAGGGAAACTAATGATCACCAATACCAGGAGCCTACTCTCAAATCCTCACACTCTTCTTAACCCATAGTCTATTCCACACAATTCAAATACCTCTGGTAATCTTTCACCCTCTTATTATAGTTTCTATATGATCTTGAAACTTCTATTTATTTTCTATGCCATTGATTTCACTTTTTTATTTCCAAAAAATTTCATATGTGTATATCCTTACTAAACATCGATCTAGCTCGGTTCCCTCATTGATATGGCTTGGTTATCTCCATCTTTGAATCCTAAGGAAACTTCATATCTATTTCTATTACATACTCATTCCATCAAACCTAATTGATAAACTAGACTATTTACATTCACCAAACCCTTGCGATTTGTTATTTCATTAATTTCACTATTATAATTGTCCAAAAAAATTCTTCAGTTGTTGATTTCCTTAGAATATTGGAAATTTCTTCGAATAGTTAGCAGTGACAATTCAGTTTATAGGTATAATTACTGAAATCTTCAATTTTTTTTGAAATTCTAATTTTGTTTACCATTTTTTTCCTTTTAAATAACTAAGGGGTTTTATTTTATATGATCCTAAAATTATTTTCTCTAAACATGTTTTCGTTTATTTAATGATGTATCACCATGTTATCACCACTCTACTAATCAGGGTATAGTACATTTCAAGGTTCTTCTGGATTGGTGCATTTGTTCTTACCTTGCTTGTATCACAACATCTGATATTTTTACCCATTTTTAAAATTTTAATATCTATAAGATATGATTTGTGCATTTATTTAGAGATGTATGAGGCCTATCCCAAGTTGTTATATTGCATGTTAAATTCATTTTTGTGACACTGATGGTGTTGCATTTTTGGTGCTGATGGGGAAGATTAAGATCAGAATCAAATAAGGATGAGAATAAAAATGGTTTGGTAGAGGTTTCCATGGATAGATGAATACAACTTTCATTCTTACTATACCAGATTGCAGTTCATATACAATGGTTTCTCCAATAAGGATATTTTCTCTTCATGCATCCATTTTCCTTCATTGTATTTTGACTCTTCAAACCAAGCAATTCCTTCATTTCAATTCAAAATTCTAACTTATATTTAAGTATATTGACATGTATTATTCTTTTTTAGGGATTAAATGTTTCCATGAGATTATTTTCAAAAAACTATTGTTCTCTCTCCATGATGAGTATATCCTAATTAATTATAATTCCATCGATCTAATTGGTGTAGAATGAAAGGTATTTCATTTTTGATATAATCTTTCCGGTAGCTTTTTTCATATTAAAATTCAATATAAACTATTTACATAGATAACTTTAGTAATACAATATTCAAATATATTTAGTTTCCTCAATTGTTATTTTTAGGTAATCAACCCGTGGGTATTCTTATCATTTGTGTAAAAATAATCTTATTAATGTATATATATGATGATTTGTTACACTAGTTTTCATTGATTTTCACATGCATATAAACACATGCAAAGGAAAAAAAACCAACTTTACAAGGTAAATTTTTCTTAAGTTCATTCATTAAGAATAAGAATATTTAGGTATGTTTACAAATTTTTAATTCATGTTTTTTTTCTAAATTAAAACTTCTAAACTAATATCTATTTATATATGACATGGGTTTTTTTCTTAAATTATATACATTCATATTATATTTACATTCAGTGTGTTTTTATAATATTTTAATACAATAGATGTTTCAGAATTAAAGTTAAAATTTGAATCTAAGGAGTTGGTATTAAACATATCATCAATAGATGGGTGAGGATGTAACACCCTTGGTTTAATGTATTTTACTACTTTATGTTAGAATATTGGTGGAGGTTTATATGGCTAACACTTTAGTTGAGGAAGTTGTCTTCACCACCAGAGATGATAGCATCAACCTTGAGATTGGTTATGAGAGGAAACCCAAATTTTGTTGCAATTGTCACATTTTTGGGCACCTACTTGCAGAATGTAACAGGAACAAATTTTTCTCAATCTGTAACATTAAGGGTCATGATGACTTACACTGTCAAAGGAAAGAAAAAGATCAGGGAATTACCCCCAAGGTGCCTATGAAGCAGGTAATGAATGTCATGCCGAAGGCTACGGAGAACCCAGTGAATGCTGCTGGTGTTGGCGAGCATGGTGACAGTTACGGGTTGGCTCCACCCAGTGATAGGAAGGATGAGGAAGATCAGGGTAAGGATGATATGGGTAATTCTCTTACTTCTGTACAGGACTCTGGAATAGCCAAGAAGGATGCTGCTGTGATACAAGGCTCAGCAAGTGAGAATCTGGTACAGGAGACTCCTCAAGGGCCTCCAGAAGGTCAGGATGATAATGAGATATTTGGTGGCAATGAGGGATTTTCCAGTTTGCAGGAGCCGAGGAAAGAGGCTCCAGAAACTCCTGGAAAAACTTCAATGCTCAGTGATAAGACAGTAAAGGAGGATGGTGCGATGGATGGGGATTTTTCACAGCTACAAGCTGCTAAGGCTGCAAAGAGGATTCTTCCTGCCACTTTGACAGGACCAATCTTTTCGGAGAACATGTTCATTTCCTTATCCACTGATGATGATGCTCATGAATCTACTAGAGGATCTTCAGATGATACAGAAGGGGATAGACTGACAGAATTAGAGAAATGCATTGCAACAGGCTATGCTGGACCCTGTACTAGGCAGCGGTCCTCCCATCAATGAAAGTCCTATTTTGGAACTGCCAGGGCATTGGGAATTATCCCACAGTCAAAGCCCTGAAGCACATGATCTTGACCAATAAACCAATGTTAATTGGCATTGCTGAACCCCGTATGAAATTTGCTAGGTGGATGGCCTTTAATTGGTCTGTGCTGGGGTATTCTTTCATTGCAGCCAATCAAATGGATAATGATTCAGAATGCTTATGGGATTTAAAGCATAATACTATAATAGTTGAGTCCTTCCAAAGTGATCAACAGTCCGTCACCATGATTTGCTGCTATCAATATAACACCTTTTGTGCTACCTTTGTTTATGCTTTCAATCAGTACCCAAGAAGAAGAAGCTTGTGGAGGAACTTCACAGAAAGAGTTGAGCACAATGACATGAGGTGGATGGTTCTTGGTGACTTTAACACGGTTGTGAGGCCTGAAGAAAAAACTGGAAGTTATTTCTATAGGGCATCTGTAAGAGAATTTTCCTCATGTATTGACCAATGCAGAATGGTTGAAGTGCCTATCTCAGGTGATGCTTTTACCTGGAGTCGATGCACCCTTCATGGAAGGCAAGCGAGTAAAATTGGAAGGTGCCTGGTGTAGTTGGGTGAGAAAAGTGAGGAAATGGAAGTGTCTGGTATGACCCTCTCTAGACTACACTCTGATCATCATCCCATATTAATTGATATCTGTTTTCGAAGTCTGAGATCAGCTCCACTTCCCTTTAAATTCAACAATGCATGGATGGTAGTGTCAGGGTGTAGAGAGAATGTTACAGAATCCTAGAAAGAGGTTGCTCAAGGAAGTTCATTGTATACCCTCACTTGTAAATTAAAAATTGTAAAATCCAGACTAAGGGTGTGGAGTAAGAAGTCTTTCTCCAACCTAGATCATGATATTAAAGAGGCTGACTCACTTTTGTCCGAGTACCAACAACGTAATACCCTTCAAGACCTGCCATCCCAAGAGGAGATACAGGCTACCTCAAGGCTTGACAGTCTCTTGTCTCTTAAATAAAACCTGGCTCGAAATCAGTTCAATGTGAGATAGCTTAAGGAAGGAGATAGGAACTCCAGGTTCTTCCATTGCTTGCACAAGGAGAGGAAGGTAACAAGGAACCTTAAGGATTTAAAAATTGATTACAGTACGTTTACCTCTGAGAATGACATTTCCAATGCTACGACATGCTATTTTGAAAAGCTTTATTCTGATTCTGGGGTGGAAATTTCAGATAAAATCATTAAATGCATTGAGCCTAGTTTGGATGATGCACAGAACAGAAGACTAACTGACATCCCCTCCACCAAAGAAATTCATGATGCTCTTTTCTCCTTAAACATGGACAGTGTCGCTGGGCCAGATGGATTTTCCAACAAGTTCTTTATGTCTTATTGGGACATCCTTCATAAGGAAGTGATTGAAGCGGTAAGGGAATTCTTTCTCCATTCTTACATGCCAGTTGGGATGAACTCAAACTTCATTTCTATGATTCCCAATAGGGAGAATTATTTGGATATTAAGGAATTCAGGCCTGTTACTATTGGAAACACTATTCCAAAACTTATTAGTAAAATCATGGTAATTCGGCTTGGTGAGATAGCAAGATCTCTTATCTCGTTTAACCAGTTTGGGTTTGTTCCTGGCCGGAATATCCAAAACTGTCTTTTCACTGCTTCAGAGTGTGTTAACATTATGAGGAATAAAGCAAGGGCTGGGAATATGGCCCTAAAGGTTGACATATCAAAAGCCTTTGACACCATCATATGGGACTTTATTTTCAAATTTTTGAGCATGCATGGCTTCTCAGGTAAATTCATTGGTATGGTGCAATGTATTCTGGAAAGTGCTAGGTTATCTATTCTGGTCAACGGATCACCCAGGGGATTTTTTCAATGCTCTCGGGGTGTCAGGAAAGGTGACCCATTATCTGGGTTGTTGTTCTCCTTGACTGAAGACTATCTAAGCACATGCCTCCATGATCTTGTCAATCTTGGGATCTATTAGAGGATGACATATGGGAGGGGTTGCTTTGCCCCTTTGCATCTCTTCTATGCTGATGATATTTTGCTCTTCTCAAAAGCTGATAGGAAAACCATATCTTTCATAAAGGTTATCTTCAATCACTATGAGGAAGTGGCAGGCCAGGTTATAAGCTGGGCGAAATCTTTTGTTGTCTTTGGGGAAGGAATTCGACTAGCGAGGCAAAATAGAATAGCTAGAAGGCTTGGAGTTAAGAGAGGTGAACTTCCTTTCATCTACCTTGGGATGCCTTTGTTTTGGGGGAGAGTGAAAAGAGTTTACCTGGAGGGTATTTCACTTAAGATCACAAATCAGCTAACTAGTTGGAAAGGAAAGAACATGTCTCAAGCTGGTAGGATTTGTCTTGTGAATTCTGTCATCACTTCAATGTTCGTTTACTCATTTTCACTCTATAAATGGCCAGTTACTCTTCTCAGGGAGGTTTGTGGTATGATCAGAAATTTCATTTGGACTAGATCGACACAAAAGAGGAAAATTATTACTATTGCATGGAAGGAATGCATAAGGCCTATGGCAAGGAGAGGGATGGGGGTGAATGATGTTAGGATTTTCAATGATGCATTGATTTAGAACTTCACCTGGAGACTTTTATCTGGCACTGAACCTTCTCTGGAATTTCTATCTAGCAAATTTGTTGGCAGGTTACAGAAGAACTAAAATGTGTATCTGTAATCCTCTGTTTGGCCTTTCGTCAGAGAGGAATACATCTACATTATGAAACAGGCTAAATGGATGGTTTGTGCTGACTCTCAAATGAACTGCTGGAGCACGCAATGGCTGTCCTCCCCAATTAATCACTCCACCATCATTCCCTTGTCTTTAAGGAGTCTTTCAATTTCTGATTTGTAGGGGAATCCAGAGGCTTATGCCATCATCCCTCCTCACTTACGGACAGAGATCTCCAAGTATGAATATGTTGACTATGACATCCTTATATGGAAACCAGCGCCTAGTGGGTGCTTCTCCAGCCGTGACTCATATATGCTGCAATGTGGCAATGCGACTGATGTACCTGCTTGGGTGAAGGGCGTGCGGACCCCTTACATTGCTCCAACTGATGCACTTCTGATCTGGCGCATTTGGAAGCAAAGGCTGCCTCTTCAATCTGTTTTGCAGCGAATCGGTTTAACTGTTGCACCGGTATGTTTCCTCTGTTTGGCTGCGGATGAGACTATCAACCATGTGTTCATTTGCTGCCCATTTTCTGTGTGGTTATGGAGTTACTTGAATGAATTTTTCCAATGCCAATTAGCTTCTCACTCAGTTAGTGCACTGCTTTCCTCGGCCATGCAAGCTGTCCGCAGTGAGCAGGTCAAGTCCCTGCTCATTGCTGCTACTGTTGCTCTGATTTCATTCATTTGGAAGGCCCGAAATAGTATTGGCTTCAACAATGGAAGGCCCTCATTCAAGGAGGGTATTATGATGATGCACTGATATATTATCTCTGCCTCGGTAAATCAATCTGGTTCAATGAATAATGACATTTCTGATTTTCTTCTATTGAGATCCCTAGGTGTAAGTGGCAGGGAGCGGAGGTCTAAAGTGATGAAATATATCAGGTGGATACCACCTATAACTGATTGGTTAAAGGTGAATGTGGATGGGGCAGCCGCTGGTGCGCCTGGACCTGCTGGATGTGGTGGTGTGTTCAGGACGTATCGAGGATTTGTCAAAGGATGCTTCTTTCATTACATAGGCAATGGAAATGCAATTGATGCTGAACTTTGGGCAATGATTAAAGCGATTGGATATGCGGCTCATTATGGTTGGCGAAGGTTGTGGATCGAATCGAAATCCTCTGTTGCAACACAAATTCTGAAGGAGCGATCCAGGAATGTGCCATGGAAGATGCTTGCTGTATGGGTTAATGCTCTGCATCTTGCTGAGTCGATTTCTCTAGAGGTGTCTCATGTGTATAGAGAGGCAAATCAGGTGGCAGACGTCCTCTCAAAAAGGGAAATTATGGAGGCTAGTTCAAGCTGGTCATTTGTACTTCCTGATTACTGTAATGAGCTCGTTCACAGTGATAGGATTGGAACTTTGTACACAAGGCTGTCTAAGGCCCCCCTTCGCTGAGTTACCCTGTACTGTTTACTCTTTTTTTATGTTATTGGGAGTAGGTTTTCACCTGGCTCTCGGACTTTTTGGGTATGTATTTTTTTATTATAAGAGGTTCTGGATTTGTTTTAGGAAGTTACAGGATTTTTTTGGATGTTTTGTGGGGAGCTCAATTGTAGAATGAATTATTATATATCTAGGCTTAAAAACACCCATCAATTATCCCATGGTGGAGGTGTTTTAGTATTGTTGGAATTGTGAGTTTTTTTAGAGGTTCATATTTTTCTAATTTGTTTATATATATATTTTTTGAAACAGGTCTATATTTTATTCCATATAGGTACATGGAGTATGTTCATGATTACTTTTCTATTTCCTACTTTGATGATTATTTTCCTATTTTATTCCATGTTGGGTCTAGCCTTATAGTTTTTTGGTTGGATTATTTCAGTTTTGTGGAACTACTGCTAAAATTGATATTTAACAACTAATTTATTAATAAACTATTTGACTTTCTCTTTTCCCCCTCATCCATGACTCAATGCTTTTATACAAGATGAAGAAATATTTATAATCCAACCCATCAAACCTCCAAGAGATGATCTTTTGGAAGGAATTCACTTAGTAGAGGAATCCTTGCTTCAGTTTAGTCTCTTTTCTCACTTCTCAGTTGTATAATGAATTATTATCTCTTTGGGATTCAAAACACCCATGGCGTATCCCATGGTGGAGGTGTTTTAGTGTTGTTGGAATGGTGGGTTTTGTTTTTTTAGAGGTTTATATTTTTTTAACTGGTTCATATTTTTTTTATAATTTGTTCATATTATTTTCAAATAGCTGCATATTCTTTTCCATGAAGGTACCTATTTTTTTTGTTCATACAGGTAAATATTTTTTCTATTTTTTAGAGTAGTTGTTCATATTTTTTTAATTGACTCCCTTCACTATTATACATCCAAACACTAACTTCTTGAAATCCAATTCCAATTTCTTAGATCAATGCCACCTTCCTCTACTCCATTTCACCGCATTCATCATCATCCCAACGATTGATTAATCCCATCATGATCACCTTTTATTGGTTGAAATAAGTGGATCAATGTGGGATCCTCTCCAAATACCATCTCATATGTCTATGACATTTTTTCCAAACTACGATTTCATTTACATATGAAAATTTTTGGGATTTCTTACTACACATTGGTCTTTATCTATTTTGAATATTTTTTTTCATGAACATGTCCATCTATAATCAATCAAATTCTAATCAGTTTATCATTTTAGTCTTTACCAATTCATATCAGTGAGGAACTTCTTTCATGAATCTCAAACCTACCATCCATGATTCAAGTAGTCATTTCTATGAAACCCAATCCCACATCCCTTCTTCAACATATTCATGTTTGAATTAGTTAGGAACATCTGATATGCTTTAGGTTATCCCAATGTTTATGGAACATCTAAAACAAATATAATGTTCTAATTACCTACACCTCCAACATTTATATGCATTCCTAACTTATGAAGGTATGTTATTTTTTTAATAATATATATTATCTATACTAAACCATGTATATTCTACTCCATTTCCCAAAATCCTTATTATTTTTAGGCTTGTGCTTGGTGGTAATACAACATACATTTCTCTCTTATGAAACATAGTGGTATGTGGTAAGCTTATGCTGATTTGATCTAAATATTTTTGTGCATCTCTATTATTTTTTGCTTTAGTGTTTGTAGTTCATTAATTCCCCCTTTTAAACCCTTATTTCCATTATTTCCACCTCAACATTATGCACTATTTAAATCAAATTAATTTTTTATACGGATTTTATTTTTTCCTCTTTCTTTGGGTTCTTTTCATGTTTTTAATACGATACATTGGAATGATGCACTACATGCCTATTAGTAATCCACACACATGCACTGATCCCAACATTATATATATATAGACACACACACACACAAATGAGATGAAGGAATTAAGGCTCAAATTACTTGTAGGAAACCCATTATCTATGCTATAGATTGTGGATTCAAGGACACATGTCTCATTTTTCAGAACCTCTACTCCTCGACTCACAATATGAACTCTTAATTCCATATTCCCACTATTTAGGCACTATTCCACATCTCACTGATCATTTCTCCATGAATCAACACTTCAGATTGGTATGTGGAAGGGTTTTCTTGAATGATGATGATACTATTTCTTCAAACATCCCTTCAATTTATACAGTTGTGGTTTTGATTTCCTAAAATATCTACTTCCATATGACCATTGTTTTAATTATATCTGATTTCCTCTAATCTAAATACCCATATTCATCTCACAATCGACAACATCTGGACTAGGAGAGTTCTACTACCTCACATTCCATCTTATTTCTATCACTGAGTGGGGTTTCTTTAATTACGGATCCTATCCCTCTAATTTTCATTGGGTAAGATTTATAGGTTTCAATTTATTGTCTTCTTTATTTTCATATTTTACTTGTTTAAGATTTAGTTGTTTTGAATTATTTCATATCATATAGTTTATTTGGTTTATTAATTATTTTTATCAGGTTTCATTGATTCATTTATTTACTCATTTTCAATCCCTTGCAATAGTCCCCCTTGGACAGTGGAAGTAGTTACTGGAGTCGAGGGCATATATTTGTTACTAGTCGAATGCCTTTAGTAATTTTAATGTTTATTCAGTAATTTAATAACATGTCTTTGTGATTTTTATAGTTTCTTAACTCAAATTTTATGAATACCATTCCTATAAACATCAATGATAACCTATTCAATTGTCTCTCCATATCTAGGTCAAGACTTCTAATGCTCACCAATAACATGAGTGTACTCTCAAATCCTCATACTCTTCTTAACCCGTAGTCTATTCTACATAAGTAAAATACCACTGGTAATCCTTCACCCTCTTATTAGAAAAAATTAATGTCAAATTTCTATTACTTAAAACTTTTCATAGTAAAAGTGGTTATATATTGTAATGGCATAAATCATTATCCCATTCCATTGGAAGGCACTGAAAACCATTGACATGTTATGATTTTTATTTTCCTTTAATTAATATTTAAATTATAGCTACCTTCATAATTTATAATTTCATAATATATTATATTTTTTAAACATTAAATATCAAAAGCATGTTTTACACCTTACAAAATTATGAAAATGATGTTTGAAATGAATTATAATTCCAAATAAACTTTTAAGGATGAGAGATAAATTCAAAATCTATTATAGATAATATTTTTTCTCACTAAATACCATTTAGGCCCCTTCATTTCATCCATAAAACATCCATTTTTCATTATAATTATTTATATTTAATGAGATTTATTTATTCATGATGATGAAATCTTTTCATGCTTATTAAAGTTTGCACTGTAAAAGAGATGACAATCATAGTTTTAACCATAGTCTTATTTCACTACATAATCTTGTGTGTTTACTCTATTCCATGAATGACCTCCTACTTAGTTCTTAGATGCAATTTCAGCCCAAAAAATATTAGCGAAAACACCATTAAATTAATATTTTATTATTCAAATCAGGTGGAATGATTTAGCATAAATATCATTCTTATTTTATTCTGTTAATTTTTTCATTCAGAGTCAATTCATAATTTTCAATGATTTTATTACGTATATTCTATATAGGTTTCTCATATAAGAATCCAATCTAACTTCTAGTACCATCTATCTCCCCTTTACCATTCACATATTTCTTTCCATCATCAAACAAATACACGACTAAAATTCCTATAGAAGCAAAGGGTGAGACAAGTCTTAACAAGGGCCTAGTTATTCAATTATCTAAGACTGAGTCATAGAATTGTGTAGTAAATAAATGTATCAATTAGTGTTTAAATTATTCCTATAACACATCTCAAACTCATGAAAACCATATGAAGCTAGACTTTATATTCCATTAGACAACCCTTCACTGTGATAATTTATTAGGCCTCACAAAGAAACCAACCCTCAATTGAGGTCTTTAGTATTTTATTTCTATATAGAATCGAAAAATATAGTAGGTGTATAGTAGAAAAAACAAGGGAAATAGTAGGGTAAGAAGAAGAAAGAGTACCTGAGAGGTCAATTTTAGGGAAGATACAATTTTAACACTCTCTAATGTGCATTCATGTTAGATCAATGTTCTTTACTCAACATCGCTACCTCTCACTCTTCTCATAATTCATCTATTATCCCCTAGGAAGATTCTTTAAGTTTTTCTAAATTTCATTTTTTTCAGTTTCAAACTCACTCTATCATTATACAATCCACATTTTTGAAATTTTTACTTTCCTGAATTTTTTTTGATGACACGTGTTAATGAATGGTTATTATTTGACCATATAATGTAAAAAAGATAAGAAATAACCATTGATACAATATTTGAATTAGGCACTAACTTTATTAGTGTTAATTAAGAATCACAGATCTTTCCTAATTCAAGATGATCACTTAAAAGATAAATACCCATGAAATATATTTTTAAGTTTTCAGATCTTATTTAAAAGAGGACCCTACATTTTGATTGTATCTTTAAGACAACCTTGCATGTCTTCACCATTCCAAAGCAGTTTCTGCTTCATTTATTACATGTTTTATTTCCATTGACTTAACATGTTTTTTCTATGATTTAGTTCAAATTCTATATTAATACATCTTCATCCAAACCTCAACAATTTCGAACCCCAAAATATTCCAACCAAAACATAAAAAATATAACTTTTTTGCATCCATGTGCATCATGATGACACCATTTCCCACACTCACATGACCATGAATTCAAATATATCCTAAAATAAAATATGATCAATCTGATGATAGTGGAATTGTTATAGACTAAACTGGGGACCGTACTTAGGAAGTAACATTCATGTATTTTATGTCTATGATTTTGAGATGATCATGTGTAGTTTTTTTGTAGGATATGTTTAGGTTTTGAATTATTTTATTTTATGTTTCTCCATAATTTAGTGGATGAGAAAGGGGAGTATAACAGGAAGAGATAGTGAAACAACTTAACATTACACTGGATAAGATTATCTCCCTCCCTCCCTCATAATATAAAACTATCACAGTCCATTTTTACATATATATTAATTTGGTTTAATTTAAGGATTTGAAATTACAGGAAATACATGAGATCTATAAAGAAGGAAGGTCTGGTATAAGCTGAGTAGGTTACTAGTTCTCTCCCTGTTTTTATTCAGTGATCACACTAGATCCTTTACAGAACACATCATCATTCCCATAAGACATGGTAGAGGTTTGGGCTTATCATGCTGTTTGGATCTATTACAGAACACATCATCAACTATGTACCTCATTCATATTAGGATATTGATATATTTTAACTTTTTTTCCCACATTTAGGAAGAGAAGAACTTCTTTTTAAAAAATAATGCATTTGATTTAAAAGAAGCATTGATCATATTTGGAGAAATTCTTATCAAAATAAGAAAATGACAATAGCATTTTTTTGAAGTGTTCTAAAACCTGTTTATTTTGAATGATGTTTTTTCAGTAGGAAAAATACATATACCAAATTTATGAAATGAAAAATGTGATTAGGAAAGAATTTTTTTCCAACATTTAGATTATAAAGGAAATCCAATCCACCATAGAAAATATGAAAAAAAAATTTATTGAGTGATGTCAAAAATGTTATTTTGTTATATATTGAGGTTCTTGAGTGTTAATTATTAATTATTTTTTATTACGTTGATATTTTTATGTTGTAAAATCTATGGATTCTCCTAGGAAGCTTCTATGAATAGAGTGACAATATCAGTTCACTATTTTTTTAAATGAAAAAGTAGTGAAGGATGAATCCATCATGTTTGATATGGAATATTGTTTTCTTCTACTTTAATTTCTCAAGAAGGCACCAACAATGTATAGGATGAAAGGCTTGGATTGGAAGAATTTCATGCAAGAGGGACCTAATGGTTAGTTTTCCTTTGAGCATTTACATTCTACAATTTACATTACTATTTTTGAATGTTCTAATAGGATGATGAACTTTTGGATTCATGAGTTTTCAGATCTCATTATCAAATTTTATTATCTAATAATTTTACAGTGAAGGTGAGGGGTCACTATGAAGCCTTGGTATTTCCAGCAGGAGCTGTGGATGCTACTAGGCAAGGGAATCCTAGCCTTAAATGGTGCCATCTGGTCACAACATAGAAAAACCATCACCTACAAAACCATCACCCGAAAAACCATCACCCCTCACCATGTGGAAAAGATACAGGTAGGTACCCCTATGACTCACACACTTTCACACACTTTTAACTCTTCTCCAGACCATACATCCAAATATCATGAATACTCATGCACGTAGGGCGCGATGACTGAGATGAGGAGAAGCACCACCATACTTGTGGTTTCATGGAAGCGGATAACAACGAAATAAAATTGTGGGACTGCAGAAATAATGGTGGAAGGCTGTGTGGGAGTCTTTATAGAATAAGTGATCTCTAGGATGATGTACCCTCCCTAGGGATGGAGTTTATTCCATAAATGAAGTCCGTCCTTGATGCCACATATTCCCCCACCATACCCTATATAATTCCCTTCACAAGGCATGCAGTTTTTCTTATCCATATTATTCAAATAAAATTTTTGCATCACACATATTTATCATCAAGAATCTACTGACCAAGTGGAACATGGAGTCATGGAGAAAATACGGGATATCTATAACCTGATCATGGATATGGTGAGGGGTCTCTGCGAAGCACCATTAACATAGAAGTGCGCCATATTTATTTCCCTAATGTGCTGTTTTATCCACAATTTCTAACTCAACAAGAAACTTGGTGATATTATGATTAGTAGTGATATTATGCTTCCATTTTCCATTATTTATTAATAAAAATGTACAATAAATGTTTCTTTTCCTTGAAATTTAAATATATTTTATGATTATTTATAATTGATAATGTGTAGTATTATCTGAAATCTATCCCATTTACCTCATAAACCACTCATATAGATTCACATATTTAGTATATATTAACACTCTTCACCTCTTTGTTTGTGCTTTCTCTTTGGTTTGTGTTTTAGCCGTTGTCATTGGATGGTGCTCATTGAGCAACTTTGGGGAAAGTTTCCATATAATCGATAAAAACTATAAGTGATTTTATATATTTTTTATGTTTTCATCTAGGATCAATGTCATGTTCCTAAACTAAATTTCATTGAAAAACTTTAAGGGGTGAAAGTTGAATTTTGTATATAAGGAATATAACTCGGTATGAACAGTCTTGAAGAATACTGGAAAATTCTTTGATGGTAGAGGGGACCTTGATAACTCTAACTTCTCTATGGGGGACTTCTGGTTAGGAAAATTCATTAGATTGGATGAAGTTATAATTGTCTCTTTGGATTTTAACAAGTATTATCAAACAAACATTATGAGTGATGAACAATGAATCTAATATAGGAGAAAAATTGATATTTCCATAACATTTTTGATTTGTAGCTATCAATATTACATTCATTACTATCACTGTAGTATATATTTATTGATTTTTAGATGCCTCTTGGAGAAATGTTTTTTGAGATTCTAGGGATGAAATCTACTGAGATTCTGATTGGTGAATTATTTGAAGTATAATAGGAGATAGATGTTTCTAATTCCCTATATATATATAGCCACATGCCAAAAGCCCCAAATCCAGTTCATGTTCAATCAATGGAATCATCAAATGCAACCACCTTTTGGCATTATTCACATGTTCATATTTTGTGCTTTAATATCTATAGGTATTCATGCATATTTGGAGAACACTCATGACATGTTGTGTCAAGTTTAGTTTAAATCCACTATTCTATCTTCATTCGATTCATGAGATCATTCAAATGTATTATTTCCTTGATTTTCAATTTATTGAAAATAATAATGATTGTGGTTCAAACTGATACTTTTCATTTTATATGTTCTAATATTCATATCTAATATGTTAAACCACTATTTTTCATTATGTTTATCAAAATTAAAGCCTTTTAATGCACATATTTAATTTATAAATCAATACATTATATTATTTAATATTTCATTTGTCTAATGTTTTTAGTAACATTAAATTACGAGCATATGAATATGAATTTTTAATTAAATGATTATGTTGTGAAAATGAATATGTTGGGTACTTGTTATAACTAAATAGTTTTAAAATCAATTAATGAAAAAAAACTAATTAATTTCAATTAAATATAATTACTCGCAATAAATAATAATTATTACTAATATTAAATAAAATAAATAAAATAAAAAAACTTGAAACAAAATCTTTTGGAAGATGTAAAACTTGAAATTTGATCCCTTGTAACATTTCAAACTCTAAAAAATTTAAACTAAGAAATATAAGAACAGAGAGGGTGAGAGAAGTTTAGAAAATTTGTGAATGAAAAAAATCCGAGGGGTGGGGGTATATAAAAGTTAGATCATTCACGATGGGTACCGTCACAAATAGTTAGGCGGTTATTAATTGAAGTGGTTGTAAAAGATAATATTTGCAATGAGACCCATAAAAAATAATATCAAGATGACACATTATTTGCGACAAGCCATTGTATATATTATTTTTTACGACGAGACCCATCATAAATATTCAGATGGTTATTAATTGAGGAGGTGGTAAAAGAGAGTATTTGCAATGGGTCCCATTGTAAATACTGTCATGACGACACATTATTTGCGATGGGGAACCTCCCCCTTCATAAATAACAGAAACCCAAGAAGATTATTTGCGATGGGGGTTTATCCCTTGCCACAAATACTCTTCTCTCACTAAGGCACGCATGATGCGCCAAAGGTATTTGTGATGGACCATCGTAAATAACTCTTTTTATGGACTATTTGTGTCAGGTCGAAATTCCAATCGCAAATAGTCTTTTTTGATGGACTATTTGTAACGATCCCTACTCCCATCGCAATTGACCCATAAAAAATAGTCGAAATTCCCATAGTGGTAACAAATTTCTTGGCTTCTTGAGGCATCCTAGGTAACCCTTTTATCATTTATAATAGTACTGGTTATCTGCTTATCAAGTGTGTTAATATTGTTTGAGCGGATGCCCTCAAAATTCATTATTTCAGGACTCCTTGACTTTTTTGGGCTTGGACCATCCCTTTATTTTAATAAAATCTTTTAATGTTGGATGGATGGATTGTTAACTTTATCCTGACCATGTTCTCTATCAATATCCATTAGAACAAAATTTTTAGATTTCTCTTCCATGTCCATGTTTTTATACATAGAACCCTAGTATGTGTTATCTACAACATCCTTCATACTACCCTTTCTCTATTTTAAAGTGGAGGTCTCATTAATTTTTTTTCTGTGGGATTTCAAAAACGATATTTTGAAAAGTCAAACCCCTAGTTTTTGATCATGAGTTTAAATTGCGAGGACACAATTTATTGAAGGAGGGGAGAATGTAACACCTCAAGACTTTACAATATTTTCATTTTTGAATAAATTTAATTTTTTACAAGCTTGATTTATACACAACACCATATTAATCTTACACTATACACAATAATGAGTTGGCTTACATCACACACAAGATCCAGTTTTACCGAACAACAATATATTATTAAAATATTATTATTTAATATAATAAGATATAACCTTGTTTTTAAGTTGGAAGTTATAATTATTATTAACTAAATTATGAAAATATATGGTTGAATTCATTAGTTACAAATTAATTAGAAATTAATATAGGAACCAACTAAATATATAGGATTTTTTTTATAAAAAACTATTTTTATGATCACAAAGTTGTTTTATCCTAAGAAATTAAATTAATTACTATTAGTGAATGATATTAATGAAATATATATGTTATATATTTAATAAAATATTTTTGATATTCATTCAATAAATTTTATAGGCATAATATAAGAACAACCCCAATATTACACATAAAAACCTATATTTTTATAAAAGCAGGTTTACCGTCTTTTAATGGAAAAGCTATTTTAAATACAGTTTTTACATTTTTGTATACTTAATTTGAAAAAAAACTTCTTATTTAAATTGGGATTTAAAAATTTACTTTGGTTGAATTATTGGTATTTTTCTAATAAGTTTCATGTTTTGATGAATAGTGAAAAATACTAAATTTTAGTTGAAAACAACTTTTTTCATTGAAATAATTTATAGTATTAAATAATATTTTTAATTGGTTTTAAATTATAATTAGATAATTTTTTTATCATTTAATATAATTTATTAAATTATAATCAATTTCACATTGAATTTGGATATAAAACCATTTTAATCTTTTGAACACTTTCACTTTAAAAACTCGTTTTCTCATTCAACCAATAAGATTAATTTTAAATTGATTATTGAAACTTTTGTGTTTTTAATTTTGAAAAATAGATTCAAAATTTATAATAAGTGGGTAAAAATTATTTAAATAGGTTTCTTTTATTTTTGGGCATATGAATAGGAAATTTACTAATATTTTAATTACCACAATTAAGGGTAAATTAGGTAATTACTCATAAAAATTATATTATAAAATTATCCTAACACTTGTACTAATTTTATTGGATGATATATTGTTGACCAAAATCATATTTGAGCCAATTTTATGTCCTCTTGGAGCCACTTGTATGACTTTAATACTTTTATAGTATTTTATTCCAAGGGAAGTCTAATATGTCACACTCTTGTTTTTAATAAGTATTACATTTTTATATATGGTTATTTAGAGGATATCTTCAACTATAAATAATAATTTAAAATATAAAATGTTTATATTAATCATAATTTTTTTAATTTTTAGGGAAGAAATAATTAAAATAATGGCTTTCACAATGATGATGCAATAATTGTTTAATTATTAGACATATCAAATAAATGTTATTAAAAATATTAAAATAAATATAATTTTATATAATTTATATCATCCATGAATTTTCTATATTACCTATACATATTATGTATGTATTAAAGTTTTTTTGAAGTTATATTGTGTATTTATATTTTTTAAAAAGTCAAGAAATGAATAGTGTCAAAATTGACATTAATGATATTTTAAAATAAATAATAATTTATTAAATGATATAAAATTTATAAAAATATAAAATTTGAAAAAATAATATTAAAATTTCATCCGTGACGCATTTATAATTTTTTTTATTTTATAGTAACTATATTAACCCTTAAAGTGTAAAAATCCATGTTGTCACAACAAGAGTTAAAGGATTCAACTCAGGGTTAAAGCCAAAAGATAAGGGTAATAATGTGACCTAAACTTATCTAAAAATTATTGATTTAGATTATTTAGACCCATAAACATATTATATTCAAAATAACTAACTTTTAATCCATTTCAATTATAAAATTATTTTATATTAATTTAATATTTTGAAGATTTCTAAGAGTGCCCCATCCCTCTCTTATAAAAGGGAATATCTTCTTCTCTTTTATTCACAATTAAGAACCTATTTGGTTTGGAAAAACACTATCCAAATCTCCTAAAAACTTCTCTGTAATCATCCTACAATCCTCCCTTTGGGAAAAAATCTAACCAAAGAAGTATTTTGGTATAAACCAAAAAGAGTTACCCGAAATCAAGGTAACATTCTTTAATGATCACTTTAGTATTATTTCTTTCCCAAATCCTACATTTATTATTATTTATTGTTTATATAATAATATAAGTATCCTAAATATACTAATATGGTGTTATATTAAGGGTTGTACCTACACTTACACACACTTCTATCTAATGGGTAACAAACATACCGTTTTTGTCTACGGTGAACTATCGCCTCACGAAACGATGTTGTTCATTTTTCATTTACCACCTATCATGGTTGGGAATTATGATATACACTCTATTTTTATATTATATATGTGGTCTTTATGATGTATTTATTCTTCTATAATTATTATATAACAAATAACTTCATTCTTTCCATTTTTTTAAATACGATAACTTCGTTTGTGGACGTGTGGATTACCACCCCCTCAAAACGATGTGATTCATTCACACTATACATAGAATGTATTAAGGATTATTTTAATAAAAAAAAGTGAAATATATGAAATTAATATTAAACTAGAATTATAATATAAATGAATTAATTTTCATTCTTTTAAATACAATAAAGAAATGGAAGTAGCATTCATGGATACATATGACATAGATACACGTGATGAAGGGTTTTCTCTCCGAACGACTTGGTGAATCCTCAAACCTCAATACCCAATCTATAGAAATCAAAGATGTTAGGATCTATCACTGCTAAATCATTTGACTCATGGCCTCCTTTGATCCAGCATGGGAGATCTATTTCATCTCCAATGCTGCTCAAACAAAATAAAGCAAAATCCTAGATGCGAATGGTTCGGGACAAGCGACGAATGTAAAACCTAGGGGGATTTACTTCCTCGAAGCACTGAATGGTTCAGATCCATCCAAATAAATACTAACGAAACCTCCCATGTTCAAAAAAATGGATGATGGAGGATTCTCTGTGGAGGCCGATCCCGAAGCGATTCAACAACGAAATCAAATGTGTAAGTACTCTATCATGGGTCACATTGCTTACTTAAAAGGGGATAAACCTTGGTCGTATCTTGATATTAAGCCTTTAATTTCTCACTGTTGGGGTTTTACTAACTGGAAACTAGTCCCACTGGGTAAGGGTTATTTCCATATTTTGTTCTCCTCGCAGGAAGACCTAGATAGGATATGGAAGATAGGTAATCTACAACTCAAACCTAGTCTAATGAGTATCTCTGAATGGGACTTTGATTTTAATCTGAACACCCATAAAAATAACATGGCCCAGGTATGGGTTAGACTGCATAACATCAACTGGTTTTTTTGGCATCCAAAGAACCTAAATGACTTAACCTCTTGTGTTGGTACCCTTTGAAGATCGATAAAAGAACTTTAAATGGTGAGCTAGGATTATTTACAAGAGTTATGGTAGAAGTGAACCTAGAAACTAAACTACCAAACTCTATTGCCTTTAATGCTAAGGATTATAAGGATAAAGTAATAATTGAATATGAGAGAAATCCCCCTTTTTGTGATTACTATAAAATCATAGGTCACTCAATACTAAACTGTAGGGTAGTGCACAAACAATACTCACAAAATAGTGGTATTGAATGGACTTAGACCAAAAAAACAAAGAAAGATAAAGGTACCTCATTTGATAAACCTGAAACTTCCAAGAAGAACACTGAAAAGTGGGTTATCAAACCCAAGGCCTTGATTCCATCAGGGGTTGAAGAAAGAAAATCCTGGGCTAAATTAGTGGAGGAACATTAAAATGAAGCTGAAGATCAATGTATAACCCATGAAATCCAAAAAATGGTTCTAGAAATACTTAATCACCCTCACTCAATTTCAAAAGCTACAACTTTGGAACTCAATCCGAGACATACTAGCAAACAGGTGAAGGATTCTGATCATGCCTATACCCCTATAACACAGGAATGTATTTCACATACACCATTATTAGCCACCAGGATTTCAAACCACTTGCATGCTGACCCCCTTAAAAACTCACAAGGTGAAGAAAAGGATATATCTGTGGACAAATCTATCCAACCAGAACTCAATAGACCCCACCCTACTTCACTTATTATTGAAAATTCCAACACTGACTTTTTTATTTAGGATTCTGGTAGCGATAATCAACCTAAATATAAAATAAAATTTGTTGCCTCAAGTCCTATTATGTATGAGGAAAATAATTTCAATACCAATAGTTCTTACTATACAAAATGCTCCCCTATAGCTTATTGTTTTAATAATAGCAGCACCACCTCGATGGTTTAGGAACCTGCATGTAGCAAGCATTCTGAATAGGACTGCAATTCTACTGACTTAGCCGGTTTAGGTAAATACGTAATTTTGAACTATAACTCTGACCATGGAAAGCAGTAGGTCACTGTTGAGAACACATACCAGGCTTCTGATGAAAATGCCACATTAAAAACAGAACTGG
The DNA here is from genome assembly GCA_963277665.1 of Viscum album. Lineage (NCBI taxonomy): Eukaryota > Viridiplantae > Streptophyta > Magnoliopsida > Santalales > Viscaceae > Viscum > Viscum album. Next base: position 272,435,004 of record OY728135.1, read on the forward strand.
CTAGACAAAAGGAGTTACCATTGACTGCTCCAAACAGTCAATCGATTCCCCCTTCAATCACTAAAATGAGTGATACTACACCTTTGGCCACAAAAGACTCAGGTACTACTTCTACATTTATGTCTCAGTCTACTGGTATTCTCATTCTGTCATTCATAATGGTATTATGGTGAATTCTAGAAATCTGATTAATTCTCATGATGTGGTTCATACTAACACCTCTACTAGGAACACTGTAGATTCACATGTGAATACCTCTCTACATGACTTACCCATGAATAATGCTAAGTTAATCTCAACAATCAACCCCTTGGATGCTTCAAAAAATAAATAGAAGCGGAAAACTAGTACAAGAAATAATAAAAAACTTAGAAGATATTTTAGGAAAAAGGACACAATGAACAAAAAAAGGGGGAGTTCTAGCTCCAAACATAGGTCTAAATGAAGATTCTCTTCTGAAATTGTTAGGGTATTTCCAACTGTGACACACTTATCATATTAAAAAGAATGATCACTGCTCATTGCCGAATATTTTTTTCTATTGTTGAACCCAAAACTAATTATTCAACTAACTCTTCCCACTTATGCCAACATGCTTATTATTTCACAGGTGCAACAAAAAATTCCTCCAATGTTTAAACCCTTTGGGTTTTTTCACACATATCTCTTCAAAATGTCAAAGTCTTTAATGTCTATTAGCAATTCTTTACTTGTGACTTTGTAATTGATGGAACTCACTCCTTCTACTCCTTTATTTATGCTAAAAATAGATACCGAGATAGAAGACCCCTATGGAATGACCTTATATATTTAGGTACCAATATCAATACTCCTTGGTTTTTGATTGGGGATTTTAATTCCATTTTAAACACAAGTGAGAAAATTGGTCCAACTCATGGTATTATTTCCACAAGAGAATTAAAAACTTATATTAAAGACAACAACTTCATAGAAATTAATCTTACTGGTGCCAAATTCACTTGGTATAGGAGGCACTACAATAGGGTGGTTGCCTCAAAATTGTACAGAGCCTTCATGAACATCCCCGCCTTGGATAAATGGGACTCTATCTCTAGAATCACTCTCCATAAGCTTCACTCTGACCATCATCCCATTCTTGTCAATGTCTCCACCAAAAATATGAAACCTTTTCTTCCTTTAAGATTTAACAATGTGTGGCTTTCCAATGATGATTTCACTGACATCATCAAAAATATTTGGTTTTATATGTCTCACTTAAAAGATACCTTTGCTTGTCCTGTTAAAATAGAAAACCTCAAACAGATACTCAAAAGTTTGTGTAGTTACACTGCCAAACAGTTTAACAATGACATTCTTCTTCTTGAGGATAAGCTTAATCAACTTTAAAACAATAACACTAGCTCTGATTTCAACACTGATCCGACCCAAGAACTAAATCTTTCGGTTAAACTAAACTCTTTTCTCAACTTTAAAGAAAACATGAGGAAACAAAATTTTAAATTTAAATGGTTATCTAATGGTGACAGGAACACGAAGTTCTATAACTCACTTCAAAAATTTAGGAAAGCTTACAGACCTCTATCTCTGTCAAAAGATGGTGAAAACCTCTTAGAAAATGAGGCTAATATTGCTAATCATATTGTCTCTTACTTTGAATCCATATTCAATGGTCCTGACAAGAATAAAGACCTCATTACTGAGGTCCTTCCAAAAGTGGTAAATGATGAGGATAATGCCTTCCTTCTAAACATACCACTTGATCATGAAATTAAAGACACTGTATTTAGTTTGAATCCTGATAGTGCTCCAAGCCTTGATGGTTTTAATAATGGGTTCTTTCAGCATTATTGGGACTTCATTCATTTGGATGCTTGTAAATTTGTCAAATATTTCTTCTGCAATGGTATCCTTCCTCATGGTCTGAATTCTCAATTTCTTTCTTTGATTCCTAAAGTGGACAATGCTTCTGAGATACACCTATTTAGACCCATTGATCTCATTAAAAACCTCTTTAAAATCATCAACAAAATCATTGCTAATAGAATTTCACCTATCATGGAAAAAATTGTTTCCTGGAACCAATTTGGCTTTATTAAAGGTATATCCATAAAATATTGTATCTGTCTTGCCTTTGAGTGCGTCAAAACTCTTAATAAAGTTAACAGAGGGAGTAATATCACTATTAAGCTTAACATCAAAAAATCTTTTGATACCATGGAATGGAGTTTCATATTCAAGGTTCTACAGGGCTTTGGTTTCAATGACTCTTTTATTGCTACAATCAGAACCCTTTTTAACTCGGCCTCTATTTCTATCATGATCAATGGTTCTCCCAAAGTCTACTTTAAATGCACCAAAGTTGTAAGGCAAGGTGACCCCTATCTGCCATTCTTTTCTCCATTACATAGGATTATTTTAGTCTTGTCCTCAATCATCTTGTAGAACATGATAAAATTAAACCTATTCATGTTTCCAGGAATGTGATGGCTCCCACTCACCTTCTATATGCTAATGACATCATCCTTTTTTTCAAAGTGATAAAAGAAATATTCGAAACCTCAAAAAATACCCTATCTCGCTATGAAGAAGTTTATGGTTAAACCATTAGCTGGAACAAATATTCTATCTTATTTGGAAAAAGCTTCCCCTCCAGCTGGAAAGGTACCATTATTAGTGACTTAGGCATTAAATATGGTTCCTTTACTTCTACTTACCTTGGTGTTCCTGTTTTTTGGGGCAGACCCAAGTCTTCTCACTTTTCTGAAATTGTTGACCAAAATTGTAACCAACTTTCCTCTTGGAAAGGGAAATCCCTTTCATTAGTAGGAAGATTATGCCTTGTCAAATCCACTATTTTTTCCAAACTAGTTTACTCTATGATGGTTTACAAATGGCCTATTGGGATCATAAAAAAAATGAACACCTTAATCAAAAATTTCGTCCTGGCCAGTAGTATGTTGGAAAGAAAGCTTGTGACTATCCCCTGGTCGACTTGTTTTAAACCTATTTATAAGGGTGGGATTAGCATAAAAAATATTAGATACTTTAATGATACCCTTCAAGATAGACTCACATGGAACCTTTTTTATAGAAATTCAGATTCTGTCTCTTTTCTCAAAAAAAGATTCCTTGGAAAACTCAAGGAAGGCAAATTGAGTTTCCTTAACTCCTCTATTTGGCCTTCTATTAAGAATTATTTTTCTTCCATCATGAATGATTCCATATGGATGGTTACCAGGGAGTCCTCTATAAATTTTTGGTTGGATAACTGGACTGACACCCCTCTTATTTCTATGAATCTTCCTGACCAAACTTCTGCAAACACTAGCTATTCTATTAGTGATATTCTAAATTCTCCCAATGATCATCTTCCTGAAGCCGTTATGAACATCATCTACAACTATCCTTTCTCAAACACTAATGATTTTTTAATTTAGAAACCTTCTCACAATGGTATGCTCAATTCCAAAAACTTTTACAATCATTTTTTTGTAATTCTGAAAGTGACTTTGATTGGATAATTTTTTTTTGAAAAACCCTAGATAAAGCCCTCAAGATTCACTCTTTTTTGGAACCTTTCCCACAACAGAGTTCCCACAGATAGATGCCTTCAATCGTTTGGTATTTAACTTTGCTCTAGATTTTGGCACTGCAATCAACACCATGAAGACACTAACCACCTATTCCTTTCTTGTGCTACTGACTCTGATCTATGGAACTATATTTTTGACATTTTTAACTATAGATGGTTGATTCTTGACTTTTTCTACACTCAACTAAAGAGATGTGTGGAAATGGAAAACTCTCATCAAATTAAGAACCTCTTCCTTACTGCTATTGCTGAGCTCCATCGTGTGATCTGGTATGATAGAAATACTATTACTTTTAACAAGTCCTCACTTAATCATAATTCAGGAAAGATGCGGATTCTTATTGCCATAAATGAAGATGCTTTGATGCAAAAGGGTCACTACAACAACACTGTTCATGACTTTATGATTCTGCGATGTCTTCAGATTAAAGGAATTTTTTGTCAGCCACGTCATACCTTTGAAGTGTTTTGGCGTGCTACCTTTCCTGGTTGGATCAAGGTCAATGTTGATGGTGCCTCAAAAGGCAATCTAGGTCCAGCAGGTTGTGGCACTATCTTCAGGAATCACCTTGGTCATATCCTTGGATGCTTTCTTGGAAATTGTGGCACTGCCTATTCTCTATAGGTCTAAAGGATGGGCATGATACATGCTGTTTCTTTCGCTAAGAATCATGGTTGGAACAATCTCTGGTTCGAAAGCAATTTGACCACCATGGTTAAAGCTATTTAAAACAATGTGACACACCTTGCATGGCCGGTCACTACTCGATGGATGGATTGCATCTACTCACTTCTCGACATCAACCTCATTATCACTCATATCTATCGTGAAGCTAATACAATTGCTGATGACCTTGCTAACAAAGGAGTAAATCAAGAAATTAATTGGATTTATGATCTTCCCACTGATCTTCTCCATCTTCATAATAAAGTTTATAATATGATCCCATCCTTTAGACTCATGGAATATTTTTCTTTTATTTAAATTGTTATGGCCTTTAAAAAAAACGAATGACATACCATATCCATGAACAATGAATTTCATTTCTTATCTCCAAATATTATGGATTATTATAAATACACATATAATGAATATATATGATATTTAAATCATGATTTAAATTCTTTATATGATTAAATCATTATCTAATTAATAGTAACAACAAGTAACAAGTCAAAACCTACCCAGAAAACTAGGAAATTAATACCTAAAATAATGAAAATAAAAGAAGATTGTTAACAAACGGGTAACAAGATATTATAAGAAGTTAATATATAATATTATAAATATGATTATGGTTCTTTTATAATTTAATAAAATTATTGAAACCATTATACATGAGGTTAATGAACATTCATCTAAAGGAAAGTATGAGGTAAGGGTTTCTTCCTGAACCTCAAATTTTCATTCAGGTTACACTTTCTCTCTCTTTATCCCTATGTAATTATTAATTATTATTATAAAATCCTCCTAAATTATGTTTTTATGTTCCAAAAATATTTTAATATCTCAATTATTATTTCTTTTATTGGGAAATTCATGTGTTATAAGGTTCATTTTTCAATTCCTCCCGATAAGCAGGCTCGATTAAAGAGAACTTCCCAATTTATTACCCATTTTCATGTACACTCCATAATTTATTTTAAGACAAAAATATTTGTATAAAATCACTATTTTTATCATGAAAAACTATTTTAGTAAATTTATAGGTCTATGTAAACAATTAATCCTTTTTCGGCTTAAAAAACTCTTATATTTTCTCTTAAACTGTACGGGAGTGGCCCATTTCTAAAGTTTCCTAAAAAATATTTTTACATGATTTCACCTAACTTAGAAATAATTTATGAAAAGAACCTAATTTAATTATCATTTCCTTTTATTTTCTAGGATATAAATGTTTACATTATGATTTTATGACAAATACAAATGATTTTTCCAAAAGAACTCCTCTTCGCAAAGTAAAAGGGTATTTCTCTCAAGAATTTCCCAATGATTTTATTAGAGTATTTTCATATATTTAAACAACCTATATTGAATATTATGATTAATTGGGATTGATATTTTATGATATCATATAACATATTTTATTAAATGGTTTATGATCAGTTTGACTGTGGATGTGTTATCTTGATACCATTCACCATATTTCTTAGAATGGTTAGTGATGATGTTTACTCATCGGGGAAAGTTATTTACATTTCATATGTATATGTTGTTTATGTTTCAACTCATTCATATGGGGAATTAATTGGACTTAATAAGTTATGGGTGGAGACCAATATATCCCCTCGATGCATCGATAGGTATCACGAGACAAACCATATATGGACTTGGCTGAGATGTTTCCCATTTATTTTCAGATATAGATTTGACTGAGGCCTTAATAATTTATTTTTATATGTCTTAGATGACGCCTCAAAGGTATGTTTTAGATATCCAAAGTTATTCATTACATTATTATGAGATTAGTTATTGATATTCCAAGTGACTATTTAACTAGTATAATATCCACGGTTAAGTTTAATTCTTATGTGATTATTTATATGGAATTATTTGATCATCTTACATTCTTACCATATTATGCTCAGCTTATTGATTAAATGGAATGTGTTATGGTTAATCACATTGAAATAATCATTTATGCTTTTTTATGAAAGCTTCCGCTATATGTATACCCTTACTAAGAATATGACTTCACTACCTTGATATGTTTCATTTTCCCCTAGCATTTTAATAAGTGTACTAAGGAAATACATGCAAGGATATGATAAATGTAATAAAGTTATCCTCAAATGAAAAATTAATTATGTTGTAATTAGTTTATTTAATTTTAATAAAAAACTAATGTATATATCTGGTTTACCAATACTAATAAACTAATCGGTCCTTTGGGATGTGATTTACTTGTATCTATGCTAATATAATAAAGTACTACACTAACTCTGGGCTTCTGGGTTAGGGCATTACATTTGGATCCTATTTTTGTAATGCTATTATGTTTTTATCTTTAAAATAATTTAATATTCATTTAAGAAAAAGTAGGGTCACTATATAAGACTTCACTAAGGCTGTTTATATAAATATAGAATCTTTATAGGCTAATAAGAAGAGGATCTCACAGATACATCTACACATAATCAATTTCAAAATAGATTTGTTTTATTCAACAATGCAGTTGTGAAAACCAAATCTAAAAGTATATGGTTCAAGGAAATTAGAAGGGAATATTTCATATTAAAGGAAGAGAATAATGTTCCTTTAAATTTAGATCCCCTACCCACAAGAAAAGTAAGGCTTGATATGAAATTGGACAACAATAATACAAATATAGAACCAGTCTATAAGAACAAACTTTCAAGGGTTCTATTGGTGTTATGGTAATCATGAACACAAAGCCTATTATTTATAGTTTAACCTATATTTACCAGGAGATAGGTAATAACTAAGGCATAATTTGAGTGACAAAGTGAGGAAAAAATCTCAAAATAAATAACGTAAGATCAAATCTGCACTACGACTATCTACACAATTTTTTCTAGATTTCGGAAAAAGTTTATGGAATATGGAGTTTGGAAGGTCACAAGGCCGAGGTATATGTGACAAGGTTATAAAGAGAGGTTACCCATGATGTGAAAGGGAATAATTTTCAAAATAAAAATTGTGGTAATTTATGTGGAGAATTCGATAAGACTTTGAATGTTAAGAATGAGTGCTTAGTTGTTTGGACAAATTAATTAAAATTGGATATATAATTGGAGGAAGCTTAAAACCATACTGAGGATGAAGTAAAATGATAAAATAAGTTTTTATTGAATATTTTACTAATAATAAATGACATAATTTCCTCAAATTGTGTTAAATATGTTTATTTATAGAATATTTTGGATTAGATCATTCATTTGAAAATTTGATGAAAATTCTAGTTTTGACCCTTTAAAGTAAATTGTAGTATTTAGGATATAAATATTTTTTAGTGACTTATTTGAACTTAAAATTTTTAAAAGTGTTCCTAAATCAATGGGATATAACTTTCATTAAGGAAATCTGAGCTAAATCATTCATTTTAATGGAGTAAATGGGCCATGAAGTCAAAGTTGGACTGGACTCGCTAGATTAGAAACCAATTCAGTATTTGGGCCATAATATCTTCATACATTCTTGTATTGGTAAAAAATTTGAAAAAAATAGAGGAACCAATTTTTCACAAATAATATTTATTTAAAGATAGATGGTTCATACGTTTTCAAGTTCAAATATTCAGTTCAAGTTGGATTATAATATTTGGTTGAATTTCCTCATTCACACATGAAAAATCATATAACCCTAGCCTTACCTCCAATCTATAAATATGTATTTTTATCATATTATAAGTTGTTACACTCCAATTATCTAAACATTTCAATAGGGGTATCACTTGAAGCAAGGATCCCTTCATCGAAGCCTTCTTCTTCTTCTTCACTTTGTAATGTTTGTGTTTTCATAATAAAAATCTTATTATGTGTTCTTTTTATTATGTTTTATTAAATTTTATTATTATATAATCATCCTATTTGTTCTATAAATCAATAATATAAACTTGATTATGTTATCCCCTTTTTATGACATTTGAAAATGCAAAACATCTATACGATGACTACACCACCCATGGAAGAGTAGTTTTTATTAGTAATAGATCTAACTCTAACCTTATTCATTTTTTTATTTTTAATCAATGAGATACTTTAATTCACATAATATTATTTATGAATTGAGTTTTTAAATTAAAATAAACTAACCAAGAAATTGAACAATTAACACAAAATACATGAGGTCGAGAATTGTGTGAATTGTGAGAGAACAATCTTAATCGGTAAAACAAAACAATACAGGATCAATTTATAGATTTAAAATATAATACATAAAATCAATTAATACTCAATTATAGTATGTATATGATCCCTAATTTACCACTTACCTTGAGCTATCCTTGTAAAGAAAATCAAATCAGGGTGCTCTAATTGCACGTTCTGAAGCTAGCCTAGGGTTTAATTCAATTCATCTTTATGGTTTAGTTAATTCTCATAGGGTTCAAGGGTTAAAAAATTAGGTTATAAAAATTATGTGGATGTTAAGTTAAATTATAATTATTAATAATTAATTGAATATATATAGTTATATCTATTACACCTTTTAAAAATATTTTCTAAAAAAATATTTTCGTTGAGTTTTATCAATATAATTTCAAAAAGAAAAATAAAATAAAAAAATTCATTCTTCTCCCAGAATAAATCTTAAAGATTTATAAAAATAAATAGCCCCAATAATTTTAATTAGTTTGTTTATTTTATTTTATTTTATTTCCAAAATAGATTTAATTTGTTGTTCTAATTACTTCCTCCTTTAAGAAATGGCCTTAGTCACCCACTCTACTACACCTAAGAAGTAAAAATTACACAAAATTTGAGAGCACCCATGATAGTGACTTTAAAATTGGAGATATTTATGGGAGGAATGTACTTATTTCCACCAATTAGAGGTATTTTTTTTAAATTTTCATTTAATTATCTTCTTCTCTTCTTTCTTCCTTATTTCCTATTACTCAATTTTTTTTCTTCCTTATTTTTTAGACCAACAACTCAAATCCTTATCTTTTTATTGTGGTTCAATTTTCTTCATTTAATTTTTATTTGATTTATGAAATGAAATAATCATTAGGATCTATTTTATCTCAACCCTAATATTGAATGCATCCTTTAAGCTCGAATCAGACAGTCTCAGTCTACGAGAAGTTTCAACATTCACCTAGTTGGGGAATTCCTCTATTATGGGAACATTAAAATTAGAAAAACATATGAATAAAACCTAAAACAATAAAAAATGGTTACCAATATTGATAATTAACTTAATAGAACCATTTGAGAATTTTCTATACCAGATATTAACTATCAACCAAATTGTATTTCATACCCAAATTTCAAATTGTACTTCAAACTAAAATCAAGATTGATACACCTTATTATAAAATTTGATGGCCTATTTGGAGAGGATCCAAACAAAAATTTAAAATAATTTAATGTGGTTTTATCAACCTTGAAACCAAGAAATATCTCTAAAGATCTAATCAAACTAAGTTAATTCACATTATCACTTGAAGGAATTGCAAAAGATTAGATGTATTATTTACAACCTAAAGACGTAGCATGTTGGAATGATTTGAAACATATTTTCTTGAATAGATTTGTTCTAGTATCAAGGACCACTACCATTCATAAAGAGATCTTAGGGATAAAGTAGGAACAAGTGGGTTCAATTTATGAGTACTAGGAGCAATTCAAGAAGTTATGTGCAAGTTTCCCACATCACCAAATCAGTGAGAAACTTCTCATCCAATAATTTTATAAAGTCCTCATGCATATGGATAGGAGTATGGTGGATGCTAAGTATAGAGGGAATTTTTTTTGAAAAAACACCAAGAGATGTATGTGAATTTATTGACATGATGTCACAAAACTCCCAACAATTTGGTGATCAAGGTACACCACATGTTAGAGGAGTATTAGGTTAGTCCTTCTATTGAAAATAATTTAATAGATACCAAGTTGGAAGAATTAACCATTATGGAGAGACACATTTATTGTTCCTAGTTACAAGAGATGGAGGATAGCACAATAGTATTCACTGGGAGACCATAGAAGCATAAATGAAAAACACGTCCTCAGAAGAAGTATGATTCCTTTGCACCAACATAAAAACAAGGGTGGAAGGATCAATCAGATATGAGGTATGGATATAGACAAAAATAAAGGAACCTTTTCAACAAAACTTCAAGTATCCTCTGCCTTACCAACATGGATTTCAACAAACCTAAAGTATATTTTATGCCCAAGCATCAACAAGTCAACAAAAAGGTAATTCTCAGAAAAAGGTAGATTCTAATACTAATGACCTTTTGAAATAAATTTCTCTTAATCAAAAAAATGATCTGAAGAGTCAAGGTTCATAGTTAAGGGAGTTGGAGACTCAAATGAGCTATATTTCCACCACCCTCCATGAAATGGTAAGTAATAACTCTAAAAATATTCCTTCCCAACCTACTCCAAATCTCAAGGATAATGTCAATTCCATCACATTGAGAAGTATGAAGAAAATGACTGATACATATACACCTACCATTCCACTGAGATTCACCTTAACTCTATATAATCCTCATTCAAGACTAGCTGATGAGAAACCCAAGAAGAAATAAAAATGTAAGAATAATATTGATGATGTTCCTCATAAACTCCTTACATTTACTAATAGAGTTTTACAAACCAATAATATGTCTAAAGAGGTGATGCAAAAAGAGGTTTTGGATACATTCAAGTGTTTTGAGATCAACATCCTTCTTCTTAATGAAATTAAGAAAATCCCAAGGTATTCCAAATTCTTAAAAGAAATTTGTACCAATAAAATAAGGATCAAGGGAAATGAGAGGATCAATTTTGGAAGGAATTGTTAGTAATCATTACACAAACTTAAGAAATGCCAACAAAGTGCAAGGATTTAGGGACATTCACTATCCCATGAACCTTAGGGGAGTTAAACTTTTCTGATTCTTTATGTGATTTGGGATATTCCATAAATGTGATACCTCACTCTATATTCTATTATTTATAGGTTGATGAGTTGAATCTGATGAGATTAGTGGTACATTTGGAAAATGGACCAACATCATATCCAAAAGGAGTCCTTGAGGATGTACTTGTTTAGGTAAGATACATAGTCTTTCTAGAAGATTTCTAAATTCTTAACATAGAGGATAATAAGCTAAATTCTCATGATCCCATTATATTTGGTAGGACCTTCTTCAAAAATTAAAAATAAATCATAAATGTCCATGAGGGTACTCTTTTCATGGATTTTGTAGATGAAGTTATGATATTTAATGTTATGGAATCCATTAAGTACCCATCATAAGACCATTCTATTTTTTATCTCTCATTTCAAACCACCAAGTAAAAACCCCATGGATTTTGAGTTTCCTATACTTAGAGTGATTATGAGAATTGGTTCTACATTGATGCATAAGATCAATTCCACACCTGTTTCTAATGAAAAAACTCTCTTGGATTTTATATTGATGTGGATTCATATTATGATTTTGATCATGTTCACTCTGATTATAACATGGATATAGATTATACTGATGGTTTTGATTCATTATTTTCTAATTTTGTTGATGTCTGTTCTGATACTGATGTTCATTTTGCACATATTTTAGTTCCTTCAATGTCTGTATCCATACATGACCCACCTACATTGGAACTCAATATATTTACACAAAATATCAAATACTCATACTTGTTGAGTGATGATAGATTACCTGTTATAATTGCTAACAATATCCCTTTTGAACATGAAGATTTTTTTTGAATCTTTTGAGGGAGAAAATTAGGGCAGTCAGATGAACCTTGACTGACATATCTAGTATTAGACCCTCCATTTGTATGAATAGGGTTCTTTTGGAATATGGGGATAAACTAGTTAGGTATCCACAATGGAGACTTAATCTAACTCTTTTATAAGTTTTTAAAAAAGAAGTTGAAAAATTGATCGAGTAAAGTATCATTTATCCCATTTAAGATTCCCAATGGGTGAGTACTATTTAGGTTGTTCATAAGAAAAGTGGTGTTACTATTGTTAGAAATGGGAGAGATTATTTGGTTCGAATGAGGGTGAAAAATAGTTGGCATGTGTGTATTGATTATAGGAAACTAAATCAATCCACTAGCAAGGACCATTTCCCCCTCCCATTTATTGATCAAATGCTTGAGCGACTAGTTGGGAAGGCACAATATTATTTCTTGGATGAATTTTATAGATATTTTTAGGTTCCTATAAATCCAAAGGATCAGGATAAGTCAACATTACCTTGTCTATTCAGTACATTTTCCTACCGAAGGATGCCGTTTGGACTTTTCAATTCCCCAGGTACCTTCCAGAGATACATGGTGAGTATTTTTTATAATTTCATTCAAACCTACATTGAGGTATTTATGGATTATTTTATAGTGTATTTATCTTTATTTTATGAATTTATATTTAGTTTGGGGAAGGTTTTGAATCATTATATTGAGAAGAATATGGTTTTTAACTTTGAAAAATGTCATTTCATGGTAGATTATGGCATTGTATTAGGGTATGTAGTGTCAAAACATGGAATATAGGTTGATAGATATAAGGTAGATATTATATCATCCTTTATATATCCTTCATGTGCATGTGATTTGAGACCATTCCTAGGGAATAAAGGCTTTTATTTACACTTTATAAGATATTTCAATAAGATTTCTCTACCCTTATATTGATTTCTTCAAAAAGATATTGAATTATTTTTTAATGATTCTTTAAGGGTGTCATTTGATGAGCTAAAGAAGAATCTAACCACTCCATCAATCATATAGCCCCCATGAAGGGATCTTCCTTTTGAGCTAATGTGTGATGTGTCCAACTTCACGGTTGGAGTTGTCTTATCTCAGAGGGTGGAAGGGTGGTCCCATGTGATTGATTATGCATTGAGGAATTTAGATTCATCCCAATAAAATTACACCACAAAGGAAAAGGAGTTTATTTATATTATATTTGGTTTAGATAAATTCCTTCCATATTTATTGGAATCTAAAGTAGTTATTTTTTCTGATCATATAGCTCTGAGGTACCTCTTGAATAATCCAAATGAAATTCCCAGACTTATCTAATCAATGCTCCTTCTTCAATAATTTGATATTGAGATAAAGGAAAACAATGGGTCAGAGTACTTGGTGGTGGACTACATGAGTAGGATTACTCACACACTAGAGGCTGACACCTTGGACTAGGTACCACTTTACAACACTTTCCCCAATGAGAATCTCTATTTCATTTCAGGTACACATCCTTGGTATGAAGATTTAGTGAACTAACTTGTTGCCTATGAAATTCCTACAAATTTTAAGAAACAAAAAGTCCCAAAATTAATGAGAGAGTATCGGTATTATTTGTGGGATGATCTATACCTATGACGCTTGTGTAGCGACCAAGTCATTAGAATATGTGTTCCCAATCATAAATTTGAGTTTGTTTTTCATTTATTTCATACACTTTCTTATGGTGGACACTTTGGACCCCAATTGATAGCTAGTAAATTATTTTACTCTAGATTATATTGGCTTAACTTGGTCCATGATGCTCATGTGTTTTGTAAGTCATGCTCACATTTCCAACACATTGGAAGCATTTTTGAGGAGAAAAAAGATGCCCCAAAAACCCATATTATTCTATGATATTTTTGATGTATGGTGAATTAATTTTATGAGTCCTTTTCTAAGTTAATTTGGTTTATTTTACATTTTTGTTTCTATTGATTATTTTATAAAATAGGTGGAGGCCAAGGCCACCAAAACTGATGATTCTCATGTTGTAGTGGATTATTTCAAGGCTCAAATTTTCTGCAAGTTTGGAGTAACAATGGCCATAATAAGTGACCAAGGGACACAATTTTGAAATCATAATTTGGCTTCCCTCATTTGGAAGTATGGATCAACATATAAAACTTTTACTCCATACCACCCCCAAACAAATGGCCAGGCTGAGGTTTCAAATCGGGAGTTGAAATAAATTTTAGAGAAAATCATGCAGCCGTATAGGAAGTATCGAAGAAAGAACTTAGATGATGAACTATGGGATTATAGGATGACATACAATAATCCCATTGGTATTCCCACATTTAAGATTATTTTTGGGAAATCTTGTCATATACCTATGGAGGTCGAGCATTAGGCATATTGGGATATATATAAATGCAATATGGATTTGGCTGAAAATATTATTCAAAAGAAGATGAAAATTAAAGATCTTGAGAAGACTCAATTTTCATCATATGAGAACTTAAGGCTCTAAAAGGAAATATCAAAAGAATATCATGATAGAATGATCCAAGAAAGTGAGTTTCATGTAGGGGATAAAGTCCTACTATACAGTTCACAACTTAAGATTATGATCGGTAAGTTTCATTTCAAATGGTTAGGTTCTTATGTTGTATAAATTTTTTCCCTTATAGTGTAGTAAAGATTACACAAGAGGACATAGAAAGGAGCTTTAAAATCAATGGGAAACGTTTTAAGTAATACATTGAGGGATTCCCCACACATGCAGTTGATTACATCACACTACATGAGCCTATCATCACTTGATATTATAAAGTCATCCCTAACTATTTCACTTTAATATTATTTTTCCTATTTAAAATTCTAAATTTTATGTGCATTTTTCATTGAATTGGTTCACATTGAGAGTAATGAAATATTTTAAGTGTGGGGGAGGGGGAAGAATTTTGGTATAGCTATTTATTATTTTCATTTGTGTGTTTTGTGTGTGTTTTATATTAGGTTTTCTATTAAATTTTCAAAAAAAAAATGAAAAATAAATAAAAAACATTTCATTTAACATGCTCATTTACACATGGAACATATATGTTTTAAAAATTAATTGGTAGCATGATAATAATGAGAAAGATTTCATCATAAAGGTTATTTTTTTATAAAAATTTAAGTTTTTGAGGATATGATTAGTTGTGTCATTATAGAAACTTTTATATTTTGACACCATTCTTTGTGATATTTGTTTATGGTAATTTTTTTCATTGATTTATCCACACAAATTTTCACACAACCATGGCTTGTGAAAATTTTAAAACTCAATTGAAGGTATAACCAACTTAGGTAAAACAAAATTTCATTTTATATCAGTGTCTTATCCATACATTCATTTCTATTCTGATCAGTCTCATTACTATACCAAATTTACCTATATGTGTGAACCTGATATCTGATAGTTGTACTCCCTCAAAAAAACAAAAAACAAAAAACTAATAAAATAAAATAAAAAAATATATCTTAATAAATAGGGGAGTGATGAAATGTACAACACGTAGGGATATCTAGGCCAGGATCTTAAGGTTTGACTTTTGGGAATGCTTAAGTGAATAGGTCTTGAAATTTGATTGCAAATGAATGTTGAACAGGTTTAGTGAATTAAACTAGGTTACTTGATTTGAATATATTGAATAAAGGGTGGAGATATGAGCTTGAAATGGTTGTCACACACACATGTGGGGAATTAATAGCATGGTGGACCCATAACTTATTTCACTATGATTAGTGTTATTAATATCATTGGATTTTGATTTGATACAATTTATGAGACAATGGATTTAAAATTTATTTAGATTTATTCTTGATGGGATTCTTACTTTGGTGATATTGTCACTGTGGATTGAGGAATATGAACATGCATATCCTATCACAATTTTTTGGAATTCAAGATATGTGGATTTTCCTAGGAGTGAAAAAGGGTAAGTATGAGGGAGTAGATAAAACACATTTTTATTAAATATTTTATTTATAATAAATGACATAATTTCCTCACATAGTGTTAAATATATTTATTTATAGAATATTTGGGATTATATCATCTGTTTGAAAATTTGATGAAAATTATAATTTTTACCCTTTAAAGTGTAATGTAGTATTTTTGATATATATATTTTTCATTGACTTATTTGAACTTAAAATTTTGTAAAATTATTCCCCACTCAATGGAATACAGCTTTCATTCACATCTAAGCTAAATCATGCATTTTATTTGAGTGAATGGGATATGAAGTCAAAGTTGGACTGGACTCTCCAAATTGGACACCACTTCATTATTTGGGCCATAAATTCTTTATACATGATTTTATTAGACCCAAATTTGGATAAAATCTATATTACCCAATTCAAAACAAATAATCCTTCTAGAATGATAATTGGTTCATGTGTTTTCTTGGTCAAACAATTGTTTTAAGTTGGATTATAATATTTTTCTAAATTTCCCCATTCACACATGAAAACTCTTATAACCCTAGATTTCCCTACACTATATAAATCTATATTTTTATAATTTTTTAGGGTTGGGATGTGAATTAGGAAGTTGAGTTTAGAGTAAAAGTTGTTACACTCTAATTGTACAAGCATTTAAAGAGGGGTATCTCTTGAAGCAAGTATCCCTTCATCGAATCCTTCTTCTTCTTCTTCACTATCTAATGTTTGCTTTTTCGTAATAAACATCTTAGTATCACTTATTTTTACATTGTTTTATTAAATTTTATTCTTATATAATCATCCTATTTGGTCTAGAAATCAAGATTAGAACTGTGATTGGGTTATTCCCTATCTACGACCTTTTTGAATGCAAAACATTTCTACGATGACTACACTACCAATGGAAGAATAGTTTTTCTTAGTAATATATCTACCTATAACCTCATTTATTTATTTTGAATAAATGAGACAATTTAATTCAAAAAATATGATTTATGAATCAAGTTTTTAAATTAAAATAAAATAATAAAGAAATTGAAAAATTAACACAAAACACGCGAGGTCAAGAATTGTGTGAATTGTGATAGCACAATCTTAATCGATAAAACAAAACAATACATGATCAATTTGTAGAGTTAAAATTTAATCCATAAACTAAATTCATCCTCAATTATAGTATGTATATGATCCCTAATTCACCACTGACCATGATCTAGCCTTGGAATGATAATCAAAACAGGGTGACACGATTGCATGTTCCGACGCTATCCTAGGGTTTAATTAATTTTATCTTTGTGGTTTAGTAAATTCTAGTAGGGTTTTGGGGTTAAAAAATTAGGGGATTATAATTAACTGGATGTTAATTTAAATGATAGTGATTATTAATTAATTTAAGAGTTAGATTTATATTGATTACACCTTTTATAAATATTTTCTAAAAAAAATATACTTAATATGTTTTATCAATATAATTTCAAAAATAAAAAAATACAAAAAAAACATAATATTCTTCTAGTATACATATTAAAGCTTTATAAACATAAATAACCCCCATAATTTTAATTATTGTGTTTATTTTATTTTATTTTATTTCCAAAATAACTTTAATATGTTGTTGTAATTACTTCCTCCTTTGAGAAATGACCTTGGTCAACCATTCTACTGCACTTAAAAGTAAAAATTACACAACATTTGAGATCAACCATGAAAACACCTTTAATAAAACAAGTGGATTTATAAGGTGTGGTGAAATTTGATGATAATTTTTCCTAATTGGAAACTTGAATATCCATAAGACTGAGGTAGGAAAAGGTATTCCACACAAAGAATATATTCAAGGGAAAATAGAAGATAATCAAGTAGATGATACTCTAAATAGAGAGAAGTGTCCAAATAAATCTTCCACAAAAAGTTTTCGCATCCTAGTTTCCAAAGGTTAACTAAAAATTTCCTCTGATACCAACTGTAGAAAACCAAGATTTACGTACATGGACATTACATTAATTTTTGCGAAATACTTAATACATAACAAAAACAGACACACAAGGACTGTAATAGTTTAGTGTCTTTGGAAACTCGAAATATAATCTTCTAATCATGGTGAAAGATCTTAAACATCTCCCATAAAGATCTTCCCCTTTTGTTTTCATACCTAAAACCTTTATTTAAATCCTGGGTAAAAGAAAACATATAAAGGGTGAGATCAAATTCTCAGTAAGGGTAAGCATGGAGAAAATAAAACAAATCATATACATTTGAACTTAAAAAAAACATGAACATAATGTTTAAACATCAAAATCTTGAGCAATGACATAAAATATGGTAGTACGTAAGGCATAAATCATAATGGATCATCAATAATGATAAAATAGCATGGAAATAAAACTTGTAATTGTGGAAAAACATTAAGCACATGATATGATTTCCATAGTAGCCAAGGCATTGCTGCCAAGACCATCTTAGTGGACAAAGTCCCTTTCTGAATCGAGTTCACTCCTCGTTCCAGTCCTGTAACATTGAACCAGATTAACTTATCATTCCAGCCATGTCTATCTCATGAGATATAAATCTTTACCCAATTCATTTGAGGGAGATATAGGTCCCACCCATCTCATAATGAAATCATTCTTACTTGTGCCACAAAATATACATAAGTCATTCATCATAACCCAGAGAATAAAATGGGTTTTATAAACATCATCCCATCATAACATAATCCATATAAAACAAATGGATATCATTTCATTATAAGAAAAGTTAAACCATGTAAACAATGGAGACATTATTATTGAAACCTACACATATAAAATAATGTCATCTTATATGGAAAATGGTTTTGATAAAACACTTGAAATGAATTCTTGAGGAAAATATCCTTTCTTATTCAAAATAATTTTATTTTCAAAAAATTCCATGAAATTTTAAAAGAAAAGGATTTTGTTGAAAATAGTAATGAAATATTGTAGAGTAATATTTATTAAGAAAATGCGTTATGACACCGTAAAAATATGTTCAAGACGTATAAGTTAAAAAAAAATTCTTCTCGTACTTTTTCCAGAAAAGTCAAAAAAATACCTCGTAACGTAAACAAAAGAAATATTATTTACATACCATGTAGTAAAAGTCATAAATGGGTAAAAAGTAATTTAAACATACATTAAACCACTTTTATAAAACAGGGACATGAACGATAAATATAACCCTAGTAAATACTTATGAATAAACAATCTCAGATAAAAAAAATGAGATTGGAAAAGTTATCCGTTACCTTATGTTCGGTATGCTTCGTATGTATCCAAAGCTCCTGTATAATGATTTAAATAATGTCATTGACTTATTATAGAATCATATTCATTGTTATGATATCATACATGGTTTACTTATGACTTTATATTACCTGTTCCTTTGTAAATTCGATGTAAAAGCAGCGATTTAGGTAAAATTGTTTCATTTATTGTACGTGTTTCGACTTATTGTTCTTGATATTATTACTTATATCCTGATTTACTTAATTCCAGAATGTAAAACATGATTTATATATAATATATATTCATCATATACATATATATATGATTGATCGATAAATGGAATGAAATACACCGTTCATGGAGACAGTAGGCCGTACGTACGCATGAACGTTGTTTTCGTTTCCTTATTGAATTGAATGAAATTAAGTAGATGACATACATATATATATATATATTCATAAATCCAGTATCATTATTATGTCATATATTTCATTATTATTCATTATATATACTTTATAATCATTCATGAATGGTTAACATGGAGAATGAATCTCATCGCGTCGTGGAGACAGTAGTCCGTACGTACGCACGAGCGATGATATCATTCCCATGATCGTGGAATTGTATTAAAGTGTATGTATAATATTTCAGAATAAATATAACTTTAAAATAATCATATATAGTTATTTATTTACACCATTATACCCATCCAAGTAAGGTGGTGGTGGAAAATAGATTACACCACGACGTGGAGATGGTATTCCGTACGTACGCACGCGCGATGATTTCGTTTCTGTAGGATAGATAGAAGATGAAATTGGATTGTTTCATATTTATAGTAAAATATCAGTATATAAGTAATACTTATGTTATTACTTTATAATGATACAAATAAATAAGAATAATTAGAAGAAGAAAGAAACTTGAGAAAACCGGAAGAAGAGATTACCTCTTCTTCGACACACCTCCTTTAAGATTCCTCTTAAGGAAGTAGAGTTGGTATTTTGAGAAGACAAAAACCTCCAGAATGTTTCTAGGTAAGTGGAGAAGAGAAATGGGCAGGGTTTGGCCGAGCTTAAAGGCTCAAAAGGGTGTGAAGAGAAGAGGTAAGGGGTTCCCTTTTTATAAGGGAGGAGAGGGGTGCTTTAGGAAAAACTTAAAATATTATTTTATAATAAAGTTATATTCGGTTTATAATAGCTCCAAATTAATTTATTTCGAAGATAAAGTGTGGATGGGTCGAAATTATCTCAATCAATAGGTTTTAGACAAATTTAGGTTACTATTTTAACCTTATCATTTAGATTTAACTCTATGTTAAATAATTTAACTTTTACCATGTCTTCTTGTTTTCTTACACTATATGGTTAATAAAATTACTATAACAAGACAAACGAACCCAAAGTGGTTAATTATTAACATATATAACCTTATCTAAGTCATTTTTCCAAACCTTAGATTTTTAGGAATATAATAACAATTAATGATATAACATTTGTTTTAAAAACTATTTTATGTCAATTTTGACGCTATTTGGTAATTGATTTTTGTGAAAATCATAACAGAATTATTAGTTCGAAAAAAGTTAATTAAATAAATAATAACATGTCATATTAACCTATAAAATTAGTGGAATTTATAAAAAGTCTCAAATTACATTTATTTGGGTATTTATAATATCAATTATTTTAATATTTCATTATTTAGGTAATTACTACATCACCATTATGTCATAAATAAATTAAATTATTTAATGTATAAAAATTATAAATAAAATACCATTACGTAGGAAATAATTTTTTATTTCTAATGAATATTTATAGTCTAATTTATCTTATTTATAACCCTATATTGAAAAGTTTTTAGTTATTAAACTTTGATTTTAACCATTTTAACTCTTCTTTAAATAAAATAATAATAAATGTCCTAATCCAATCCAGGTGGACCTAAAGGGAAATATTTTATTCATAAGGTTGTTTTTGGTAGAATTAAACTTATCCAATAGAATTAGTACATGTGTTATGGTAATAGTAATATCATTTTTACCCTTAATTACCCTATTTACTTTTAACCGTGGTAAATAAAAGTAAAAAGTTACTATTTTACCAAAAATTATTTTTATCTTATTTAACCACATTTTAATCCTTGATGTTAACCATTTCTCTCAGATTTTTGAAATTCCACTCACAGAAGCGGTAAAATTATGTTTTGTGTAAATTTTCAAATTCTCCTAGGAGGTGGGTAAAAGACGGTGAAAAGTTCAATAAAATTTTTATATATCTAAAATTATTATAAAATGACTCTAATGAATTAAATTGAACTTATATAGGTATTATGTATCAATTTTTACCTAAAATAAATAAATAAATAATTATTTAAATAAAAAGTCGGTTTTTAAATAGTAACCCAGTGTTTTCACTATTCATCAAAAATTGAAAGTTTTCAGAAAAATACCAAAAATTCACCCTAGGCTAATTTCGATATTCTGAATCCAAAAATGAAGTCCATTTTGAAAGATAAAATTTATAAAATTTCAAAAACTGGGTATTACTATTCATAACGGCTTTTTCATAATAATATTATAATAATATCTCGTTTAGTGAAACTTGGTATTGCGTACTACACACGCTATCGAAGAAGGTCTTGATTGCGTGTAATGCAAGTCAAGTCAGGGATGCGTGTAGTAAAATCCCCATTTGGTGTTATGTATAACATAATCAAAACTTATTTCATTTAAACATTAAACAAAATCTATACTTAATGTTGCGTAGAATAATTTCTACAAAACGAACTTGAAATTGTGTGTAACATTAGCCAAGAATAGTGTTGCGTATACGGTGTTGTGTATAGAACAAGCTAATTTTGGTGTCACGTACAACACAAGACATCAATGAAATTAAAAATAATAATTCTCATAAAATCTTGGGTTGTTACAGTGACGATGGTGGAAGCAGGATGTGCCTGCAGGGCAATGACTCAGGTAGTGATCTAGTGTGATCAGTAGGATGAGGCCACCTGAGGGGTGGGGGTGTTGGCCAGACGATGCATCTGTGAGGAGGAGGCCGTCAAATTTCTAGGTGGTGACAATGACCGATGTTAGGGAAAGGAAGGAGGAGAGTGGAGGCTACATGGTGTTTTTTATAATTTTATTACTTTATATCTTCCTCTAGAAGCTACCCAGAAAAATAGCCTCCTAAAAAGCTATTCCAATTTTTTTATCCTCAATTTTCAAAAGACTAGTCTTTAGACTATTTTATTTTTTTATTTTTTTTTCAAATTATTGAACTGCCGAAAAACCAATTTCCACTATTTTTTAAAAATAATATTGATTCAAAAAATCATTGGAATTAATCTCACCAGCTGGAATAATTCCAACCACTAGAATCTGATTGGGAAAAAGGGACATTACTAGATTTTTCTCTAACCACCATGTCGAGTAATTATAATTACCATTTCACACCATAATATAATATTTGGAACTTAAAATATTGTTCTTAAAAAATTATACCTGTAAAAATAAACCATTTTGAATTCATATTAAATTTTTTGGATGACCATAACTTGGCTATCCGAAATCAGATTGACACATGATCAATTCTATTAGGACTGAATTAAATCTCTCTACTTAATTTAAAGAAAATTAATTTTTTCTTATTTTAGAAGATCCACACGATACCTATGATACCAATTGGTGGTACTGGGGCACGCAACATAAGCTAGTTGGACGCGTTGTCATGACACATTAAATTAATAGTGATTTAAAGAAGATTTTATAGTATAGGGTAGACCCCAGGTCATCTCTTAAGGAGTATTGGTAGCTTAGAGTGTGTATTTTTAATAAATATTACTAAAATAGGGGGTGATTTTGAAAACAGTTTTAAGAAAATAACTTAACTTAAAGAGTTTAATAGTTGATAGAATAAGGTGGTGATTTAAGAATTATGAGATAATGGGATCACTTCAAGTTCACTACAAATCTTGTATAGTTCATTGTTCTAAAAATTTCACATGGTTTTGTTTAATTCTTTGGTTGAGGGTTGAGAAGATATTGATTCCCCTCTTGCATCTTAAAACATTGCACAAAGTACCATCCCTTGACACAACAAACATTTTGTCAAGGTTTGAACTTCAAGAACAGATTAAAGGCTACCAAATCATACTAATATCTTTTATATGTGTGAGAGAAAGAGGATCCTTATGTTTCCCAATTGGAACAACCCAAGTTTCCCACTTGAAATTTCAACTCAATCAGTGTTGAAATGAAAAGCAGTTCACTTAATTAAACCCAAGAAATGAATTCATAGGAGAAACATGTTTATATAAAGAATAAGTGAAATAATCCACATAAAAATTACCTAAAACCGGTAGAGTATCAAGTTCCGTAACTCCCTCCTAAGTATGTGTATCTCCCTCAAAATGATCGTCCACCATTTAGACTCACCATCGAGAAGAGTAGAAGGATCGGGTGGAACTTCGCCTTCATCCTTGACCATCCTATGAGGATAGGGGCCTAAAAAAATTCTTATATGAGGATAGGACTCCTTTGGGTCTCCAAAATACCATATATTTTCCTCCTGGTAGATCTCTCAAATGAGGATCCCAAGGTTCCATTTTATAGTTAAATTGGAAGGTGGTTTTGAGCATCCTGATTTTGAGAAACCACTTGGTTCATAGTTTTTGATGGAAAAACAGTCTTTCTCACATTTGAAAAAACTATATCCCCACATCCTAAATATATCCACCAAATGTTTGGAACCATTTGGACAATCACAACTTGAGATATTGATAGAACACCACACACCACTTTTAACTTTGTGTAGATTCAGTGTGTTGGATAGATCAATCCGGATGAGCCACCAGATGACCGAATTATCTTTGGGTTTCTTCATATGAAATGTATCCAATTTAAGTTTGGACCAAACCAAAAAATTTCATCCCATCTGGATGCACTTTTTAGGAGATGTTTGCGATTGAGTCCACTAGTGTGCATGGATCCTGTGTAGTTTGGCCCATTTTTCTTGGACATCACCATGGGCCCTCAAAATCACCTCCACCTTCAATGAAATTATCAAAAAAAGTATCATTGTATTTTTTATAAGCTATAAACACAAAATAATTGAATAAAACATAAAGTGAAATTTGTTATTATTTTTATAATTGTCAATACAAAACTAGTTTAGCATAGTGATGTAAGGGTGAAAATGAAACAGTGAATCATAGTGCGATCACACCCCCACACCTAAACTTTTTCACTCTTGGTAAAAGTCATATTTTCAGAAATTATGCATATAGATATTTCCAACTTCATAAATATTTAAGATTCAATAAAAATTTAATTCCTGAAAGAAATGTGATCAAAGAAGAGATCACACCGGGGAGTTATTCTTAGTGATCATGAAAACACACATCTCAAAAATTTTATCCAAATGAAATTCCAAGTGATGCATGATACCAATAAAAGAAAATAATTTAAAAGTTAATCATGTTAGTAATTCTCCATGTGTGTTTGTGATGACCATTTCATGCTATTATTTCCATTTTCTATTGAGTAAATATAAGTTATTTTAATAATTTTCTACTTACAAGATCCTCTCCACCAAAACTGCCCCACATCCTTTGCAATCAAATTTCAAGACCCACTCACTTAAGCATTACTAGAAGTCAAACCATAAGCGCCCAACCTAGATATCCCCATATGTTGTACATTTCATTACTCCCCTCATTTATTTTTTTTTTCAAAAGTTGCACTTAGAAAAAATCTCACACTCTTCTCCCAACCCTTGTTTGATCTCCTCACAACACCAATTGTAATAGTTATAACAAGATAAAAAGTAGAGGAAGGGTGGTTTTTGACCATCCCAATAGATTTTTTTGAGTGTTTACAATAGTTGGATAATAGGTACACACACATAGGTCAATATGGTATAGTAATGAAATAGATTGTATAAGGAACGAACTTATGGAAAATGATTCTGGAAAGTAGAGAAAAATCAACCTAACTTATATTTACCTTTTATTAAGTAGAAATTTTCACACCTCATGGTTGAGTGCAAAGTTGTGTGGAGAAATTAAGTGAGACAATTTTTCCCTTAAACTATTCACAAAAAGGGAACCATTCTTCACAAAGGTTTCAAAATGATAAAACCATTTATATCATCAAAAAAAAAATCAAAAGAAAGTCACACCATAGTATTGAATTCTTACTAAAATGCACATTTCATCAGAATTTTGTTTTTCTTGAATGCTAAAACAACATGAAATATGGAAATTCCACATGCATTTTTAATAACTTACATGATTAAATGGGAATTATTTTACATGATAAAGTGGGAATAAAAAAAAGTAATATTCTGACACAAAGGTGAGGGGAGGGAAGAAGGGAAAGTAACAATACAATTCAGCAAGATAAAAAGATAAAAAGAAGAAAGATGGTGATAATTACTAACTAACCTAGGAATATACCCACCCCCACACCTAAATTGTGTAGTGTCCTCACTGTAATAAAAGAGAATGTGGGAAGGAAGGAAAAAACCCGATGAGTTTCATTCATATATTGCTTCTTGAGAATGGAGTTCCTCCATTGGGGACTCCAGAATGGATTCATGGAAGTGCTTCAGCCGCTACCCATTGACAGCGAAGGTTTTCTTAGTTTCTTTATTTTGAACCTAGACAACACCAAATGGAGAGACATTAGTAGCAGTGTATGGTCCGAACCAGTGGGAACGAAGCTTACCTGGTGCAACTTTAGATTTTAATTTTAGAGGAGGAACTTCTGCCCAATGTGGAACGGACGATGAATGATGAGGTGATCGTGGGTATCCTTGGTTTGCTCCTTATAAATTCTGAAGTTCTCATATGAATCTCTTCTCATTTCCTCCAACTCCTGAATATGAAGATTTTTTTGAGCACCTGTACCAGAAAGATTAGAATTTCATTTTTTGATGGCCCAGTAGGCCCGATGCTCAATCTCAATAGGGAGGTGAAAACTCTTTCCAAAAACAAGCCTATAAGGTGAAATTACAATTGGGGTTTTAAAAGGAGTATGGTAATCCCATAATGAATCATCAAGTCAAAGACTCCAATATTTCCTATTGGGTTAAACTATTTTTTCAAGAATTTGTTTTACCTCTCTATTTGACACCTCAGCTTGACCATTGGTCTGTGGGTGATATGAAGTAGACACTCAATGACCAAACCCATACAGACCCAAAATAGATTGCATTGTTTGGTTATATAAATGAGAACTCTGGTCACTGATGATGAACCTAGGTAATCTAAACCTATAGAAGATTTGTGTTCTAAAAAATTCTACAACTGACTTAGAATTATCAGTCTTTGTAGCTCATGCCTATACCCATTTTGAAACATAATCCACTGCTAAAATAATGTATAGGTTCCCAAATGAATTGGGGAATGGTTCCATAAAGTCAATTCCCCAAACATCGAAAATGTCATGGAAGAGAAAGGGTTGTTGTGGAATCTCATTTATTTTAGAGACATTCCTCATTCTTTGACAGTAAGGACAAGATTTATAGAATTCATGGGAATCCCGAAATAATATAGGCCAAAAGATACTAGAATCAAGGACCTTGCGAGTAGTCCACTGGGGACCAAACTAGCCCCCACAAGCAAGAGTGTGGAATAATCTAAGGAAAAACTGAAACTTGCTATCGAGAACGCAACGCCTAAGGACTTGATCACAACATGTTCACTAGAGGTAGGGTTCATCCCAAATGTACCAAAAAGGCTCATGTTTTAGATGGTCGGCTTGGTTTTTGTTGAAATTAGTAGAAATGCAAGATGCTACCAAATAATTTACAATTTCAGCATACCATGGAATAAAATCTTGCACTCAGTACAGTTTCTCATTAGGAAACATGTCATTTATGGGAATACAGGGGGATGAGTCACTATTTGAGGATGGGTTAATCCTAATGATATGGTCAACCACCACATTATCTGCTTCTTTTTTATCTCTAATTTTTAAATTGAATTCTTGAAGGAGAATCATCCAGTGAATGATATGTGGTTTGGATTCCAGTTTCTTAAGGAGATACTGGAGGGTTGTATGGTCTGAGAACACAATAACATTGGAACCTAAAATGTATGACCTAAATTTGTATAAGGAAAACACAATGGAAAGGAATTATTTTTTAGTTGTGGTGTAGTTTTCTTGGGTAGGGTCCAGTGTACGTGAGGAATAGGCAATGAAATGTGGAGCTTAATCGACCCTTTGTGATAAGACTGCCCCAACTGCATAGTTAGAGGCATCACACATGAGCTCAAATGGTAAATCCCAGCGAGGTGGTTGGATTTCTGGGGGTGACATGAGACTCCATTTTGACCTATTAAAATTTTCCTCACATTCCTTATAAAATAAAATTCCTTTTCTTTTTGAAGAAATCAGGAGAGAGGGAGTGCAATATTACTAAAGTCATGAATTAAACGACAGTAAAATTCAGCATGAACTATGAAATACGACACATCCCATACATTTTTGGGGAATGGTAGGGAATAAATGACATCCAATTTTGATTTATCTACTTGGATACCATCCCGAAAAATTACATGTCCCAAAATATACCTTGTCGCACCCTGAAATGACATTTCCCATAATTTAATATGAGATTATTTTCAATACAGTGACATAGGACTGAATAAAGACTACTGAAACATTCATCAAAAGAGGACCCTTACATAGTGAAATCATCCATGAAAACTTCCACGTAATTCTCTAGGTAATCTGAAAAATACTAGCCATGCATCGCAGGAAAGTACTCAGAGCATTGCACATAACAAATGGCATCCTCCTATATGAAAATATGCCAAAGGGGCAAGTGAAGGTTGTCTTTTCCTGATCCTTAGGGGAAATATAGATATGAAAATATCCAAAATACCCATCAAGGAAATAATAGTGGGACTTACCCGCTATCCTCTCTAGCATTTGGCCAATGAATGGAAAAGGGAAATGGTCCTTTCTAGTGTATTGGTTTAGTCGGAAATAGTCTATGCAAACACACCAACTATTCTTCAATGAGTTAGAACCAATTCAGTGTTTTCATTTTTGATTACTATAAGGCCATATTTTTTAGGTACTACTTGAACAGGACTGACCCATTGGCTGTCACAGATGGGGTAAATGATTCCAATAGCCAATAATTTTGTTACCTCCTTTTTAGAAACATCTAAGAGGTTTGGGTTCAGTCGACATTGTGACTGCCTCAATCATTTAGCCTCATAATTTAACAAAATATGATGTGTAAAAATTGATGGGCTAATACTTGGAATGTCCACAAGTTTCCATCCAAATTATTTTTTTATACTCCCTCAAAAGTTCAAGTAGTCACAATTCATGCTCAGGAGGGAGTGAACTAGAAATGAAAATGGGAAGCTTGTTTCCATTATCAAGATATGAATATTTTAAATCTTCAGGAAGTTGTTTCAATTCCAATTCAAGTGGATTTTGGATTGATGGGAGTGTGTGTGAAAGTTAGAGGTCACTGATCTCATCTAACTGCTCAATGGTATCATCCTTAAATGTGGAATGATATTTTACAAGCTTATAAGTATCCTCGATGGTCATTGGACCATCAGTGTTAAAGAAATTATTAATTAATAAACATGCATGACACTTTTCTAGACCACTACAACAATCAATTCATGATTCATTACCAAGAATTTCAATCAATGATGAAAACTCAGAAAGGGGATCGGGGGAATGAGAAGAAGTGTGCGTTTTTATGGGAAGGGAGTACATCAATTGAATTTACTGAGAGAGAGGAATGTTCTTATGAGGGGTGCTTCATATCATCAAGGGTATTGAAGTGGAAAATTTCACCACCAAACTCCATAGATAATGTACCATTGTTGACATTAATTATGGTTTTGGAAGTTTTCAAGAAGGGTCTCCCCAATATAATTATAGCATGTCCATTCATCCCATCATCTTCCATTTTAAGCACATAAAAATTAGTAGAAAAATTAAATTTTGAACCCTCAAAATAACATCCTCTAACACACCAGAAGGGTGTGATATACTCCAATTTTCTAGATGAACGACTATCCCAGTTGGCATCCATTCTACAACTTTCAATGAAGAGTAAATGGAGTGAGCCATCACATTTATAGAAGCACCTAAATGAATACTCACCTACGGTGAATGGAATTGATAGTGTCCCAGGATCATTGCACTTGGCGGGAAGTGATGGCTCTATTAATGCTGATATGTTCCTCCCCAAGATCACCTTTTTATCTCCACAAATTTACCTTTGGTGTGTACACATATCCTTTAGAAACTTGGAATATCATGGAATTTTCTTCATGTCATCAATCAAGGGAATGTTGACCTGCACTTTTTTGAATGTTTCCAATATTTCCTTATCAAGTTCTATTTTCTTTTTGTTTTAGTGGTTGGGTGGCCCTTTGGGAAAATGGAAGATGAATGGATGGGCTAAGAGACTCATTGACATACACACTCGTTCATTTGGAAGGGATTCTCTCAAGACATGGTTTTTCAACATTTGGAACATTTTTAATGGTTGGGATGGAGGTTTCCTCAAGAGGGGATGAATCTAATGTTGGGTTTATTTGTATTTTAATATGAGTTCCACTCCTAAGGGTGATGGCACTAACATTTACTTTATCCTTAGGGCTAACTATTGGTTGAGAGGGTAGTTTACCCAACCCATGACTTTGAATTTACCCCACCGAGTTAGCGAGTTGGCCTAATTGAGTTTTGAGGTCTTGTATGGATGCCTGAGTGGTTTTTTGGAATTTGATATTGTTGGCAGCCATTTGTTTCATCACATCTTCTAGGTTAGGCTTAGGTTTTGGAGGGGGTGGTTGGAAGTCCTTTGTGGTGGTTGGGTATTTCTGGGTGGTGGTGGTGGATGAATACTTTTCCCCAGTTGGTTCCATTATTATTTAGGTTGGTTTTGAATACCCCCTTATCTATAAGATTGGTTTTCTTTCCACCCAGGGTTGGATGGATAGTATGGTTTTTGCCTAAAGGGTTTGTTATAGGGGCGTCCTAGAAATATTTCCTCACAAATCTCAGATGTTTCTCTCAATTGAGGACATTGGTCAGAATAGAGGGTATCAGAAGAGAATATACCACAATGGATGAGAGTATGAGATTGGGATTTACCTTGGGAAAGAGAAAGTTGTCAAACAAGGGTACACACCTCTTTGAACTTTGTTTCCACCTTCTTATTGAATTCAGTACTTGGAAACTTGTGGACACCTCGAATGGGTACACTAGACCTTGAACCTAATTGTTGAGTATTTTACACCATGTTCTTAATTAGGGTTATTTCAGAAATTTGGGTCTTATCTACTAGCACACCACCTTTAGCAACATCAATCATGTTATGATCAATTGGAATTAAAACTTCATAAAACTATTGTATTAAAAGTTGATCGCTTATTTGGTGGTGTGGACAACTTCAACATAATATTTTAAATCTTTCCCAATATTAATGAAGTTTTTCCCCTTTAGATTTTCATATACCACATATTTATTTCCTTATTATTTCAGTTTGAGAGGCTGGGAAATATTTTTCAAGAAAAAGGCATTTCATGTCCGCCCAACCTCTTATTGGGGAATTAATGTAATAAAGCCAGTCTTTTGTAGTATCTTCTAATAAAAAAGGAAATTTCATATGCTTTACTTGTTATTCATCCATTTTTTCATGTTTTAATATATAACACATAGTATGAAATTCTTTTAAATGCTCGTGTGGATCCTCCTCAGGAAGTCCATGGAATCTTGGTAATAGATGAATTAAACCCGATTTTAGTTCAAAATTGGGTGTCTCGCCTTGTAATTGAATGTATGTGGGTTGGATATCGACATCAGGTGAGGTCAGTTATTTTAGTTTTCTATTTTTTTCTTCCATGTTATACAAGTTTATATCAATTTTTATGTTATTTATATAAGAAGATGTAAAATTATCAAGAAGAGTGTCGATGTTTTGTGTGTCCTCCTTCAATGGGTTCTCTTCTGTGTCTCGGTGTCACTGACGTAGGATCCTCTCTGGTTTGGGTTCAAAAGGAGGTAAATTTCTCAGATTAGAATGCATCATGCACAAAACCTACACAAAAAAATATATTATAACACAAAAGGATTGAAAAGGTAAATAAGTATTCAAAAAATTTACAAATATCTTATAAAAACACGCACTAAAAACCAAAGCGCTCCTCGGAAATGATGCCAAAATTTGGCCACGTTGTCATGACACATCAAATTGATAGTGATTTTAAATAAGATTTTTTAGTATAGGGAAGACCCTAGGTCATCTCTCAAAGAGCGTTGGTAGCTTATAGTGTGTATTTTTAATAAAGATTACTAAAAGAGGGGGGTGATTTTGAAAACAGTTTTAAGAAAATAACTTAACTTAAAGAGTTTAATAATTGATAGAATAAGGTGGTTATTTAAGAATTATTATAGAATTAGATCACTCCTAGTTCACTACACATCTTTTATAGTTCATTTTTCTGAAAATTTCACATGGTTTTGTTTAATTCTTTGGTTTAGGGTTGTCAAGATCTTGATTCCCATCTTGCCTCTTAAAACGTTGCACAAAGTACCAACCCTTGACACAATAATCATGTTGTGAAGGTTTGGACTTCAAGAACATATTTAAGGCTACCAAAGAATACTAATATCTTTTTTATGTGTGAGAGAAAGAGGATCCTTGTGTTTCCCAATCAGAACAACCCAATTTTCCCACTTGAAATTTCAACCCAATCAGTGTTGAAATGAAAAACGGTTCACTTAATTAAACCCAAGAAATGAATTAAAAGGAGAAACATGTTTAGATAAATCATAAGTTAAATAATACACAAAAAAATTACACAAAACCAGTAGAGTATCAATTACCGGAACTCCCTCCCAAGTATGTGTAGCTCCCTTGAAATGATCGCCCACCGTTTATCTCGCCATCGAGAGGGGGAGAATGATTAGGTGGAGCTTCGCCTTCATCCTTGATCCCCTTATGAGGATAGGGGCCTCCATAACTTCTTGTACAAGGAGATTAATACTTTGGGTATCCAAAATACCAGATCTTTGCCTCCTGATAGAACTTGAAAATGAGGATCCCAAGGTTCCATTTTATAGGAAAATTGGAAGGTAGTTTTGAGCATTCTGATTTTGAAAAACCACTTGGTTCGTGGTTTGAGATGGTCATACAATATTATCTCAATTTTAAAAAAACTACAAAGTTTTATACCCTCATCCTAAATATCTCCACCAAATGTTTGGCACCATTTGGACAGTCACAGCTCGAGATAGTGACATATCACTGCACACTACTTTTGACTTCGTGCAGATTCGGTGTGCTCGAAAGATCAGTCTGGATGGGCCACCAGATGACTGAATTAGGTTTGGGTTTGTTCATATTAAATGTATCAAATTTAATTTAGTACAAGAATAAAAAATTTAATCCCATTTTGATTAACCTTTTAGTATCAGTATGCAGTTGAGTCCACTGGTGTGCATGGATCCTGTGCAGTTTGACCCATTTTTCTTAGACATCATCATGGGCCCTCCAAATCACCTCCAACTTCAATGAAATTATCAAAACAAGTATCATTTACCTTTTTAATAGTAATAAATACAAAATAATTGAATCAAACATGAAGTTCAATTTGTTATTATTTTTATAATTTTCAATACAAAATTAGTTTAGTAGAGTGGTGTAAGGGTCAAAATGAAATAGTGAATCACAATGCGATCACTAGTGGCCCGAAGATTTAAAAATTTTCATCACAAGAGTGATGGAGCTTAATTGTCTTAGAAAATCAGAGACCTGAAATGGTTTTCGGATCTCATTTGAATTATCGAAGAATTTTTTTAAATAAAACTATTTCCTTGTTTGAATCAAAGTGTGCTCGACATTAGCTCATCATCGATGACCATTGCTCGAAGGATGTGAGGATGAACCATTCTAAATTATCCACACATGCTTCAATAATCTTCACATACACTAGTAATTGAATTTTTGGTGTTATCATAGAGATCTAATGATTCTTTTCATGTCACTATGGTTACCTCAATCTCATCCCTTCAATCCATAAAGGCATTCTTGGATCGAACTCTCAGATGATGATTTTCTATCTCTTAGAAGTGGAAGGAGATAGGGGGACCTCAATTAATTGGAATGAATAATAATAGATTGATTCTCACTCTTTTTCTTATATATTAAGAGGATCAAAAACCCAGAAAGGGTTCCTCGACCCTCAGAAATAAAATACTCACTAAATAAGCAGTATATGACACATTGTAAAGAACTAGCTACATCATAATGTCATTTATATTTATATCATATAATTTTAATTTATAATAAATATATTATATGATAAACTCGAGTCATTAGATCGATTCGTAATTCTCACTAATATTAAACAAATATTGAATATTAAAATAATATTCATTTGTATAATATTTTTCCGCATATTGACTTAATACCTTGTGAATACTTTTCATAAATAAATTCAACTCAATTATTATATACTTTAATAATAATTAATTAATTTATTTTTCTATAATCAATAATACTTGGACATCTCTTAGACCATGTGGTGGGTCCCACCATTTCTTATACACATATTAATCAAAATAGGGAGAACTCTTGTATATTCTATTGTGTGTGACCCTCTAGGAACTTATCTCGATAGTAGTGAATACTATTTACAAACCAAGAGAAGAGTTTAGAAACCCATCAAGGACCTTAAAGAGATATGTAATAGTCATAACAATGATAACCATCTTATGAATACACATTTTGTAATATAATCTCTTTGTCTCACAATGTCTCATATAGTAGGATGCACACTTATGTCATTATCCTTTTCTTGATTTATTATTTTTTGACCTTACTGGATGGAATTACCTTCTTTTACCATGGACATGAATTTAGTGAAGGTACTACCATCCCGATCAATTAGGCCTGAGATACCACTTCCTCAACTCAGAAGTGACAAATTCTATCTTGATCATTCTACTAATGTCATACCACCAATGGAACACCCTACATAAGCTACCTCACAATAAATTCAATGTCATGGTTTTTCCCCTGAATTAAATTACATGATCAAATGACACACATTGATAATAATATCAAGTTAGGAGACTAATACACATGTTTATAGATAGGAAAATCCAATAAAACCTAAAACATGTGGTGTTCTTGTTGGCAAGTCTTTCCTCATGATCTCACCTAAAATAGATCACCAAATTTGAATTTCATGAGAAGAAGTCTCAATGATTATAAGACCCCAACACATAATAGTCATACAACAACTACGTCCAGTCAATATGATGTATCTCGACCATATGATATATGTTTCATATTAATATCATAGTATCACTAGGTTCTCATTATAGCCAAGGAACTACTATAACCTTTTGATAAGATAAATAATATATAGAAATTACCTTTTAAATAGTGGATGCAGAAATATCAGTATTATTATGGTAATTGTATATCTGGACTAACTCAGTACTTGCAAGATGTGGTAATCTAAAAGTACTATTCAAGTTAGATATAGGGAACCCAATTTTACAACATATGTGTCACATAAAAATGTTATAGCAGTTCCCCTCTATGATGATAACCTAGAGGGGCCACAAAAATATTTTTGAATATATGTTCTATTTCCTAATGATACTGTCTGATGGGGAATAGATGATACAAACTATCAAGGGTAGGAGGCTCACAAGGCATTAAGGCACCTTATCATGGTTTCCACACTTGATAATCTCCAATATAGGTGGTTATGAGAATACACTCATTAAATGGAACTCTAAATTTCAATGTTTCATTGGATGTTCCTATATGTGGATGTGTGCATTGA
The DNA here is from genome assembly GCA_963277665.1 of Viscum album. Taxonomy (NCBI): domain Eukaryota; kingdom Viridiplantae; phylum Streptophyta; class Magnoliopsida; order Santalales; family Viscaceae; genus Viscum; species Viscum album. Next base: position 272,470,041 of record OY728135.1, read on the forward strand.
TCCTTAGAATTTAATATTATCATTAATAGATATCATTACTTGCATACTTTGATGAATTGATGAAAACTGTGATCATATATGCTTGAATTGAGGTAGGATATGTTGGGTACATCATGAGTGATATTGCATTAATAAACAATATGAGAAAATATTTATCCCTTCAATCCATTAAAATAAGTTGATATCTTAGTCCCTTTAATGGAATGAAACTTCCTATATAAATCCATGTCCACTGTGTTTGGTGGGTGAGTTAATTTTTAGAAAGACAAAGAAAGATACATCGAGCATATAGGTTGATAACACTAACATGAAACTTGCATGATTTGAGATATCGTGATAAAGGGTTTTTATAACATAGTAAATTTTTACAGGAGTCTGGATGTCATTGCGATATTAAATTCCTTATTTATGGAAGACTTCTAATATTTCTAGATGCTAATCTTGAAATTTAGGTATTTATGACTAATGGCATTGGGAAAGTGGCCTAGAAGATCACACACTAAGTATATTTTCAATCTCAGTTAAATTTAATTATTGAATTCAATGAGTTAGAGTAAATAATATTTATTCAGTTTTGGTTGATTGCCATGATTTAATCACAAGTTATTCGAAAGAATAATTGAGTTAAATAATAATAAATATTTGTTTTCAAGGTCTAGAGAATATAATATTTATTTTATTTATCAATGAATAATGTAATGGTATTTATTTAATAAATAATCATTATTCAACATTCGATAAATGTTGATGAGGGAAAGTGGACCGAGATTAATAGTCTAGTTGTAAATGATATAAATGATATTTATTTTATATATTATTAAAGGTGTTTCAAATTTAAAGTGATTAATAATAATAATATTATCATTGTTGGACATGGGGTTAATTAATAATTATAAATAAGGAAATGGTTTTGTGTGCAATTTTCCAACCCTAAACCTTCCATAATAAATATCTAATTATACCACTTTTTATAAATACACTTGTTATACATAAAGGATAAAGGGAGATTCTCTAAATACATAGAGAGAGAACAAGAGATATAGAGTGCTCTTTTCCCTCATCTCTCAAGCCAATGAGAAAACATCAAGAGTTCATCCTCCCTAAGAAGAACTGTGTTGTGATCAACCACAAACAACGCGGGCGATCAGGATCGGCTGTGCTAGAACCCAATGATTCTATGATGATAGTAAGAGATTATGGTGTATGTATGGATTACTGATAGAGGGATTTGACACTTGGATATAGTAGTGAAACAATGATATGAAAAGATATGTCCAACCAGATCATTAATGAAGAGATAATTACAAGTTGAGTTAATTCTATACTGACTCATAAATTAATTATAAATTAAATGTTAAGATCATCCTCTTATGATTCCAATGTTTTAATCTTGTAATGAAATATACGGTTTTCATTGGACATGATATTTTAATCATATGTTACAATTATTAAAAATAAATTAATACTAAAAGATGAGTTTTTCATACCGTCAAAGGATGATTCCAACATGCCCAAACCATCAAGTGGTATTAGAGCAGTCACATGTTTAATTTATAATTATATATTATTAATTGATTGGTTGCATGTGTTTTAATTTTATTTTACTTACATATATTCTTTTTAATATACAACATTTTCATCTCTTAATTTTCTTTTTCCTCACTAACATAAACTGTAAACAATTAAGATTAAAATAAAACCAAAGAAACATATGAAGAATTCCATCTGTAGGTGACAAAGGTTCTTCCTAGACAAAACCAGAGTACATGACATGTACCACCTATATATACACAGTTTAATTTTGTTTTAACATATGTATCTCATGATAAAGTTAGATAGATCTAATGAAATTATATCTAAGATCCTTAAAAAGTATATCAATGTATAGATCTTGACATACTGACACACGACTTGAAGAACTACACATTGTGTAACCACTATACATGACGTGTAGTACCTAGTTTCTCACAGATAAGAACACAAGGTGTTATAACAAGTCATGTATCAGATAAACAACACAGGGAATAACATGACATGAAAATATGAGTTCACACTCTGTGTATTTTAAGTACACACCATTTACCACAAACATGTTCATGATAGAAATCATAGAAAAGTCCCTAGGAATGTTTTTCAGACATGAGTGGAATACAATACACGTTGTGTAGTTTACTGCAGACATTTTGCCTAGTTTTTTACAAATAAAAAAGTAATTATATATTCAAACCTATTCACATGTGTTTTGTGTGTCATTTTTTTTAAAAATTACACACCATGTTATAGGATTGATAATTATATATTAAATCTATTTTCATGTTAAAATTTTAGATAATGTACACTTGTGTACTTCATTAATTTTAAATGAAATTAATTTTATTTAAAATTATAGATTATGGTGAGTTAAGGATACTTGGATGGAATTAAGACAATTGAATTAATTAGATTAATTAATGGAGCCTTATCTTAATTAAAGAACAAATCAAAGTAATTGATAAAAATATTTCAAATGTATGCTCGTTTCTTGATGTGTGGATGATCGTGAGATTATACTAGACCTGTGTATGTGATTAGTTTGTTTTAAATTATTATTGATATCCTAAGTGGCATCCCATCCTCCTTATTATGTAAGATCGTACGTTCTTGTGGATTATTTTATATAAACCCCCTTCATCCAATCCATTGGATCCCCTAATCTGTGTGTGAGTAAAAACTTATGTAATGATAAAGCTCTCAGGCAATAAGAGATAGTCTGAATCATGTATTCATGGTGAAACCAATCAAGGAGCTACATAAGAGAAAAAGGTGGAATTATCCAATACAAACCAAGCTATTGTTAAAGGTTTTTTCTCCTTGGACTAAGGGTTAGTTTATCATCCAATATACAAATTAACTATTTGATAATCTCATGATCATTCCACTTATATTTTATTTTTTTAGTTTCATGTTTAATTATTTATGTATGTTGATGTCATGCGATCACCTAATAAATGAATTGATATGAATGTAATATGGAATAAAATATAAACCAAATTATTCATAAATATTTTTTCAGATATGATTAATCAATTGAGTAAAATCCACTTAATATTAACAAGGAATCTGAAAAGATAAAATGGGATTTACACATAAGGATAAAACTACCTCAATTAAAACATTAATTTGGTATATCCTTCCACTAATTAATTTAGAATCCACCTCATAGTTCAAATTTCTTAACAAACATAAGTTTGAGTGCTTTTAATTATTATAGAACTTTTAGATTGAAGTTTTAGGTTGACTTATATTATTTTACATCAAGGGTTGACTATCCTAGGTAGAATTGGTATAACTAATAAGTAAGTGTTGATGAAATCTTTAAAACCAAATTTTAGGATTGGGGAGTCCACTCAATGGATCAAGGGACTACAAGTTAATGTATTCATCAAGTTACACCCACCAAAACCCCTTCAATTAACTTGTTAGGACCAATTATAGGTTATAATAAGGGGAATATGGACCCTTGACACTAGAATATATAAGCAAAAAGATATTTCAAAACTAATAGTGAGGGATATTTTGTTTCAAAAAATTGTGAGAGATTAATACAATTTAATTAATTTTAAATTTATTAATCTTTTTTTTGTAATAAAAACAAGTACTAATTGTCAAATCTTGAAGAAAATGGAAAATATAACGACTTTGAAAATATCACTATGATCTATTCTAGAGAAGTATGAACTTATCATTTAAATTAATCTCTAAGAATGGTATAGGTGCTTGTGCATTATACTATGCCATGAACATAACTTCTATATACTGGAAACCCAACTTTTTGAGTTCATTGACAAAGAGGATAGTAAGGAAGAACTATCTCTCTATTTAAATCATGTGGATGATGCAATGGATGTACAATATTTCATGTTATACTCCATGTCCAATGAGATTATAAAGAAATGTGAGGATATGGATGCTTATATCATTGTTTATCACATTCAGTATCTCTTTCAAGAGAAGGCAATATCATAGAGATATGAGATCTCCAATGCATTGTTCATGTAAAATCTTAGAGATTCAGAACTAGCCAGGGCACATGTAGTCAAGATGATCGGCTACATTGAGTTCATGGACATATTATGTTTTATGACCCCTGATGAGCTATGAAAAAATCTCATTCTATCCTCACTACTCAAAATATTCTCCAGTTTTTATTTTGAATTATAATATGAAAAATAATGAGAAGAAACTTTCATAACTTCTTACTCTTATTCACCAAGTTGATAAAGACATGGGATGTGACAAAGTTATTATCATTATGGTGAATAAGAAGTGGAGTAACAAAACAAAGGGGCTGAATACTCATTCCTAGTCTAAGGATCTAGATCACCATCCCTCCAAGAATAAGAAGATCTAGAGGCAAGGAAAAGAAAATGATGTGGTATGTTTTTCATGTGGCAAGAAGATCCACTGGAAGAGGAATTACACCCAGCCAAAGAATAAAGGGTAATATTTAGGTGGGTTCATTATTGAGTGAAATATTTCCATATATACTAGTTGGGTATTAGATATTTTCTATGCTTCTCACATCTGTATCCAATTATAGGAACCAAGTATATTTTGGAAGGTTTCTAGAGATGAGGTGATCCACGAGCTACCAATGGAGTGAGGTTGGATCCTGTATCCATTAAAAACTACCAAAAGACATTGCTGACGTGATTGATTTTGGTTTTAAAGAATTTTTATTATGTTTCTAGTGTTACTAAGAACATTATTTCTATTTATTTTTTAGAAATGGATGAATTTATTTTCATATTTTGAAATAAAGGTTGTTAATTTTATAAATATAACATATGTTATGGTATGGAACATTTGAATAAGGATATTTATGTATTAAAATTTGAATATCAAATATTGGAAAGTGATAATGAAACAAATAAGCATGACTCATATAACACCCAATTGTGGCATCACTGTCTTGGTCATGTAAATGAGAAGCATTTGATAATGCTCTATCAAGATGGTTACTTAGACTATTTTGAGATTAATCCACTTGAATGATGTCATGGCTGTTTACAAGGTAAGATGAAAAAACATCCATTTGATGGTCAAGGTGAAATGGCCATAGAGATTCTAGATTTGGTACACACTGATGTGTGCAGACCTTTTCAAGTAGAGGCTAGTGGTGGATTATTATACTTTATTACTTTTACCGATGATGTGAGTATATATGGTTATATCTATTTGTCGAGTATAAGTTTGAATCCTTTGAGAATTCCAAATATTTAAAGAACGAAGTTTAGAATCATCTTGGTAAGAAGATAAATAAACTTCAATCAGATCAAACTAATGAATATCTTAACCAGACTTTATCAACTTTCTATGGGAGTTCTAGATTCAATATCAACTCACTCAACCTTATCCACCAAAATGGAATGGTGTTTGTAAAAGGAGGAACTATACACTAATGGACATGGTAAGGTCGATGATGAGTCACACAAACCTTATATTATCCTTTTGGGGATATACATTATAGATGAAATCATAATTACTAAAATAAGTACCAAATAAAGTGACAAATGGTATTCTATTTGAGTTATGGAGTGGAAAGAAACATGTTTTATCACATGTTCATGCATGGGGTTGCAAGGAATTTGTTAAGGATAGTTTAAGAAACAAACTAGTACCCCGAGGTAGGAAGTATATCTTTATAGGGTTTCCCAAGGACACAAGGGGATACTATCTATACAACCCTCCCGAAAAGAAGGAAACTATCATAAGATAAACCATCTTTCTTGAGAGGGATCACATTCTCAAGGAGTATAAATGTAGTAAGATTGAATCTGATAAATTTGATTATCAAGATACATAAGAGTTAGTACAAGAATATATTCCACAGGTCCCCATGCAATAAGTTGTTCCTAAAACAAAAGTATTGCATATGAGCGATAGAGAGGTAAGAGAACCAGAGAGATATGGTTTTAGAGTCATAGATGATGGATAATCATTATTGTTTAACAATAATGATCCTTTATCCCATAAAGAGTAAGTGTAGATCTTAAAAAATACAAGATGAAAATAAGCTATGCATTCTGAGATGGAATCCATGTATCACAACCAAGTATAGGTTCTAATAAATCCTCTAGTTGATGTAAAGACCATTTAGTGTAAATGATTATTCAGTAGAAAACTAGACATGGAAGGAAAATACCTATAAATCATGTCTAGTGTCTAAAGGGTTTCAACAACATCAAGGCATTAGCTATGATGAAACATTTTCTACAGTTTCCATGTTTAAATCCATCATAATATTTTTTTTCTACAAAAACCTACCATGACTATGATATTTGTTAAATTAATGTCAAAACTACATTCCTTAATGGTAATCTATAGAAGGATGTGTACATGAAACAAATAGAAGGGTTTGTGACTCTAGGAAAAGCCTAAAAGTTATGTAAGTTGTGGAGATCCATTTATGGATTACGGCAACCATCCAGGTCATGGAACATTTTATTTTATGAATCCATAAAGAAATTTGGTTTCATTAATAATTAATGCAATCCATGTGTTTACAAGTGGTTTAGTGAGAGTATAGTGATTTTCATAGTAGTATATTTTGATTACATATTACTAATTAGAAATGATATACCAGCCTCACCAGTGGTTAAGGCATGGTTTAGAAAGTGATTTTCCATGAAGGACTTAGGTGAAGTAACCTACATTCTAGGGATAAAGATCATGCATGATAGATCCAAGAGGATTCTCAAACTAAGTTAAGGTATATACATTGACTAGATATCAAAGAGGTTCAATATGGAATTTTCCAAGAGGGGATTGGTTCTAGTGTCATATGGTATACATCTTTCTAAGAAAATGTGTCCTCAGAAATAAGATGAAAGAGAGAAAATGAGTAAGATCCTATATGAATATATGATAGGATCCATCATGTATTCCATGTTATGTAGGAGGCTTGATGTTTCCTATGTTTAATCATGGTAGGCCATTATCAAGAAGATCTAAGTGAACAACATTGGAATAATGTTAAGGCTATCCTTAATTATCTAAGGCAAACTAAGAATATGTTCCTAGTATATGGAGGATATGGAGAGATAGTCAACATGGGTTATATAGACAATAGATTATAGAAAAATCAGAATGATCTAAATTCATATTCTGGATATATCTTTTGTCACAACAGAGGGTTTTTAAGTTGGAAGAGTTTAAAGAATCCAGTTGTTGCCGATTCTACAGTGGAGTCTAAGTATATTGTAGTTTTTGATACATCCAAGGAAGTAGTTTGGATTCAAAAAATTTCCCAAGAGATTAATATGGTTCCTAATAGTAAATATCATATTATAGTTTACTATGATAAAACTATATCATTGGATCTCTCTAAAGAGGAAAGGTCACACTAAAGGGTAGAGCACAATATATTAGAAATTTCATCTCTTAAGGTATTTTTCTCAATGACGTGAAGTTATGGTGAGAAGAGTATCCACATAGGAAAACATGGTAGACCCCTTGACCAAGGATTTATCTCAGTAGAGGCATGAATATCATATGAGACCTAGTGTGATGAAATATGTTGTCAATTGGCTCTAGTGAAAGTGATATTCTGTTGGAGTTAGTGCCCTAAAATTACTTTATTAGTACTTGATTACATATTTTTCATTATTAATAAAGTTTTCTTATCACATTATGATTATTTATATGCATTAAAATTTCAAGTGATAATGTATTAAGAATATGTTTCACACTAAAATGTTATATTAGTTCCCCACTATGATGAGAACCTAGAGTTGCCATAATAATATTCTTGAATATATGTTCTATAGTCAGATGATATTGTTTGATGTGACATAGACGATATAGGATATTAGGGTAGGAGTCTCATAATATATTGATACACCTTCTCATGGTGTTCTCCCTTGGTAATATCAAAGATAGGAGGTTCTGAGAACAAAAATATTAATAGGAAATCTACATTTCTATGTGTCATTGGATGTTCCTTTATGTGGATGTGTGTAATTATCCATAGACTTTATGATTATCATTAATGAATATCATGACTCACATACTTTTTGTATTGATGAAAATAATAATGATACTTTCTCATGGTGAGTTAGGATATGTTGGCTACATCATGAGTGATATTTTATTAATGGATAATGAAATAAAGGATTTATACCTTCTATCCCTTGATGAAAGTTGACATCTCAAGACCTTTAATGGAATTGAAACTCCTACATAAATCCATGGACATGGTGTTTGATGAGTGAGTGTATTTCTAGAAATTCAAAGAAAGAGACATTGAGCATATAGGTTGATGACATCAACATACAACCTACATGATTTGAGATATCATGATAAAGGATTGCATTACATGGTAAATGTTTATAGGATATTGGATGTCATTGCAACATTAACTTATTTCTCTATCGGAGCCTTGTAATATTTCTAGATTATAACCTTATACTTTAGGTGATTATGCCTAATTCCACTGATAAATAAGCCTAAAGGGTCACACACTTAAGTGTATCCACAATCTCAGTTAAATTCAAGTATTGATTTTGAAAAGTTTGATTAAATAATATTTATTTAGGTTTGGTTGATTACTATAATCTAATAAAAATTTAATCAAAATAATAAGTGAGGTAAATAATAATAAATATTTTATTTCAAGGTTTGACAAATATAATATTTATTATATTTATCGATGAATAATGCAGTGATATTTATTTAATAAATAGTCATTATTCAAGGATCGGTAAACATCGATGAGGGAAAGAGGATCGAGCTTAATGGTCAAGTTGGAAATGATATAAATGATATTTATTTATATATTTTTAAATGTGTTTCACATGTAAAGTGATTAATAATAATAATAATATTTTTATTGGACATGTGATCAATTAAGAATTATTAAGATAGAAAGGGTTTTGTGTGAAATTTTTCAACCATAAAAGTTTCATAATAAATATCTAATTATACCACTTTCTATAAAAACATTTGTTGTGCACAATGGATAGAGTGAGATTATCTTAATACCAAGAGAGATATCAAGAGATCTAAAGTGCTCTCCCCCACCCTCTTTCAAGACAATGAGAGAACATAAAGTGTTCTACCTCCTTAAGAATAATTTTGATGTGATCAACCATGAACAATGTCAGAGATCAGGATCGACCGTGATGGAAACCAAAAATTCTACCATGAAATTCATAGATTATGGTGCATCTTTGGATCAATTCTATAGGGATTATACACCTGGATCCTATAATGGAATGATGATACAATGAGATGTATCCAACCAGATCATCATCTAATAGATAATTACAATTTGATGTAATTCTATATCTACTCATAAATTAATTATAAATTATATGTGAATATCCTCCTATTTTGGTTATAGTATTTTAACCTAGTCAATAAATCTATGATTTTTGTTGTGCATGATGTTTTAATCATGCGTGACGATGATTACTCATAAATTAAGAATAAAAGTTGAGTTGTTCATACCAACAAAGGATGCTTCCACTATGTGTGGAACCATCAATCTTAAAATGAGAAAAGGGGGGTGTTATATGAATTATAAATGAACCATTTTTATGGTTTCTTGAGATATTTGTAGGATACATGTTTTTTAAAGAATATATTTTTATACACCCCCCATTTTAGAAATAAGATATTCTAAGCATGATATCACATGCATGGTAGTTTATGGAAAACAAAGAAAACATTTTTTATATCTCTCTTGTTTTCTACACCAGGTTTTCCCATGTAGACATAGATTACACTAGCTAATGGATATTTAATAAAACCATGTGGTATCATCCTTCTCTTAGAAAAGAGGAAGAGAATATTGAGTTCCATGAAAGGAAAAAGAATAAATGAGAATCTCACTACATTACCCTTTTCATTTGATTATCAATAAGGGGGATAAAGATATAATCCATCCAAGAACACATATTGATATTGAGGATTGATATTGACAAAAAAAATATAAAAGGGGAGATTTTTGAGACTAGGTGTTTCATTTTTTGTCATTGAGTCAATATGTATTGGTGAGTGAAGTTGAAGTAATGATGATTAGATTCAAAGAAGAAGGAATTGGATTTTATTCTTGACATTACATCAATATAAGTCTATAATTTGGTTGAGTAATTCCATGGTATAAGAAAATGGAACTTTGTGTGGCTACAAATTGATGAAATCGAGTAGAGAATTTCAAGACAATGTAACAAAGGAAAATGTGCTTCCATTGAAGTGATACCACTAGGTGATAACACCCGACATGATATTGCTACGGTGGTACCACCGGGCATGATACCACTAGGCATGCTACCACTAGGCATGCTAACTCCAGGCATGCTACTGATAGTTGCTACTATTAGGTGATACCATTGAGATTCCACCGCTAAGTGATACCATTAGGTTGTTGGACCAGGTTATACCAAATACAAACAAGATGGGGTGGGGGTGAATTGTGCCTTTTACAATTTCTTTGAGAATCATGATGATTTCCAAATCTATCCTTTAACTTTATCAGAATGTTTATGTAGAATAAATAAATAGTTATTAGAATGTATAAATTTATAGTGGTTCGGGGAACAGAAGGCCCTAGTCCACTCCACCAACGCTCTACTCCATGAGCTTGGTGATTTTCACTATTTATCCTCTTATTAATAAATCGTCCACAACTGAGTGCAGGTAGTTGACACCATTACAAGTTAATTATAAAATAGAGCCTTCTGGTTCATACAAAAAACTGAAAGCACAACTTAGTACGAGAAGCCGATTACTCAAAATGAAGAGAGTATTTGTTTAAAAATACTTCCCAGATGTTCTTCAAAGTTGTAGTAGTACACAACTGATAGTAGATGGATCATCATCTTCAGAAAATATGTTCTTCAGGTAAGGACAGCTCTGAGTCGATCTGGTTGCAATAAATATAGAAATAAATTCAGAAACTCAAACAACAATGGATTCATGATAGATATTCAATGTAGAAATGGTTAATATTCAATGTGTTTCTTATTCTCTAGAAAACAAAGTTTTTTTTATCATATATTGTAACAACAGATCTATATATCTCAAATATCTCTGTAAACTAAATTCGAGAAACTTGATAGTTTGTTCTTATGATATTTTTTGCAATAAACTGCCTCAATCCTTTTGTAATTCAAAATAACAAAGATATATAAATAATAAATATGAGCATTTTACTTTCAAATTCATATCCACAAAAGTCACCTTAAGAATCGCGATATTCAAATGTTCAAATAACAGAGTAGTCATAACTTCCCTTAAAAATCAGCATGAAATCCTCCTCTTAAATTTATCCTTTGAATAATAAATAAATGTATTTGAATCAGTCAAAGATGTGCTTTAAAAACGGGCTTTGAATCTGGCTTGAAATCAGCCTGATAATCCGCATAAAAGACCGTTGCTCGATAAAGTTGAAATTTAAATTTCCGACGCAAAACGTAGGGTTGAACTGCATAGTATTCCTTTCTTAGAATGTAAGTTTGATCTAAAAATTTAGGTTGACAACATAAGTTTGATCTCAAATGTAAGGTTGATCATCCATACTTTTCTTTTCAACTTTCAAATGTATGGTATATTATCCATACTTTCCTCTTAAGCAAAACGAAAGATATATGATCCATAATTTTTGATAGAATATAAGGTTCATTATAAAAGTAAGGTTGATGAACCATACTGTTTAGAAACAAACGTAATGTTCCATACTTATGTAGGGTTATTCTTCCATTCTTTTATGATATTATGAAAGTAAAGTTCCTTCCAAACGTAATGTTCCTCTTCCATACTTTGCTGATAACGTGTGGTTTCTTAACCATACTTTTTTTTGAACTCCCGTAAAGTAAACGATGGAATCTTTCCTTACACTTATGCTCTTCAACTTAGGGTATGAACAGTGTTTCCAGAACATGCTCAAATTATTTCCAAATACTTTGTCAAATATTCCACGTGGTTTAAATGCTTTAATATTACACAAAAATAAGAATATAAAGAAATATTAATTTCCTGAAATATATCCAAGGTATAATCATTAGAATAACAAACAAGGGTATTTTTGAGCATCATAATAATCCTAAAAAGATAAAGTACTATTCTCAACAATCTTCCCCTAATAATAATAAAATAGAGTATTGTTGAAAACAACACTTTCTCAAGAATATCCCCCTTTTTTATGATCACAAAACCCATGAAATTGGCCAACAAAATTAATTAGGTATAATTTTGAATTTTACAAGGATAGAAACAATATTTAATTTTAACAAAATTATTTCATCAAGAAATAAAATGTTTGTTATCCAAATAAAAATAAAAATTCAATTTTTAAAATTTCTCCCCTTAGTGTTTATCTTTATTTCTTCCCTTTAATAATTTTTTTATCCCCATGAGTAAAAAAAACTTAAAATAAAATGTTGTGTTTATCTATATTTCTCCCCCTTTTTGTGATATTAAAAAGAATGATAGGATGTAAAGACCCGTAAAATTCAAGGGAATTTTTTTCTTAATTTTCTTTAGAATTTTACAAGAGCGCGGTTTCAGACGGCACCTGATTCCGAGGCCCGGAGTGCCCAGAATTAATTTCCGAAGTTTGGCTCGGGTACGTTCAGTGAACGAACGAGCGGGAATTCCTAAATTTTGATCCGGTGCTCGGAATTGAAATCCGAGGGCACCGATGAACTCGCAGCGCCGATATTCGCTTAAAGAGACCTTTTCGGAAGTTGCGTTTGTTGCGGGTTGAAAGTTAGTTTTTGGGTTTTTAGTTTAAGTTAAATAAAATTTGTGAAGAACAAATTTTATTTTAACTTGATAAATCCTACCAAAGGGAGTTGGGAGTGGGACCCACATCCACTTAACCTCCCTTGGAAGGATTAAGTGTGGTGGGGCCCACACGAACCCCAACTCCTCAATTTCTCTCAAAACCTCCCCTTTAACCCATTTCAATTAATGTTGACAACTTGACTTAATTAATTGAAGAGGGTTAATTTAAATTTCAAACCTTTGAATTTCTAAGAGGAGGGTTGTGTAATAAAATAAGCTTAAGCTTATTTTATTTTGTTGGGTTGGTTTCCTTTGTTCTTGAGAGGATTTTGAGAGCTTCTCCTTCATCTTCAAGCTTTGACGAAGAACGCTCAACTTGACGAAGAACGCTCAAGTTCCGACGAAGAACGTCGCTCCGCTCTTCTTCGTCTTCCGTGTCAACGAGAGGGAACGCCGCTTCCTCCTCAGATTCCCTTCGTCGGCATACGAAGATTCGCCAATGACGTATCACATCGGACGCACCTCTTCGTCATCGGATTTGACGAACGACGACCGCGACGCCCGACCTCCGCGACGTCATCTTCCGCGGAACGTTGACAAATCTTCGAACCTTATACCAAGGTAGGGGTTGTTGATTTATTGTTTAATTATTTCATTCTTGATCGTGGATCTAGCATGTCTAACGTGAGGCAATTGAATATTTTAAGTTGTGTTATTATTTAACGTGAGGGGGGCCGGACCCCATGAACACGGCCGAACCCCCTCCATCGTTCATGTTGTTTTATCTTGCGGGTGGAAGCAAGGTGGCGTGGTGCCGTCGCACCACGCGGATAATTGTATGTTTATCTTGCGCGACGCCGTCGCGCGCGCGCGCCATGGAAGAATCATTATGAACACGACGCCGTCGCGCCGCGTTGAAAGAAATCAAGGTGCGGCAGAGGGGCGCGGTGCCGTCGCACCGCACCGGACGACGAACACCGCGGCCGGTTCCGGGCCGCGGCGGGACGAGGAGACCGACGGCCGGGCCGCCGGCGTCGGAAGCCGAAAAGGGGACCAGATGTTTCCGGTCCCGTTGGAGAAAACCGGCCGGCCAGCTGGCCGGCCGGATGGTCAAATCCGGGGGAATTAATCCCCCGGACAGCAATAGAAACCCCCTCATAAAGAGGGGGGCGGTTTCCTTGAGGGGGGGGGGGGGCAGGAGGCCCCCCGGTTTTTCATCAAGCCGGCCCCACGTGGGGGGCCGTTTTATTTCAAAGGGCGCGGCATATAGTCGCGCCGCCTCATCAATCAGCGGGGGCTTTGCCCCCCCGCATGCCGCCTCCGTGCGGCGACAGGCAGCCGGGCCGCCGCGCCGCCGGCCGGCCGGCCGGCCGGGCCGGGTCGACCCAGGGGGGGTCGGGCCGGGTCGACCCGGACCCGGACCCCCCGTTTCGAATCATTTTCGGTCTTGGGGCCATAACTTGAGCCACGGACCTCCGATCGACGAACCATCTGCGGCAACGCGATCCTTGGATCGAGACGGTCGTTTTGGTATAACGCACTCAAGGTTTCGGGTTACTTTGAGTTTGTCCGGGTTGGTTCGTTCACGAAACCAACCGGGCCTTCGGAGCGGAAACGCTCATATCTTGAGCTACGGACGTCCGATTGATGTGCCGTCAGCTTTGTTGTGTCCCTATTAGTGAGACGGATCTTTTGGCATACTCCGCCCGAGGTTTGGACGTAGGTGGAGTACGGTCGGGTTGGTTTTTCCTTAAAAACCAACCGGGCCCTGGGGACGAAAATGCCAATAACTCTCAGACCGGGCGTTCGATCGACGCGCCTTCTATTGCGTTGAGTTCCAGTTGACGATACGGAAATTTTGGATACGTCAACTCTGGACTTTGTGACAGTTGATGTAACATCCTCTCGGCTCGTGGAGCGGTCCTTCCGAACGAGTTTGCTGTGTGCGGGAACCCTAGTGCTGGCTGCGACTGTTACTGTGACTACTACTGCTACTACTGCTACTGTGACTGCGACGACGACAATACAGAGATCCTGTGTGGATTCGACGACGACGACTACATCACTCAGCGATCCTACGTGGATCAGTGCTACAGGTCCTGTGTGGGCCCGATCCTGTGTGGATTCGACGACGACGACTTCAGCACTCAGCGATCCTACGTGGATCAGTGCTACAGGTCCTGTGTGGGCCCGATCCTATGTGGGTCCGATCCTGTGTGGGTCCTTGCGCTCAGCGGTCCTGTGTGAACCAGCGCCTACAGGTCCTGTGTGGGCCCGATCATGTGTGGGTCTTTTGCGGGGGTTAGTTACCTATCGATCCTTCGTGGGTCCGACGACTTAGATGGATCAGTGACCATCTTTATCGTCTTTTGAAGAAGTATACCTGTGTGAGCTAAAACCTATTGCTTTCCTGTGTGTATTGTGTTGTGCAATCCTGTGTGGATTACGTTTTGCTTTCCTGTGTGGATTGTGTTGTGCAATCCTGTGTGGATTACGTTTTGCTTTCCTGTGTGGATTGTGTTGTGCAGTCCTGTGTGGATTACGTTTTGCTTTCCTATGTGGATTGTGTTGTGCAATCCTGTGTGGATTACGTTTTGCTTCCTGTGTGGATTGTGTTGTGCAATGCTGTGTGGATTACGTTTTTTTTCCTGTGTGGAATACGTTTACTTTCCTGTGTGGACTGAGTTGTACTTGGGCTCGGAGGTTGGAGCGTAGTTGAAATTGATGACTTAGGTATATGTATGGGCATATACCTAAGAAGTGTCGGTTGTTACTTCGTGATTGTACCTTTCTTCGTGGTTTATCCTTTGTGGATTTGAGAGACCTTCAGGGGTCTCGGGGTCCCTACTGAGTAGCTTATACTCACCCCTGCACGGGCTTTGCCCGCACTACATTGTGTTGGTTGCAGACGACGGACATCGTTGACCTTAGCTGAGGCTTGCAGAGCGGGACGGTACCCGGAGGTGGACCACTGGGCGGGACGTGCACGGAGCAGACGGCGGGACCCGTGGAGCAGTGGATCTATCTGTACCCACCCTTCAGGTGGAATTTCCAGTGGACAGCTCGGTGTAGCGGCTTTTACTTTTTAGTTTCTTTCGAGTTGTACTTTACTTTCAGTTTGGGTTTGTATACTGGCCCATTTACTTTTCCGCACTTTCAGTTGTACTCTGCTTTTGCTTAGTGTTTACTTTCCGCTTGCTTACTCTGTGGTTTTTGTTTACTTTACAAAGGCAATGCCTTCCCTTTTTACCGGGATTTACGCCTTGGTGCTAGTCGCCATCCCCTGGCCTATGGAAGGCGGGCTTGGGGTAGTCACGGCACGGACCCCGAGGGTGGGTCGTGACAAATTGGTATCAAAGGAGTTCGGTTCTACCGCGAACTCTGATCTTTTCTATGTGAAGCAATAATGTTTAGCGTATTGAGTGTGGTTATCAGTCCAGGGAGTCCAGTGTTGGTGCGGCGGCCGACGTATCCGTACACCAGGACCCTGACTTCTGATTTCCGACTTAATGCACGAAAACATTGATTGCGTGTGTGTTTCAAAGTTTTCTTTGTGATTTCTATGTGTCAGCTCACCAGGTATACTGTTTGACCGTGGCGCACCTGTTTCCTTTCAGGATGGCCCCACGACGGCAGCCAGCTAGGGTTCCGAGAGTTGAGTGTGACGACAGCCCACCGAGCGATGAGGCTTCGGTACAGGGCCCTCTTGCAGTTGAGGCACCAGCGATACTACCATACGTTGGGCCATCGATGCCACCAGCCCCAGCAGTAGGCGATGCACGCCACTTGAGAGCACTGCACGAGTTCCAGCGCCAGAGGCCACCCAGGTTCCGGGGAGAGACGGACCCGCAGGCAGCTGAGGATTGGCTGGAGGCTGTGGTGGGAGTCTTCAGGCTAGTGGGGATGCCGGCAGACTTCATGGTGATCTTTGTTGCCAGCCTCCTTCAGGCAGCAGCAGGCAGGTGGTGGAGCCACTTGTTTCAGTTTTGCGACGGGATGACCTTCGCATGGGAAGACTTCGAGACCTTCTTCAGGGTGGAGTTTGTGCCAGTAGCTCTACACCCCGAGCGTGTACAGGAGCTTCTGCCTTTGCCGCTTGTTTTTCGATCAGTAGCCGAGTCATCTGTGGGCAGTAGACAGATGATGCAGAGGTCCAGGAGGACCAGACTAGCAGTTGGAAGATCTCGGGTTTTAGGACCGGTGGTGCGGGGCACCCGGGGTGGGGTCAGAGCCAGGCGTGCCAGAAATGGACAATGTTACTCCTGCGGCAGGAAGGGTCACCTGGCACGTGACTGTCCGACTCCTCGTACGTTTGATCAGCGGGTGTTAGAGGATCCACTAAGACAGAAGCAGCGGTGAGTGCTTGAGCAACAGCCGAGTAGTGGACAAGGCAGTAGAGCTCCGAGAGCAGGTGGACAGGAGAGGAACTAGTGGATACGTCCCTTGTACTTCTAGTTCCATTTTTCTATTGTATTCGTGTCTTGTACTATGAGCTGCAATAATAAAAAGACACTTATCTTTGTTTGCTTTACTGTCCTTTTGTCTGATTGATACTGAGTGGTCCCGGTTAAACTGTTGACTTGACCCTCACTTTTGAGATTTCAACTGGAGGGGACCCAGTAACCTCACACTGATGCCGACAGTGTGACTCGACCCTTAGAGGCGAGAGTAACGGTTGGACCTCTTGGTAGCAGCGTCGAGGCCTTACGACGTCATCCGTGCCATAAATTAACTAATCATGACAGAATTGACTGTATTAGGCAAGGAACGTGGTTCATCCAGGGGATGAGACCGGATTTCACTTTTCGGCAAAGGAGAAATCTTTGCAGCTAGCCTCTTTGCAGATATCCTTCGTGGATAGAGATGGAGCAGCCTTCCTTCAGTCTCTCACAGTCACTCCTCCACTACTGCAGCAAGTCAGGTGAAGGCAGAGCATCAGGTACCAGCAGGCTTGGTACAGCCCTTGGAGGTTCCGGAGTGGAAGTGGGACGGCATATCTATGGACTTCGTGACTGGAATTCCACACACTTCCAGAGGTCACGACTCCATCTGGGTGATTGTTGACCGACTCACCAAGTCGGCACACTTCTTACCCATCAGAGAGCAGGGCTCAGTAGAGAGCTTGGGACGTCTCTATGTTCAGGAGATTGTGCGGCTCTACGGTGTACCATCATCTATCATCTCCGATCGAGATGCCCGCTTTACTTCCTGGCTTTGGAAGGGGTTACAGGAGGTGTTCGGGACGCAACTACGTCTGAGCACAGCCTTTCACCCTCAGACGGATGGTCAGACGGAGAGGACCATTCAGACTCTCGAGGACATGCTCCGCGCATGTGTCCTCGACTTTGGTCGTAGCTAGGAGGACCACCTACCCTTGGTGGAGTTTGCGTACAACAACAGCTACCACTCCACCATCGGGATGGCACCGTACGAGGCGTTGTACGACCAACCTTGTAGATCTCCTTTGTGCTGGACAGACCCTGGGGAGTCAGCACTAGTGGGACCGGAGATGGTCCAGGCCACGACAGAGAAGGTCCAGGTCATCCAGGAGCGGATGAGGATAGCTCAGAGCCGACAAAAGTCATACGCTGACAGGAGGCGGAGGCCACTGGAGTTCGAGGATGGCGACCACGTCTTCTTGCGGGTCTCACCTCGACGTGGTATTCGGAGATTTGGCCGAGGCGGCAAGTTATCTCCGCGCTTCATCGGACCCTTCCAGATTCTCAGCAGGATTGGGGAGGTGGCTTATCGCCTGGCTCTACCACCTCAGTTGCACCGGGTGCACGACGTCTTCCACGTGTCTCAGCTGAGGAGATACGTGCACGACCCGACGCACATCATTGATCATGGGGAGCTTGACGTTGACGATGGGGAGACTTTTACGGAGGTCCCGGAGGAGATAGAGGATCGACAGGAGCGGGTCCTGCGTGGGCGATCGATTCCTCTTGTGCGCATCAGATGGCAGCACGAGAATCTCCAGGAGAGCACATGGGAGCGGGAGGCTCAGATACGTGCTCAGTACCCTCATTTGTTTCCCTAGTTTTTGATGTATCTTTACGGGGATGTAAAGCCCTGAGGTGGGAGTAATGTAAAGACCCGTAAAATTCAAGGGAAATTTTTTCTTAATTTTCTTTAGAATTTTACAAGAGCGCGGTTTCAGACGGCACCTGATTCCGAGGCCCAGAGTGCCCAGAATTAATTTCCAAAGTTTGGCTCGGGTACGTTCAGTGAACGAACGAGCGGGAATTCCTAACTTTTGATCCGGTGCTTGGAATTGAAATACGAGGGCACCGATGAACTCGCAGCGCCGATATTCGCTTAAAGAGACCTTTTCGGAAGTTGCGTTTGTTGCGGGTTGAAAGTTAGTTTTTAGGTTTTTAGTTTAAGTTAAATAAAATTTGTGAAGAACAAATTTTATTTTAACTTGATAAATCCTACCAAAGGGAGTTGGGAGTGGGACCCACATCCACTTAACCTCCCTTGGGAGGATTAAGTGTGGTGGGGCCCACACGAACCCCAACTCCTCAATTTCTCTCAAAACCTCCCCTTTAACCCATTTCAATTAATGTTGACAACTTGACTTAATTAATTGAAGAGGGTTAATTTAAATTTCAAACCTTTGAATTTCTAAGAGGAGGGTTGTGTAATAAAATAAGCTTAAGCTTATTTTATTTTGTTGGGTTGGTTTCCTTTGTTCTTGAGAGGATTTTGAGAGCTTCTCCTTCATCTTCAAGCTTTGACGAAGAACGCTCAACTTGACGAAGAACGCTCAAGTTCCGACGAAGAACGCCGCTCCACTCTTCTTCGTCTTCCATGTCAACGAGAGGGAACGCCGCTTCCTCCTCGGATTCCCTTCGTCGGCATACGAAGATTCTCCAACGACTTATCACATCGGACGCACCTCTTCGTCAACGGATTTGACGAACGACGACCGCGACGCCCGACCTCCGCGACGTCATCTTCCGCGGAACGTTGACAAATCTTCGAACCTTATACCAAGGTAGGGGTTGTTGATTTATTGTTTAATTATTTCATTCTTGATCGTGGATCTAGCATGTCTAACGTGAGGCAATTGAATATTTTAAGTTGTGTTATTATTTAACGTGAGGGGGCCCGGACCCCATGAACACGGCCGAACCCCCTCCATCGTTCATGTTGTTTTATCTTGCGGGTGGAAGCAAGGTGGCGTGGTGCCGTCGCACCACGCGGATAATTGTATGTTTATCTTGCGCGACGCCGTCGCGCGCGCGCGCCATGGAAGAATCATTATGAACGCGACGCCGTCGCGCCGCGTTGAAAGAAATCAAGGTGCGGCAGAGGGGCGCGGTGCCGTCGCACCGCGCCAGACGACGAACACCGCGGCCGGTTCCGGGCCGCGGCGGGACGAGGAGACCGGCGGCCGGGCCGCCGGCATCGGAAGTCGAAAAGGGGACTGGATTTTTCCGGTCCCGTTGGAGAAAACCGGCCGGCCAGCTGGCCGGCCGGATGGTCAAATCCGGGGGAATTAATCCCCCGACCAGCAATAGAAACCCCCCTCATAAAGAGGGGGGCAGTTTCCTTGAGGGGGGGGGGGCAGGAGGCCCCCCGGTTTTTCTTCAAGCCGGCCCCACGTGGGGGGCCGTTTTATTTCAAAGGGCGCGGCATATATCTGCGCCGCCTCATCAATCTGCGGGGGCTTTACCCCCCCGCATGCCGCCTCCGTGCGGCGACAGGAAGCCGCGCCGCCGGGCCGCCGGCCGGGCCGGGTCGGACCCGGGTCGGGTCGACCCGGACCCGGACCCCCCGTTTCGAATCATTTTCGGTCTTGGGGCCATAACTTGAGCCACGGACCTCCGATCGACGAACCGTCTACGGCAACGCGATCCTTGGATCGAGACGGTCGTTTCGGTATAACGCACTCAAGGTTTCTGGTTACTTTGAGTTCGGCCGGGTTGGTTCGTTCACGAAACCAACCGGGCCTTCGGAGCGGAAACGCTCATATCTTGAGCTACGGACGTCCGATTGACGTGCCGTCAGCTTTGTTGTGTCCCTCTTAGTGAGAAGGATATTTTGGCATACTCCGCCCGAGGTTTGGACGCAGTTGGAGTACGGTCAGGTTGGTTTTGCCTTAAAAACCAACCGGGCCCCGGTGACGAAAATGCCAATAACTCTCAGACCGGGCGTCCGATCAACGCGCCGTCTGTTGCGTTGAGTTCCTGTTGACGATACGGAACTTTTGGATACATCAACTCTGGACTTTGTGACAGTTGATGTAACAGCCTCTCGGCTCATGGAGCGGTCCTTCCGAACGAGTTTGCTGTGTGCGGGAACCCTAGTGCTGGCTGCGACTGTTACTGTGACTACTACTGCTACTACTGCTACTGTGACTGCGACGACGACAGTACAGAGATCCTGTGTGGATTCGACGACGACGACTACAACACTCAGCGATCCTACGTGGATCAGTGCTACAGGTCCTGTGTGGGCCCGATCCTGTGTGGATTCGACGACGACGACTTCAGCACTCAGCGATCCTACGTGGATCAGTGCTACAGGTCCTGTGTGGGCCCGATCCTGTGTGGGTCCGATCCTGTGTGGGTCCTTGCGCTCAGCGGTCCTGTGTGAACCATCGCCTACAGGTCCTGTGTGGGCCCGATCCTGTGTGGGTCTTTTGCGGGGGTTAGTTACCTATCGATCCTTCGTGGGTCCGACGACTTAGATGGATCAATGATCATCTTTATCGTCTTTTGAAGAAGTATACCTGTGTGAGCTGAAACCTATTGCTTTCCTGTGTGAATTGTGTTGTGCAATCCTGTGTGGATTACGTTTTGCTTTCCTGTGTGGATTGTGTTGTGCAATCTTGTGTGGATTACGTTTTGCTTTCCTGTGTGGATTGTGTTGTGCAATCCTGTGTGGATTACGTTTTGCTTTCCTGTGTGGATTGTGTTGTGCAATCCTGTGTGGATTACGTTTTGCTTCCTCTGTGGATTGTGTTGTGAAATCCTGTGTGGATTACGTTTTGCTTTCCTGTGTGGAATACGTTTACTTTACTGTGTGGACTGAGTTGTACTTGGGCTCGGAGGTTGGAGCGTATTTGAAATTGATGACTTAGGTATATGTATGGGCATATACCTAAGCAGTGTCGGTTGTTACTTCGTGATTGTACCTTTCTTCGTGGTTTATCCTTTGTGGATTTGAGAGACCTTCAGGGGTCTCGGGGTCCCTACTGAGTAGCTTATACTCAGCCCTGCACGGGCTTTGCCCGCACTACGTTGTGTTGGTTGCAGACGACGGACAACGTTGACCTTAGCTGAGGCTTGCAGAGCGGGACGGTACCCGGAGGTGGACCACTGGGCGGGACGTGCACGGAGCAGACGGCGGGACCCGTGGAGCAGTGGAGCTATCTGTACCCACCCTTCAGGTGGGATTTCTAGTGGACAGCTCGGTGTAGCGGCTTTTACTTTTTAGTTGCTTTCGAGTTGTACTTTACTTTCATTTTGGGTTTATATACTGGCCCATTTACTTTTCCGCACTTTCAGTTGTACTCTGCTTTTGCTTAGTGTTTAATTTCCGCTTGCTTACTCTGTGGTGTTTGTTTACTTTACAAAGGCAATGCCTTCCCTTTTTACCAGGATTTACGCCTTGGTGCTAGTCGCCAGCCCCTGGCCTATGGAAGGCGGGCTTGGGGTAGTCACGGCACGGACCCCGAGGGCGGGTCGTGACATAGGATGAGGAATATAACACATTTTGATGTAGTATTTAACTTAAGTAAATCCTATGATAAATTGTTTATCAATATTTGAATCAGGATTACTGAAATTTTAATACAGACAGTACGGAAAACAAATCAATATATATGAAAATGAGATGAAAATATATTTTAGTGAGAAAATATATATACAAGTATAGAAATGAAAACATGAATCAAGGTTGGCCTAAAAAGTTTTGTGAAACAAGTTTCAGCACCTTTGAATGAATTCATTGAGCTCTTTCATCTGCAGTCTCAACCTTTTCATCAGTCTGTCTCCTAATTGGATGATGAGATCCTTTCCTTCCTAAGTTAGATGGATATCTTCAATTAGATTGACTCTAAAAAACTCATGTAATATTTATTCATTCTCTATAAACTATTTGATCTTTTCAGTAAACCTGTTTAGTAACTCTCTTACTCCTGGTTCATCTGATATAAGCTAATTAAAAAGATACTTTTGATTGTCTAACAAAACAGATAATGGAGCACTGTTACAACAAAGATCCTGTAATCTGTCATTCATATTTCTCATTACAGTTTTAATGGTCTAAAAACTCTTTATCAGATCAGGCAAAGTACCTGATGTACTTGCTTGATTACTCCTGATAATTGTGAACTGTTGCTCCATGAAAATGTTAAAGTCTTCCAAATCTGACTTCAGTATAATTTCAGATTTTAATTACCCAACTTCGGCTAACATCTCCTTAAAATCTTCCACTTATCTTTTTAAAACTGAAGTATCTTTCATGTTCTGAAACTTCCGTCTATCCTTTTCTAATTCTCATTGCAAAGAAGAATTTTTAGCTTGAACTCTTTTAAAATTTCTAATTAACTCTTCCACATGATCATTCTTAGAATCAGAGGCACCTTGTGCTTGATTCGTAGTCTGAGCTTCAACTTGATTTATCAGAACTAAAGGAATTGACTGTGCATCTGATCTCTAATCTGCAACCTTTTTCTATGGTTTCTCAACTAAATTTTCCTCAGAGTAATTAATTGACTCATCCACATAGAAATTTTCATTTAAAACTTTAGTATGAATTTTAGATGGACTCACTCCTCAGTTCATGTTTTCATCAAGTTGTTGCTCCTCATGAGTATCTTCATTTATTTCCTCTAAAACAGGTTCTTCTTGAAATGTTTCTTCTTGAATAACTTCAGTTGGTTGTGTAGACTATTCTTGAACCGATTCAGTTCAAGCTACTTCAACTTCTCTAGGCTCTGCCTCTGTATGGGGTACACCTTCCTCTTCAAGTTGAGGCACCACTTCAATCTGAGAAACTACTTATCTTATAAATCTATAGCTTAAAATAGATTTAGTTGTAATGGTATTTGTTCGAACAGGCTCCTCAATAGATTGAGCCACTCTGTGCCTTTTCCTTTGAAGACCCTCTTGACTTCCTTCATCAGAAGGTACATCAACTGCTTCAAATTTTAGTCTTCTTGAAGTTTTTGAAACTTTACTTACTCTTGATTCAGCCATACCTTCTTTAGACTTTTTAGGTTGCCCCCCCTAAGTCGATTCCTAGTCTTCCTCAGCTTCAATAGGAATAATCTTACCTTTCACAATACTCCAAAAGAATCCAATATTCCTTAGAGTTCCATCATTGAAAACATTAATGTGGTGGCATCTTACTCTAGCATCCACCAGTCTGATCAAATCAGACTTAAACAAAAATCTTGAAATGAACCTTCCATAGGGATAAAAGTTCATTCGAGCCTCTGGTTGAAAATGGTAGTTCAAATACCTTAACATATAATGAGGAAAATTCAACTTGATGTCAATCAGAAACAAAAACATGAAATACATATCAGGATATAAAATCTTCTCCATTTCAGACATCCTTGGGGAAATCCCTGTTTGAACAAATTTTAGAAGAATTTTTTGATCAGGATCCGGATCCTTTACTAACATCTTTCTGATATTTGTTGAACCAAATAAAACTGACACAATGTCCTCTGACTTATGTTCATTATCTCCAATGGATTTCAAATCAATGTGATAAACTCCCTCATGAGGGAAGTTTAAGATTATAGCTATTTCCACAGATGAAATAGAAAAATCCCGATCTTTAATTTTTGAAAATATAATGTCCTCTGTATCTCCAAGACTGAACTAGACATATTTAAAGAAATTTCACAACTCTACCTCATACATAAATTCTGTGTCTTCACCACTGATTATATTTTCTAGATTCTAAAAATTCAAATATTTCTTCATCGTTAGACTGGTCTGGTATAACCATTCCAAATCAATTACTTTTCCCTGTAAGATATTCCCTCCCAACGAATATTGATGCTTGGAATTACTAGCTCCTTATTTCTCAATTATCTTTGTCTTGGATATCTTTATCTTAGATTTATGAAGGTTCGAAGAGATAGGGTTTCAAAGGTTCAGGTTTGGTTAGACAAGAGTGGTAAGGATTTTTTGGTTTCGAAGGGTTTTGAGAGAAATGAATGGGTTTAGAATTTGAAACGGATCTGAGAGCCTTGATTCTCATATCATTTACATACATAATAATCATTACATTATTTTAAATAAAATAAAATGTATGCAACAATTTTTTTTAAAGTAGTACAGAAATTTTTTTTAAATTATTCAAAACAAATAATTAAATTATTTAAAACAGTTCAGATTAAAAAAAATAAGAATTAATATAATCACAAAAAAAATTTCATTTAAAATTAAATAAACCTATACCCCCCTTAATAAAATCAAACCTTGCAGTGGGAAGTGGTTTAGTAAAAATATCAGCTAATTGAATTTTAGTACTTACAAATTCTAAGAATATATCCTTTTTAAGGACATGATCTCTTAGAAAGCGATGTTTGATATCAATATGCTTAGTCCTAGAATGATTAATATGTTTTTTTGAAATATTTATAGTTCTTTTATTATCACATAAAATAGGTGTATTATTAAAATTTAGTCCAAATTCCATAAGAGTGTTTTTCATCCACAACACTTGTGCACAACAACTGTCTGCAAAGACATATTCTGCCTCAGCTGTTGATAAAGAAATTGTGTGTTGTTTCTTACTAGACCATGAAACTAAATATTTTCCTAAAAAGTGACAAGTTCCTGAGGTGGGTTTTCAATCTAATCTACAGCTTCCAAAGTCATCATATGAATATGAAATTAAATTAAAATCATAATTTTTTGGATAGAGAAGAGATTGAAAAATAGTTCCTTTTAAATATCTAAAAATTCTTTTAACATCCCTAAGATGAGATTCTTTGGGGTTTGATTGAAATATAGCACAAAGACATACTAAATACATTATATTTGTCCTTATAGTAATAAGATATAATAAACTTCTAATCATACTTCTATATAACTTGCTGTCAACTGATTTTTTAGTTTTATGCAAATAAAGTTTTATATTAGTACACATAAGAGTTGTATATGTCTTGTTGTTTTCAAGTACAAATTTCTTCAGTAAATCAGTAATGTATTTTTTTTGATTCAAAACATTTACAAAATATTTTTGATAAATTTTAAGTCCTAGAAAGAAATTTAATTCTCCCATAATACTCATTTCAAATTCTTTTTGCATTAAATTTGAAAACCCATGAAAGAGTTTTTTGTTTGTTGGTTCAAAAATTACATCATCAACATAAATTTTAACAAATAAAATATTAGAGTTTACAGTTTTCTTAAAAAATGTTGGATCTTCCATTCCAACAGTAAAATAATTTTTCAAAAGAAAAGAACTTAATCTTTCATACCAAGATCTAGGTGCTTGTTTAAGGACATAAAGAGCTTTAATAAGTTTAAAACAGAGTCTGGTTTTAGAGAATTTTCAAAACCAGGAGGTTGCTCAACATAAAATTTCTCTATTAAATAACCATTTAAAAAGGCATATTTAACATCCATCTGAAATAATTTAAAGTTCATATGAGATGCATAGGATAAAAGGATCCTAATAGATTCTAATCTAGTAACAAGTGAAAAGGTCTGATTATAATCTATACATTCTTTCTGATTATATCCTTTAGCTACTAGTCTTACTTTATTTCTAGTTATTATTCCTTGATCATCTTGTTTATTACTAAAGACCCACTTAGTTCCGATGACTGGATAGTTCTGTGGTCTTTAAACTAATTTCCAAACTTCATTTCTCTTGAACTGGTTTAGTTCTTCTTGCATTGATATCATCCAAATTTCATCAACTAAGGCTTTTTCTATTGACTTAGGTTCTAATTGGGATAGAAAAGCATAAAACTCAACAAGATTTCCTATGTTCCTTCTTGTTTTTATTCCCGTGTCTAGGTATCCTATTATAGTTTCTAAAGGGTGATTCCTTAGGGTTCTAGACTATCTAGGTAAAACACTATTAGGTTCATCAGTGTCATGTTCTTATGAACTGGACTGAATTTTATTTATATCTTTTTCAAAATAATCTTTCAAGTTCTCAAGTCTCATGTTATCATTAGAGTCAAATTCATCAATTTGATTTTTTGTTTTCTCAAAGGGATCAGATTCATCAAATATCACATGAACCGATTCTTCAATAATCCTTGACTTTTTATTAAAAACTCTATAAACTTTGGAAGTAGTAGAATATCCTAAGAAAATGTCTTCATCAGATTTTGGATCAAGATTACCAAGATTTTCCTTGGTGTTTAAGGTGTAAAACTTACATCCAAAAACATTAAAGTAATTTACCTTAGGTTTTATGTTATTACAAAGTTCATAGGGTGTATTTTTGAAAATTGGTCTAATTAAAACTTTATTCATTATATAATAGATTATGCTTACAGATTCTTCCCAGAAATAGGTAGGAAGACTGTATTCATTTAGCATTATCCTATCCATTTCCTGAATAGTTCTATTTATTCTTTCAATAATTCCATTTTTTTGAGGTGTTCTTGGTGCAGAGAAGGTGTGATTAATACCCATATTTGAGAAAAAAGAATTAAATTCTAGATTCTCAAATTCTCCACCATGATCACTTCTTAATGAAATTATTTTAAAACCTTTTTCATTTTGAACAGCTTTGCAAAAACATTAAATTATTGTAAAATCTTCATTTTTATATTTTAAAAATAAAATCCAAGTAAATATAGAATAGTCATCAACTAATACATATACATATAATTTAACATCAAAACTTTCTATTCTTGAAGGTCCAAACAAATCCATATAGACAAGTTCTAGAGGTTTAGATGTAGTAATTTTGTTAACATATTTGAAGGATGATTTGTGCTGCTTGTCAAGTTGAAATGCATCATAGAATCTATCACTTTCAAATTTTAGAATAGGAAAATCAGAAACTAGTTGTTTCTTAGATAACTTATGTAAAACATATATATTTCAATGTCCAAGTATTCTATGCCAGATCCGTGATTCATTTATCTTAGAAGTTAAACAATTTAATTTTTGTTTACACAATGAATTTAAGTACAGGGTATAAGAATTATCAGTTCTAGGTGCTCTAAATTTAATCAATTTATCTTTAAAAACAGAATAGCAGTTGTTAGAAAAATCAAAAAAATAACCATCATCACAGAGTTGAGAGATATTTATCAGGTTTTCTTTCAATCCTTTTCCATAAAGTAATTTATTGACTGAGACAAATTTTGGATCTCCAACAGTTCTAATGCCAATAATTTTACCTTTGGCATTATCACCAAATGTGATTAATCCACCATCCTTTTGAGTTAGTGTTCTAAAGTTTAATGAGTTTCCACTCATATTTCTGGAGCAGCCACTGTCCATATACCATATTTTAGTTCATCTTCTGTGACCTTCTTTCTATAAAGGTATTAAAACAAAAGTTTGTTTTGGTACCCATACCTTATTGGTTCTAGCAGTGTTAGCTAGCAAAGATCTGGGTATCCATATTTTCTTTGTTTTTTTATAATTAATCGAAATCATATAAATTTTTCACAACAAAGGCTTTCTTAATACCACTTATTTGAGGTTTCCTTAAATAAAAGTTTTTAGATATGTGAACTTTTGTTCCACAATAGTTTCAAACTATACCTTTTTTACTTGGAATAAAATAGTTCTTATATAGTTTGAGTTTCTCACCTTTACCACCTATTCCATATCTTTCCTTTTTTATCACATTCTTTACAATAATTTCATTTAGTGAATTTTATCCTTTTGTAAAAACAAGATCTACATTTTTTTATGTCTCTACTTATGCTTACAGTGTTTTTATTTTAGTTTCATTATCTGTAAAGTTTGTGTTTGATGAGTTATATTTTTCAATTAACTGTTGATGTTGTTTTAGAAAAGTGTCTCTTTATCCTAAAACAACTGTGTGTATATTTTTCAGCGATTTATGTTTCTTAAATAAGAAATCATATTTCTTTTCTAGCATATTGCAGTAGGCTGCAAGTTTATCATTTGAACAACTAAAACTAGAATCCGAATTAGATGAGTAATAGTATTGTACCTCATCAGCTTCTTCTGTAAAGCACATATTTTATTTTAGATTTGATTATTCCTTTTCCGAGTTAGACTTTGATGAGTTGTTGGAGTCTTCAGAAACACTCCAAGTATATTTCATTTATTTTTTTTTCTTTTTTCTAATAATCATTGTTTTTGAAAAATTTATTTTTTCTTTTCTCTTAATTGAGGACAGTCAGGTCTTATGTGACCCATCTTTTTTCATTCATAGCATATGACTTCCTTTGGTTATTTTTCAACTTTATTGAAGGATTTTCTGAATCCCTTATTTTTTTTCTGTAGAACTTGCTAAACTTTCTGGATAGCTGAGTCAGTTTCATATCTGAATTGGATGAATCATAACTCTATAATTTCACTTTGATTTCATTCTTCTTCTTTCTTATATTCTTTTGGGATGTTACTTTCAAATCATTATTTTCTATTTTGATCAATACTTTATGATCATTTTCTTTATCTTGTATCTCAACTTTATACATCATCAGGGTTCCAATTAATTCTCTCATAGATAGATCTTTGACTGGTGAGGATTTCCTAATGGCTGTTGATATCACATTCCATTGGGTTGGAAGTACTCTCAGTACTTTTAGGGCTTGATCTACTTGTTTGAAAGAATCACCCAAGGCAGTGATATTGTTAACAATTTCTATAAGACTTCCATTCATCTGGGTGATGCTTTCTCCTTCAAACATTATGAATGTGTCAAATTTCAATTTATCTATGGCATATCTCATTTGTCTGACATTGTCAGTTCCTTCATAAGCAACTACAATTGTCTGCCACATTTCCTAAGCAGTTAGGCACTGAGATACTCTGTTGAATTCATTTGAACCTAGACCACATATTATAGCATTTATAGATTTTGAATTTATGTCATACTCTGATTCAATAACTGCAATCCATGTTTCATTTTTCTCAGTAATTTCATAAGGAGTAATAATTTTTGAGTAGACTCTATATCCAAGATTTTTTAGATAGATGATCATCCTCGACTTCCAATATCCATAGTTTTCACCCTTGAGGTATGAAGCTCGGACCATTGACATTCCCTCTCATGTATCATCCATTGATATCTCTGAGTATAATCCTATAAAAACTTTCATTTTGTTATATCTTTGACAAAATCTCTAACCTCTGATACCAATTGTTGGATCAGGTTATATCAGATACACACAAGAGAGGGGGGTGGGGGTGGGGGGTGAATTGTGCCTTTTACAATTTCTTTGAGAATCAGGGTGATTTACAAATCTATCCTTAAAATTTATCAGAATTTTTATGCAGCAGAAATAAAGAGTTATCAGAACGCAAAATATTTATAGTGGTTCAGGGAACAGAAGGTCCCTAGTCCACTCCACCAATGCTCTACTCCATGATCTTGGTGATTTTCACTATTTGGTTCTCTTATCAACATACCGTCCACAACTGAGTGCAGGCAGTTGACACCTTTACAAGTTAAGGCTAAAACAGAGCCTTTTGGTTCATACATAGAACTGAAAACACAACTTAGTATGAGAATCCGGTTACTCAAAATGAAGAGAGTATTTGTTTAAAAATACTTTCCATATGTTCTTCAGAGTTGAAGCTGTACACAACTGACAGTAGATGGATCGTCATCTTCAGAAAATATGTTCTTTAGGTAAGGACAGTTCTAAGTCGATCCGGTTGAAATAGATATAGAAATAAATTCAGCAACTCAAAAAACAATGGATTCATTATAGATCTTTAATGTATAAATGGTGAATCTTCAACATATTTCTTATTCTTTAGAAAATAATTTTTTTATCATACTTTGTAACATCAGATTTGTATATCTCGAATATCTATGTAAACTGAAGTCGAGAAACTTGAGAGTTAGTTCTTCCGATCTTTTTCATGATAAACTGTCTCACTCCTTTTGTAATTCAAAAGAACTTAGATATATAAATAATAAAGACGATCATTTTACTTTGAAATTTAGATCCACAAAATCCGCCTTAAGAATTGCGATATTCAAATGTTCAAATAATAGAGCAATCGTAACTTTCCTTTATAATCATCATGAAATACTCCTCTTAAATTGATCCTTTGAATCCAAAATAAATGGCTTTGTATCAGTCAAAGACGCGCTTTAAAAACAGGCTTTGAATCTGGCTTGAAATAAACCTGATAATTTGTATAAAAGACCATTGCTCGATAAAGTTGAAATTTAAATTTCTGACGCCAAATTTAGGGTTGAACTGAATAGAATTCTTTTCTCAGAATGTAAGTTTGATCTCAAATGTAAGGTTGAAAACGTAAGGTTGATCTCAAACGTAAGGTTGATCATCCATATTTTTCTCTTCAACTTTAAAATGTAAGGTATATTATCCATACTTTCCTATTAAGAAAAATTAAAGATATATGATCCATACTTTTTGATAGAATGTAAGGTTCATTATAAAAGTAAGGTTGATAAACCATACATTTAAGAAACAAATGTAATGTTCCATATTTACATAGGGTTCTTCTTCCATACTTTTCTTATATTACAAAAGTAAGGTTCCTTCCAAACGTAAGGTTACTTCCAAATGTAAGGTTCCTTTTCCATACTTTTCCGATAATGTATGGTTGCTTAACCATACTTTTTTTGAACTCCTTAAAGTAAACAATGTATTTTGTCCTTACACTTATGCTCTTGAACATAGGGTATGAATAGTGTTTCTAGAACATGCTCAAATTATTTTTGAATACTTTGTCAAATATTCCATGCGGTTTAAATGCTTTAATATTACTCGAAAATAAGAATATAAAGAAATATTAATTTCCTAAAATATACTCAAGGTAAAATCATTATAATAACAAACAAGAGTATTTGTGAGCATCAAAATCATCATAAAAATATAGAGTATTGTTCTCAACAATCTCTCCCTAATAATAATAAAATAGAGTATTGTTAAAAACAACACTATCTCAACATAGGTGTGCTACCACCAGGTACTACCATTGGAGTGTTACCATTGGTACCATTAGTTATGCTACTTCCAGGTTCTACCATTGATATGATACACCATGTGTTGTTTTTTTCACTAGTATAAATAGTGGATTCAACTTTGAAGGTATGATGTCTGTTTTTTTTATAAAACGATGAAAAATGTATCTATGAGAACTTTTTGGTGTCGATTTTAACATAAATCAATGCCAAAGTATTTTTAAATTGACTTTTTGCAATAGTTGTTTTTTAAAATTACATCAAGAACACCACCAAAATGATTTATGGAATCATTTTTTTACAAAAAATGATGCCATAAATGAAAAAAATTTCATTATTGATTTTCAAAAAAATCAACGCCATAAATGTAATTTTTTTTGACATCAGTTTTCAAAAAATCTGACACTGTAAATGTAAAAAAAATTGAACATTGTTTTTCCCAAAAAACAATATTGAAAACATTTAAGAAAACAAGGGATTGAGAAACCCTCATATTTTTAGATCTGTTAAACCCTCTCTCGAATCGTGATGATCCCGATAGTGACCCGGTGATCCCAATGACCATTGTTGTTTATTTTCTTCGATTTTTATCATAATTTCACAATATGTGGTCTTTATTTTTCTTCCTTTGTCATTATTTCATCATACACATAATTATTTCTATTTGGAAACCATTTTCTGGTCAACCATCATCCAAAATTTGATTTTATTTCTCTGTTCTTGTTTAGTGTTCATTTCTACGAACATTTTTGGTAGATATTGCAGTGTTTGTTATTCTAATTAATTTGAGTGGGTAAGTTCAAATTAAGTATCCATTTTCCTTGGTGGACTCCAAATTTTTTTATTTTTTTTTTAATTTTTAAGTTAAATTATTTTTCATTTAGTTATATTGTTGAGTTATAGTTTCAATTAGTTGTATGTAGTTGATTCTTATTTATAAATGTTGTTCTTAAAGTTTGTTTATTTTGATAAATTTTTTATTTGATGAAATTATCAAATGTTCTTGATGATATTATGTAATGAAAAATGATATATTGTGTCATAATTCAACAATATAATGTACATCACATGTAATGACTCCATATTTTTCACCCGTTAAATTAATACAATCTTCAATACCTTTTGACACATGCGACACTGAACTAATGTAACAACTATGTAATATGAACTAATACATGTTAGATGATTGAAAATAATTAAATTATAATATCAATAAACCACATGTATATAATATGAAAATAAAAAATTTACTATTTGTAAATTCAAAGGATATATAATTTATATTACAATAATATTTTTTTTCAAATAAAATATGTTAACATTTTGTGTAATTGACCTTAATAAATTAAATTGACCATTTTTAAATGATTGAAAAAATATTTCCATATATGAACTAATATATTAGAATTAATTAATTTTCATATTCTTTTGAAATAATATTACAAAACAATAAATGTTCAAATGCTCATATTTCAATAAAAACTATTTTCATTATATATAATAATTCATTTAAAAATATAATTGTATTAATATAATTTGGTTAAATGAACTTCAATTATTGATTTATAATTTCAATATTATCAAAGTATAAATTTGTGGGATTTTTTGGGAATAATTTATTTTTGTGTAAATAACGATTAATACTATTTTTACCAAAAAGAGGTTTTTGATAGTATCAAGGGTCTAAGGAGTTAGCATGGGGTGAATGTAGCCCCTATATTATAATATTAATTAGTAAAATAAGTAACCATTTATTACACACAACCACAAACATTAGGGTATTAAATTAAATAAACATCCTAAAATATGTGTTGTGGAAAATATACATATATTTACAAAATCATGATTTTCTACTTGTATATTTGTTTTTATTTTATTGAATGGATCGTAATTGGATAAATTTATGAAGAACCACTGTGAATATGAAAAATGAGCTGATGAATTCTTGGAATTTTCTAAATAAAATCTTCAAAACATAGATTTTATTTTCAGTTCTTGTGTGAAGTGTTTGAATATGATAAAATTAAACTTCGAATAAATCAAGGATCATCTCATTTTTTATTGTTTTAGGCTTAATTATACATGTTTGATCTAGAATGGTTAAATAACTAAAAATTCAACATCTAATGCTGATGGAAATATTTATAATGAGGTAGAGGATCATATTGAAGAATTAATCCATGATTTA
The DNA here is from genome assembly GCA_963277665.1 of Viscum album. Classification (NCBI taxonomy): domain Eukaryota; kingdom Viridiplantae; phylum Streptophyta; class Magnoliopsida; order Santalales; family Viscaceae; genus Viscum; species Viscum album. Next base: position 272,504,092 of record OY728135.1, read on the forward strand.
GGCATTGAAACCATTGAAAAAAGTGAAACTATTGAACCATTTTATAGAGATTATACAAAACCATTATTCCTAGGTTGCAGTAAATATAAAATGTTATCGTTAGTTTTGAGATTAGTTAACTTGAAATCATGAAATGGGTGTAGTGATAAAAGTTTCTCCAAGTTACTTGATCTTTTAAAAGAGCTACTTCTAGAAGGAAATGAGCTTCCAGATTCCAATTATGAGGTAAGTAAAATATTATGCCGAATGGGATTAGGGTATAAAAAGATACATGCTTTCCCTAATTATATCATGTTTTATAGGAAAGAATATGAATATTTATCAATATATCCTACATGTGGGACATCACTATATAAAATGGATGAAAATGTCAACTCATATTCATTCTCAGGAACTGAAATATAACCTCATGAAAAATAAAATTTGTACTTTATAATGATATCATAAAATTATTCCTTCATATAATTATGATAATTCAACTGTGATTCATTCTTAGGTACCAGAATCAAAGATCCTGCTAAAAATATTTGATACCTTACCATAATTATTTATTTGAAGCTTCTATTTGAAAATTCAATTAATGAAAAAAGGTTAATATGGAATTCAGATGAGAGCATCTTTAATGGTAACATATGTCAATCTACTGATTCTCCACTATGGAAGATATTTAATAAACAATTTTTTGATTTTGGAAGTGAAGTTAGAAATCTCAGAATGGGATTGTGTACTGATGGAATGAATCATATTGGATCCTAAATAGCCAACATAGTTCACGGCCTGTTTTGTTGGTAGTTTTAAACTTTTAACCACATATATGTATGAATAAAAAAATATGTTATGATGATCTTGATGATTTCTAGACCGAAACAACCAGGAAATGATATTGATGTTTATATTTCACCATTGATTGATGATTTGAAACTGCTATGGGAGATAGGTGTTAAAGTTTTCGATGCATACAAGAAAGAGTATTTTCTTTTGTGTGCTATGATATTGTTCACTATAAACAAATTTCCTACATATGGAAAATTATCTGGATACAATGTTAAGTGAAATAAATCATGTACAATTTTTTAATAAGAGACATCATATTATCAATTGAAGAATGGAAGAAAGATAGTGTATATGGGACATCAAATATTTTTTTGAATTATTCATACTTATCATAGATTGAAAAAATCATTTAACGATTTATAGGAATGCAATATTCCCACCACGACCATTGTTATTTGAAGAATATTAGGATAGGGTGAGAAATATTGATTCAACATTTGGAAAGAAAAGAAGTTTCTATCTTCAAAAAAATATTCAAAAGAAACAATATATCTTTTTGGAACTAAATTATTGGATATTGTTAGAGATAAAACATAACATTGATGTTATTCATGTTGATAAAAACATATGTTATAGTTTTATTGGAACTTTTTTAGACATAAAAGGAAATAAAAAAGATGTATTGAATGATATATTGAACATGATATCAACGAGAATACATTTGGAATTATCTCCCACTATGAAAGGAAACAAAACATATTTACCTCGAACTTGTCACACATAAATCAAGATTGAGAAGATGAATTTTTCATCAGTTTCTTCATTGTATTAAAGTACTTGGTGGTTATTCTTAAAATGTGAATAATTTGTTGTCATTGAAGGATTGTAAATTAATAGGTATGAAATCTCATGATTTTCATGTGTTGATGAAATAAATTCTACCATTCGCACTACGTGGTATATTGTTGACAATTATCAGAAAGACTACCATAGTTATGTAATTTTTTCAAATGCATTTTTAGCAATTTAATTGATCCATATTTGTTGGATGTGTTGAATAATGAAGCTTCTCTTATTCTTTATCAACTAGAAATGTATTTCCCACCTAGTTTTTTTGATATAATGGTCCATCTGGTGATTCATTTGGTGTGTTATATAAGAATATATGGGCCTATTTATTTATGATGGATGTATCCTTATGAAAGATATATAATTTTTTTGAAGGGATATATTAAAAATACTTATTGACCAGAGGCATCTATTGTTCAAAAATATGTATCGAAAGAGGTGATTGAGTTTTGTATTGATTATTTGTATTATGTGGAACATATTGGTCTCCTAATATCTCAACATATGGAAGTTGATAGTGAAGGTAGAGGGATTCTAGGCTTAAAGGTGAATTTCATTCCACTTGATGAAGTGATGTAGGCAAATTTATACATTTTGAACATCACAAATGAGGTTCAATCATATATATCATCACATATTGCAAAATTAAAGTTACGATATCCTAAAATAAATAAAAATTGGTTGATGATTGAACATAAAAAGAAATTTATTTCATGGTTTAAAGAGAAAGTCATCACATATATATCCACATCAGAAAAATTGAAATGGTTGGAAGGGGGACCATCTCTTAATGTGACCACATGGTCTAGTTTTGATATTAATGGGTACACATTTTACACAAAGAATCTAGATGAAAAGGGTACCATTCAAAATAGTGGTTTAATGGTCATCGCTAAAGCACTACATTTTTTGAGTGAAAAAGATAAAAACCCAATTTTTTGCATCAACTCCATATTTTGGAGTTCTTGAAGACATATGGAAAATTGATTATATTAAATTTTGAGTCACCATGTTTAAGTATAATTATTTTGAAAGTAATAGTGGCATGAAAGATGATGAATATGGGTTTAAACTAGTTGATTTGAAAATATTTAGTTGCAATGAGGAACCATTTATCATGGACATACATGAAAAGAAAATATTTTATGTCATTGATCCATAAAATGACCAGTGGTCCATCGTTTTTCAATGGAAAATAATCCATTTTTATGTTGAGGATGATGATGTTATTGATTTATATGAGGATTCTTTATATATTACATGATTTACAGATACAAATGACAAGAGTGTAGATATAGTTCATTCAATATGAAATGATTATGCCGAAGGGATATGGGAAAACACTAAATTACTCTTCTAATTAATCTAGTAATTATTTACATTATATTTATTTTTTGAAATTTACATGTGTAAAAACTGTGTTATTTAATAACTATCAAATATTTAATTATACAAATCTTATTATTTATTTTATTTTTTGTTTTAAATTTTGATATTACATGGTTATGGTTAAACATTTTTTCATTTAAATACCCGGCGTAAATTATTATATTTTGGTTTAATTTACACATATGAGAACACATTTTCAAACTTTGATATTTAAATGTTTAAATATTTATATATTTTTAGAAGTAATGTTTATATTTAATAGTTCACCTTGAATATATTTTTTGGTTAATAATCATAACATCATTTTTTTAAAACTTACACATGTGTGACACTTTTTTTACTTACATATTTCCATTTTCCTATTTTCTAATTACTAACTTGTCTAATAATATTCAGGTACACAAGAATTTCATTACATTTGTTTGTTTCAATGACAAATATAGATAAAAATACTGTGGAACATCTATCAAGGTATTTGTCTTTTTTTTTGCATTATTAAATATTCATTAATATAATTATTTAATGAAAGAAAACTTTTAATTTACAAAAAATAATTGCGGGGATACTGATGAGATTTCATTGGGGGAGTCTTCTTCTTTTTGTATTCAGAAATCAAATTCTTGAGTTGGTAAACATGTCATTATATGTTTACCAAAACTATCACTTTATCATGGAGACAAGTGATTACATATTAGTTTTTATGATAATAATAATGCAACTAACCCAAATGTAACACAGTTTATCAGCTCTATCGACATGAAACGCCATTGTAGGATTAAAATTTTATATCCTGATTGGATATATTTCAAAATTATGGAGATAGATCATCTTGGGGAGTCCATAAAGGTAAAATACCACAATTGATTTATTTTATTATCTTCTAGCGGTAATCCACACGTGTTCCACATATCTCTAGATGTCATCGAAGGAGTCTCCGGGTGATAGTGTAGAAGATCCTTACACTTGTGATGTTCACCTTAGATCACCTTGAGAACTGAATCCAAAGAGTTCTCTTTGATCCAGTGGAGGAGGATCTCTCTCATTTTTAAGAGCATTCTTGGAGAGGGATGGACTCTCTAGACTTGAGAGATTTTCTAAAATTCATTATGCGCAACCATAATCATCATCTCTTAGCTAGCACTTAGATAATAAGGGAATAATATAACTGGAAATTTAATTCACCAGGTTAATAATATATAATTTTCACAAGTGCCATAATTATTCTATTAATCCTAGCGAAAACCCCAAGTCAAATAATAACAGTAACATTATTATTTCCTGACATGCGCTTAACTTGCGAGTTATAATTAAATATTATTTAATAAAATAATTTTTCATATTATTATTTCTCACTGGACCCTTAACTCTATCTGCCAATCCTCTGCCATATTTATTGAACCTTGAATAATGATTATTTATTTATTAAATAAATATCCCCGCATTATTCTCCAATAACTATATAAATATTAAATTCACTAAATAGAAAATAAATATTTATTAATTATTACACCCATATTATATTATCTTGAATAAATAGTGTCGAAATAAATGTGATCATGCATCCATGAATAATTATTAAATCACAAATGAGAATAATATTTATTAAACTTGTGAAATAATAAATAATGTATTATTTAATTGAGATACTGGATACACTTAGTGTGTGACCCACTAGGCATCTTTCTCAGTGGAATTAGTCAAAATGGCCAAAAGTCCAAGGTTAGCTTCTAGAAACACATCAAGGCACTCATAGAGAAAGAAGTTAATGCCGCAATGATATTTCAACTCATATGAATGATTGCTGTGTAATATAATCCCTTTGTCTCGATATCTCCAATCAAGCAGGTTGAATGTAAGTTCCATCAATCCATGTGATTGATTTCTCATTCTTTGACTTATTGGAAATTAAACTTGCCTATAAACACCATGACCATAGATTTATTTAGGCTGTATCATTCCTATCAAGTGGAATGAGATATCAAATTCTACTATGTAATAGAAGGGACAAATACTTTCTCACATTATTCATTAATACAATATTACTTTTGACACACCCAATATATCCTACCTCACCTAAAACATATGTTGTCACAGTTTTCACTAATACATCTACGTGCATGAGTCATAATACCCATTAATAACAATCTTAAAGTCTAAGGACCAATACACACATCTGCAGATAAGAAAATCCAATGACACTTGTAAATGTGGATTTCCTACTATCGGGTATCGTTCTCATAATATCCTATTGGATATCACCAAGGGAGTACACCATGAGAAGGTGTCTCAAAGTTCTATGAGTCTCTACCCCTAATAGCCTGTATCATTTGTGTCCCTAAAATGATATCATCTGGATATAGAACATATATCTAAGAATAGTGTCATGGTACTTCACGGTTCTCATCATAGTGGGGAACTACTATGACCTTTTAGTGTGACAAATACTCTTGGGATATTATCACATGAAATGTTATGCAGAAGAACAATCATGATGTGATAAGAAGATTATTGATATCTATACAATGAATATATGTTTATCAGAAAGTACAAAGAAGTTGGTTCTAGGGCACCAAATCCAATAGACTCCCACTTGAACTAGATCCAACTACTAATATTATTTAGTCTGCACTACTGGAAAAGTAAGCTATACCAACGGTTTATAACCGTTGCTATAGGCTGGAAAACCGTTGGTATAGGGTATACCAACGGTTTTCCAAACCATTGTACAGTAAGGCGTGGGGAAATCCCTTTACCAACGGTTTCATTTAAACCATTGGTATAGGTGCTTGAGAATTCTGGAAAACAATTTACCAACGGTTCTCAACCGTTGGTAAAACTTTTTCCAGAAATCTGGAAAAACTTCTACCAACGGTTCTGAACCGTTGGTATAAGTTTTTCCAGATTTATGGAAAAAGATTTACCAACGGTTGTAAAGCGTTGGTATAAGTTTTTCCAGATTTCTGGAAAAGTCTTTACCAACGGTTCAAAACCGTTGGTAAAGAGTTTCCCAAAACTGCTGCACAGCAGCGCCCAGAAGCCCCCCCATAAGCTACACCTACATAAAAAAACAGCGCACAATAGCCCTCAGTATACCCTCCACTACACACCTGCATAAAAAATATCACAACAGCCACATACAGAATTCAAACAGTATAAAAAACACCTAAAATAGACCAAAAAAACACAAATGACAACAAATCATCCGGTGGTAATTCACCTCACCCATCAAATTCTAATAGGCAGAATATTTTGATAAATATCTATTAGAGTTGAATAAGACATTAAAATTGACTCAAATCCCATTTTTTTTGTGATACTAGGTTTGGGTATGTAATGATTTGTGATGAATTTTGCATTGAACTTGTATTGTTTATAATATATGGTGAAAATATATTTTCTTAGGAGTCTCATAACTTATGACCCCATGAGTGAAACTACCAAACTCATGAAAAAGAGTCGTTGATGAGTGTAAATTTCACTTGTATTCACTTAAAATGATTTCCTTTTGAAATAAAAGAGAGACATTGAGTGGTGTCGTCCACACCGCACCTCGGATTGAGGCGGAGTTGACTCGTACACATCAAAAATGACCCATGGATACATGTCCTAAAGTATCAACAGTATCTGAATGCCTTTGGTCTATTTTCTGTATGTCAGTTGTTGTTTTAACTTAAACTATTTTCCATTTCAAAGAAAAGTGAAACACTTTGAGTGGTGCCGGCCACACCGCGCCTCGGATTGAGGCAGGGTTGACTCGTACACGTCACAAATGACCCATGGATCATTGTCCTAAAGTTTCAATAGAATCCGAAAGCGTTTGGTCGGTTTTCCGTATGTCGTTTTTTTTACTTAAAAGCGCATCAATTTTAAACAAAAGAAAGACACTTTGAGTGGTGTTGGCCACACCGCGCCTCGAATTGAGGCGGAGTTGACTCATACACGTCACAAATGACCAATGGATACATGTCCTAAAGTATCAACAGTATCTGAATGTGTTTGGTCAGTTTTCCGTATGTGGTTTTTTTTACTTAAAAGCGCATCCATTTTAAACAAAAGAAAGACACTTTGAGTGGTCCCGGCCACACCGGCCCTCGGATTGAGGCGGGGTTGACTCTTACACGTCACATATGACCCATGGATACATGTCCTAAAGTATCAATAGTATCCGAATGCCTTTGGTCCGTTTTCCGTATGTCAGTTGTTGTTTTAACTTAAACCGTTGTCCATTTCAAAGAAAAGTGACAAACTTTGAATGGTCCCGGCCACACCGGCCCTCGGATTGAGGCGGGGTTGACTCGTACACGTCACATATGACCCATGGATCATTGTCCTAAAATTTCAACAGAATCCTAATGCGTTTGTTCGGTTTTCCATATGCAAGTTGTTGTTTTCACTTAAAATCCTGTCCATTTCAAATAAAAGTTAGACACTTTGAGTGGTTTCGGCTACACCGCACCTCAGATTGAGGTGGGGTTGACTCATACACGTCACAAATGACCCATAAATCATTTTCTTAAAGTTTCAACAGAATCCGAAAGTGTTTGGTCGGTTTTCCGTATGTCGTTTATTTTACTTAAAAGTGCATCCATTTTAAACAAAAGAAAGAAACTTTGAGTGGTACCGGCCACAATGGCCCTCAGATTGAGGCGGGGTTAACTCGTACACGTGACATATGACCCATGGATCGTTGTCCTACAGTTTCAACAGAATCTGAATGCGTTTGGTTGGTTTTCGGTATGTCAGTTGTTGTTTTAACTTAAACTGGTGTTCATTTCAAAGAAAAGTTAGACACTTTGAGTGGTACCGGTCACACTGCGCCTCGGATTGAGGCGGGGTTGACTCGTACACGTCACATATGACCCATGGATCATTTTCCTAAAGTTTCAACAGAATCCGAATGTGTTTGGTCAGTTTTCCGTATGTCAGTTGTTATTTTAACTTAAATTGTTGTCCATTTCAAAGAAAAGTTAGACACTTTGAGTGGTGCCGGCCACACCGCGCCTCAGATTGAGGCGGGGTTGACTCGTACACGTCACAAATGACCCATGGATACATTTCCTAAAGTATCAACAGTATCCATGTGCGTTTGGTCAATTTTCCATATGTGTTTTTTTTACTTAAAAGCGCATCCATTTTAAACAAAAGAAAGACACTTTGAGTGGTACCGGCCACACCAGCCCTCGGATTGAGGAGGGGTTGAATCCTACATGTCAAAAATGACCCATGGATACATTTCCTAAAGTATCAACAGTATCCGAATTTTTTTGGTCCGTTTACCGTATGTCAGTTGTTGTTTTAACTTAAACAGTTGTCCATTTCAAAGAAAAGTGACACACTTTGAGTGGTCCGGGCCACACCGGCCCTCAGATTGAGGAGGTGTTGACTTTTACACGTCAAATATGACCCATGGATACATGTACTAAAGTAAAAATAGTATCCGAATGCCTTTGGTCCGTTTTCCATTTGTCAGTTGTTGTTTTAACTTAAACTGTTGTCCATTTCAAAGAAAAGTGACACACTTTGAGTGGTCCCGGCCACACCGACCCTCTAATTGAGGTGGGGTTGACTCTTAAACATCACATATGACCCATGGATTGTTTTCCTAAAGTTTCAACAGAATACGAATGCGTTTGGTTGGTTTTCCGTATGTCAGTTGTTGTTTTAACTTAAATCGTTGTCCATTTCAAAGAAAAGTGAAAAACTTTGAGTGGTCCCGGCCACACCGGCCCTCAGATTGAGGTGGGGTTGACTCGTACACATCACATATGACCCATGGATCGTTTTACTAAAGTTTCAACAGAATCCGAATGCGTTTGGTCGGTTTTCTGTATGCAAGTTGTTGTTTTCACTTAAAATCCTGTCCATTTCAAATAAAAGTTAGACACTTTGAGTGGTGTCGGCCACACCGCGCCTCGGATTGAGGTGGGGTTGACTCGTACATGTCAAAAATGACCCATAAATCATTTTATTAAAGTTTCAACAGAATCCGAAAGTGTTTGGTCGGTTTTCCGTATGTCGTTTTTTTACTTAAAAGCGCATCCATTTTAAACAAAAGAAAGACACTTTGAGTGGTACCGGCCACACCAACCCTCAGATTGAGGTGGGGTTGACTCGTACACATCACAAATGACCCATGGATACATGTCCTAAAGTATCAACAGTATCCGAGTGCGTTTGGTCAGTTTTCCATATGTGTTTTTTTACTTAAAAGCGCATCCATTTTAAACAAAAGAAAGATACTTTGAGTGGTACTGGCCACACCGGCCATCGGATTGATGCGGAGTTGACTCGTACACATCACAAATGACCCATGGATACATGTCCTAAAGTATCAATAGTATCCGAGTGCGTTTGTTCAGTTTTCCATATGTGGTTTTTTTTACTTAAAAGCGCATCCATTTTAAACAAAAGAAAGACACTTTGAGTGGTACCGGCCACACCGGCCCTCGGATTGAGATGGGGTTGACTCGTACACATCACAAATTACCCATGTATACATGTCCTAAAGTATCAACAGTATCTGAGTGCGTTTGGTCAGTTTTCCATATGTGATTTTTTTTACTTAAAAGCGCATCCATTTTAAACAAAAGAAAGACACTTTGAGTGGTACCGGCCACACCGGCCCTCAGATTGAGGCGGGGTTGACTCCTACACATCACAAATGACCCATGGATACATGTCCTAAATTATCAATAGTATCTGAATGCCTTTGGTCCGTTTTCCGTATGTCAGTTGTTGTTTTAACTTAAACTGTTGTCCATTTCAAAGAAAAGTGACATACTTTGAGTGGTCCCGTCCACACCGGCCCTCAGATTGAGGTGGGGTTGACTCTTACACGTCACATATGACCCATGAATCGTTTTCCTAAAGTTTCAACAGAATCCGAATGCGTTTGGTTGGTTTTCCGAATGTCAGTTGTTGTTTTAACTTAAACCATTGTCCATTTCAAAGAAAAGTGACAAACTTTGAGTGGTCCTGGCCACACCGGCCCTCGGATTGAGGTGGGGTTGACTCCTACACGTCACAAATGACCCATGGATCGTTTTACTACAGTTTCAACCGAATCCGAATGCATTTGGTCGGTTTTCCGTATGTCAGTTGATGTTTTAACTTAAACTATTGTCCATGTTAAAGAAAAGTTAGACACTTTGAGTGGTGTCGGCCACACCGCGCCTCAGATTGAGGCAGGGTTGACTCTTAAACGTCACAAATGACCTATGGATATATGTCCTAAAGTATCAACAATATCCGAGTGCGTTTGGTCAGTTTTTCATATGTGGTTTTTTTTACTTCAAAGTGCATCCATTTTAAACAAAAGAAAGACACTTTGAGTGGTCCCAGCCACACCGGCCCTCGGATTGAGGCGAGGTTGACTCTTATACGTAACATATGACCCATGGATACATTTCCTAAAGTATCAACAGTATCCGAATGTCTTTGGTCAGTTTTCCGTATGCCAGTTGTTGTTTTCACTTAAAATCATGTCCATTTCAAATAAAAGTTAGACACTTTGAGTGGTGCCAGCCACACCGCTCCTCGGATTGAGGCGGGGTTGACTCCTACACGCCAAAAATTATCCATGGATACATTTCCTAAAGTATCAACAGTATCTGAATGTGTTTGGTCCGTTTTCCATATGTGGTTTTTTTTACTTAAAAGCACATCCATTTTAAACAAAAGAAAGACACTTTGAGTGGTACCAGCCACAACGGACCTCGGATTGAGGCAGGGTTGACTCGTACACGTCACATATGACCCATGGATCATTGTACTATAGTTTAAATAGAATCCGAATGCGTTTGGTCTATTTTCTGTATGCCAGTTGTTTTTTTCACTTAAAATCCTGTCCATTTCAAATAAATGTTAGACACTTTGAGTGGTGCCGGCCACTACTTCAAAGCACATTTTCCATATCATCATCATCATCATCCTCGCCGCCATCTCTGTCCTCATCGTCGTCCTCGTCCTCGGCATCATCCTCGCCCTTGGCCCCATCCTCGCCCTCGGCCCCATCCTCGCCCTCGTCCACATCCTCATCCTCGCCCTCTTCCTCTTCAGCATCCTCGTCATCACCAGGAACGTCATCATCTCGATCGCCACTAGATCTGCCGCCTGGTGCATTGGATGATGCACCCATCGATGACATAAATGTCTGACAACCCGCACTAGCCTCTGGTGGAAGTGATGAAGATAAAGCTCTCATCAGTTTCATAAATTCTCTGTCTCTTGTTTGAACTTGTACTTCCAACTCTGTAACCCTTTTATCAGACTATCTTGCATGCTCCTTGACCTGTTCCAACTCGGTGGTACTAGAATGGATACCTGGAGACGACCATTACCTCGTCGGGACTATATTCTTACCAGGTCGGCAGCGTACTCGACCAGAGTGCTCATCTCCCAAAACCTGATATAAATGATCGTGTGGCCCAAAATTTTCAGGCTCCTAGGCATCAAGAGCCTCTAAAGTAGCCTGTAAAAAATATTAATAGATTATTAAATTTCAAATTAGATATTAAAATTTGAAATAAACAAATTAAAACTTACAATCTTCTCTTGGGTCAGTTCATTTACCGCAGTTCCATCTTTTTTTCTTCTACCCGAGCAAAACAATTTTTCTCGAGGGATACGTCCTTCAATATTCATTTTGTGCTTCTGTAATGACATTGAAATAATATAAAGTGAAAGTATAATCATATATTCATTATTCAATAAATCACATAATTTAAGTAGGATCCAATAAAAAGGTAAAGTCCTAAAGAAAAATTATAAACAACTATATCGTACCTGCTGCCTCTCATGATCTGACATTGTTGTGCGCCCCAAAGTGTGGAGGTATTTCTTTGAATCAATGTTTTTTTGTTTTTTTTCAGAAGATTCCTAAATAATGATTAATAATTAATAAGATTATATTAATGCAAAATATGAAAACTCTCATTTAAATAACTCAAATGAGATTAATACCTTAAATTTGGCAGTCGCCCAATGGGTAATCATTTGGAGATATTGCTCTATCAGGCAGTCATCCACGATAGGTAATGTCTCTAACTCCGTGCCCACTCTATCACACCAGCCAACATATAGCTCATGCTTATAAGCTCTCCAAAGCTCTCCTAGCTCTTTTAAACGCGCTGGTCGTGCACCTTTGCCATCAGGGAAGTTAAACCGAAGCTGAAACCAAATTGATTAGTTCATTTAAACACAAAAATATACTACATTAAATTCAATAGATTTTTTACCCATATTTGTGCCCACGCGTTATCCTTGACTTCGGGTGGCAGATGTCTCCAAGAGAGAGGGATGACCGGAATGATATCGGAGTATTTGGCTAGCGTCGCCAAAAAACCCCGACATTGCTGGCCAGATTTCTCAATCATTTGTCCATCAACATTGTATTCTACCATCAACTATGTCTGGAAGTTCCATACCGCACGCAAGCGAGTACGCCCCCTCCCCCGCCTCCTATCTGTAGATGAATCTGTTGTTAAAGAAAAATAATATCAATACAAGTTATAATAAAAATAAATTTTGGTATAAAAATTTGATAGAGTATATAAATATACCTGTGGTAGTCGGATCAATGGGTGCAGAAGCTGAAGGAATATCCTGTACAGGTGGAGTGTCCCTCAGTGTATTCTCCTCAGCCACATACTGTGTCGCAGCAGGAGTCGAAGAAGGTGGAATATAATAACCTGGAGATAATGAACCAGAAGCAAAAGATGATGGCATAGACATCTAGCCAGCTGGTAGTGTAAACATCGGAGGTCTAAATATCTCATATGTCCCTGAAGACATGCCAGGATCAAAATAGGGCATAGAAGATACGTCTGTGGTAGTGGATCGTCTAACTCTCGCCCCACGAGCCCTCGTACCACCAACCTCTCTACTGGGAGCAATATCAGGCTTCTCGTCAGATATCTGTCATCTAGGGGGTGGATCCAGAAAAAAAGTTTGACAGAAAAGTAAACACATGATATTATAAGTTATTGAAATATTTATATTTGAAATAAAATACTCACAACAGGGATGAGTGGAGGAACACCCATATGTACCATGCGACGATTATTATATGTCATCTTTTTCTGCCGCCTCTCTTCAATGGGTGTCATTTCCTACAATGAAAACAAATATGGAAGTAATTAGAAACAGATAACTAATGTGTAACCCAAAAAACAAAATATAGAAAAACCATTATGATAAAAAGAACATAATGAAACAGAAGATTTATGGTGTTATGAAGGTAAGTACTAGGATACACACTCTGAATGATACCATTTGGATCAACATTTTGAGATTCCATTTTCTCTCCATTGTGATACCACACATAATAGTTTGTTTTGAAACCATATTTGGTTATATGATAGCTAACTGCTTCACGGCTCAACGAAGGTCTTCCAACACAATTAAAACATGGGCAGTGTATGCGACCACTATCTGAAGCCTTGTCAAATGAAAAATCTAGAAAGCTGTTCAAATTATTTTGAAAATCGGTTGAAATATGATCAGTTTCGTACATCCAACTTCTATCCATTCTGTAAAAAAATCGCAATAAGTCATTTCAAAGAAATTCAATAATATTAAAGTTTAATCAAAAAAATATTTACGTAAATGACAATTGTTTACTCTATATAAAAGAATAACTGACACATTACTCTATATGAGAATCATATTAAGAAATACAACAAAATACAGTGTATATAAGAAAATAAGATACAAAATTTCTAATGCCTATATTCACAGATTGACCAGTAAGATATTGGAAGTGGATCAAGGAATACATAATCCTTAAGGGTCTTGTTGGGAGTATATGAGTTTTATACTTTAACTTCTTCAAGTAGATCAGGATGAGGAGTAGGATGAGGATCATGGGAGTGGCGGGACTGTCCAAGGGGGGTGTGGCGTGTCCAGGGGGGGTGCGGGGTGTCTAGGGGGTGGTGGGGCCGTCTGGGGGGTCAGAGGTGTCCAGGGGGTGGGGGGCTGTCTAGGGGGTCGGGGTGTCCAGGTGGGCGGGCTGTCCGTGGGGGTGGTCAGGTTGTCCAAGGGGGTCGGGGTGTATAGGTATATTTATATGAAAAGAATACCCCCACAATAATCATGCAGCCCTGTCATTAGTCTAAACCCCTAGAACACATAAAAGAAGCTAGTATGAACATTTACTAAAATATTTAACACCATACGAATGAAAATACAATCTAAATATAGTTTGAGAGGATATAATGGTGTGTGTGAAAAAAATGATATTAAATCAATTTAAATGAATATGGAATAAATAAGGGTTTATAATACACTAAGAGTACCTCAAACAATCCAAAACCACTATAGCACCACCCCCTTGGATAGCCCACCCACCCCCCTCGACACCCCTTCTCCCTATGGACAGCCCCCACCCCCTTGGATAGCCTGCCCACCCCCTTGGACACCCCTACCCCCCGTGGCCAGCCCACCCACCCCCCCTGGACAGCCCGCCCACCCCTCCTTGACAGCCCGACCACCCCCGTGGACAACCCTTCCACCCTTGTGGACAACCCGCCCACCCCCGTACCCCCCTGGACACCCCGTACCCCCCCGGGATAGCCCCGCCCCACCCTCCCAAACAGCCCACACCCCCCTCCCCTGCAACCCCACCACCACCACCTAGACATACCAACCCCCCTGGACACCCCACACACCCCTCCCCCACCAGGACACCCCAACTAGACCCCCAGGACAACCCACACCCCCTGGACAGCCCCGCCCACCCCCGTGGACAGCCTTTCCCACCCCCGTGGACAGCCCCTCCCACCCCCGTGGACAACCCACCCACCCCCGTGGACACCCCTACCCCCTAAACAGCCCAACCACCCCCGTTGACAGCCCACCCACCCCCCTCGACACCCCTTCTCCCTATGGACAGCCCCCCACCCCCTTGAATAGCCCGCCCACCCCCTGGACACCCCTACCCCCTGTGGCCAGCCCACCCACCCCCCCTAGACAGCCCGCCCACCCCTCCTTGACAGTCCGACCACCCCCGTGGACAGCCCGTCCACCCTTGTGGATAGCCCGCCCACCCCCGTACCCCCCTGGACACCCCGTACCCCCCCTGGATAGCCCCGCCCACCCTCCCAAACAGCCCACACCCCTTCCCTGCAACCCCACCACCACCACCTAGACATACCACCCCACCTGGACACCCCACACACCCCTCCCCCACCAGGACACCCCACCCAGACCCCCAGGACAGCCCACACCCCCTGGACAGCCCCGCCCACCCCCGTGGACACCCCCTACCCCCTAGACAGCCCAACCACCCCCGTGGACAGCCCACCCACCCCCCTCGACACCCCTTCTCCCTATGGACATCCCCCACCCCCTTGGATAGCTCGCCCACCCCCATGGACACCCCTACCCCCAGTGGCCAGCCCACCCACCCCCCCTGGACAGCCCGCCCACCCCTCCTTGACAGCCCGACCACCCCCGTGGACAGCCCGTCCACCCTTATGGACAGCCCGCCCACCCCCGTACCCCCCTGGACACCCCGTACCCCCCCTGGATAGCCCCGCTCACCCTCCCAAACAGCCCACACCCCCTCCCTTGCAACCCCACCACCACCACCTAGACATACCACCCCCCTGGACACCCCACACACCCCTCCCCCACCAGGACACCCCAACCAAACCCCCAGGACAGACCGCACCCCCTAGACAGCCCCACCCACCCCCGTGGACAACCTTTCCCACCCCCGTGGACAGCCCCGCCCACCCCCGTGGACAACCCACCCACCCCCGTGGACACCCCCTACCCCCACAATCCATTATCCAAAACATATCAAATTGGTTTGAACACAATCCATAATTCCCACAATCCATTATCCAAAACATGTAAACGTTCATGATAGCCTCCCCCAACTATGATTTACATGTTTTGAACACTCTCCTTCCAAACATAGAATATAAAAACATTAAATAAGTCTTCACAAACACAAACAATATCCTATTTAGATATTAATTTCAATAATCAAGTAAACCACCAACACCTGGAAAAAATCTATTCATTAAAACAACTACAACAATATGGTTGATATCAAATTTTACCTATTCGGATGGGGGTGTACCTATTGGGATGGGGGGTGATGGTGTTCGGATGGGGGGTTCGCGAGAGCAGTGGAGCGAAAGAGATTCGGATGGGGTTCGTGAGAGCAGCGGAGCGAATAGATTAGGGCTCTGTCCGAATGGGGAGAGGAGATCACGATCTGCAATTTGGGGAAAACCTTTTCCAACGGTTTATAAAAACCGTTGGCAAAGGCACACCTTTCCCAACGGTTCACTGGAACCGTTGGGAAATGTGTGAGTTTATCACCCATTTCCCAACGGTTCCAGTGAACCGTTGGGAAAGGGTCCACCGAAATTCCCTTTGCCAACAGTTTAAATAAACTGTTGGAAAAGGCTCACTATACCAACGGTTTAAATAAACCGTTGGTATA
Organism: Viscum album; assembly: GCA_963277665.1. Classification (NCBI taxonomy): domain Eukaryota; kingdom Viridiplantae; phylum Streptophyta; class Magnoliopsida; order Santalales; family Viscaceae; genus Viscum; species Viscum album. The sequence continues at coordinate 272,520,560 of OY728135.1, forward strand.
CTACCGTTGGGAAAAGACCAAATTTCAGTAGTGCTGCTAGCTCTCACATGATATTCATGCTTCTACTGAGATAAGCCTTTAGTCAATGGGTCCACCACATTCTCTTTTGTGGATACCCTTCTCACTAAAACTTCACCCTTTGATATAAATCCCTCAATAGGTGATACTTACAGAGTATTTAATTTTTATGTTGATGTGAACTTGTCTCTTTTGAAATATTCTATACTGTAGTATTATCTCAATACAATGTGATAGGGTATTTACTACTAGGTACCACATTAAGCTCATGGACAAAGTTATGAATCTATATGGATTCATTGGTTGCATCAGAAGCCATTATATACTCAGAATCGGTTGTAGAATCAGTGAAAACTGGCTGTTTTGAACTCTTCCAGATCACTGTTCCTCTGTTGAGATAGAAAACATATCCTGATTATGACTTCAGATCATTCTGATCTATCTGAAAACCAACATCAGCATACCCTTTGTTGAAAAGCTCCTCATCTCCTCCATACACTATAAATATATCCTTAGTTCTTCTTAGATACTTAAGTATAGTCTTAACAGTAGTCCAATGTTGTTCTCCTGGATCTTCTTGATATCTTCCTACCTTGCTTAGCGCATAGGCAGCATCTAGTCTAGTACATAACATAAAATACATGATAGATCCTATCACTGAAGCATATGATATCTTACTCATTCTATATTTCTCTTATTATGTTTAGGGATACATTTTCTTAGAAATTTATAAACCATGTAACACTAGAACCAATCCCCTATTGGATTATTCCATATTAAATATCTTTAGTATCTAGTCAATATGTGTACTTTGACTTAGTCTAAGTAGCCTCTTGGATCTATCATGAATGATCTTGATCCCTAGAATGGAGGCTGCTTCACCTAATTCCTTCATGGATAATCAATTGTTCAACCAGTATTTAACTGACTATAAGAATGGTATGTCATTTCCAATAAGTAATATGTTTTCAACATATAATACTAGGATAATGACTACATCCCCATTAAAACTTTTGTTAACACATGGATCACATCCATTTTTAATGGAACCAATTTTTTTATGGATTCATCAAATCAAATGTTCTATGACCTATATGCTTTCTTCAATCCATAAATGAATCTCTATAACTTTCAAATCCTTTTGGAATCACCTAGTGCGGAAAACCCTTTTGGTTGTTTCATATAGACATCTTCTTGAAGGTTCCTGTTAAGGAGTTTAGTTTTGAAATCCATATGCCAAATCTCATAGTCATGGTAAGATCCTATGGAAAATATGATTTTGATGGATTAAAATAAGGAAACTAGTGAAAAGGTTTCATCTTATTAAATTACTTGATTTTTTTTAAACCCTCTAACCACTGGCCTTGCTTTACAAGTACTTACTTTACCTTCCATGTTCGGTTTCCTCTTGAATACCCATCTGCATCCAATAAGAATTACATCAATAGGTGCATCGACCAAAACCCAAAATTGGTTATGATACATGGAATCCATCTCAGAATTCAAACTTCTATCCATTTTTCAGCTTCTGATCTCTCTAATACCTCCTTGTATGAGAGAGTTTCATCATTGTCCAACAATAATGACTCACCATCCTCTATGACAATAAAACCATATCTCACTGGTTCCCTTATGTCTCTTACACTCCTACACAGTACTTGTGTTTCAAGAAATACTTCTTCCATGGGGACCTATGGAACTTGTTCCTATACCAACTCCTGTGTATCTTAAGCATCAACTTCATCTAAGTCAATCTTTCTCTCACTATCCTTTTGAGGATGTGATCCCTCTAAAGAAAGACGGATTGTCTGGTGAAAATTAGTTTCTTGTCTGAGGGTTGTATAGGTGGTATCCCTTTGTTTCCTTTAGATACCCTATAAATATACACCTCATTCCCTAGGGTGTTAGTTTGTTGCATTATAAAGCCTTAACAAATTCCTTGCATCCCCATACATGTGTATGAGAAAAAATGTGTTTCTTTCCGCTCCATAACTCAAAGGGAATTCAAATTTCCTTCTTAGTTGGTACTCAATTTAATGTGTATGCCACATTTTGTAATTCATATCCCCAAAAGGATAATGGAATATCTACATGACTCATCATCAACCTTACCATGTTCAATAAGGTACGGTTCCTCCTTTAACTAACACCATTCCACTATGTTGTATAAATTGGAGTAAGTTGAGATAGAATCCCAAAATCCCATAGAAATTCAATGAACTCTTGGTTAAGATATTATCCACCTCGATCTGAATGAAGCTTCTTTATCTTCTTAACAAGATGATTCTCTACTTCATTCTTGAATTCCTTGAATTTCTCAATGGGCTCAGACTTATACCTCATCAAGTAAATATATCCATATCTACTCAAGTCATTAGCAAAAGTTATGATGTATGAATATCCACATCTATATTCTATTGAAAATGGTCAACACACATCAATGTTTACCAATCCTAGAAGCTCTATGACCCTTTCACCCTATCCACCAAATGGTGGTTTGGTCATTTTCCCTTGTAAATAAGCGTGAAATCTATCAAGTGGTTTTATCTTATAAGAATCTAAATAACCATCTTTATAGATCTTTGTCAAGGGCTTCTCGTTTACATGACCTAGATAGTGATGCCACAACTGGGTGTTATATAAGTCATGTGAACTTGATTCTTTATTGTTTGAAAAAACTTGTTTTTCATAATTTAATACATATAGACCATTATTTAAATGTTCTATATCATAACATATGTTGTACTTATAAAAGAAACAACTTTTATTTCTGAATTTGAAAATAAACCCATATGTATCTAAACTTGATACAAAAATTATGTTCTTGGTAACACTTGGTACATAATAAAAATCTTGCAAAACTAAAATCATCTCAGTTGGAAACGAAAGGTGGTAGTCACCAATGGAAAGAGAAGACAACCTTGAACCATTGGCATCTCATAGATCCACCTCACCTCGAGAAATTTTCTAAAATCTACTTGGTTCCTACATTTGAATAAATATGTGAGCACCACAATCTATATCTAATACCCAATGTGTAGAAATAGAAATATTTCACTTGATAACGAACACACCTTTGGATTCCCCTTTCCCCTGGGTGTAGTTCCTCTTCTAGTGGCCTGACTTTCCACATTTAAAACACATTACCTCATTTTCCTTGGGATGCCTTTGGATCTTCTTCTTCTTAGTTGGAAGGTGCTCAGGGGATTTAGACTATTTATAGGTCTTAGTACCTTTTACCTTGTCCCTCATCTTCCTATTCATTATAAGGACTGTGGGTTTGTCACACCCCATGTCCTTATCCACTTAGATAATTGGGGTCAGAAGTTCCAATAGACTCTTCTCATTATTTCTCATATTATAATTCACAATAAAACTAGACAAGGTTTTAGGCAGTGATGATGTATGAGATCTGTATGTAAATCATCCAGAAATTTAATCTTTAAGATGTCCAAATGCTCAATTTATCCAATAAGCTTGACTACATGTGTCCCATTTGGTGTAAACTCTCCAAGATTAGTGGTGAACAAAGCATTGGAGATATCATACCTCTCTTGTCTCACATTATCTTGATAGAGATCCTGAAGGTGAGACATCATGTTATAAGCATCCATTTCCTCATGTTTCTTTAAGAGATCATTGGTCATGGATGATAGCATGAGGCACTGAACATTTGTAGATTTATTCAGATGTTTCTGATATACAAATATCTCCTCATCATTCACCTCATTTCCAGGTGCAACTGGTAAAGGTTCTTCTAGCACATATAGTTTCCTTTCATGGAGAAGGATGACCTGAAGGTGCATTTTCCACTCTTAGAAATTAGTGCTGGTGATAAGGTTTTCCTTCTTGAGTATGGATTTAAACGATATGTTTGATATCATTTTTAATTCCATTTATAGAAATAAGATGAACAAAGTGTTAGTACTTTATCTGATACAATTAATAAAAATAAATAAATAAATATTCATTAGTCTCCCAATATTTTATAGAAACCCAATATCCCTCACCATTGGCTTCAAAATATCCTATTTTTTGGAAAATCTAGTGGCAAGGATCCATATTTCCCTTTGAATTACCCCAACATTGGCTGGTCAAGAAATTTGAAAGGTTTTAGGTAGGAATTCCAAATGCCAACTGGATTAACTCGCAACTCCTTGATCCATTGAGTGGACTCCCCGATCCTGAAATCCTTATTTTTCAATTTCCTCAACCTTTGCCTCTCATTTACACCGGGTCATAATTTGGCATTCAACCCTGATGTTAACTAAGTCAAGTCAACCCAAATACTCAAATTATAATTCCCCGATAATTGAAAGTACCCCAACTTTGGTAGGTCAAACACTTTGAACTATGGTTCGATTCTAACTGAAGTAATGGAAGACTATACCTAATTAATATTTTATTGAGGGATTTTATCCTTTATGCGTAAATTTCAATTTATTATATTTTCACATGATTGTTAATATTATGTGGGATAAGATTAAGTGATTAACCATGTATTAGATAATATTTATGTATAAGCCATTTTATTTTAGTCCCATATTGCATGATTGTTTAATTCATTAATGATTTAATCATTGCAATACATCCATAATGAATAAACCATGCAACTGATAGAAATAAAACAAAGAGTATGACCATGAGCTTGTTGTAATGGTTATTTTATCTAGTGGTTTATAAACTAACCAATGAATTAGGGGAGAAACACCTTGAAACAATTAGGTTCATGTTTATAGCTTTCCACATGTCTACCTTTGTATCTCCTTAGATTGGTTTTTCCTCGGATCCTAACTTGAACTACCTCCACTAGCTTGGGAGATCCATCCATTACATATGATTTTACTCACATTCATGTGAGGGGTAAAATGGGGTTTACATAAAATAAACCACGAGCATGTAGGCCCTACATATTAATGAGGAGAGAAGGCACATATACCAAAAATTTAATTTAATAATAATTTAAAAGGGAAACCAATCACATATGAAGGTATGATCTAGCTCATGACCATCCACATGCATGCAATGAATTACAAATTTAATAAAACTAGAATTCAATTATTTAATCCTTCTTATTTAAGATAAATCATGATCAAATCAATTAATTGTTATCTTTAATAAATCAATCCTTTTATCCTAAACCTTTTCTGAATTTCCTTGAGATTATCATCCATTATGATTCTAAACAAATTAATAAATTCATTTAAAATTATCTTTGTACGTGACTTGTACCTTGGAGGTAACCTAGTGAATACTCGTCCAAAACTACCCAACATATATTATACTTTTATACACTTTATTCTTTGTGACATGTAGCATGCACATAGAATTATAATTGTAATAAAACTCATACATGATATGTAGATCTTTAAAAATCACACACACACACACACACACAGACACATATATATATATCAAACACCTATCGCATGTTGTGTCCCAACTTTACGCCCACACGAAGGTACATGTCTCAAGGGTTACATAATATAATAATAAATTTTAAATATACGTAATCTAGAAAGCGTACACATTGTGTAGATCCGATTACATGGTGTGTACCCTCCTAACCATCCATCTGAAGTACACATCTGGGGAAATGTAATGTGAGGTGTACTTCAGAAATATTTGGAGTATATGGCATGTCTAGTGGGCACACACCGTGTTGACTCCGCATTACAAGGTCACTGGTCATCTAAGCTATGTATTGGATACACGGGTCAACTCTGACCCGAAAAGGATTACACGCTATGTGTAGTGGGCCACCCAGAGTGTAGTCCGACTGACCATGCACCAGTCTCTCATGTTCAACACACAATACAAGAATTAACTACACTGCATGTCATTAATGCACACAGGTTGAGTAATTTCTAAACTACTCCTGATGCATTGAACACAACTATACAACATTTAGATCCTACTACACTGTGTGTAGATCCGACTACATGGCATGTACTACTGTGTTACCTGGATAGAACCTTTGGAACCTTTAGATGAGATCCTCGATTTAATTTTAATAAAAAAATTAATCCATTCTATTAGATTTTCGAGAAATGATAGAGGAATAAAAAACGTTATAATTCATATTAAAAAGAACGATTAAACTTGAATTGACAAACTAAATTATTAAAGAGTAAATCATTAACAAAATTTTTAAATAATTATAAATAATAATAAACCTCACTCTGATACCACTTGTAGGTTCTGGGCGTAGCGAAAGCATTGGAGGGATGGTGCCCAACTTTTAATTTTATTCCATATTCAATGAAAAATACAGGATTGATATAATAATGAATTCCAATATCCATAGAATTGAATCAAGGATTTAGGAAATTGAATAGAAAACCAAAACCAAGAGAGTGGATCAAAATATTTTGTTTATAATTAATTTAATTAAATTAAAGAATCACCTCTAAGGTGATTCTTTCTTCATTGATGCATTCGACCACAGATCTACAATGTGCCTTCATTTCATTGTAGAGATCATGGGTAGATCTCCTCTAGCAGTGATCCACACGTGTTATAAGTATCTCCGGATGTCGCCGAAAGAGACTCCGGGTGCTAGCATAGAAGATCCTTGCACTTGTGTTGTATTCCTTCGATCGCCTTGAGAACCGCTTGCAAAGAATTCTCCTTGACTCGGTGGAGGAGGATCTCTCTCATTCTTGAGAGTGTTCTTAGAGAGGGATGAACTCTCTATGATTTATAGATTTTATCCAATTCATTATGCACAACCATAATCATCGTTGCTTGTCTAGAACTTGGATAAAAAGAGAATAATATAACTGGGAATTTAATTCACTCGGGTAATAATAAATAATTTTCACTAGTGCCATAATTATTTTATTAATCCTAGCGAAACCCCCATGTCAAATAATATCAACAACATTATTATTTTCTAACACACGCTTAACTTGAAAGTTATAATTAAATATTATTTAATAAAATAATAATCAATATTATTATTTCTCACCAGACCCTTAACTTGGTCTGCCAATCCTCCAACATATTTATTAAACCTTGAATAATGACTATTTAATTATTAATTAAATATCACTACATTATTCACCAATAAATATATAAATATTATATTCACTAAATAGTAAATAAATATTTATTAATTATTCTTCCAACATTATATTCTCTCGAATAACTAGTGTCAAAATAAATAAGATCAGGTATCCATGAATAATTATTAAACCACAACCAAGAATAATATTTATTAAACTTGTTAAATAATAAATAATATATTATTTAATTGAGATACTAGATACACTTAGTGTGTGACCCTATAGGCATTTTTCTTAGTGGCATTAGGAGGAGTGGCCTAAAGTTCAAGGTTAACATCTTGAAACATTCCAAGGCACCAATAGAGAAAGAAGTTAACGACTCAACGATATGTCACCTCATACGAATTTTTACCGTGTAATATAATCCCTTTGTCTCTATATCTTCCATCAAACGAGTTACATGGAAGTGCCATCAACCCATGTGCTTGATTTATCATTTTCCGACTTCATGGAAATTGAACTTGACTATAGAACACCATGGAAATGGATTTATTTAGGCTATATTATATAAATCAAAGGGACTAAGATATAAAATTCTGTTATGGAAAAGAAGGGACAAATTCTTTCTCTCATTATTCATTAATGCAGTATAACTCATGAAAGACCCAATATATCCTACCTCGCCATGAACATTTGTCATCATGATTTTCACCAATACATCTAAGTGCATGATTCATAATACCCATTAATATTAATCTTAATGTCTAAGGACCAATACACACATCCACAAATAGGAACATCCATTGAGACTTATACATGTTGATTTCCTAATGTCAGGTCTCATTCTCATAATATCCTACTGAATATCACCAAGGACGTACACCATTAGAAGGTGTTTCAAAGTCCTATGACTCTTCATACCAGATAGCCTGTATCATTTATGTCCCTAAAATGATATCATATAGCTATAGAACATATATCTAAGAATAGTATCATGACACTTCTGGGTTCTCATCATAGTGGGGAACTGCTATGACCTTTTAGTGCGATAGCTACTCTTGAGACCTTATCACATGCAATGTTACGCAGAAGAAAAATCATGATGTGATAAAGATTTTATTGATATCCATCCAATGAATATATGTATATCATAAAATATAAATAAGTTGGTTCTAGGGAACCAAATCCAACATAAATAATTAATATTTATGTTATATAATTACAGATGACATTAAAATTGTGAAGAAACAAAAGTAGTTAAGAAAAGATGTCTCACTTTAGTAGCAATTCAATGTAAGGATTTCAAAACAAAGTTGACAAAAATTTATGTATTTACAATGAGACAAAATGAAATCCCATTCTTCAAGTATCATTTTTTAAATGAAGATACATGGAGAAATTTGTTTCCACCCAACATGATGAAACATTTCAGGTATGGCAATTATATTATATTATATTGTAAAATTTATTATATATTTACCTAATTACTTATTAGTTTAATTTTTATATAACAAGACTTTAGGTAATCCCATAAAGACATCCAATTACAGAATCTATACCTTCATACTTTATTACGTGGAGGGTATCATTTATTAGAGAAAAAAATGATCGAGGAAAAGTTTGAAGCATTATGAGCTCAGCCTACTAGTGGTTTTAATGAGGTTTAATTCGATCATCCATCTCCACCCACCTTCCATGAGAAATGGAAAATAGTGAGAAGAAGAAAAAATGAAAAGTATCATAGAAATCTAAGGAAATATATGAAATAATTGTAAGTAAATAATTATTATTTTTTCAATATTTTTTTTAATTTATAAACTAGAAAAAATAATATACCCCTTTAATTTTTCATTTTAGGAAGAAATTCAGGAGAAATAGAAATAGGTCCTTTTTATCCATGAGGGTATGATGGAAATTATAGCCAGTGGTTTAGGAAAGAAAGAATACCCTAGCCACATAAGAGGATATGAGGTAGGTGTTAGTATTCAGAAAGTTTTTGGTCATCAAAGTTAACAATCAAGAGACACAAAAATTGAATCCTTGAAATCTTAGCTAAAAGATATGAAATAGTCAGTGGGAGATCAAATTAAAGTAGCTGTGTAGTAGGATATGTTATAAAAATTGATGAGACAGTCATAGTCTGCACAACCTTCCCAGTATGCCCAGCCTACCCAACCCGCCTACTCAGATCCTCCACCTCCTTGATCGGACCAAAGATTATACTATGAGTTGTATGAAAAAAATCTTGATGTATATATTTTATCATTCAAAGTCATGCTTTTTTGGGAGATTATATACATAAATAGTCTATTCAGATGGGTCAGGTTAGAGTGTCAGTACATGATATTATTGATCCCACTGCTCTACTACCATTCCCTACAATGGAGGTTACCCGAGTTGGGGATTGTATGGGTCATTTTTTACTTTTAAATCTATTATTTTTCATCATATTTCATAGGATGTATGCATTTTTTTAAATATTAATTAAATTTAACAAAAAATTAATTATAATGTTTTATGAAATTTAATTTATATAGGAGTATCTAAAATCCAAAGAAATGGAACAAAGGAAATAAAATGTTCAAGAACAAATATATGTAGATACTTCAGATATTTTTGATGAGATAAAAAGATTATCTCAGGTTTCTTATTCCTTGGATAATATCTTTGAGTTTCATATAAAATCTATAACGACCCATACTTTACATACATTGTTAATACTTCAAAATTGAAGCATACTTATTACAACATATAACAAAACCACGAAAGGACCGTATAGGTATAGTGTCTTTAGAAACTGGGAAACATAAACAACTGGTTCATAAAGCGTCTATACTGTCTCCCATTTATTTCATCATATCTATAGTCCCTTTTGGCATATCTTACTTAATAACCTTATTCCTGACCTGGGGAAAGAAAACATAAGAAAGGGTGAGCTCAAATGCTCAGTAAGGGTAAACAAAAGAAATATCAATTACATCATATTCATAAGAACATAACTTTTGGAAATCTTAACCTGCAAAAGAGAGAATAATTTCATAACATGGGATAAATCATAGTAGTGAAATGTAATCCCAATAATCATAACTTAAAACATGAAACTTTTTGGAATACACACATAATCATAGAGAATCATTTCTTATTAGTCAAGACTCATTTCCAATACTATATTAGTGGACAAAGTCCATTTCTGAATCGAGTTCACTCCTCGTTTCAGTCCTGTTTCACTGAACCGGTATAACCTACCGTTCCATCCATGTCTATCTCATGAGATATAAAATCTTTACCCAATGCATTAGAGGGAGATATAGGTCCCACCCATCTCATAATGATACCATTCTTATGTATGCCACAAAATCATAAATCATACATCATTGCATAACCCATGTAATAAAAATGGGAATCTTAAACATCATGACATCATAAAACAATTCATATAAGATAAAGGAATTCATAAAAATATATCCATCACAACATAATCATATCAATGTAATAATAGGGATATAAACAGAACCCTATATTATCTTAGATGGAAAATAATTTTGATAAAACACTTGAACTCCATTCTTGAGGAAAATATCCTTTCTACTTTAAATTTTTTTTCCTTTCTTAACATGTCATACAATTTTAAAAGAAGTTGATTAAAAATAAACTTGAAAACTTGTAAAGGAAGCTTCTTGGAAATAATGTTTTAAAAATACATTCATGCCGTATAAGTTAAAAAAAACATTCTTCTCGTACTTTTGTCGGAAAAGTCAAAAAGTACCTCGTACGAAAAATGACAAAAGATTCCTTTGATATCTTTTACTAAAAACTTACCAAAGGGTAAAATAGGTTTTAAACAATTGTAGGTGGATGGAAATAATATTACATATCGAGGAAACATGGATGTGGATGATAAAATACACCCCAGTAACTTTCAAAGTATAAACAATCTCAGATAAAAATGAGATTGTGATATTTTCCCTTACTTTAGGTCCGATATGCTTTGTACGTGTCCGAACCTCCTCTTCTTTGAAGTGCTTCTTTGAGACCTCCTTTTAGGGAACTAAAATAGGTCTATTAAGAAGACCAGAACCTCTAGGATGTTTATAGGGAAGTGGAGAGAAGAAATTGGCAGGGGTTGGCCGAGCTTGAAGACTCAATGTGGTGTGAGGAAGAGGGGGAGGAGGTGCCCTTTTATAAGGGAGGAGAGGGGATCCTTTGGAAAAACTAAAAATATTATTTTATTATAAAGTCAAGTTCGGTTTTAAATAGCTCCAAATTGATTTATTTAAAATCTAAGGTGGGGATGGGTCGAAATCCTCTCATCCAATAGAATTTAGACAAGTTTAGGTTCCTATTTTAACCTTATCATTTAGATTTAACATTAAGTTAAATAATTTTACTTTTACCGTGTCTTCTTGTGTTCTTATACTATAAGGTTAATAAACATACTATAAGCAGCCAAAAGAACCCCAAGTTGTTTATTATTAATATATATAACCTTATATAAGTCATTTTGCTGAACCTCAGATTTTTATCAATAAAATAACAATTACTAATATAATATTTGTCTTAAAAACTATTTTATGTCAATTTTGACACTATTTAGTAATTAATTTTTGTGAAAATAATAACAGAATGATTTGTTCTAAAAAAGTTAATTAAATAAATAATAACATGTCATATTAATCTATAAAATTATTGTATTTCATAAAAAGTGTAAAATTACATTTATTTTGGTGTTTATAACATCAATTATGTCAATATTTCATTAATAAGATAATTACTGCATCATCTTTGTGTCATAAATAAATTAAATTATTTAATGTCTAAAAATTACAAATAAAATACCATTATGTAGGAAATCTTTTTAGATTTCTAATGAATATTTATAGTCGAATTTATCTTATGTATAAACCTATATTAAAAATGGTTTACTTATTAAACTTTGATTTTAACTATTTTAACCCTTCTTTAAATAAATTAATAATAAATGTCCTAATCTATTCCAAGTGGGCCTAAATGGTCATATTTTATTCCTAAGGTTGTTTTTGGTCGAATTACACTTGTCCAATAGAATTAGGACATGTGTTAGGGTAATAATAATATCATTTTTACCCTTAATTACCCTATTTACTTTTAACCGTGGTAAAAAAAAGTAAAAAGTTACTATTCACCAAAAAATTATTTTCATCTCATTGAACCACATTTTAATTACTGACGTCAACCATGTCTCTAGGATTTTTGAAATTCCACTCACAGAAGCGGTAAAATTAATTTTTATGAAAAATTCAGTTTTTTTAACTACCACTTAGTGGTTTCACTATTCATCAAAAATTGAAAGTTTTCAGAAAAATACCAAAATTTCACCCTAGGATAATTTCGATATTCCAAATCCAAAAATGAAGTCCATTTTGAAAAATAAAATTTATAAAATTTCAAAAAGTGGTTATTACTATTCATAACGGCTAGTTTTAATAATATTTTATTAGCATATCATTGTTTAGTGAAACTCAGTATTGCGTACGACGCAAGCTATCGAGGAAGGTCACGATTTTGTGTAAAGCAAGACAATCAAGTGTTGTGTGTAGAAAAAGATTACTTTGATGTTTTATATAACATAGAAGTCTCGGGTGTTACATTCTACCCCCCTTAAAATGAATTTCGCCCTCGAAATTCGTCACTTTGTAACAAACAGATGAGGATACCTCTCCCTCATCATATCCTCAAGCTCCCATGTAGCTTCTTCTAATTGGTGGTTCCTCCATAAAACTTTCACCAATTTAGTGGTCTTGTTTCGTAGGAATTTTTCGCTACGATCCAGAATCTCTATCGGTTGTTCTTCATAAGAAAGATCTTTCTCTAGTGGTACAACTTCTGAGCTGAGTACATATGAAGGATCAGGTATGTACTTTCTCAGGAGAGATACATGGAACACATCATGAACTTGAGAGAGATTCGGTGGAAGCGCCAATCGGTAAGCTACCTTCCCAACACGATCCAGTATTTCGAAAGGACCGATATATCTAGGGCTCAACTTCCCCTTCTTTCCAAATCTCATAACCCTCTTCCAGGGAGATATTTGTAAGAAAAATTTACCACCCACTTCAAACTCTAGGTCTTTTCTTCGGTTGTCGGCATAACTTTTCTATCGACTCTGAGCTGCTCTTATGTGTTGTTGAATAGATCTGACCTTTTCTACCATTTCATCAATGAGATCGGGTCCTAATAGCTTTCTTTCCCCAACTTCATCCCAGCAAGTTGGAGTCCTGCATTTCTTTCCATATAGATCTTCATAAGGAGCCATCTGAATACTGGAGTGAAAGCTATTATTATAAGAAAATTCCACAAAAGGTAGGTGTTGATCCCAACCACCTTTGAAATCCATAGAGCAAGCTCTCAACATATCTTCTAGAGTTTGAATTGTTCTCTCAGACTAACCGTCTGTCTGAGGATGATAAGCAGTGCTGAAACTCAACTCTGTATCCAGAGTATGCTGAAGACTTCACCAGAACTTCGAGGTAAATCTCGGATCCCGATCAGATATAATAGAAAGTGGTACTCCATGCAATCTTACCACTTCCTTTACATATATCCTGGCAAGATGATCCAGAGAGAAATCCTCTCTAATAGCAATGAAGTGTGCAGACTTTGTAAGACGATCAACTATGACCCAGATAGCATTATTGCCTTTGGATGTTTTAGGAAGTCCTGTGACAAAGTCCATAGTGATGTTTTCCCATTTCCATTCGGGTATGGGTAATGGTTGTAACATCCCCTTAGACTTCCGTCTCTCAGCTTTAACTTGTTGACAAACCAAGCATCGAGAGACATATTCAGCAACATCTCTTTTCTTGCCATCCCACTAGAATTATTCTTTCAGGTCCCTATACATCTTCGTGCTTCCAGGATGAATAGAGAATGAAGAACTATGAGCTTCATCCAGCAGCTCCTTCTTTAATTCGGGGATGGGAGGAACACAAACCCGATTCCTGAACTTTATTATCCCATCACAATCAAGGTTGAATTTAGGAACATTTCTCACCTTCTTTTGTAACTCGACATCTTCTTTCTGTGCCTCTTTAATCTTGACATGTATAGATGGTTGAAAATTCATTTGAGAAAGATACGATTTTCCCCTTTAATTATAATTCCAAGATCCATCCTTTGTAAATCCATAAATATTGGATCTTTTGTGATCCTCATCATGGATAAACTAGCATGGTCTTGTCGACTTAATGCATCTGCCACCTTGTTTTCTTTCCCAGGTTGGTAATGAATTGAGCAGTCGTAATCCTTAATCAGCTCCAACCATCTTCTTTGGCGCATAATCAGCTCCTTTTGTGTGAAAATATACTTTAAACTTTTATAATCAGTATAAATATCACACCTTTCACCATAAAGGTAATTCCTCCAAATCTTTAATGCAAAGATTACCGCAGCTAACTCCAAATCATGAGTTGGGTAATTTTGCTCATGTATTTTCAACTGTCGTGAGGCATAAGCTATCACCATGTCATTTTGCATAAGAACACACCCCAATCCCTTCTTGGATGCATCACTATAGATCACAAACCTTTCTCCACTACAAGGCAGTGTGAGCACAGGTGCACTGGATAACCTTCTTTTCAACTCCTTGAAATTCTATTCACATTCCTCTGTCCAAACAAACTTAACTCCTTTCCAAGTCAACTTGGTGAGTGGATTAGATAATCATGAAAAATCTTTCACAAAATGTCGATAATATCCAGCCAAACCAAGAAAACTTCGGATCTCAGTTACTGTTGTTGGTCTCGAACATCTTTTGATAACCTCTGTTTTTGCTGGATCCACAGATATCCCCTCTTTTGAGATTATGTGACCCAAAAATGCAACTTTTTGAAGCCAAAATTCACACTTGGTAAATTTGGCATAAAGCTTCTCCTTTCTCAGGGTCTTCAATATAATTCTCAAGTGATCTTCATGTTCTTCCTTTCTCTTTGAATAGACAAGAATATCATCTATAAAGACTACCAAAAATTGATTAAGATAGTCTCTAAAGACTCTATTTATCAGATCCATGAAGATAACAGGGGCATTAGTAAGACCAAATGGCATCACTATAAATTCATAGTGTCCATACCTTGTACGGAAAGCCGTCTTTGGTATATCCTCCCTTTTGACCCTTAATTGATGATACCCTGAACGAAGATCAATCTTGGAAAATTATTGAGCTCCGCGTAGTTGGTCAAATAAGTCATCAATGCGTGGGAGATGATATTTCTCTTGATAGTGATCTTGTTAAGTTCTCGATAATCAATGCAGAGTCTCATTGATCCATCTTTCTTCTTAACAAATAGAACAGGTGCTCCCCAAGGTGACGCACTAGGGCGTATGAACCCCTTATCAAGATTCTGTGGGAGTTGCTTCTTCAATTCCTGCAACTCAATTGGGGCCATTCTATAAGGTGTCTTTGAAATAGGCAAAGCACCCAGTACAAGTTCTATTGAAAACTCAACTTCACGATTCGGTGGAAGACCCGGTAATTCCTCCGGAAAGACATCATCAAACTCCCGTACAATGGGCATATTCTTAATCATGAGTTTCTCACCAACCATTTGAGATAAATAACCTTTATTTAGTGGAATCAGTACCCATAAAATGGAAGAAATTTCCACTAGAAGGTTATGCTCATCCTTGCATCGATAGACGATCATAGTTTGATCTGGAATATGAAATGTCACTTCACTTCTTTGGAAATTGATATGAGCTCCATGTAGAGAAAGCCAATCCATGCCAAGAATCACATAAAATTCCACTATAGGAAGGATCACAAGATTTGCAGGAAGCACTTTCCCACAAACTTCAATCGGAGAAGAATTATAAACTTTTGATGCGACTGTTGTGCCATTAGGTGTTGTCACAGCTAACTAAACATCTAATTGTTGAGGTAATATGTAACACCCGAGACTTTTATGTTATCATCAAAGGAATATTTTTCTACACAACAACTTTCTTGGCTTGTTTTACACGCAATCGTGACCTTCCTCGATAGCTTGCATCGTACGCAATACCGAGTTTCACTAAACAACGATATGCTATTAAAATAAAACTAGCCGTTATGAATAGTAATAACCACTTTTTGAAATTTTATAAATTTTATTTTTCAAAATGGACTTCATTTTTGGATTTGGAATATCGAAATTAGCCTAGGGTGAAATTTTGGTATTTTTCTGAAAACTTTCAATTTTTGATGAATAGTGAAACCACTAAGTGGTAGGTTAAAAACTGAATTTTTGCATAAAACTTAATTTTACCGCTTCTGTGAATGGAATTTCGAAAATCCGACAGACACGGTTAATATCAAGGACTAAAATGTGGTTCAATGAGATCAAAATAATTTTTGGTGAATAGTAACTTTTTACTTTTTTTTACCACGGTTAATAGTAAATAGGGTAACTAAGGGTAAATATGATATTATTATTACCCTAAAACATGTCCTAATTCTATTGGATAAGTGCAATTCGACCAAAAACAACCTTATGAATATAATATGACCATTTAGGTCCACTTGGATTAGATTATGACATTTAATATTATTTTATTTAATGAATAGTTAAAATAGTTAAAATCAAAGTTTAATAACTAAAACATTTTTAATATGGGGTTATACATAAGATAAATTCGACTATAAATATTCATTAGAAATATAAAAAGATTTCCTACATAATGATATTTTATTTATAATTTTTAGACTTTAAATAAATTAATTTATTTATGACACAACGATGATGCAGTAATTACCCTTTTAAGGAAATGTTAACATAATTGATGTTATAAATGCCCAAATAAATGTAATTTGAGACTTTTTATGAATTACACTAATTTTATAGGTTACTATGATATATTAGTGCTGATTTAATCAACTTGGTTCGAACATATAATTCTGTTATGAATTTCACAAAAATCATATATCAAATAGTGTCAAAATTGACACAAAATATTTTTTAAATCAAATATTATATTGTTAATTGTTATTTTATTCCTAAAAAACTAAGGTTCGTCCAAATGACTTAGATAAGGATATATATATTAATAATAAACAACTTGGGGTTCGTTTGGCATGTTATAGTAAGTGTATTAACCATATAGTGTAAGAAAACAAAAAGTCACGGTAAAAGTTAAATTATTTAACTTAGAGTTAAATCTAATTGATAAGTTTAAAATAATAACCTAAACTTGTCTAAATCCTATTGGTTGATAGGATTTCGACCCATCCCAACTTTACCTTCGAAATAAGACCCTTTGGAACCATTATAAACCGATTTTGACTTTAATATAAAATAATATTTTGAGATATTCCTAAGGTGCCCCTCTCCTCCCTTATAAAAGGGCACCTCCTCCCCCTCCTCCTCACACCAATTTGAGCACTAAAGATCGGACAACCCCTGCCAAAATCCCTTCTCCACTTCCCTAGAATAATCCTAGAGGTCCTGGTCTTCTTCAAAGACCAATCTTAGTTCCCTAAGTGGAGCATTCAAAGAGGCGTTTCAAAGAAGAGGTAATATCCATTACCGATCTTTTCAATTTCTTTCTTCTTCAACTTCTTCTTATTTAGTTGTTTCATTATAAAGTAATAACATCAGTATTACTTACATACTGATATGTTATTATAAATATGAAACAACCCTAATTCACCTTCTATCCATCCTATGGAAAAATGAAATCACCACGCGTGCGTACGTACGGAATACCGTCTCCACGCCGTGGTGTAATCTATTTTCCATCATCACCTTAAAAGGATGGGTATAATGGTGTAATGAGTAACTATATATGATTATTATAAAGTGATATTGATACTGAAATAGTATAAATACACTTAAATACAATTCCACGATCATGGGAACAATATCATCGCTCGTGCGTACGTACGGAATACCGTCTCCAAGATGTGATGCGACTCGTTCTACATGATCATCATTACATAGTAATTATATAAATGAATTGAATGAATAAATATGATATATGTTACACTAATACCATTCTGGATATAAGGTATCTATAACCTTAAAAGAATAATAAGAATTTATTCGGCAAAACACGCATAAGAACAAAAGGCAATAAAGACCCGAGTAACAAGTAACAATGAAATATTACTAATAAGAAGCTAAGAATATGACCATATATGACATCATATCAATATTTATGATTCTGGAATAAGTCAATAACATTATTTAAACCATTATACAGGAGCTTCGGACACGTACAAAGCAAATCAGACCTAAGGTAAGAGAAATATCACAATCTCACTTTTATCCGAGATTGTTTTTACTTTGGTAATTACTGGGGTGTATTTTATCATCCACATCCATGTTCCCTAAATATGTAATATTATTTCCATCCTTATACAATAGTTTATATAAAATTCTACCCTTCGGTGAGTTTTTAGTAAAAGATATGAAAGGAATCTTTTGTCGTTTTTCGTACGAGGTACTTTTTGACTTTTCCGACAAAAGTACGAAGAATGTTTTTTTAACTTATACGGAAAGAATGGATTTTTAAAAAATTATTTCCAAGAATCTTCCTTTAAAAGTTTTCAAGTTTATTTTTAATCAACTTCATTAAGTTTAAAATTGTATGACATGTTAAGAAAGGAAAAGTGTTTTTGAAGAAGAAAGGATATTTTACTCAAGAATGGAGTTCAAGTGTTTTATCAAAATTATTTTTTCCATCTAAGATAATAAAGGGTTCTGTTTTTATCCCTATTATTACATTGATTTGATTATGTTGTGATGGAATTATTTTTATGAATTCCTTTATCTTATATGAATTGTTTTATGATGTCATGATGTTTAAGATTCCCATTTATATTACATGGGTTATGCAATGATGTATGATTTATGATTTTGTGGCACACATAAGAATGGTATCATTATGAGATGGGTGGGACCTATATCTCCCTCCAATGCATTGGGTAAAGATTTTATATCTCATGAGATAGAAATGGATGGAATGGAAGGTTATTTCGGTTCAGTGATACAAGACTGAAACGAGGAGTGAACTCGACTCAGAAAGGGACTTTGTCCACTAAGATAGTCTTGGCAATGAGTCTTGACTAACAAGAAATGATTCTATATGATTATGTGTGCATGACACAAAGTTTCAAGTTTTATGTTATGATTATGGGGATCTCATTTTCAATTCTATGATTTATTCCATGTTAAGATATTATGATCTCTTTTGCAGGTTATGATTTTCAAAAAGATATGATATGATTTTTATTTCCTTTATTTGCCCTTGCTGAGCATTTGAGCTCAACCTTTTTGTATGTTTTATTTTCCCCAGGCCAGGAAGATGGATATTAAGTAGAATATGCTAAAAGGGACCCTAGATATGATGAAATAAATGGGAGATACTGTAGAAGATTTATGAACCAGTTGTTTATGTTTCCCAGTTTCTAAAGACACTATACCTATACGGTCCTTTGTGGTTTTGTCATATGTTGTAATAAGTGTGATTTAATTTTGAAGTATTAACAATGTATGTAAAGTATGGGTCGTTATAGTTGGTATCAAAGGCAAAGGAGGTAGGAATGTATCCGATCCTTGGGAACTCTCACATGTGAGCGTTGGACGAAGCATGGCTCTCCGCCCAAGGGCTTCATGAGGAAATGGCTGCCACTGGGGATGGTGGTGTGTCCCGACCAGGGGGTGTAGCCACCCATGGAGTGCCCTGATAGGTATCAATTATAGTCCACTGGAAGTAATTCCAGACCGCTATAGTTGGTATCAGAGGAAAGGTATAGTCAACCTTTGGAAATTAGGATGTGAAAGCCTTAGTAAGAACCCTAAGGATAAGTCTAAGCATAGAAAACAATCTTAGTGTTTTAGAAATGGCCATGAATAACCTAGGATAAGACCTTAAGTGTGAAAATTTTATTCTTTAATTATGTGGTTTTCCTATTATAATTAGTGTTGCTCACACTATTCTTCTTGGTTTTAGTCAATGGCTGGAACCCGAAGGAACCGTGTTAATGCGGAATGTGATGGACAATGCAATGATTGTCCCCCTGAGCAACCAAATGATATGGGAGCTGGAATGAAAAATCTTGTATCCATGCTCACACAACTTTCTCAAGCTATGAATCATGTAGGACTTCCAAACGAGCAAAGGAAGGAGCAACATTCTATTGAATCCTTCATGAGGCAGCGTCCCCCTTCTTTCAGCGGGTCTAATGATCCATTAGTTGCTGAACAATGGATTAGTACTATTGAAAAGATATTTTCAGTTCTTCAATGTTCTGAACATGATAAAGTCATCCTAGCAGTGTATCATTTGGAAGGAGATGCTGATCAATGGTGGAATCTTATTAAGAATACGAGGCAAAGGATGAAATTGAGTCCATGGAATGGGATGAGTTCAAGAACTTATTTTTCAATAAGTACTTCCCTCGTATTCTCCGAACAAAGATGGAGAAAGAGTTTCTTGAACTGAAGCAAAGGGATGATGTATCTATTGGTATCTATGAAGCAAATTTTACAAGACTTGCAAGGTATGCTTTTGGTATTATTATCCAACCTGAGAGTAAGATCGATCGATTATTTAGTGGCTTAAAACCAAGTTTTCGAAGGGCGTTAGCCATAAGGGACTTCAATAGCTACGAGGAAATCGTTCGATGTGCTCTCAAAGTCGAGATGGATATTGGAGTAACCCATCAGTCATATGGGTTTGATAAGAAGAGGAAAATGGAATTCAAAGGAAAATCTAAAGAGCACACTGAAAAGAAGATGAGCTTTCCCTTATGCTCAAAGTGTGGAAAGAAACATGGAGGGAGTTGTCTTAAAGGGACAAGTAAATGTTTCAAATGTGGAAAGGAAGGTCATCAGGCATTTGAATTCCACGATGATGGGAAGAAGATTTCTAATGATTAAAACAAAGGAAGGGATACATAGAATGAACCTACTACACTTCAATGTTTCAAGTGCAAGGAGATGGGGCATTATGCCAACAAATGCCCAAATACAAGGGTTGATGATGATGGTCGACGTCAACAAACTCTTAAGGCTAAAGACAAAGGAAAGTCACATGCAATTTCTATCAGCGATGTGGAGTACGATAACGATGTGGTGAAAGGTACACTTACCATCCACTCTAAAGTAGAAAATGTTTTATTTGATTCTGGATCCACCCACTCTTTTATTTCTGAAGAATTTTATAAGGGTATCACCGTATTACCTCAACAATTAGATGTTGAGTTAGTTGTGACAACACCTAATGGCACATCAATCGCATCAAAAGTTTATAATTCTTCTCCAATTGACGTTTGTGGGAAAGTGATTCCTACAAATCTTGTGATCCTTCCTTTAGTGGAATTCGATGTGATTCTTGGCATGGATTTTCTTTCTTTATACGGAGCTCATATCAATTTCCAAAGAAGGGAAGTCACATTTCATATTCCAGATCAATCTATGATCGTCTATCAATGCAAGGATGAACATAACCTTCCAGTGGAAATTTCTTCCATTTTATGGGTATTGATTCCACTAAATGAAGGTTATTTATCTCAAATGGTTGGTGAGAAACTCGCGATTAAGAATATGCCCATCGTACGGGAGTTTGATGATGTCTTTCCAGAGGAATTACCGGGTCTTCCACCAAATCGTGAAGTTGAGTTTTCAATAGAAATCGTACCGGGTGCTTTGCCTATTTCAAAGACACCTTATAGAATGGCCCCAATTGAGTTACAGGAATTGAAGAAGAAACTCCAAGAGAATCTTGATAAGGTATTCATACGCCCTAGTGCGTCACCTTAGGGAGCACCTGTTCTATTTGTTAAGAAGAAAGATGGATCAATGAGACTCTGCATTGATTATCGAGAACTTAACAAGATCACTATGAAGAACAAATATCCTCTCCCACGCATTGATGACTTATTTGACCAACTACGCGGAGCTCAATACTTTTCCAAGATTGATCTTCATTAAGGGTATCATCAATTAAGGGTCAAAAGGGAGGATATACCAAAGACGGCTTTCCGTACAAGGTATGGACACTATGAATTTATAGTGATGCCATTTGGTCTTACTAATGCCCCTGCTATCTTCATGGATCTAATGAATAGAGTCTTTAGAGACTATATTGATCAATTTGTGGTAGTCTTTATAGACAATATTCTTGTCTATTCAAAGAGAAAGGAAGAGCATGAAGATCACTTGAGAATTATATTGAAGACCCTAGAAAGGAGAAGCTTTATGCCAAATTTACGAAGTGTGAATTTTGGCTTCAAAAAGTTGCATTTTTGGGTCACATAATCTCAAAAGAGGGGATATCTATGGATCCAGCAAAAACAGAGATTATCGAAAGATGGTCGAGACCAACAACAGTAACTGAGATCCGAAGTTTTCTTGGTTTGGCTGGATATTATCGACGTTTTGTAAAAGATTTTTCATGATTATCTAATCCACTCACCAAGTTGACTCGGAAAGGAGTTAAGTTTGTTTGGACAAAGGAATGTGAAGAGAATTTCAAGGAGTTGAAAAGAAGGTTATCCAGTGCACCTGTGCTCACACTGCCTTTTAGTGTAGAAAGGTTTGTGATCTACAGTGATGCATCCAAGAAGGGATTGGGGTGTGTTCTTATGCAAAATGATATGGTGATAGCTTATGCCTCACGACAGTTGAAAATCCATGAGAAAAATTACCCAACACATGATTTGGAGTTATCTGCGGTAATCTTTGCATTAAAGATTTGGAGGCATTACCTTTATGGTGAAAGGTGTGATATTTATACTGATCATAAAAGTTTAAAGTATATTTTCACACAAAAGGAGCTGAATATGCATCAAAGAAGATGGTTAGAGCTGATTAAGGATTACGACTGCTCAATCCATTACCACCCTGGGAAAGCAAACAAGGTGGCAGATGCATTAAGTCGACAAGACCATGCTAGTTTATCCATGATGAGGATCACAAAAGATCCAATATTTATGGATTTACAAAGGATGGATCTTGGAATTATAATGGAAGGGGAAAAATCTTATATTTCTCAAATGAATGTTCAACCATCTATACATGTGAAGATTAAAGAGGCACAAAAAGAAGATGTTGAGTTACAAAAGAAGGTGAGAAATGTTCTTGAATTCAACCTTGATTGTGATGGGATAATAAAGTTCAGGAATCGGGTTTGTGTTCCTCCCATCCCCGAATTAAAGAAGGAGCTGCTGGATGAGGCTCATAGTTCTTAATTCTCTATTCATCCTGGAAGCACGAAGATGTATAGGGACCTGAAAGAGTACTTCTGGTGGGATGGCATGAAAAGAGATGTTGCTGAATATGTCTCTCGATGCTTGGTTTGTCAACAAGTTAAAGCTGAGAGACAGAAGTTTAAGGGGATGTTACAAACATTACCCATACCCGAATGGAAATGGGAAAACATCACTATGGACTTTGTCACAGGACTTCCTAAAACATCCAAAGGCAATAATGCTATCTCGGTCATAGTTGATCGTCTTACAAAGTCTGCACACTTCATTTCTATTAGAGAGGATTTCTCTCTAGATCAGCTTGCCAGGATATATGTAAAGGAAGTGGTAAGATTTCATGGAGTACCACTTTCTATTATATCTGATCGGGATCCGAGATTTACCTTGAAGTTCTGGCAAAGTCTTCAGCATACTCTGGATACAAAGTTGAGTTTCATCACTGCTTATCATCCTTAGACAGACGGTCAGTCTGAGAGAACAATTCAAACCCTAGAAGATATGTTGAGAGCTTGCTCTATGGATTTCAAAGGAGGTTGGGATCAACACCTACCTTTGGTGGAATTTTCTTATAATAATAGCTTTCACTCTAGTATTCAGATGGCTCCTTATCAAGCTCTCTATGGAAAGAAATGTAGGACTCCAACTTGCTGGGATGAAGTTGGGGAAAGAAAGCTATTAGGACCTGATCTCGTTGATGAAATGGCAGAAAAGGTCAGATCTATTCAACAACACATAAGAGCAGCTCAGAGTCGACAGAAAAGTTATGCTGACAACCGAAGAAAAGACCTAGAGTTTGAAGTGGGTGATAAAGTGTTCTTACGAATATCTCCCTGGAAGAGGGTTATGAGATTTGGAAAGAAGGGGAAGTTGAGCCCTAGATATATCGGTCCTTTCGAAATACTGGATCATGTTGGAAAGGTAGCTTACCGATTGGCGCTTCCACCGAATCTCTCTCAAGTTCACGATGTGTTCCATGTATCTCTCCTGAGAAAGTACATACCTGATCCTTCACATGTACTCAGCTCAGAAGTTGTACCGCTGGAGCAAGATCTTTCTTATGAAGAACAACCGATAGAGATTCTGGATCGTAGTGAAAAAGTCCTAAGAAACAAGACCACTCGATTGGTGAAAGTTTTATGGAGGAACCACCAACTTGAAGAAGCTACATGGGAGCTTGAGGATATGATGAGGGATAAGTACCCTCATCTGTTTGTTACAAAGTGACGAATTTCGAGGGCGAAATTCTTTTTAAGGGGGGTAGAATGTAACACCCGAGACTTTTATGTTATCATCAAAGGAATCTTTTTCTACACAACAACTTGCTTGGCTTGTTTTACACGCAATCGTGACCTTCCTCGATAGCTTGCATCGTACGCAATACTGAGTTTCACTAAACAACAATATGCTATTAAAATAAAACTAGCCGTTATGAATAGTAATAACCACTTTTTGAAATTTTATAAATTTTATTTTTCAAAATGGACTTCATTTTTGGATTCGGAATACCGAAATTAGCCTAGGGTGAAATTTTGGTATTTTTCTGAAAACTTTCAATTTTTGATGAATAGTGAAACCACTATGTGGTAGGTTAAAAACTGAATTTTTGCATAAAACTTAATTTTACCGCTTCTGTGAATGGAATTTCGAAAATCCGACAGACACGGTTAATATCAAGGACTAAAATTTGGTTCAATGAGATGAAAATAATTTTTGGTGAATAGTAACTTTTTACTTTTTTTTACCACGGTTAATAGTAAATAGGGTAACTAATGGTAAATATGATATTACTATTACCCTAACACATGTCCTAATTCTATTGGATAATTTTAATTCGACCAAAAAAAACCTTATTAATATAATATGACCATTTAGGTCCACTTGGATTAGATTATGACATTTAATATTATTTTATTTAATGAATAGTTAAAATAGTTAAAATCAAAGTTTAATAACTAAAACATTTTTAATATGGGGTTATAAATAAGATAAATTCGAATATAAATATTCATTAGAAAGATAAAAAGATTTCCTAGATAATGATATTTTATTTATAATTTTTAGACTTTAAATAAATTAATTTATTTATGACACAACGATGATGCAGTAATTACCCTTTTAAGGAAATGTTAACATAATTGATGTTATAAATGCCCAAATAAATGTAATTTGAGACTTTTTATGAATTCCACTAATTTTCTAGGTTACTATGATATATTAGTGCTGATTTAATAAACTTGGTTCGAACATATAATTCTGTTATGACTTTCACAAAAATCATATATTAAATAGTGTCAAAATTGACACAAAATATTTTCTAAATAAAATATTATATTGTTAATTGTTATTTTATTCCTAAAAATCTAAGGTTCGGTCAAATGACTTAGATAAGGATATATATATTAATAATAAACAACTTGGGGTTCGTTTGGCATGTTATAGTAAGTGTATTAACCATATAGTGTAAGAAAACAAAAAGTCACGGTAAAAGTTAAATTATTTAACTTAGAGTTAAATCTAATTGATAAGGTTAAAATAATAACCTAAACTTGTCTAAATCCTATTGGTTGATAGGATTTAGACCCATCCCCACTTTAAATTCGAAATAATACCATTTGGAACCATTATAAACCGATTTTGACTTTAATATAAAATAATATTTTGAGATATTCCCAAGGTGCCCCTCTCCTCCCTTATAAAAGGGCACCTCCTCCCCCTCCTCCTCACACCAATTTGAACACTCAAGCTCGGCCAAAACCTGCCAAAATCCCTTCTCCACTTCCCTAGAATAATCCTAGAGGTCATGGTCTTCTTCAAAGACCAATCTTAGTTCCCTAAGTGGAGGATTCAAAGAGGCGTTTCAAAGAAGAGGTAATATCCATTACCGATCTTTTCAATTTCTTTCTTCTTCAACTTCTTCTTCTTTAGTTGTTTCATGATAAAGTAATAACATCAGTATTAATTACATACTGATATGTTATTATAAATATGAAACAACCCTAATTCACCTTCTATCCATCCTACGGAAAAATGAAATCACCACGCGTGCGTACGTACGGAATACCGTCTCCACTCCATGGTGTAATCTATTTTCCATCATCACCTTACAAGGATGGGTATAATGGTGTAATGAGTAACTATATATGATTATTATAAAGTGATATTGATACTGAAATAGTATACATACACTTAAATACAATTCCACGATCATGGGAACAATATCATCGCTTGTGCGTACGTACGGAATACCGTCTCCACGATGTGATGCGACTCGTTCTACATGATCATCATTACATAGTAATTATATAAATGAATTGAATGAATAAATATGATATATGTTACACTAATACCATTATGGATATAAGGTATCTATAACCTTAAAAGAAGAATAAGAATTTATTCGGCAAAACACGCATAAGAACAAAAGGCAATAAAGACCCGAGTAACAAGTAACAATGAAATATTACTAATAAGAAGCTAATAATATGCCCATATATGACATCATATCAATATGTATGATTCTGTAATAAGTCAATAACATTATTTAAACCATTATACAGGATCTTCGGACACGTACAAAGAAAATCGGACCTAAGGTAAGGGAAATATCACAATCTCACTTTTATCCGAGATTGTTTTTACTTTGGTAATTACTGGGGTGTATTTTATCATCCAAATCCATGTTCCCTCAATATGTAATATTATTTCCATCCTTCTACAATAGTTTATATCCAATTTTACCCTTTGGTGAGTTTTTAGTAAAATATATGAAAGGAATATTTTGTCGTTTTTCGTATGAGGTACTTTTTGACTTTTCCGACAAAAGTACGAAGAATGTTTTTTTTAACTTATACGGCAAGAATGGATTTTTAAAACATTATTTCCAAGAATCTTCCATTACAAGTTTTCAAGTTTATTTTTAATCAACTTCATTAATTTTAAAATTGTATGACATGTTAAAAAAGGAAAAGTGTTTTTGAAGAAGAAAGGATATTTTCCTCAAGAATGGAGTTCAAATGTTTTATCAAAATTATTTTCCATCTAAGATATTAAAGGGTTCTGTTTTTATCCCTATTATTACATTGATTTGATTATTTTGTGATGGAATTATTTTTATGAATTACTTTATCTTATATGAATTGTTTTATGATGTCATGATGTTTAAGATTCCCATTTATATTACATGGGTTATGCAATGATGTATGATTTATGATTTTGTGGCACACATAAGAATGATATCATTATGAGATGGGTGGGACCTATATCTCCCTCCAATGCATTGGGTAAATATTTTATATCTCATGAGATAGACATGGCTGGAACGGAAGGTTATTTCGGTTCAGTGATACAGGACTGAAACGAGGAGTGAACTCGGTTCAGAAAGGGACTTTGTCCACTAAGATAGTCTTGGCAATGAGTCTTGACTAACAAGAAATGATTCTATATGATTATGTGTGCATGCCACAAAGTTTCAAGTTTTATGTTATGATTATGGGGATCTCATTTTCACTTCTATGATTTATTCCATGTTAAGATATTATGATCTCTTTTGCAGGTTATGATTTTCAAAAAGATATGATATGATTTTTATTTCCTTTATTTGCCCTTGCTGAGCATTTGAGCTCACCCTCTTTGTATGTTTTATTTTCCCCAGGTCAGGAAGATGGATATTAAGTAGAATATGCTAAAAGGGACCCTAGATATGATGAAATAAATGGGAGACACTGTAGAAGATTTATGAACCAGTTGTTTATGTTTTCCAGTTTCTAAAGACACTATACCTATACGGTCCTTTGTGGTTTTGTCATATGTTGTAATAAGTGTGATTCAATTTTGAAGTATTAACAATGTATGTAAAGTATGGGTCGTTATATAATACAGTGATACCCTTAGAAAATTATTTAGAAATAAAGGAGTGGGTGGATCCAGAATAAAATAAAACATTTTCTACTTTAGAGTGGATGGTAAGTTTACCTTTCACCACATCGTTATCGTACTCCACATCGCTGATAGAAATTGCATGTGACTTTCCTTTGTCTTTAGCCTTAAGAGTTTGTTGACATCGACCATCATCATAAACCCTTGGATTAGGGCATTTATTGGCATAATGTCCCATCTCCTTGCACTTGAAACATTGAAGTGTAGTAGGTTCATTCTATGTATCCCTTCCTTTGTTTCTATCATTAGACATCTTCTTCCCATCATCGCGGCATTCAAATGCCCGATGACCTTCCTTTCCACATTTGAAACATTTACTTGTCCCTTTAAGACAACTCCCTCCATGTTTCTTTCCACACTTTGAGCATAAGGGAAAGCTCATCTTCTTTTCAGTGTGCTCTTTAGATTTTCCTTTGAATTACATTTTCCTCTTCTTATCAAACCCATATGACTGATGGGTTACTCCAATCTCCATCTCAACTTTAAGAGCACATCGTACGATTTCCTCGTAGCTATTGAAGTCCCTTATGGCTAAGGCCCTTTGAAGACTTGGTTTTAAGCCACTAAAGAATCGATCGATCTTACTCTTAGGTTGGATAATAATACCAGAAGCGTACCTTGCAAGTCTTGTAAAATTTTCTTCATAGGTACCAATAGATTCCTCATCATTTTGCTTCAGTTCAAGAAACTATTTCTCCATCTTTGTTCGGAGAATACGAGGGAAGTACTTATTGAAAAATAAGTTCTTGAACTCGTCCCATTCCATGGACTCAATTTCATCCCTTTGCCTCGTATTCTTAATAAGATTCCACCATTAATCAGCATCACCTTCCAAACGATACACTGCTAAGATGACTTTATCATGCTTAGAACATTGAAGAACTGAAGATATATTTTCATTAGTACTAATCCATTGTTCAGCAACTAATGGATCAGTAGACCCGCTGAATGAATGTGGACGCTGTCTCATGAAGGATTCAACAGAATTTTTCTCCTTCCTTTGCTCGTTTGGAAGTCCTGCATGATTCATAGCTTGAGAAAGTTGTGTGAGCATGGCTACAAGATTTTTCATTCTAGCTCTCATAACGTTTTGTTGCTTATGGGGACAATCATTGCATTGCCCGTTCCATTCTGCATTAACACGGTTCCTTCGGGTTCCAGCCATTGACTAAAACCAACAAGAATAGTGTGAGCAACACTAATTATAATAGTAAAACCACATAATCAAGAATAAAATTTCACACTTAAGGTCTTATCATAGGTTGTTCATGGCCATTTCTAAAACACTAAGATTGTGTTCTATGCTTAGACTTATCCTTAGGATTCTTACTAAGGCTTTCACATCCTAGTTTCCAAAGGTTGACTATACCTTTCCTCTGATACCAACTATAACGACCCATACTTTACATACATTGTTAATACTTCAAAATTGAAGCATACTTATTAAAACATATAACAAAACCACGAAAGGACCGTATAGGTATAGTGTCTTTAGAAACTGGGAAACATAAACAACTGGTTCATAAAGCGTCTACACTGTCTCCCATTTATTTCATCATATCTATAGTCCCTTTTGGCATATCTTACTTAATAACCTTCTTCCTGTCCTGGGGAAAGAAAACATACGAAAGGGTGAGCTCAAATTCTTAGTAAGGGTAAACAAAATAAATATCAATCACAACATATTCATACGAACATAACTTTTGGAAATCTTAACCTGCAAAAGAGAGCATAATTTCATAACATGGGATAAATCATAGTAGTGAAATGTAATCCCAATAATCATAACTTAAAACATGAAACTTTGTGGCATACACACATAATCATAGAGAATCATTTCTTATTAGTCAACACTCATTGCCAAGACTATCTTAGTGGACAAAGTCCATTTCTGAACCGAGTTCACTCCTCGTTTCAGTCCTGTTTCACTAAACCGGTATAACCTACCGTTCCAGCCATGTCTATCTCATGAGATATAAAATCTTTACCCAATGAATTGGAGGGAGATATAGGTCCCACCCATCTCATAATGATACCATTCTTATGTGTGCCACAAAATCATAAATCATACATCATTGCATAACCCATGTAATAAAAATGGGAATCTTAAACATCATGAAATCATAAAAAAATTCATATAAGATAAAGGAATTCATAAAAATATATCCATCACAACATAATCATATCAATGTAATAATAGGTATATAAACAAAACCCTATATTATCTTAGATGGAAAATAATTTTGATAAAACACTTGAACTCCATTCTTGAGGAAAATATCCTTTCTACTTCAAAAACATTTTCCTTTCCTAACATGTCATACAATTTTAAAAGAAGTTGATTAAAAATAAACTTGAAAACTTGTAAAGGAAGCTTCTTGGAAATAATGTTTTAAAAATCCATTCATGCTGTATAAGTTAAAAAAAACATTCTTCTCATACTTTTTTCGGAAAAGTCAAAAAGTACCTCGTACGAAAAATGACAAAAGATTCCTTTGATATCTTTTACTAAAAACTTACCAAAGGGTAAAATAGGTTTTAAAAAATTGTAGGTTGATGGAAATAATATTACATATCGAGGAAACATGTATGTGGATGATAAAATACACCCCAATAACTTTCAAAGTATAAAAAATCTCAGATAAAAATGAGATTGTGATATTTTCCCTTACCTTAGGTCCGATATGCTTTGTACGTATCCGAACCTCCTCTTCTTTGAAGTGCTTCTTTGAGACCTCCTTTTAGGGCACTAAAATAGCTCTTTTAAGAAGACCAGAACCTCTAGGATGTTTCTAGGGAAGTTTAGAGAAGAAATTGGCAGGGGTTGGCCGAGCTTGAAGGCTCAAAGTGGTGTGAGGAAGAGGGGGAGGAGGTGCCCTTTTATAAGGGAGGAGAGGGGCTCCTTTGAAAAAACTAAAAATATTATTTTATTATATAGTCAAGTTCGGTTTTAAATAGCTCCAAATTGATTTATTTCGAAGCTAAGGTGGGTATGGGTCGAAATCCTCTCATCCAATAGAATTTAGACAAGTTTAGGTTCCTATTTTAACCTTATCATTTAGATTTAACATTAAGTTAAACAATTTTACTTTTACCGTGTCTTCTTGTGTTCTTATACTATAAAGTTAATAAACTTACTATAAGCATCCAAACGAACCCCAAGTTGTTTATTATTAATATATATAACCTTATCTAAGTCATTTGGCAGAACCTTAGATTTTTAGGAATAAAATAACAATTACTAATATAATATTTATTTTAAAAACTATTTTATGTCAATTTTGACACTATTTAGTAATTAATTTTTGTGAAACTCATAACAGAATTATTAGTTCTAAAAACGTTAATTAAATCAATAATAACATGTCATATTAATCTATAAAATTAGTGTAATTCATAAAAAGTGTCAAATTATATTTATTTTGGTGTTTATAACATCAATTATGTCAATATTTCATTAATAAGATAATTACTGCATCATCTTTGTGTCATAAATAAATTAAATTATTTAATGTCTAAAAATTACAAATAAAATATAATTATGTAGGAAATATTTTTATCTTTATAATGAATATTTATAGTCGAATTTATCTTATGTATAACCCTATATTAAACATGATTTACTTATTAAACTTTGATTTTAACTATTTTAACCCTTCTTTAAATAAATTAATAATAAAAGTCCTAATCTAATCCAAGTGGGCCCAAATGGTCATATTTTATTCATAAGGTTGTTTTTGGTCGAATTACAGTTGTCCAATAGAATTAGTACATGTGTTAGGGTAATAATAATATCATTTTTAACCTTAATTACCCTATTTACTTTTAACCGTGGTAAAAAAAAGTAAAAAGTTACTATTCACCAAAAAATTATTTTCATCTCATTGAACCACATTTTACTTACTGAAATAAACCGTGTCTCTCGGATTTGTGAAATTCCACTCACAGAAGTGGTAAAATTAAGTTTTATGAAAAAATCAGTTTTTTTAACTACCACTTAGTGGTTTCACTATTCATCAAAAATTGAAAGTTTTCAGAAAAATACCAAAATTTCACCCTAGGATAATTTCGATATTCCGAATCCAAAAATGAAGTCCATTTTGAAAAAATAAAATTTCAAAAAGTGGTTATTACTATTCATAACGACTAGTTTTAATAATATTTTATTAGCATATCATTGTTTAGTGAAACTCGGTATTGCGTACGACGCAAGCTATCGAGGAAGGTCACAATTTTGTGTAAAGCAAGCCAAGAAAGTGTTGTGTGTAGAAAAAGATTCATTTGATGTTTTATATAACATAGAAGTCTCGAGTGTTACAAAATCCAATATATAGGGAACATACTATCCATTGAAAATATTTAGAAAATATATTATGGACCTAATTAATTTTGAAGAGCTTAGCATGCCTATACTGTAGTTTTTTTCCATGTAAGTAAATTTACATTTCAGTTTTATTTTTTTAATTTAAAATGGTTTAAATTGACTAACTATATTACTTTTTTAATTAGGTATCTACACACACTACTTGTTAAAAATGACACCACATGAGTTTATGGTTTTATAGATCCAAAATACATTTCAATATCTATGCAATATGTGTTGACTGAAAATAGAGTGGCATATATATGTGATAGGTTATTAATGATGGATATTGGGTGTTGGTTTTTTCCATTTCTTGATGAGTAAGAACAGAAACATAATCATGAAATTATGACATTGGTGCCGTGATGACAGTGGATGGGATGCAGGAAACACCTGGGAGGTAGGCGAACAACTTTGAGCTTGGAAATCGGTTTGCATGCCTGGTGGATGCTGATTTGGTCCTGGATCATGAGCAGTATGCTAAAAGGGCTCATGAGGATCAAAATTCTGTTTCTTTAGGTGCTGATGTTGAGTCAAGGGTGGCTAGTGTTGGCACTTGTGATCAAGATCTGGGGACTGTGAGGACATATATTGCTGAGAAGGGATCTGAAGCAAATACGGACAATGGTTCACTGCTGGACAGCTTAGTTGGAGATTGTAATGTGAAAAAAGGCATGCATGGTGGATGTGACTCTGTCAACAACCCCCCTGCCTTAGTTTGATGGATGTCAACAGTCAATCTCAACAGGATCAAGGTGAGAGGGACGGGTATAGGGTGGTGCACATTTCTGGTAAATGGGGGGGGGGACTGCTCTGATAGTGAGAAAGAAAATGATGGTGGTATGGTTCAGCCCTCCTATACTGATATGGTTCAGGGTTGCAAAAATAGAGTGTCTGTGGTGGAGAAAGTGAAGACTGACCCACCACGAAGAAGGCCGCGGAAAGACTATTCTCACTTGCCAATGCCTATGACTACGAGAGCTTCTAGTGGGAAGGTTGTACGGATTGCAAACTCTTCTAAGGAGCTCCTTTCTTTGGAGAAGCTCAATCTTAGAAGGAAGTATGCCAAGATTCTGAAACATTATGAAAGTTCGGAGTGGGAATCAGCTACTGCGGAAGAAATGGTGTATCAGGGATGTGGCGATGGGTTTGACTTTTATGATATGTAATTGTTGTTCTCACCTTGTTGTGCTTGTCTGATGTACTTTTCTTTTTCTTTTATTTTAAATAAATGGTTGGAGGTTTTCCTCTGACTAAACTTTCGGGTATATTGGGTTTTCTCTTTATCAGGTGGTGTTCATAAATTTTTTTCCACCTTGTTAGAAAAGTATGTTTTTTTGGTTTTTTATAAGCTCATTATTTTTAATTTCCATTGTTTATACAAGTATTATTAGTTCCTATATACGAAAATAAAGGTCATGGAAAAATTTTAACAAATATCACTTGTCAATAACGAAGCCAAATTCAATCAAATATGTGAAAGTAAAGGTAATTATTTTTTATATTAGATATTATTTTTATTTTTAGATTTATATATATTGATTTTTATTATCAATTTAATGTTTTATTAACTGTAGTGTCCTTGTCAACAAAGAAATGTAAAATGTGGTTATTATGTTCTACGATTCATGTATGAGATAATCATGACTGGGGTAACGACTAAATATGATGAGGTTAGTTATATGAATTATTTTATATTTTATATCATAATATTCTATTTTTTAATCTTATATCATTAAATATTATTGTATATGTTCAATAATGTTGACTCATACATGAAATGCGAACTTAACCATCTTCGATCTTTGTTTGTGAACTTTTTGGTAAGTATGATTAGGATTTAAGGTATGTATATTCTAATGTTTCTGATTAGTATTACATTTTCCTAATAACATGTGTTCAAAAACGAATTATTTTGTTATAACAGGTTTTTGAAAATAATGATATCAAATGAATGCTTCAATAGTAACCAACAATGATCATGTTTTAAATTTCAGGTATGTGTTTTTTAATTCTACTTTATAAAACAAACGTGTAGATAAATTTTTGACTAAATCATTAAAATTATTTGTGTTTTTATAGTTTTTTAGTTAATGATACATTTTGTTTGAAGGATGTATACTATTTTTCTATTATAGGGATTCTGGTTTTTTTGGGGTGTAATATTCAAACATTTCTAATTTCTTTAACTTCCAGTGTAGGTTTCTTAAAGAATCCGACACCAAAAAGGAAGCCGCTTATCATTTTCAGTGTCGATTTTTGAAAAAATGATGCTAAAAACCTTATCTATAATACCACATTTATATATTTTGGTTAAAAACCTACGTTAAAATTAAAAAAAAACTATGTGAAATCATGTTTTTACACTAGTTTTGGTGTGCTACTACCTGGTCCTACCATTAGAGTGCTGTCATTGTCTTGCTGCCATTGGTCTGCTATCATGAGATCTTACCATTGGGTGTGATACCATTGGTATGCTACCATGATATGTAAGATTCAAAATAGATAAACCATGATAGAGAGTTCAAATTATCAAGTCATGCATATATAGTCCCTTTCATGCATGAGAATTCATGCATTAAGAAGATGCGACTTTTAGTAGATGATGCCACTGAGATGAGTAAATGAGTCTTTAGTTCATGCACATTCTATAATTCATGCATAGATGTCAAATGTGATCAATCTGAGGTATTTTATGGATGATGAGTCATGCCTAATGTTTTAGGTATTAAATATGAGGTGAATTATTTATTTACGAACATAAAGTGACGAGGAGTTGATGAATTAAGTGTGAAGATGCTCGCGTTATATGAATCTTGATTCATGCTTCATTCAGGAGGAATAATTATAGGATATTAAACATAAATTAATATCCTAAATTAATGTTAAAATAATTGGCTTACATTGACTTGATTTAAAAGAGAAATAACTGCTTATGGTTATATGAAGTTATGATGAGGAGATTGTAGACGCCGGAAAAGTCCGTTGTTCCCAAACGAAGCTCCGGATGCGGAAAGCGAGGTCATATTTGGAGTCGGAAGCATGTTTCGGAGGGCCCGGAGGCCTTGCGCGGAATTTTGGAGACCCGCGCGCAAAGTTGCATTAAGGCGCGCAAACCTCCCGGGATGCGCGCAATGCGCTGGGCCGGCGCGCAATTTTGCGCGCCCGTGGCCCGCGCGACTCCCTTGCGCGCCGGGCCCGATTCCACGCCCGCGAAGGAACTTGCGCGCCCGCGAACCGGATTCTGCGCCCGGGGTTGCCTATAAATATAAGGCGACCCCCGACGTTTTGAAGGTTGCCGGAATTCGAAGAGTCGCTCGTTCGCGCAATCCAACCCCCTCCGCGCGCAATGCCGATCTTCAGGTAGCCTCCTTTCTTTCGCGCAATAAATCCTTGGGGTTCGCCTTCGCACGCAATCCCTTTGGCTCCATTCCTTTGAAACAACTCTTCACCCAAAGGCCTTCGCGCGCAAAAGAAGCCTCTTGCGCGCAATTGCCCCCGGGTGCGCGCAATCCATCCCGATTGCGCGCACCCCCCCTTACTAAGAGGCCATTCGTTAAAGAATGAGCCGTTGCTCCCGCGCGCTATCCGAAGCCCGGTGCGCGCAATCTCCATCTTCTGCGCGCAAAGCGCTGGCCCAATTGCGCGCCAGCCTGCCCATTTGCGCGCCGACCCGCGGTATTGCGCGCCAAGCTTCTCTTTTGCGCGCAATCCGCCGGGGTCGCCCCCTTTGACCCCCTGAGGGTACCCGCCTGCGTGGCGCCCGATAATCTTCATCCCGGGTGCCCGCGCCGTGCGTTGTCTTCCCGTTCGGCCCTCCAGGCTCGCGCGAAGTGACACGAACCCATCGGCGGCATCACCATCGTCCGCGCTGCAAGACGTTAAACTGCCAAGTGTTTCGTCCAACATGACGTTAAACTGTACCACGTCCAAGCTGCACGACGTTAAACTGCCTAGCATATCGTCCGAGCTACAAGACGTTAAACTGTTTAGCATTCATCCTGCAGGACGCTAAACTACACCACGTCCGCGCTGCAAGACGTTAAACTGCCAAGCATCTTCGTCCTCAACACACGACGTTAAACTGTACTTCGTCCGGCAAGACGTTAAACCGTCCGCGTCGCCCGATCCCGTGCCTCGCACGCAGGGTCCCCCTCCCGGTTTGGATGTGGCCCTCACCCGCTCGTCTCTGCAAGGATGTCGGGATTGGAGTGGCCTTCGCCCACGGGGGTAGAGTATTACAGACAGAACGAACTACGTGGACTTTGATCCCTGTCTCCTAAACAGGGTACGTAGGAAGCCTCTCCGAGGTTCAAGCCCACCACCTGGTCGTCCCGGTCGTATTCACGTCGGTTCGTCCATCAGTGGGCCCCTCCCGGGTTCACACTTGCGTCGATTCACCTATGAATCCACCCTTGTGGGAGACTGCACGTGTGTATCTCCATTATGCTTCCCCACTGCCGAAGCCAGTAGAGGGCGTGACAGGGATCGAGGTCTCTTACCTTCGGCCCAAGTCCCTCTCCAACTGAGTTTTGCCGCATCCGGGCCGCCTCAGTGCGTAAGTCCTGACAGAACGAACTACGTGGACTTTGATCCATGTCTCCTAAATAGGGTACGTAGGAAGCCTCTCCGACGTTCAAGCCCACCACCCGGTCGTCCCGGTCGTATTCACGTCGGTTCGTCCATCAGTGGACCCCTCCCGGGTTCACACTTGCGTCGATTCACCTATGAATACGCCCTTGTGGGAGACTGCACATGTGTATCTCCATTGTGCTTCCCCACTGCCTTTTTCTCCTTTCAGCGTCCAGCATGACGTGAAACTGTGATCCACCCGGCCGTTCCACCCCCCTTTGTGCGAGGTGGTTCGGTTCAATCCTCCGCCCGACAGCCTCGACCTCTTCGTGAGTCGGCTTGCCGACGTCCAGCATGACGTTAAACTGTATATCTGAACTACGCTGACTTTGATCCGCGCTAACGCGCGGTACGTAGGAAGCCCCTACGGGGTCTAAGCTCTTCACTCCATCATCCATCCTGATCCTTACCCGGGCTGCCACATCCCGGTGGGGTCATGCCACTTTATTCCACTCCACTTCACTCGGGAAGCCGCCCATGTGCTGGCCCCAGCATCGGAGGTTCCCCGCAAAGGGTTCTGTCATCTGATCCACTTCTCGTGTTGATCAGTCTGATGCCGTCCCCGCTGGACGTTAAACTCGCGGCATACCCCGTGTTAAACATGGGAAGCTGAGGAAAACCTCAGGTAACACAGTTCCCCGCACCCAACGCGGGATGCCTCAGGCCATCACGCCTTCGAGAAGCCCTATTAGGGACGGAAGGCAGACATGCAGGGCCGCAGTGTTAAGACACGCCCCCAGCACCCAGAGCTACCTGGTCTCCTCACCGCAGGTTGCTGCCCCGACCAGACCCCTTGGAGCGTCCGGGCGGAAGCAGCGTAATTAACCGGTGTTCATGGAGACATGGCGCCGGGAACGAGATTCACGAGCACGTCTTAAATCTATGAGGGAGACCCGGATTAGGCAATGAGTTCTGAGGAGACGTCCACGGAAGGAGGAGCCGACATCCCATCATCCCGGTTTCGATCAAGGAGCAGACGCCCCTGAATAAGGGACGGATGCCGCCCGTCTTTGGAAAGCGGGACTGCGGGGCCACAAGCCGCGCGCCCATCCCCTCGGGTCGACGGGCGCACGCGCGAACGCGTCCTGGCGGAACAGCGTCGGAACAGAAACCTGACGCACATCCGCACCGAAACAGAAAAATGGTGAACCCGACGTGAATCTCTTCTCCTCAATACGAAGACCGATTGCTTTCAGAGGTGTTGGAAGACCTGCATGTTTCCCGGCCAAGCATTCAGCATTGGGGCACGGAACACGCCAGGGGCTGGGGAAGGGAAATCGGGCACTCTGTCTCACGACGTCGATGGCCTGGGTTCCCCCCACGGAAGGCGTCGTGGCACTAATGGTTGGTGGTCGATTCCTTTTCCTGTCAGTGTTAACGGGTTCTTCTCCCTGATTTCAGGAATCAGGTCGCCCGATCCAGTGCCCGATCGCCGCCCACCCACTGGCGCAGGGGTAGGGGAAACACCAACGCGGCTACTCCGCGCGGTCCCGCCCGTTCCACAGCCGTCCCAACAGCCGCAACTGCGGGGAAACCACGCCCTCTCTCCCCCTTGGAGGTCATCCAGAGAAGGGTGATCAACAACTTGGTGCGGAGATATGAGGAAGAGGGAGTCATCCCCACCAGGGACATGGCTCGCCTAGACCTCGAGGAAGCTGCACCTCGCCACCAACGCCGCCCCCGAGGGCCGCGCAGGGAGGCACCGCTGCCTACCTCTACGTCCAACCGCTTCGGGAGTTTATCCCCGGAGCGCTCCGACAACTCCCTCCCCTATGCGGATGAGGTGGGGGATGTTCGGGACCACCCTATCCGAGATCCTCTCCAGGGATCCACGATAAGGGCTCCCTCCAGGCCACGTCGGCGCCGCCGCCAGGCTTCTCAAGACGAAGAGCGGGCTCTCCACATGCCTGCGCCACTCATCCCGAATCGTTTGTCCCGACGCCAACGTCGGGCACGAGCGGAAGAAGATGCCCACCTTGGGGCCCTAGCAACAGCGGCCGCATTGGCTCAAGCCACTGCTGGCTCCAGTCACCAGGCCCCTGCGCATCCTGAGCAGGGGCACTTCTATGCCCGACTTGGATCAAGGCCCCGACCGCCCCAAAGGCAGGTTGGGTTGACTCTCCCGGTTGCTGGTACAGGCAATATCCACCGCGGACCACCACGCGGTAGCGCTATTCACCAACAGGGTCTACTCCGTGTGGCCGATCCAAGAGGCATGGGTCACCCCACATTTCGATCCCGGCGAGGAGGCCTACCCGGAATCATCTCCCCCCGCGTCCCCTTTGATATCTGTCCCGGTGCTCCTCGCACCTTGGTTTCCAGTCCTCTTGGCCCCAGCACCGGTGTGGCCGGAGGACGCCAGGATAGAGATCAGCCATGCCCCGAAGAACCACCCAGGGGCAGGAAGGCGAGGCGTCGACGTCAAGGGAAGAATGTTAGGGAATTCTGGACAGAGATCCGACCGGTTCGTTTCTCTGATACAGAGGCGGATTATGATTCGGCGATGGAGCCCTCCCCCCGATCCCGCCAGTTAGGGGCAGGGGTAGGAATGCGGCACGTCAGCCTCGTACTTCCCGAGAGCGAGATCGATACGATCCCCGCTTCTCTCCGAAGGTATATCCGGAGTAGTGAGGGCCTGGTAGACCCCCAAGGATCAAGCTTGCGGTTGGTACCGGCCCCTCTGGAAGCGCCTTCTGCCTCGATCGGAGAAGCCGGAGACTTTTTCTGGGGACTGACGGTCGAACCACGATCTAGTGCACCCTCGGCGAGCACCGACGCTACAGCAGGATGTTCGCTCACCGGCCCGTCCTATCGTGATGTGGTAGCTGGGGCACCGCCACCCTCAGAGGGCAGCCCGGGATATGGAGGCCAATCGGCCTGCTCGCCGTATTCACCGCCGGCCAGCCCATCGGCCCGGCGGCCCGCCTCGGCACCACTGCCAGTTCCCCGTCCATTCCCAGTCGTTGAAGAGGACCAAGGAGACCTGGGTCCCGAGTTTGAGTCGTGGAGCTTCTGGACCATCCTTGCAGAGGGCCACTTCCCTGAGAAGTTTTGGCCAGTCGCAGGACCAGACTTTGATGCACCCGAATCACTCACCC
This sequence comes from Viscum album, assembly GCA_963277665.1. Taxonomy (NCBI): domain Eukaryota; kingdom Viridiplantae; phylum Streptophyta; class Magnoliopsida; order Santalales; family Viscaceae; genus Viscum; species Viscum album. The sequence goes on from OY728135.1 coordinate 272,560,838, forward strand.
CGGATGAGTTCGAATGCTTCCTCCGAACTCTCCGGGAGACTCAATCCCGTCTTCACCGCCTACAAATGCCATATCCCGGGAGTCAAGCGCACCTGGAGGATATTGGTGAGCAGTGCCGTCAAATTGACTTGGCCACGCTCCCCACGGTTCGGCACCCCGGGTCATTTGGGCACCACGAGGCCCTCCAACAACGATGCGTTGAGTGTTTTCAAGTACTCCGCAAGGTTATCGAGGAAGCCACTCCCCACATACATATCCGTGGATGGGGGCAGTACGCTGCCCTACGCTTCAGTGTGATTCTCCGACAGCCCGATTCGCTGGGTGGCCCTGAGGGTACATCCCCAGGGACGAAAACGGTCAATATGGCTGACCTGTCGGGAGAGGGGAACGACTTGGAACTTCTCGATGGGGGATCTTCCCCCGAAGAAAAGCCATCATTGGATCCATCAGCGAGGGTTACTCGTCACCAGAGGAGCCTCCTGGGTCTCCCCGCACCCACTGAAGCACTGACGTTGAGCCGAAACGTCAGCAAAGGTAAAGAGCACGGCGGGGCTATAAAGCCCGCCGACCCATCTGCCTCCATGCAGAGGGCAGAGGAGGATCCCGAAAAGGCCACGCTACGTCAACAGCTCGCCGAGCAGAAGAAGCTAGTTGACCAGCTCCTCGCCGAGCGCGCTGCAGAGCGGCGGCCTGACTACGGTAATCCTAGGCCAGGACAGCAGGGACAGGAACAACCACCCCTCGATGAGGCTCTCCTGGGAAACCGTGATTATGCCGTGTTTGCCGACAGGGGAGAGGACATTGCCTATGGCAAGAGGGCGCGATATGTTTCACCGCACCCTCCCGAGCGGCGTGACTACCTGAGAGACCCCGCTCGGATTCCTCCCGCTGCCCCAAGGGCCGCTCCGCCCGCCATCCCACGAGCTGCCGAGTTCGACGACCCGGTCGACGAACCGATTGAAGGGCCATGCAATGCGCTCATGGTTAGAGATCCTCGCCAGGACTGGAACCCATGTACGGATGATCCGATGGCGGCACTCATCGCCCGCTTGGAAGCCTTGGAGACTCGGCAAGTGGCAATCCCACCGGACGGCAAGCCATACCCAGCATGGGTGGATGACATGCCGGCACCTCCGGGATTCGGGAACCCCACTTTCGCCCCCTTCAACGGGACTGGAGATCCGCCACAACATTTGGCCCTTTTCAACTCGAGGTGCGGGCCTATGTTGGGAACTTCGGCGCAGCAGGAGGCCGCTAAGCTTTTCTGCTTTGTCCAGACACTGGAAGTGCCAGCTTTTGTCTGGTACAACCAGCTCCCCGTCGGGTCGATAACTAGCTGGGAGGACCTTCGTAGACAGTTCCTCTACCAGTTCAGTTCCACGACCCGGAAGACGAGTATCGCAGACCTCTTCAAGTGCAAGCAGAGGCCTGATGAGCGAGTCGCGGATTTCATCACCCGATGGAAGGGTCTCACGTATTCCCTTGACATGCCATTGACTCAAGAGCAGTTGATGACAATGTGCGTCGGGAACGTCAAGACCGAGCTGGTCCCTTCCTTGATCACTCAGAATTACCCCGGAGGGTTCAGGGACTTCTCAGACAAAGCTCAACGTCTTGAGGAAGCCCTGCAACAGGCCAGTCAGGCACATCCGCTGCCTCCTATGATTCCTGCACGGAGAGTCAGCAGGGCTGAGCCCGCTGCTGTTGCCTAGATAGAGACACCCAGGCAGTTGGAGTTGCTGCCAGTGAGGCCAGCTCCACAGCCTCACAGGAATCCGCCTCCACGGGCTCAGTTCCCAGCCCAGCAGCGGCAGCCCCAGAACCGGCCGGCCCCTCCGCGTAATGTACCGCCACAACCCAGGCGAGATAATCAGGGTCCACCTCCTCGGCAGACCCCTCCAGCCCCTCGTCAAGACCACGCTCCCAGGGGCCTGCGATACCTGACTTACTCATTTCACGAGGATCAGGTCCCCGGTTATTTCCGGAGCACCCTGGATCAGAGGATTGTGCGACTGCCTAAGTGTTGGAGGCCGGAGGAGGCACATCTCACGGATAACCCCCGCTATTGCCCTTACCATCGGGCCCTGGGGCACACCATCCGGTGGTGCTACGTGTTTAAGGACTGGCTCCAAGACCAGATTAACAACAATGTAATCAGGTTGGGCCCATCTCCAGCACAAGTGGCGGGCGTGTTCGTGGGATCAGATGACGATAGCGGCAATGAGGACAAATGGAAGCTGGTCTCCGACCGCGGATCCCAGAAGTATAATAACTGGATGGCCTGCAAGGCGATCATTCGCGCCCATGGAATCATCCGTGCACGCTTGAATCAGCCTGAGCCCCCAGAATCTGCGGGTGCTGCTTCGGCATCGTCATCCCAGCCTGCCTCTTCCGAGAAGAGCAAACGGCGGCGACGCAAGAAGGAAGAGCGCGCCCCGCCAGTTCCGCCGCTATCCCGCACTCTCGGCGATTTCATGCCCCCGGAGATGGGGATCCCTCCCCGGATCCGCCCAGTGGTGGATGATTCATCCGATGACAGTGTTGGGTACGCTTCGGTTAATACCGTCGAGCTGGTAAATCCCTTTTCAGTTCCCGACGTTGAAGAACACCAGGTGGACCTCCCCAGTGTCCCCGGTCGTCGCCACCGTCGGAGGAACCGGAACAACAGGAGTCGCTGGGGCACGACAGTTGGTACCTCCAGCCAGGCCGTGCACGCCACTGAGACTAGGCAGCAGGCTCAAAACCGAGCTCAGCGTGCATAGCCCCCCCATCCGGGGATGTCGAATTCGCCTCCGCCACTGTTTGTGGTGTGGGACCAGGCAGAACCGCCTCAGCCGCGTCGCGATCAGCTCCGCCCTGCCACGAGTCCATCCCGGCCTCCTGACCCCAGTACGGTGACTACTTCCCGGGCTTCAATCAATGAACAGCGAGATGCGCCAAGCACCAGTCGGCCGCCGGTCCAACCGGCAAGGCCCGTCATGCCTCCAACCGCAGAGCAACCTCCTGCAACCAGGGGCTCGCGCTTGGCCAAAAATTATGATGTCCTGAAGCACTTGGCCGACATCCCAGCAAGGCTATCCATCCTTGAGGCTCTGCGCATGTCATCTGAGATGCGCGAGGCGCTCGCTGAAGCCCTGAAGAGCCCCCTTCAGTTTGAGACAGAGGTTGCGGCTGCAGAGGCCTTTCACGCCGAAACGATTGAGGATGCCGAATGTCAGGAAGTTATCTCGTTCTCTGGTAAGGATGAAGACCCTCCTATACAGGGGCACATTCGTCCGCTGTATGTTACTGGCCAGTTCAATGACCTTGAAGTCCGGCGCTGTCTTGTCGACACGGGGTCCGGGATTAACCTGATTCCCACTCGGACGCTCCAGAGATTGGGGTTGTCTGAGGATGACTTGATTCCCTCCGACCTCAGGATCCAGGGGTACGACCGCACCGAGCAAACTCCGGTCGGCAAGATACGTTTGAAGACCCAGTTCGGTGACCTGGTTGCCAACACCGAATTCATGGTAGTCTCTCAGGACACTGCATATAACGCATTGATGGGCAGGCCATGGCTCCACCTTCATGCGGCAGTTCCCTCGTCATACCACCAATGCCTGAAATACTCCCTTAACGGTCGAGTAGGCGTGCTTCAGGGGGATGCCTCTCCTTTTGCCTCATGTGAAGCCCTCTATCTGGACGCGGACTATTACAAGAGCAAGGATAAGCAGATCCTGGAAGGTGAGGTTGAGGCTGTCGCTGTTGCAAGTGATCCCTGGGCAAGCTTGGATGACGCTTACGTCCTCCCGATTCAACGGTTGGATGTAGCCATGGTCTCGACGGCCTGTGAGTCTCCTGATGAGATGACCGCGGCCGCCCGTGCCAGCACCAGCAGCCCAGCAGGATCTGGTAGCCCCAATGCAGTTTCCAACGCAGTCTCTCCCGTGGACGATCCCTCCCCAAGTGGAGAGGGCGTGGAAGATGCACCCCCAGCCTTTGAGGAGGGCGTCTCCGCCACGGTCGATGAGTTAGTACAGGTGAACCTTGGAACCGAGGCAGATCCAAGACCCACATTGGTCAGTGCCGCCATGTCCTCTGAGGAGCGGCAGAAGTACGTGGACTTCCTCAGACAGCACCGTGATGTGTTCGCTTGGGGCTATGACGAGATGCCGGGGCTAGATCCTCAGGTAGCCGTCCACCGCCTTGGTCTCCCGGCGAACCATCGCGGGTTCAAGCAGCCTCCCAGGAAGATGCACCCATCCCACGGTGCCATGGTTGAGGCCGAAGTTGACAAGCTTATCAAAGCCAACTTCGTGAGGGAAGTTCAGTACCCCAAATGGCTGGCCAACATTGTGCCGGTCAGGAAGAAGAACGGGCAGATCAGAGTCTGCATCGACTTCCGCGATCTCAACCGCCACTGTCCGAAGGATGATTTTCCCCTTCCAGTGACAGAGCTGTTGATTGACGCCACGGCAGGGTTCCAAGCCCTCTCCTTTATGGATGGATACTCCGGATACAACCAAATCCGGATGACCCCTGAGGATGAGGAGTTCACTGCCTTCAGGGCCCCCCAAGGTATCTTTTGTTACCAGGTCATGACCTTCGGCCTGAAGAATGCAGGTGCCACCTATCAACGGGCGATGCACCGCATATTCAAGCCAATCCTCGGAACACTGGTGGAATGCTACGTCGACGACTTGGTGGTCAAATCGCGCCAGCGTCAGGACCATCTCAAAGATCTTGAGAAAGTGTTCGGCTTCCTCCGGTCTCGCTGCCTGAAGATGAACCCGTTGAAGTGTGCCTTCGGGGTCACCTCCGGGAAGTTTCTTGGCTTTGTGGTAAGGTACCGGGGTATTGAGATCGACCCAGAGAAGATCAGGGCGATTAGCCAGATGCCTCCCCCAGGTAACATCCGGGAACTGCAAGGGTTCCAAGGCCACTTAGCCTATATACGCCGATTCATCGCGAATCTGGCCGGCAAGTGTAAGCCCTTTTCTCGTCTCATGAAGAAAGGTGCCACCTATGTATGTGATAAAGAGTGTCAGACCGCTTTCGAGGAAATCAAGTAGTACCTGCTTCAACCTCCGGTTCTGATGCCGCCTGTATCCAGGAAGCCGCTGGTCCTTTATGTGACCGCCCTGGAACGGTCCCTGGGTGCCCTTCTCGCCCAGAAGAACAATGAGGGAACAGAGAATAGCCTCTATTACCTCAGTCGCATGCTCCTCGATGCGGAAGTCAGGTATTCCCCCATCGAGAAGAGCTGCCTGGCGCTCGTATTTTCCATACAGAAATTACGGCACTACTTGCAGCACCATGAGGTACAGTTGGTTTCTCGGGTAGACCCGTTGAAATATATCCTGAGCCGGCCTATGTTGACTGGCCGTCTAGCGCGGTGGGCTGTGATTCTCCAGCAGTTCGACATCAGGTATGTGTCTCAGAAGGCCATCAAAGGGAAAGCATTGGCAGACTTTCTGGCTGCTCACCCGACCTCCGCGAATCAGCCGCTGGATCTAGGCTTTCCTGATGAGGCCATTCTCTCGGTCGATCATGTCGATCCATGCTGGAAGATGCACTTTGACGATGCCTCCCAGAGCCCCACCGATAGAAGACTCGATAATCCTAAGCTCAACAGAGTGGGCTTGGGTATCATCTTCATTACCCTGGAGCAAGCCGTGCTACCATACTCTTTCCTGTTGTCAGAGGGCTGTACCAACAATGAGGCGGAATACCACGCCCTCATCACTGGCCTCGAGTTGGCTCTCGAGACCGACATGCCCCATCTGTGTGTGAAATGGGACTCCGAGCTGGTCGTTAAGCAGATCAATGGCGACTATGTTGTCAGGAAGCCGGAACTTGTGCCATTGCTGGAGTGCACCCTCCTCTTGATGGCCCAGTTCCCTTCTCTGCCAGAAATTGTCCATATTCCCCGGTCGCAGAACGGTCGAGCAGATTCTTTGGCCAGCCTTGCTGCGTCACTTGCAGAGCCTGAATAGGACAACCTGATCGTCTGCGTGACGCACCGTAGGCTCATCGCTCCCGTTATCCCGGAGGGAGATCGCGGACCGTCGGTAAGTAATCTCACCACGGTTGCCCCTGTGCCCGGAGCCCCGAGTACCCCAGATATGGTAGTCGAATCAGCCTCTGATTGGAGGGAGCCTTTGGTTGAGTACCTCCAACATGGCATTCTCCCGTCGGATCGGGCCGAGCGCGAGCGAGTTCGACGCCGCGCATCGCAGTTTGTCCTCTAGAGCAGTCCCGGCCTGGAGCAAATCCTCTATAGGCGCGGATTTGATGGTGTTCTCCTCCATTGCCTTCAAGGAGTTGAGATCCCACGAGTCATGCAGGAGGTTCATGCTGGTTCATGTGGTGCCCACCAGACTGGGCCGAAGCTGTCCCACCAGATTCGGAGGTTGGGATACTTCTGGCCCTCCATGATCCATGACTGCATCGAGTATGCTAGGAAGTGCCATGCGTGCCAGGTTCATGCGAACTTTGTGCACCGGCCACCGGAGCCTCTCCATACCACTAGGTATTCTTGGCCCTTTGCAGTCTGGGGTCTGGACGTTGTGGGACCTTACCCGCCGGCGACAGCTCGCCAGTGCCGGTTCATTCTGACCGCCACTGACTTCTTCTCCAAATGGGCAGAGGCAATTCCGCTCAGAGAGGTCAAATCCTGTTCGATCACTAACTTCGTGACCTCCAACATCATTCATCGATTTGGAGTGCCTCACGCTATCCTCACGGATAACGGAGCCAATTTACGAGTAGCCGAGTTGAAGAAGTTGTACGCCAAGTACAACATTCGCTCGAACCATACATCTCGCTATCATGCGCAGGCGAATGGACAGATTGAGGCGTTTAACAAAACCCTCTCTAACATTCTGCAAAAGATGGTTGGTCAAAACAAGAAGAGTTGGCCGGACAAGCTCCCCAACGCCCTCTGGGCTTATCGGACGACGACTCGCAATTCCACCCAGATGACCCCTTATTCCCTGGTGTATGGAGCTGAGGCCGTCCTTCCCATCGAGATCCAGTTACCATCCTTGCGCACTGCGGTCTACGACCAGCAAGCGCCAGATAGAGCTGCTGAAGCCCGTCTAGTCGAGTTGGAAGCACTGGATGAGAATAGGCTTCGCGCTTTGCACAACTTGGAGAGGCATCAAAGCAGAATGGCTCGAGCTTTCAATAAGAAGGTTCGCCTCCGCTCCTTCCTGCAGGGTGACCTAGTACTGGCCCTAAGAGCACCAATGATCCCCGGCAGGAAGCCACCCAAGTTGGAGCCCAAGTGGGAGGGACCTTTTTTCATCCACAAGGTCTATCCCAATGGAGCGTACTCCCTAGCGACTATGGATGGTGAGCGTATCACTCCTCCCACCAACGCTAGGTTCCTCAAGCAGTACTTTTCCTGAGTGCACTTCGTCCGTGCTGCAAGACGTTAAACTGCCAAGTGTTTCGTCCAACATGACGTTAAACTGTACCACGTCCAAGCTGCACGATGTTAAACTGCCTAGCACATCGTCCGCACTGCAAGACGTTAAACTGCCAAGTGTTTCGTCCAACATGACGTTAAACTGTACCACGTCCAAGCTGCACGACGTTAAACTGCCTAGCACTTCGTCCACGCTGCAAGACGTTAAACTGCCAAGTGTTTCGTCCAACATGAAGTTAAACTGTACCACGTCCAAGCTGCACGACGTTAAACTGCCTAGAACTTCGTCCGCGCTGCAAGACGTTAAACTGCCAAGTGTTTCGTCCAACATGACGTTAAACTGTACCACGTCCAAGCTGCACGACGTTAAACTGCCTAGCACTTCGTCCGCGCTGCAAGACGTTAAACTGCCAAGTGTTTCGTCCAACATGACGTTAAACTGTACCACGTCCAAGCTGCACGACGTTAAACTGCCTAGCATATCGTCCAAGCTAAAAGATGTTAAACTGTTCAGCATTCGTACAACATGACGTTAAACTGTACCACGTCCGCGCTACAAGACGTTAAACTGCCAAGCATCTTCGTCCTGCATGACGTTAAACTGCCCCTCAAGAACTACGTGCGGCTTGATTCCCATCCTTATGGGATATGTAGGACCGCTTGAACATTCATGTTTTAGGCCCAGCCCCATCCTTCAGGAATTTCCATCCCATCTCGGGCCCTTGGCCTAGTTGCCTCTGGGTATGCGGCGTATGGTGTGAACGCGGGGCTATTCCCTCATTCACGTCGGTTTGCTCGCCACGCTGTACGCCCCCCACGTTTGGGGATGCCTTCCGCTCCCCCCTTTCCCTCATCGTCCTGCATGACGTTAAACTGCACTTCAAGAACTACGTACGGCTTGATTCCCATCCTAATGGGATACGTAGGACCGCCTGGACATTCATGTTTCAGGCCCAACCCCATTTCTTGGGAATCTCTATCCCGCGTTGGGCCTCTGGCCCCAGTTCCCCTCCTTTTTGTGCGAGGCGTGTGGCGTGAGCGGGGGATTATGTCCTCATTCACATTGGTCTACTGGCCGCGCTGTACGCCTCCCCCGTGTGTGGGACTACCTCACACCCCTCATCGTCCTGCATGACGTTAAACTGCCTCTCAAGAACTACGTGCGGCTTGATTCCCATCCTTATGGGATACGTAGGACCGCCTGGACGCTTGTGTTTCAGGTCCAGCCCCGTCTCTTGGTTGATCACGGGGATCTGCCGTCTTTGGGTTGCTCTCAGGGTGAGTCCTCCGACCCTTTCCGGTAATCTGTTAACATGTTTTGGGTACTTCGGTCTATGACCCGTATTGTCGAATTCAATCCCGACAAGTCCTGTGTTGCTTGTCGGGCCTCGCGCTTCCTCTTGTTCGAGCCTTCACTCAAAGGGATCCTCGTTAGCAGTTTGGGTACGATGCCTCAGTGCTCTCCTACCGCTCCGGGTGGATTTACCGGCGAGTCCTGGGCCGCAAATCGATATAAATCCTGCGCTTGAGCGGTTGATGCTCGTTTGATTGCCCCATCCTAGGCTGACGCGATCGGATGTTGTGTTGCGAATATGGTCAGCGACATCCTTGATCGCCATGTCGGCTCTTTCAGGCTCTGAACATTGGTTGCGCAGTCCTCATCACACTCCGCCTTTGTGCGTTGTAGTGGAATCTCGACACTCTCTTCATACTGACCTTCAGTACACCTCTACACGTTAGGCAGGCCAACCAGGGTAATGGTGTCTTGCGAGGCTCCCATGATCTGAGCACCAAGGATATATGCTGATGTCCTCCCTAAGGGCCATGTGTAGCTGGACCCTCGTCCCCATAAGGAGGAAGGAGTCGCCCGAAAAATCGCGTTCTGGGCCCAGTATAGCTGGAGGCTAGCATCTCTGCCCCTAGGGTGATGGACATACGCAGGCCCCTATCCCAGGATCCTTCTCCTGGAATCGTGCGTGACCGCAGGGCTGGGTATGCTCCCACCTCCGCTGGGTCCGCCATATCGCAATAAGCAGATTCCTCCATGGTCCGAACCACACGACCTTAAACTGTGTTGTCTGGTCCTACCACACGACCGTAAACTGTGATCGTCTTGGCCGCCCGACGAGAAACGGCACTGCATCGTGATGTTCTCCTCAGAGGACACTCACGTTGGGTGCTGGTTAATAACCATGCCATTTATCAATGCCTTTCATGGATTGATTATTGTGGCGATGCCAGGGATTTCTTAATCACAGGCATATCGCTGCACAAAGAAAAACCATCCACCTCTAAGGACAAACAAGAAATATCAAATACTGCTTCTTCTGTGTGCGAGGGTCAGACCCGCACCCTTCCCCGCGCTGGTGCCCGATTGTGTTGCGCTGCGCTTCCAGAACTACGTGTGGCTTGATTCCCATCCTTATGGGATACGTAGGAATGCCCGGTTGTTTGAAACTTCGGGTCCATCCCCCCACCTCTTAGAGATTCCCCCTTCTCTGGGGAATCCGCCGCCTTCGGGTCACCCTCAAGGCGTGTCCCTTGACCCTTTGCAGTGGTCCACTGGTGTCAAGAGTACTCTGGTTTATTGCCAGGAGGGTCAGGTTCAGCTTGGTCAGGTTCCTTCCACTTTTCAGGCTTCGTGCTCCCCTTCATTCGGACCCATCGCCTACGCCCTGGGTGGAGCCCCCGTGAGCGGTCTGGACACAATGCCTCAGTGCTCTCCCACCAACTTGGGCTGGTGCCCCCAAGGACCTCGGGTAGCAAATCGATATGAATCCTGCGCTTGAGCGGTTGATGCTCGTTTGCTGCCTCATTCCATCAACGGTCAGTGTGATATTGATGCTGCTTTTCCGCCACGGTCGGCAGTACTCCCATATTGTTACACCGGTGCCCCCAGTCCTTGAGTGAATGGCCGTATGATTCACATTACATTTTCCACCTCCCATTCTGGCCAGGCGAAACCTCGACACCCTTGACACTATCCCTCAGTGCATCTTTTCATATCCAGGGGATAGGACCACGATGTGGCGTGCTCTGAGGTTCTTATGGTCCGAGCTCTAAGACCTTAAACTAAGATCTGCCCCTTTGGTCCAAGCTCTACGACCTTAAACTAAGATCTCCCTAAATGGGGTTCTACGTCCCACATGACGTTAAAAACTGCACTTTCAGAACTACGTGTGGCTTGATCTCCAGCCTGATGGAGTACGTAGGAATGCCCGGGCATCTCGACTCGGGTCCAGCCTCAGGGATCGCTAAGTCCCGCCCCTCCTCGTCGCCGACCGTCTGGTCTGGCTTCTGGTAGAGTGGTGCAGTTGTGACATTCTCCCCGATTCAGCTCGGGATGCCCCATTGCAATGATGGGAAGCGACAGTTTCCTCGCCAAAGAGGTTCTGTCTGAGAATTGGGGTGATTCACGACCAGATTAGTACATCCGCCTAATACGCTTTCCCCACGGTGGCACAATTTTGGGAGTGTTAGATTCTGTCCGAACAAATCATCACTTTGCCCCACGCTTCGCATGCCCTGTTGATCCGGATTTCCACCCTTGTGCCTGAAGGAACCCCCAAAGCGGCATTGATGATGACATGTGATCCGCCTCCTGCAATATGAATGATGACCTTCGGTCCGTCTATTGCAGTAGTATGGTCAATTGATCCATTGTCCGCTTGCCGTCTTGGGCATTTCCTGGAAGGCCGACCGTCGTGGATCTCTGAATTCGGGACACGCGATTCACCCTTTCTCATTTCCCTATGTTCGGATAAAATCTCAACGCCCCTAGCGTTGTCCCGCTCGTGTGTCGGAACAAGTTGGGGGGATGATACATTGATTAGGTCTGAGGTCTCCTTTCCTAGGAATGACCTCCCTCTTTTCTTTAGAAATCCAGGCCCAATTGTGGATGCCTGAAGCTTGGTTAACTCTCCCGCGAGACAATGAATTGTGGTTGAGCATGTTAAGCCAAAAGATGCAGATAAATATGGTGATTCGTACAAATGGATCGAAGTATTGAGTAGCGGAAGCAAAATGTTCTGGGAATGGCAAAAAACAAATCCCCTAGGGATTAGCGTGCTGAATGAGTCTTTCTAACGCAGCTACCCTTTGGCTGGCGGCCTCTAGGGCTGCTTCTCGCTCTCTGCATGCCCTCTCTTCGTCGGCGGTCGCAGCACGCAGTTCGTCGATCCTGGCCTGTGCACGCTCCCGCTCGACTTGAAGTGTGACCATCTGTTGGCCCGCCTCCGTCAGCTGTACCTGGGCGTCAACCAGCTGGGCCGTTAGTTTCTCCACAAGCTCAGTGCACGTTGCGACAAAGGCCTCCTTCTCTGCCGCCTTCCCTTCGAGACGCCGGACTTCCTGCTCTGCCACGAGGAGCGCCCGCGTGCTCTCCGACATGTCCCGACATTGTGCGACGTCGGCACGCCGGCGACTCTCGCGCATCTTTTCGGCCATGAAATCACGGACCGTCAGATGGAGGCGTTGAGCATCAGCTCCCCCGGCACACAGGAAGCGCAACCAGGTTTGAAGTGATCCCATGCGCCCCAGCCACTCCGATGGGTCTCGCTTGAGGAAGCGCTGGATGAACTTCCACCCCCTGCGTCGCGTTATCCGGCTCTCCTCGACCGCCTCCGCGTCCGAGTCGTCCATCTCCTCGGGGTCGGCAGGCCGGTAGGCAGGGAAGGCAGCCAGCAGGTCTGCTGCAGGGTCCGCCCCTGGGGTGTCCTCACGGGGGATAGGTTCCCCAACATCTGGGCGACCTTCTTATCCCGCCCCAGCGGCATTGACACCCTCGTCATCCCCCGACCTCTCTCCGATGGCAGCACCGCCGGCGTCCGCTGCCCCCTGATCAGCAGTTTGTGGGGCCGGCTCGGTGTGAGAAGTCTGTTCCGGAGCAGGCGGCATGTCTGCCACTGGTCCGCTCGTAGATGGCCCGGGTTCGGCAGCCCGACGAGCCTCCAGTATTGAGATCACTGCGCGGGGCATGCCGTGGTTGGTCACGGAGCGTCAACGGCAAGCACCAACAGTAAAGTAAGGAGACTTATGAGAATCCAAAGCGTCATCTTCCGCTATCCCGGCCGCCGCAGGAGCAATTGCGGCAGGGGACCCCTCAGCTCTTGTCAATTCAATAATGGGCGTCTGGCCCCCGCCTTGTCCTGCTGGCGCCTCTCCTACTCCTACTGAGGATGCCTGACCAACATCCGTGCACTCCTGAGGAAGGTGAAGAAATGGGTTAGAAGCTGCATAAGAGAATGGATGAAGCAGGTTGAGTAGGGATAGAAGCGGACCTCGAGGAGCTCAGTGATATCAATATTGCCAGAGTCGGCCACCTCGCCGCTCTCCCGCGGGCTCCCCTGATGGGACCTTCCCTCGGAGCCTTCATCCTCCCCCGTCTCCTCCTCTTCCTCGGAGTCGTCGTTACTGTCATCTTCCTCCGGCGACATCTGTTCTGGAGCAGGCTCTAGACCGAGCATCACCTTCACCAGAAGGGACGGCTCTGCACGCTGACCACGTTGGCACGCGTACTCTTCCATGGCCGTCAGATACGCATACCGCCGGTGGAAGTTCACCCTGTCGGCGACCTGAAGGCGCCCGACCTCTGGCAGATGGATTCCTTCGCTGGTTATCTTCTGCCAGATGATTTCGGTCCCCAGCGACTGCCGCAGGGTCATCCAGGTCGACCACAGCGCTGGGAAGACTGCATCGTGGGAGGGTTCAAGCAGACGCCTTACCTGCTTCCCGGGCCGCTCTTCGACCACCGCACGTGCCCCCTCTCTGGGCGCCGAGGTCGTGGCGGCAGCCTGCGATGTGCCTGCCGCCGAAGTCCCTGCTCGCGCCGGCTCCGCTGCTCGGCACGCCTCCGTTCTCCCCCGCGTAACAGCGCCTCGCCTCCTTCCTTGACGCCCGGTCTCCGCACGGGTGACCTCGAGCCACCGAACTGGCTTCCGTAGAAGCCCCTCGGGGTACGCGATGGCCCAGTGTTCAGCGTACTCGGTTGCCAAGCCTGCGTCGACCCCGGTAGGAGGGAGAGTGATGACCTCGCCAGAGCCGAAAGCGGCGAACATTAGCCACATCTGGAGAAGGACGCAAGGGTTCGTCTCCTCCCGGACAGCAGTGAATACCCTCTTCGGCATCCGTTGAAGGCACCCGAACTGCCTGGCGAACCGGGTTGGCACGTAGGGCTCACAGATCACCTTCCCGTCGATCCGAGCCACGAGCACCCCGCCCCGCATGTTCAGGAAGTATTCGTGCTGCTCCAGCGGACCCTGCCCATTGTCGATCATCTGGCCAACGGGAGTGGGGAACGGGATGAAGTTGAAATTGGCGTGATTTCCAATCCGAATCCTCACGCCCTCCTCATTTAGGGTCATCGGAGCGACCCCCGCGATGTTCAGCAGGGAGGGTCGCAGGCCGTTGCCCGGAGGAATGATGGCGTTTGGAAACGTGTACCCACCAAGGTGAGCAGCCACCCAGCCGTGGAAGAATTTAAAGGGCCCACAGATCCTTCATGGCGACCCCCCTCGCGAGATGCGTCCCAGGATGGCATACAACTTCGCCAGCACTGGGACCCCAAGGTTGTATCTTTTGTTGGCGGCCATGGCGCCCGCCATCGCCAGTGTTGCCGGGCGGACGCCCATTCTCGTGTCCCGCACTGGCAGGAGCCACCCACTCAGAAAGGCGGCCAGGAACGCCGCGTACCGGACATTTGGGTCCCGGGCCTCGATGACGCGGTACCCCCATGAGCGGTAGTCGCCCGTCTCCAGGACCCGCCAGTATGACCCGTTCCGGCTCCTCTGAGTCGCGGTCGGGCACCGCTTCCCCCTGCCTGGCATCTTGACTGCTGGGTCATGCTCCAAGAACTGGCCTATAGCATCCCGTCTTTTTATAACATAACTTTTCATTCCATTACACGGAACTGAGGATCTTTAAGGTTTAGTGTCTTGGAAACAAGGAACATAAAACATGAAACAAAAAAAAAACATTCTTCTTAAACACTTGAAAGGCTTCTCCTCATGTTCACCCTAGGCTCATTACTGCATCTCATAACCTGGGGACATACATCAAAAGGAAGGGTGAGCAGAAGGCCCAGCAAGGGAAACAAGTGAAACATTTTACATATGAACTTGAGATACATCAATAAAGTCATGAAAAGAACTTTAATGCATGAAAATGAAATCATGAGGCATATCATAATAAAAATAAAACTTTTTCATAACTTGAAGATGTGGCTGCAACGTTTAATATTGACAATCGTTTCGTTTCACCAAGGTCCATCCCCAAGGTGTCGTTAAAAATTACCAAGGTTTTTCACCAAGGCATCGTTAAAATTGTAATCTCTAGTGGTTACATCATTACCCAATGCATTGGAGCGCTATCAGGGCGCACCCTTAAATTTGTCTTTATTATCATGTGAGACACATATATCATCATCAGACATTTCATAAATAACCCATATAGCATAAAATAAATGGGTTTCATTTCATAATCACAACGTTTTAAAAACTGCTTTAAAGACATGTTCTTTACGTCACCTTAAAACCCACAGAAAAGGAAGGTGGGTCTCATGTATGTAAATCCCAGAATTTAAAATAGAAAATTTTGGTATATATGTGAATACCCCTTTAGAAGAAAGAGCTTTGAGTATTCACTTAATAATATAAAAGAACTTTAGAAAAAGAGAGAGACATTTTGAGACGGAAATTCTGCAGCATAACGGCTATGTTATGAGGTTTTAGAAGACATTAAAAAGAGAGGGAAAATGGGTCAAACATTCATAAATGACCCATAAAACAGTAGATGGACAGAATAATAAGGATACATGATCATGGTAGTGAAATTTCAAGGACATACCATTTGAAATAAAAAACATGGAAGGAAGACAAAAATTAGATTTCTCTTATGAAAGTTCGACAGCCTAACGGCGTTACTTAAACTTCAACAAAAACGATTTGAAAAGATCAAATAGGGTCTCTCATCATGTGAACATAAGAGTTAAGTATGATAGATATATAGATAATTCCCCAACATAACAAAAAGTAACTTGAAAGAATTGTCATGAAAGTAGATCTTCAAAACGAGAAGGGTGAAGAACCACTTAAAAATTCGGCAGCCTAACGGCGCCACTTAAAACTTCAAAATACTGAATTGAAGCGATCAAATGGGGTCTCTAATCATATGAAAATAAGAGTCCAGTATGATAGATATAGAGATCATACAACAATATAACAAAAAGGAACTTGAAATAATTCACATGAAAGTAGAACTTCAAATCGAGAAGGGTGAAGAACCACTTAAAAATTCAGCAGCCTAACAGCGCCACTTAAAACATCAAAATACTGAATTGAAGAGATCAAATGGGGTCTCTCATCATATGAACATAAGAGTCCAGTATGATAGATATAGATATCATACCCCAACATAATAGAAATTAACTTGAAAGACATGACATGAAAGTAGAACTTTGAAAAAGAGAAGGGTGAGAGAATCCCTTAAAAAAATTCGGCAGCCTAACGGCGCCACATAAAACTTCAAAAAAATTGAATTGAAGAGATAAAATGGGGTCTCTCATCATATGATCATAAAAGATCAGTATGATAAATTTAGAGATCATGCCCCAACATAATACAAAGAAACATGAAAGACTTGAATGAAAATAGAACTTGAAAACGAGGAAGGTGAAAGAATCCCTTAAAAATTCGGCAACCTAACGGCGCCACTTAAACATTCTTAAAACGAATTGATGAGAGAAAGGGGGCGTCTCTCATCATATGAACACGAAATAGGCAGTAGGATGAATATAAAAGAACATCCTCCAACATAAGAACATGGAGTATAAAAGAAAAGACATAAAAGAGATTACTTGAAAAGAAAGAGAGAGGTCAGATCCCTTACCTTAAAATGTAACTCTTAAACCTCAAAGGTTGGGACCATGAGGGCTTGGGGGCACCTTGGGAGGACTCCTTGGGAGGTAATGAGACCCGAAATTCGTTGGGAATGAGTGGGGAGTCGAATGGATGAGAGGAGGGCTTGGTATTTATAGGGAAAGTGAGGGGACAAGGCATTAATGGCCAAGGGACACCTCACATGGGCTTTTCTCAAACCCATGTGCTCTCCCTTGTCATTTATCATGGAGTTAGGCCACATGGGGCCCCCAAAACAATAATTCATCACCCTTGGCCGGCCAACCCTCAAAATATCTCATGACATCATCATGACACCGTTATGATGTCATTAAACATACCGAAACCCTAAAACTGTATTTTTACTATTCACTGAAAATTCAACTTTCTCAGAAAAATCCCAAAATTTCACATTAACCAAATATCGATGCTCTGATTTCAAAAATGAAATCCATTTTATAAAAATAATTTTCTAAATATTTTTAATTTAATTTTTAAATAAAAACACTATTCATCGAAAATTCATTTTTTTCAGAAAAAACCCCAAAAATTACCATAACATAATATCGATGCTCTGAGTTCAAAAATAAAGTCATTTTTATAAAAATAATTTTCTAATTATTTTTAATTGAAATTTTAATTAAAAAACACTATTCACCCGAAAAAACTAATACTTGAATAATAAATAATGAAACCGCTATTTAACTATTTTATTGAATCACATTACTTAATCAAGGTGCCTAGATTATTTTAAAACTTTCTTTAAGTGAGATTACTAATCCATTTGGTCATATTACTAATCCTAATCATAAAATCACTATTCATAATTTACTATTCATCAAAAATCATGTTGATCTTATTAGACTCTAAATTTAGTACTGAACATAATTGTAGAAGACCATTTTTTGAAAATCATTACACATTTTTAATTATTTAGGGTTTACATAAACATATTTAAAATATCCTTTTTCTAAAATTCATCAAAAATATGCATACTATATTTATCCGGTCATTTCAAAATTCATAAACTTCATCATAAGAAGAAATCCCAATTAATATTTAAAACAAGGATTACACAAGGTAGTTACGGTCTCGTTACATAACCCCTTATAATACCAGCATAGGACCTAAGAGTAAGGTGTGCTAGGGTGATAGAAGCTTGGGGCGGCTCAGTCAACATTGCCCGAGTAGTAATTTCTATCAGTTTGAACTTCTCACGAAGGCGATTTCGTTCCAGCTTCACATGATGAAGTTCGGATTGGATTTGATCCAGAGCAAAGCCCAGTGGTGCTACCTCCTTCCCAAGCTCTGTTAGATGGGCTTCGATCGGTCCAAGACTACTAGGTGAGGCCATCAAATCTTCTTTCTATAATAATTAACCAAGATTACTTATATTTAGAGAC
Source organism: Viscum album (assembly GCA_963277665.1). Taxonomy (NCBI): domain Eukaryota; kingdom Viridiplantae; phylum Streptophyta; class Magnoliopsida; order Santalales; family Viscaceae; genus Viscum; species Viscum album. Next base: position 272,578,546 of record OY728135.1, read on the forward strand.
AATAATCAAAACATTTTGTTCACAGCGGTCATGTTGACCGATGGTTATATAATAGTCAAAACCCACTGATCTCATTTTAATTATAATCATGTTTATCAAATAAAACATTTTTGTGGAGTATAACAATAACACATAAAATTAGGGAACAAAATTTATTTAAAAAAAATTTCGGGTCGTTACATGGCCGAACCACTCCTTGTAGGCTATGTCCTTGTGGAAGTCCTTGATCCCGAGCCGCTGCGTAGCCAGGTCTAGTAGATGCCATGTCAGAATGGGAGTCCGTGACCTGTCGTCCCAGGTGTTCTTCGGAGGCAGGAACTCATCGTATTGGTAACCCTCCAGTGGGATACCTCCGATGCAGTGGATGTCCCAGAGACCGATGCTAACCTCCCCATGGTGAAGATGGAAGGTGTTGGTATCCGGGGACCAGCGGGTGAACAGCTCCGGCCCGAGCTCGGACTGCTGGTAGAAGTGGAACTGCGACGTCCACACCGCCTCAAACAGGCCGATGTACCGCAGCTCCTCCGCGAAGTGATCGCAGGTGTGGCATACCCAGAACGCCCAGGCCCACTCACTGGTGAAATTGCCCCCAGACCTCAAGTCCCAGTCCTTCAGCCAGCCCTTGGTGTCGTCAGTGACACTCTGGCGGTATGTGCTCGAGTAGAGGGATGGAGAGTTCTCCGCAGTAGGCTCACTCCCGGCAATGGTTCGCGTCCTCGGGTTCAGGACATAGACATCTAAGTGCTTGGTCTCCCTGGCAGGATGCCCATTGTTGGTGATGTTATAGCGGGGAAGCTCGTCCTCCCGAGTCACCCAGGTCCGTGGCGCATCAACCTCAAACCCTGGCACCGGAACCTCATCCAGGATGCCATAGTTCCAGAGCGGCAGGTTGTCCGACATCGGATATGTCTTCTGGGCCGGCGTCAGCAAGTCGAACAAGGATTGATTGTTGGAAACAATCTCCTTGGCTCCGTAGACCTCCCCGTTCGCCGCCATCTCAGCTCTGCGAATGGCGGCATCCCCCTCATTCCCTTGATTCGCGGCCATCTCAGAAGCTCCGGGAGTCGTGTGGGATGAAGCGTACGGAATCGGACGAGGCTGATAGAGAAATTTGGGCGTTGGCGCGCAATCCTAGTGGAAGGCACGCAATTGGGAAGTCTGTCGCGTAAAACCCTGGGTGTTCGCGCAAAAACAGGCCGAAATCTGGATGTGTTTGCGCGACGAACGGGTGAATTCCGCACCGGAAATGGCAATTTCGTGCACGAGAGCTTGAAAGCTTGTCCCGCGGAAGGCCAGTGTACGGTACGGGGGACCCATGGCCCCTATTTATAGGCAAGGCCGGGTGTCCGCGCTGCGCGGAAAGCGCTTTGCGCGACCGCGACAGCGAATTTCGCGCCCGACACCCTTTTTTACGCGCCACAGTCCCGCACCACCCAGGACTTCGGCATTCCGGCGTCTCCCTCAGAACCCGATCGTTGCGACCTCTCGCCGATCAGATTCCGAGGGGGGGCTTTTGTAGACGCCGGAAAAGTCCGTTGTTCCCAAACGAAGCTCCGGATGCGAAAAGCGAGGTCATATTTGGAGTCGGAAGCATGTTTCGGAGGGCCCGAATGCCTTGCGCGGAATTTTGGAGACCCGCGCGCAAAGTTGCAGTAAGGCGCGCAAACCTCCAGGGATGCGCGCAATGCGCTGGGCCGGCGCGCAATTTTGCGCGCCCGTGGCCCGCGCGACTCCCTTGCGCGCCGGGCCCGATTCCGCGCCCGCGAAGGAACTTGCGCGCCCGCGAACCGGATTCCGCGCCCGGGGTTGCCTATAAATATAAGGCGACCCCCGAAGTTTTGAAGGTTGCCAGAATTCGAAGAGTCGCTCGTTCGCGCAATCCAACCCCCTCCGCGCGCAATGCCGATCTTCAGGTAACCTCCTTTCTTTCGCACAATAAAGCCTTGGGGTTCGCCTTCGCGCGCAATCCCTTTGGCTCCTTTCCTTTGAAACAACTCTTCACCCAAAGGCCTTCGCGCGCAAAAGAATCCTCTTGCGCGCAATTGCCCCCGGGTGCGCGCAATCCAGCCCGATTGCGCGCACCCCCCCTTACTAAGAGGCCATTCGTTAAAGAATGAGCCGTTGCCCCCCGTGCGCTATCCGAAGCCCGGTGCGCGCAATCTCCATCTTCCGCGCGCAAAGCGCTGGCCCAATTGCGCGCCAGCCTGCCCATTTGCGCGCCGACCCACGGTATTGCGCGCCAAGCTTCTCTTTTGCGCGCAATCCGCCGGGGTTACCCCCTTTGACCCCCTGAGGGTACCCGCCTGCGTGGCGCCCGATAATCTTCATCCCGGGTGCCCGCGCCGTGCGTTGTCTTCCCGTGCGGCCCTCCAGGCTCGCGCGAAGTGACACGAACCCATCGGCAACATCACCATCGTCCGCGCTGTAAGACGTTAAACTGCCAAGTGTTTCGTCCAACATGACGTTAAACTGTACCACGTCCAAGCTGCACGACGTTAAACTGCCTAGCATATCGTCCGAGCTACAAGACGTTAAACTGTTTAGCATTCGTCCTGCAGGACGCTAAACTGCACCACGTCCGTGCTGCAAGACGTTAAACTGCCAAGCATCTTCGTCCTCAACACACGACGTTAAACTGTACTTCGTCCGGCAAGACGTTAAACCGTCTGCGTCGCCCGATCCCGTGCCTCGCACGCAGGGTCCCCCTCCCGGTTTGGATGTGGCCCCCACCCGCTCGTCTCTGCAAGGATGTCGGGATTGGAGTGGCCTTCACCCACGGGGGTAGAGTATTACAGACAGAACGAACTACGTGGACTTTGATCCCTGTCTCCTAAACAGGGTACATAGGAAGCCTCTCCGAGGTTCAAGCCCACCACTTGGTCGTCCCGGTCGTATTCACGTCGGTTCGTCCATCAGTGGGCCCCTCCCGGGTTCACACTTGCGTCGATTCACCTATGAATCCGCCCTTGTGGGAGACTGCACGTGTGTATCTCCATTGTGCTTCCCCACTGCCGAAGCCAGTAGAGGGCGTGACAGGGATCGAGGTCTCTTACCTTCGGCCCAAGTCCCTCTCCAACTGAGTTTTGCCGCATCCGGGCCGCCTCAGTGCGTAAGTCCTGACAGAATGAACTACGTGGACTTTGATCCCTGTCTCCTAAACAGGGTACGTAGGAAGCCTCTCCGAGGTTCAAGCCCACCACCTGGTCATCCCGGTCGTATTCACGTCGGTTCGTCCATCAGTGGACCCCTCTCGGGTTCACACTTGCGTCGATTCACCTATGAATCCGCCCTTGTGGGAGACTGCACATGTGTATCTCCATTGTGCTTCCCCACTGCCTTTTTTTCCTTTTAGCGTCCAGCATGACGTGAAACTGTGATCCACCCGGCCGTTCCATCCCCCTCTGTGCGAGGTGGTTCGGTTCAATCCTCCACCCGGCAGCCTCGACCTCTTCGTGAGTCGGCTTGCCGACGTCCAGCATGACGTTAAACTGTATATCCGAACTATGCTGACTTTGATCCGCGCTAACGCGCGGTACGTAGGAAGCCCCTACGGGGTCCAAGCTCTTCACTCCATCATCCATCCTGATCCTTACCCGGGCCGCCACATCCCGGTGGGGTCATGCCACTTCATTCCACTCCACTTCACTCGGGAAGCCGCCCATGTGATGGCCCCAGCATCGGAGGTTCCCCGCAAAGGGTTCTATCATCTGATCCACTTCTCGTGTTGATCAGTCCGATGCCATCCCCACTGGACGTTAAACTCACGGCATACCCCGTGTTAAACATGGGAAGCTGAGGAAAACCTCAGGTAACACAGTTTCCCGCACCCAGCGCGGGATGCCTCAGGCCATCACGCCTTCGAGAAGCCCTATTAGGGACGGAAGGCAGACATGCAGGGCCGTAGTGTTAAGACACGCCCCCAGCACCCAGAGCTACCCGGTCTCCTCACCGCAGGTTGCTGCCCCGACCAGACCCCTTGGAGCGTCCGGGCGGAAGCAGCGTAATTAACCGGTGTTCATGGAGACATGGCGCCGGGAATGAGATTCACGAGCACGTCTTAAATCTATGAGGGAGACCCGGATTAGGCAACGAGTTCCGAGGAGACGTCCACGGAAGGAGGAGCCGACATCCCATCATCCCGGTTTTGATCAAGGAGCAGACGCCCCTGAATAAGGGACGGATGCCGCCCGCCTTTGGAAAGCGGGACTGCGGGGCCACAAGCCGCGCACCCATCCCCTCGGGTCGACGGGCGCACGCGCGAATGCGTCCTGGCAGAACAGCGTCGGAATAGAAACCCGACGCACATCCGCACCGAAACATAGATCATGGGAGACTATAGGAAATCGTTGAATACTACAGTTAAGATCAACAAATCATGGGGTTCTTGATCTAAATATTATAGGATTTAATGAAATATTTTATAAGTATTTTTTTATAGTTTTTTAATATGATAATAACTTTATATACAAGAGATGTATATATTTCTACCAGTGAAGAAGAAAAATGTTGAAGTCTCAAGAACATACTAAGATTTATGAGATATTGATAATTTCCATTATCAAAGTAAGATAAGAGACAAATAAAGGTGTACCTGAAGGAGGAATGCTTAATTATTCAAAGAATTTGAGGAGAATTTAGATCACACTAGATCTAGATAATAATTTCAAGACTAGCGGTGTTTAAGTTCTTAAAGAGGTACATGTGCAACATTCTGATATTTTATGAAGTGTATTATTTCAAATTAATTTAAATTATTTGATAGAGTGAATTAAAAATAATGAATATTTTATCTTTAATGACATGAAACACTATTTTTATCTATCATTTTATGTAACATCAAGTTTCTTTGATAACTTGTGTTACACGCAAGGCCGAGTCTTACCAGACAACAATATATTGTAAATATTATTATTTAACATGATGGTTATCAAATATTCGTTGGAATGGAAGGAATGAATAAGATTAAGTAAATTATTAAAATATTTTCTACACATGTTTATAAAATGAATTCATTGGTTACCAATTAATTAAAAATTAAAATACAAATTAATTGAATATAAAGGAAATGTTTTTATAAACAAACTATTTTCATGCACCCAAATAAATTTTATCTTAATAAATTAAATTAATAACTATTATTGAATGATATTAATGAAATTTATATATTTATATTCAAACAGTTTTTTTACTTTCATATAATATATTTTATAAGAATAAGATAAGAAAAAATCCAATTTTATGCATAAAAATATATATTTTTCTAAAAGGAAGTTTTGCTGCCTTTTAATGATGCACCTATTTTAAAAGTAAATTTTGAAACTTTTATAAATTTTATTTGAAAAAATAAACTTAAAATTTCAAAGTGTAATGTAAAATTACATTTGGGATAGATTTTGGTATTTTTCAAAAAATATTTTTTTTTCAGTGAATAATAAAAAATACATATTTTTGTAAAAACGTAATTTATTTTAATAAATTTAGAAATTTAAAAATATAATTATGCTTTTAATATGTTTTTAATTAACATAAGTATTATTTTTATTTATTACTCTTAATTTATTTTGAATCAAATTTATATCGGTTTTTAATATAAGTTTTTTTGGATTTAAAGACGGGTTTTTCTAAGAACAGTTTTAATATGGAAAATGTTTATCCTTTTTAATTAATTAAAATAACACCTAATAGGAAATATTTTAAATGAAATTTATTGACTATATATCAATAAATTTTAATTTATTTTTATAAAATGATAATTCTTAGTCATAGAGTTAATATAGAATCATCTTATTCTAAAAAATACTCTTCTTAAAAACCCATTGTCTCACAACGATTGTAAGATTAATATTAAAATTACTTTTCCACTTATATGAATTTAATTTAGAATAATGGATTCAATATTTGGAATCAGAATAATTTATAATTTCTAGTAAGTTAAACTTTGTTTTTTACTAAAAATATTAATGAAATCAATTAAAAGTAATTACGTTGATTAAGTTAAAAACAAGTTTACTTAGTGACTGAACTTTAAACTTAAGAGTCCAAATAACCTATAAAATTATCAATATTTCATTTTATGGACATATTTAGTCCATATCCATTCTAGTTTTGAGTTTGTTTTTCATTATTTAATACTTTTGGTAGGTAAAAACATGGGTTTACATAACTTTCGTTTGAAAAATACTAAGTGTGTCCTCTCCTGTACTTATAAAAGGCCACCATCTATACCTTTCTCTTCACACCTTAAAAACCAATTGTTTCATACAATAACATCACAAATAACTTATAAAATTAAATATAATCATCCCAGAATCCTTAATTTGGGCATAAATCTGACCAAGGAAGTCCTTTGGTGTAATTCAAAAGGAGTTAGCTGAAAAAGAGGTAACGTTCATCAACATGCATTGTTTTATTTCTTCCTACAACCCATTAAATTATTATTATTATACCATGATTATATAATAAACTATGCACCATAAATATACTGACATATTTTTATTTTAATATCATGATCTACACCTACACACACTTCCATCAAATGGGTTACGAAATCATCATTCGTTTGTACTGCAGACTACTACCTCGTGAAACACTGTTGTTCGTTTTTCCATTACTACATCTCATGGTTGGGAGTAATGATGTACATAATGTTTATATATTATATTCAGGATATTTATAAAATAATTATACCTTTTTATTCATTATCTTATATACATCATTTTTACATTTCATTCCATAGGGGATACGATAACTTCACTCGTGTGTACGATAGGCTATCGTCTCGCGAAGTGATGTGAACCATTTTTCACCAACATGTAACATAGAAGGTAATAAGGGTTAATATAATAAATATATATTATATACATGAAATCATTATGATATTAATTACATTATTATATTTCTATAAATAAAATATACCAATTTCTTCTTTCCATTTCATACACAGAATAAAGTGATAATGTCATTCATAAATATGTGGACTACCGCCTCCTCGAAGTGATGTGATTCTTCATTTTTCATAACCACATAAAAATAATGATATATATAATTATATTTAATTAAATAATATGGTATTTATGATATAATTATCATTATGTTAAGATAAAATATTGCATACCTTCTTCCCATAATGATCATTGAAAAATGAAAACATTAATCATGCGTACCGTCTCCATGATCATAACATTAGTTCATTTTTCATAATCATATTCCATGATTTGTTTTAAAATAATAATTGATGTATAAATATAATAATTATTTAATGATTATTATTATATATATATTCAAATAATTATCCCTTTGACCATGGTCGACCTACCAAAGTCATTTTTGACACATAAACTGAATACAGTCAAAACATACGACTTAAACTTAATTGATTAAGTAATTGTATATAAATTGTTAAAAATTAAAATAAAATTAATAATAAAATTAAATTTGTTTCTCAAACAATTAAACAATTAATATAAGTTTATTATTTAGTAAAATAAATACAAACGTGACAATTTAGATTCAAGGTAAGGGACTTCGTCTCAATATCCTTTCATTGAGGCATATCTTGATGTTATGAATATTTATTTTTTATAAGGTGTATATATAGTCCCTTTGATATTTTATATCATTAAATTTTCTATTGTCATGGTATTTAAAGTTTTATTTAATGTTAACCTTTCATGCGACTTACGATTCAAATATTTCCAATGTTATAAGGGACTTTTATTTTAAGAAAAATTCTCTTTTAATGTTTTCCTTCAGACTCTTCCTTTTCCATATCTATGTTTCTAATTTGATTTCATAAAGATTTTAAATTGAAATAAATTATTTATAAAGTAAATTTAATCTTTTTACCATAATTTAAAAGTTTTTAAAAAGGAATATTTTCACATGTTTTATACTGAACTTTTTAACAATTGAGAAAAGGGATGTTCTATTATTAATGTACACGACAATAATGAATTTTCCACCATCGTGACTGTTATTTTATCTCTAGATTCATTTTCAATATTTCATGTTTTCCTTAATGAAAAACCATTTTTATTTTTTTGGGTTAATTTTTTATTGAAAATGGTTTTCAAAATAAAAAGGGTATTTTGTTTTGAAAATGGGTTTTTAAAATAAAAGTGTATTTTGACATCCAAAAGTGATTTTTTTGTGATTTTAAAAGAGTTTTTCAATTTTTATATAATGGAAAACTGCAAGAATATTTTTTTTTCATTATATGGTACTTGAGAATTATACATGAGAAATTGGTGTGCCTATATAGCATCGGGTAAACCTGTTATAGTTTAACATAGGGTGGCCTAGATAGTGTCAGATAAGACCATTAAAGCTTAACATGGGGTGGCCTAGATAACACAAGGTAAGCCTATTACAGCTTAACTTGGGGTGTCCTAGATAGAATTAGGTAACACCATCACAACATAACTTGGGGTGGACCAGATATCACTAGGTAAGCATGTAATAGAATTAAGGATGTGTGCTCCCAGATAACACTCTAATGCATTGAGTAATGATAATAATGTAAGTCATCTATATGGTAATTCCAATTAAAATGGTTTGAAAGGATTTTGTATATATGATTCCCTAACTCACCAAAAACAGGTTTTAATTTCTTTATATGGGTTTTAATGATTTTATTTGTGCAAAATATATGTGCATTTTTCAATTTGAAATGTAACACCCCAAGCTCCCACGATATGTTTCTCTTTGAATAATGCAGTAGCTTGCGTTGTATGCAACTTGGAGTTTTAACACACCACGACCAATCAAACAAGCCGTTATGAATAGTAATACCCACTTTTCTAAAATTTATAAATTTTATTTTTCAAAATTGCCATCATTTTTGGATTCGGAATATCAAAATTAGCTTAGGGTGAATTTTTGGTATTTTTCTGAAAACTTTCAATTTTTGATGAATAGTGAAAATGACTGCGTTATTGTTTAAAACATACTTTTTATTTATGTAATTAGTTATTTTATTTTAATTTATTTTAGGTAAAAATATATACATAATACCTATATATTTTCAATGTAATTCATTGGAGTCATATTATAACAAGTTTAGATATATACAATTTTATTGAACTTTTTACCGTCTTTTACCCACCTTCTAAGAGCATTTGAAAATTTTCATAAATCTTAATTTTACTACTTCTATGAGTTGAATTTAAAAAATCTGAGAGACATAGTTAATATCCGTAAGTAAAATGTGGTTCAACAATATGAAAATAGTTTTTGGTGAATAATAACCTTTGACTTTTATTTACCACGATTAAAAGTAAATATGGTAATTAAGGGTAAAAATGATATCATAATTACCCTAACACATGTCCTAATTCTATAGTATAAGTTTAATTCAACCAAAAACTACCTTAGGAATAAAATATGATCCCCTTTGGTCCACTTGTATTAGATTAGGACATTTATTATTATTTTTTTAAATAAGAGTTAAAAGAGTTAAATTCAAAGTTTAATAACTAAACCATTTTTAATATAGGGTTACACAAAATATAAATTCGACTAAAAATATTCATTATAAATATAAAAATATTTCATACATAATGGTATTTTATTTATAATTTTTATACATTAAATAATTTAATTTATTTATGACACAATAATGATGTAGTAATTACCTTATTAATGAAAGATTAAAATAATTGATATTATAAATATCCAAATAAATGTAATTTTAGACTTTTGATGAATTAAAAAAAACTTTCTAGGTTAATATTAAATTTTAGGGTTGATTAAATATTTTTTTGAAGTAATCATGCTGTTATAATTTTCACAAAAACCAAATACTTAATAGTGTCAAAATTGACATAATTGATTTTTTAAAACAAATACTATATTATTAATTGATATAATATTTCTAAAAATATAAGGTTAGACCAAAGGACTTATATAAGGTTATATATATTAATAATGAACCACTTGGGGTTCTCTTGGCTTGTTATAGTAATTTTATTAACCAAATAATATAAAAATACAAAGAGACATGGTAAATGTCAAACTATTTAACTAAGAGTTAAATCTAAAAGATAAGGTTAATATGGTGACCTAAACCGGTATAAAACCTATTTTTTGAGAGTTTTTTGACCCATAACCACCTTAGTCTCGAAATAAATCATTTTGGAGCCATTAGAAATCAAAAGTGATTTTATTATAAAATAATATTTCAAGCTTTTCCTAAAGTGACTCTCACCTCTCTTATAAAAAGGTACTTCCCCTTCTCTTAATTTCACACCTCCAAAGCCATTTGGATTGGCCAAACCCTATCCAAATATCCTCCCAACTTCCCTCAAATCAACCTAGAGTCCTTAATTTGATCCGAAATCCAACCTACAGAACCCTTTTGATCAACTCAAAAGGAAACACCCAATGAAGAGGTAATAATTTCACCACTCTCTTTCAAGTTCTTTTTTTCTTCCACTTCCTATTTATTTGTTGATTCCATACCAAAATAATAACTCCAGTACCTTATACATACTATTATTTTATTATAAATATGGTACAACCATATTCATTATTCTACCCATCCTATAAATGACAAAGTCACCATACGTGTGTATGTACGAATTACCTTCTCTACGTCGTGGTGCAGTTTGTCATTCAAGCACTTAATTATTTTGGATGGGTATAATAATGAGTTTAAATGATGTAAATAAAAAATATAACATGTTAATGATTCTTTATATATGATATACTATCCAATTACATACTATTTCACCATCAATATAATGATATTGTTGCTCGTGCGTATGTACGGATTACCGTCTCCACGAACACGATGAGATTTATTCCCCATCGTAATCATTCAAGAATAATTTTAATTTTATGATTAAAAATAATGTTTATGAACATAATATAATTCTGTATATGAATAAAATACATCTCATCCATAAAAAACATGGCTTACATAACCAACAATATAAAGGAAAACGAATCAGTTGACACCCAAAACGATGATACTAATGAAATATTATTAACTAAGTAATATTAGAGGATCATATATGATATCATATTTATGTATATGGTTATTTTATAATTTAATAACAATTTTTTTAACTATTATATAGGATGTTAACATACCATCGACTAAGTAAAAGTACAAGGTAAGGGTTAATTCTACAATCTCTTTACTTATCCGAGGTTATTAATACGTAAGTATCTACTGAGACCTCTTTATCATCTACATATGTGTTTTCCTAAAAATAAAATTCAAAAAATTCCTAATATTTACTATACTATGGGTTAAAGTCATTTTTACCCTTATTTTACCATATATTTTTTGAAAAGAATCTTTCCATCATTTTCCAAACATTGTGCTTTACAACCTTTTTGACAAAATTAAGGTAAGAATGTCTTTTTAAAACTTATATGGCTAGTGCAGCTATTTTCCATCTTTATAACATCATCAAAGTTTACCATAAAAGTTTATAAGAATATTTTCAAAATAAATGTTTTCTTTTATAATTATATGACTTTTAAATGATTTCAAAATAGAAAGAGATATTTTTTTTAAAAAGTTTTGATTTTATCTATGTCAACATCCTTTGATGGATTTTAAGCTTGTTTGAAGTTGATTTATTATGATACAAAACTTCAATATTTTATTGAAGGTTTCATGATATGTTTGACCGTGGATGTGTTATTTTTACACCATTCATGGTTTATGGATAAATTATTGACATTTCATAAGCTAGTTTTAATACGAATGTTTATGTTATGTTTAAACCATTTCATATGAGGAATGCATTGGACTTAGTAAGTGATGGGTGGAGCCCTCTATAGATCCTCAATCCATCAGTAGGTCTCATGAGACAAACTAGTGTCTTGGAACAAGGTCTTTAAAAAATCTTATTTGTAGTCCTGGCACAAGGCCTTGACTATGTGGTTATGAAGTCTGGCATTATGCATTCCATCATTATAAAATTCGCTATTGATATTGCATGTGATTATTCAACAAGTATAATATCTATGTGAATAAGTAAATGAAATTATTTGATTTATATTGGACATATTATAAAGAATTTTATGTTTAAAAGTCTTATGTTTTAGTCTTATACATTTAATTAATTGTTTATGCTTATTTATGAAAGTTTCCGCTATATTGTTATCCTTACTGAGCATCTGAGATCGCCCCTTTATATGTTTTATTTTTCCCTGGATGCGAAGCAGTATATTATGAATGATTTATAGGGATAGTCTAAGGAATATTCTAATGGATAGTCTAAGGGATATTGATGTGGTCAATGGAGAAAATGTTGTTGTTGTTTTTCATTTTATAATATAATGTAAAACTTATGAATATATCTAATAATTTCAAGGCTACAAAACTAATCGGTCTTTCAGGATTTGATCCCTTGTGATCATGCCAATGCTATGTAATAATGCACTGACTCTGGGTAACTGGGGTCGGGGCATTACAATTAGTATCAGAGGAAGTTTAGTACAAACCTTGGAAGCTAGATTTAGAAAAACTCTGATTAGTGAACATTACCCTAATATAGAGTTTGAGGATTAGTATATAAGAACTTCCTAGAATTTTGGTAATGTAGAGATTTTGTGAGTTTTCCAAGAAAGACATCCCTGTCTAGATATAAGAAGGTAGAGATAGATCTTGCACAAATGTTCCTAGGGGTAAAACCTGAAAACACCGCTTTGAGCTATACTCGAACAAGAACTGGTGCATGACAATGATCCTTGCTACACTCTTGGTTACGACACTCCCGGGGGATATTCTTAGTATAATTCACATTTTCTTTACAAAAAATTATGAAGGATTTATGAGTATATACCTCCTCAAAGAATTTTTTTTATGATTATAGATTATATCCATAAACTGTTAAATTTATGTTAAGTGTTTTACAAGTTTGGAATTATGTATTGTAATTCATAAACTAATCTACTGTATGTAATTGTTTAGAAATGGAGCCTAGTCGAAGGAATGGAAACCGTATCAACACACGTAATCCATGTAGGGATTTCCCTCATACTCAAGATAATTATAGTAGTTCTGGTGATGCAACTGGTGCTGATCAGCTTATCACCATACTGGGATAACTCACTAAGGTTATGAATAATAACCTTACCCTTATGGAGAACCCTGATCCACAATGTGGAGGATCAATGTTAGACCACTTCATGAGGCAACAACCACCAACATTCAATGGGAGTACAAATCCAATAGTAGATGAACAATGGATAAAATCCTTAGATAAAATATTTCATTCTTTGGGGAGTAGAGAAATGGGAAAAGTTTTTATGGCGGTTTATCGCCTCACAGGAGATGCAGATCAATGGTGGTCATTAATCCAAAACACAAAGGAAGATGAAGAAGTATAGAACATGGAATAGAGAGAGTTTAATGATATTTTCTTATAAAAATACTTTCCTCATGACCATCGAGTGGATATGGAAAGACAATTTCTGAGTCTAAGGCAAAAAGAGGATGGGAATGTAGTAAAGTATGAGGCTAACTTTACAAGGTTAGCAAGGCATGCAACATATTATATACGTGACCCAAGAAGTAATATTGACCGATTATTTTACGGGTTAAAAAAAATTCTCCTTCAAGAATTAGTCTCACAATCCTTCTCATCATATGAAGATATTGTCTCATGCGCTATCAAGAAAAAAAGGGATTCTCTAAGTCTTAAGACTTCAAAGAAAAGCAAGAGAAAAAAGAGATCTGTTGAACACTCTGGAATTGGAAATAATGGGAAGAAGGGAAAATTTGAATATCCATCCTGTGGTAAATGTGGGAAGAAACACCCCGGTACTTGCTTGAAGGGAGTGAGAGTCTGTTACAAGTGCGGTGAAAAAGGACACCAAGCTCGTGATTGCAAGGGGAAGAAAGAGGCTGTCAATGTAAAATTATACAATTGTAGAGAAAATGGGAATTATGAAAATGAATTTCCAAAGCGACAAGGGAACTTACCTCAGAAAAGGCCAAGGGAGTAAGCCCAAGCTTATGTGATAACTACTACTGAGGTTGAAGCTCCGAAAGATGTGGTGGCATGTAATTTAATGGTTTCCTCAAGTTTAGCCAATGCTTTATTTGATTTTGTATCATCGCATTGTTTCATATCTTCCCATTTTTCTTTGAAAATGAGATATTTTCAATTTGACTTAACAAGGGAGTTTTCAGTCAAAATACCTAAGGGAAGTATCATCACAACAAAGTTTTGTGAATTAGGCATATAAATGTTCTTTATATGCTTATCTCATCGTCATACCCATGATTTAATTTGATATAATCCTCGGAATGGATTGGATTTTGGACCATGGTGTGAAAATTTATTATAAAAAGAAGGGGGTTACAATTTTTGATGATGATAAAGAGTACCTTATCTTTAGAGAAAAAACATCACCACCTGATTCATATCTAGATCCACCCCTAGTAGCTCTACTAAATTTAATTATTGGGGAGGAAGATAATGAAATAACTATGGGTGAGGAAAAGAATGTTTGAATAGAGTACGTACCTATTGTGAAAGAATATGTTGATGTGTTTCTAGAGGATTTACCTGGACATCCTCCGGAACGAGAAATTGTGTTCTCCATTGACTTAATTCCTGATTAAAGGCCCTTATCTAAGACCCCTTATATAATGGACACTTTGGAATTAGTGAAACTAAAGAAACAACTAGAGGAATTGAGTAACAAGAGATTTATTCTCCCCAGTGTTTCTCCATGGGGATCCCCTATCCTTTTTGTTAAGAAGAAAGATGGATCTATGAGGTTGTGCATTGAATACAGGGTGATCAATGCTATAACAATAAAGAAAAAGTATCCCCTCTCTCGCATTGATGATTTATTCGACCAACTTCATGGAGATTAATATTTTTTAAATATTGACCTTTGATTTGGATATCGTCAATTATGTGTGAAGAAGGAAGACCTTCCGAAAACAGCATTTCGAACCAGGTATGGGCATTACGAGTTTACCTTAATGCCTTTTGGATTGACAAATGCACCCTCTGTCTTTATGGATCTAATGAATAACGTTTTCAAGGAATATCTTGATGACCTTTTAGTGTTATTTATTGATGATATCTTGGTATACTCAAAAATCTACGAAGATCATGAAAATCACTTGCGCACTATTATGAAAACCCTCAGAAGAAATGAATTATATGGAAAGTTTAGAAAGTGTGAATTCTGGATTTAAGAGATTTATTTTCTTGGACATATTTTCTCTAAGGATGGAATCTATATTGATCCTTTAAAGACCATGACAATCCAAGAATGTCCAGCACCGATGAGTATAACCGAGGTATGCAGTTTTATTGGTTTAACAGGTTATTATTGATGTTTTGTCCATAATTTTGCCCGGTTGGATAACCCATTAACTAAGATCACACGTAAAGGGGTTAAATTTGTTTGGACAAAAGAGTTTGAAGAATGTTTTAAATAACTAAAGTGAATATTAGTCAATGATCCTATCTTGACTCTACCATCAGGGAATGATGGGTGTGTTATTTATAGTGATGCTTCAAAGAAAGGACTTGGTTGTGTCCTTATGCATAATGATAGAGTTATTTCCTATGCATCACGACAACTAAAAAATTCATGAGAAAAACTATCCTACTCATGATCTTGATTTATCAGTTGTAATATTTGCTCTAAAGATATGGAGACACTATCTCTATGGGAAAAAATGTGAGATTTATACTAATTATAAGATTTTGAAGTATATTTTCTCACAAAAAGAACTCAATATGAGGAAAAGGAGATGGATTGAACTACTCAAGGATTATGATTTTACAATACACTAACACACGGGAAAGGAAAATAAGGTGGTAGAAGATTTGTGTAGAAATGATCATGGAATTTTGAACAAGATGAGAGTTGAAAGGGATCTTATTTTCATGGATCTAGTAAAGATAGATATGGGAATAACCATGGAAGGTGAAACATAAATATTTTTTCAAATGGTTTCCAAACCATCTTTACTAGAAAGGATAAAGAGTTCTCATACTGATAATGAGGAGTTTCAAAAGAGGATTAAAGTTGTGAATGATGAGAGATTGAGTGACTTTATATATGAAAATGGAATTTTGAAAATTTGGAAGAGACTTTGTGTTCCTAACATACCTGATCTAACAAGGGAATTGTTGGATGATGCTCATAGCTCCAATTTCTCTATACACAATAGGAGCACCAAGATGTATAGAGATTTGAAGGAACATTTTTGGTGGGACAACATGAAGAGAGAGATTACCGATTATATGTCAAGATGTATGGTTTGTCAACAAGTGAAAGCTGGAAGGCAACAACTTGTAGGAGTCATGCAACCTCTTCCTATACCTGAGTGGAAATGGGATAATATTATGATGGACTTTGTCATGGGGCTACCAAATAATCCTAGAAGAAATTATTCAATATGGGTCATTGTTGATCGTCTTACCAAGTCAACACATTTTCTTGCTATAATAGAAGATTTACCACTTGAACATCTGTCAAGACTATATATTAATGAAGTTGTAAGACTTTATGGAGTACCTCTATCAATTGTTTCTGCTATTGATCCCCATTTTACATCAAGATTCTGGAAAATTCTTTAGAAGGCCGTGGATACTAAAATTCATTTGAGCACTTTCTACCACCCTCAAACCGATGGACAATCAGAACAGACTATTCAAACCTTAGAAGACATGGTGTGATATTGGTCACTTGACTTTCAAAGTATGTGGGATCAACATTTACCCCTGGTAGAATTTTCCTATAGCAATAGCTTCCATTCAAGTATTAAGATGGCACCATATGAAGCATTATATGGAAAGAGATGTCGCACACCAATGTGTTGGGATGATGTTGGTGAAAGAAAACTCGTAGGCCCATAACTTGTTGAGGAAGCAATGGAAAAATTGATGATTATCCAAACCCACATCAAAGTAGCCCAAAGTAGGCAAAAGAGATATGCCGATAACCGAAGGAAGGATTTGAAATTTCAAGTAGGAGACCATATTTTCTTGAAGGTATCTCCATGGAAGGGTGTTATAAGTTTCTTTAAGAAGGTTAAATTGTGTCACAGGTACATCAGACCTTTCGAAATTCTAGAACGAATTGGAGTTGTATCTTATAGTTTGGAAATGCCTCCAAGTCTCTCCAAAGATCATGATGTGTTCCACGTATCACTATTGAGAAAATACATGCCTAACCTAATGCATGTACTCACCTATGAGGAAATTGAACTAGAACCTGATCTATCTTATTGTGAAGAGCCTGTCAAAATTCTTGATACTAGAGAACAAGTGCTGAGAAATCGGATGACTCGTCTGGTAAAAGT
This sequence comes from Viscum album, assembly GCA_963277665.1. Classification (NCBI taxonomy): domain Eukaryota; kingdom Viridiplantae; phylum Streptophyta; class Magnoliopsida; order Santalales; family Viscaceae; genus Viscum; species Viscum album. The sequence goes on from OY728135.1 coordinate 272,595,842, forward strand.
TCTATGGAGAAACCATAAGATGGAAGAGGCAATGTAGGAACCCGAGGAACTTATGATGAAGAACCACACGAATCTTTTTACACATTGATGTTCTAGAAATTTTGAGGAAAAAATTATTTTAAGGAGGGGAGAATGTAACACCCCAAGCTCCCATGGTACATTTCCGTTTGAATAATGTAGTAGCTTGCGTTGTACACAACTTGGAGTTTTAACACACCACGACCAATAAAACTAACCGTTATGAATAGTAATACCCAGTTTTTGAAATTTTATAAATTTTATTTTTCAAAATGGACTTCATTTTTGGATCTGGAATATCAAAATTAGTTTAGTGTGAATTTTTGGCATTTTTATGAAAACTTTCAATTTTTGATGAATAGTGAAAATTACTTTGTTATTGTTTAAAACCGACTTTTTATTTAAGTAATTAGTAATTTTATTTTAAATTATTTTAGGTCAAAATAGATACATAATACCTATATATTTTCAATGTAATTCATCAGAGTCATTTTATAATAAGTTTAGATATATAAAATTTTATAGAACTTTTTACCATCTTTTACCCACCTTCTAGGAGCATTTAAAAGTTTGCATAAAACATAATTTTACAAATTCTGTGAGTTGAATTTCAGAAATCTGATAGACATGGTTTATATCAGTAAGTAAAATGTGGTTCAATAAGATGAAAATAATTTTTTTGAATAGTAACTTTTCACTTTTATTTACCACAGTTAAAAGTAAATAGGGTAATTAAGGGTAAAAATGATATCATAATTACCCTAAAACATGTCCTAATTCTATTGGGTAAGTTTAATTCGACCAAAAAAAAACTTAGTAATAACATATGATCCCCTTTGGTCCACTTGGATTAGATTAAGACATTTATTTATTTTTTATTTAAAGAAGAGTTAAAAGAGTTCAATTCAAAGTTTAATAACTAAACCATTTTTAATATAGGGTCACACACAATATAAATTAGACTATAAATATTCATTAGAAATATAAAAATATTTCCTACATAATGGTATTTTATTTATAATTTTCAGACATTAAATAATTTAATTTATTTATGGCACAATAATATTGCAGTAATTACCTTATTAATGAAAGATTAAAACAATTGATATTATAAATACCCAAATAAATGTAATTTGAAACTTTTGATAAATTAAACTAAATTTCTAGGTTAACACGACATGTTAGAGTTGATTAAATAATTTTTTTCGATGTAATCATGCTTTTATTATTTTCACGAAAACCAAATACTAAATAGTGTCAAAATTGACATAATTGAGTTTTGAAAACAAATACTATATTATTAATTGATATAATATTTATAAAAATATAAGGTTCAACAAAAGGACTTATATTAGGTTATATATATTAATAATGAACTACTTGGGGTTCTCTTGGCTTGTTATAGTAAGTTTATTAACCATATAATATAAAAATACAAAGAGATATGATAAATGTCAAACTATTTAACTAAGAGTAAAATCTAAAAGATAAGGTTAATATGGTGACCTAAACCTATCTAAAACCTATTGGTTGAGAGTTTTTCGATCCATACCCACCTTATCATCGAAATGAATAATTTTGGAGCCATTATAAATTGAAAATGATTTTATTATAAAATAATATTTCAAGATTTTCCTAAAGTGACCCTCACCTCTCTTTTAAAAGGGTACTTCCCTTTTTCTTAATTTCACACCTCCAAAGTCATTTGTCTCGGACAAACCCTGACCAAGTATCCTACAAACTTCCATAAAATCAACCTAGAGTCCTTACTTTTATCATAAATCCAACCTAAGGAAGCCTTTTGATCAACTCAAAAAGAAACACCTGAAGGAGAGGTAATAATTTCACCACCCACTTTCAAGTTCTTTTCTTCTCCACTTACTATTTCTTTGTTGATTCCATACCAAAATAATAAATCCAGTAACTTATACATACTATGATGTTATTATAAATATGTTACAAACATATTAGTTATTTTACCCATCCTATAAATGACAAAGTCACCATACATGCGTACGTACGGCTTATCGTCTCCACATCGTGGTGTGGTTTGTTATTCAAACAATTAATTATTTTGGACGGGTATAATAATGAGTATAAATGATGTAAATAATAAATATAACATGTTAATTATTCTTTATATATGATATAACATCCAATTACATACGATTTCACCATCAATATAATGATATTGTCGCTCGTGCGTACGTACGGATTACCGTCTCCACGAACGCGATGAGATTCATTCCCCATCATAATAATTCAAGAATAATTTTCATTTTATGATTAAAAATAATGTTTATGAACATAATATAATTATTTATATGAATCAAATACATCCTATCCATAACAAACATGGCTTACTTAACCAAGAATATAAAGGAAAACAAATCAGTTAACACCCGAAACGATGATACTACTGGAATATTATTTACAAAGCAATATTAGAGGATTATATATGATATCATATTTATGTATATGATTATTTTATAATTTAATAACAATGTTTTAACTATTATAAAAGAGGTTAAAATACATTCAACTAAGGAAAAGTACAAGGTAAGGGTTAATTCTACAATCTCTTTACTTATCCGAGGTTGTTAATACGTAAGTATCTACTAGGACCTCTTTATTATCCACATCTGTATTTTCTTAAAAATGTAATTCAAAACATTCTTACTATTTACTATACTATAGGTTAAAGTCATTTATATCCATATTTTACCATATATTTTTTTAAAGGAATCTTTCCATCATTTTCCAAACAAGGTGCTTTATTCCCTTTTCGACAAAATTAAGGTAAGAATGTCTTTTTTTAACTTATACGGCGGGTATGACTATTTTATACCGTTATAACATCATCAAATCTTTCCATACAATCTTATAAGAATATTCTCAAAATAAATGTTTTCTTTTATAATTATATTACTTTTAAATTATTTCAAAATAGAAAGATATATTTCTCTAAAAAATTTTGATTTCATCTATGTCAACATCCTTTCATGGATTTTAAGATGGTTTGAAGTTGATTTATTATAATACAAAACTTCGATATTTTATTGAAAGTTTTGTGATATGTTTTACTATGGATGTGTTATTTTTACACCATTCATGGTTTATGGATAAAGTATTTACATTTCGTATTCTAGTTTTAATACGAATGTTTATGTTATGTTTAAACCTTTTCATAGGAGGAATGTATTGGACTTAGTAAGTGATGGGTGGAGACTTCTATAGATCCTCAATGCATCGATAGGTCTCATGAGGAAAACTAGTTTCTTGGGACAAGGCCTTGAAAAAATATTGTTTTAAGTCTTTGCATAAGGCCTTGACTATGTGGTTATGAATTCTAACCTTATGCATTCCATCATTATGAAATTAGCTATTGATATTACATGTGATTATTATACTAGTAGAATATCCATGTGAATAAGTAAATGGAATTATTTGATTTATATTGGCTATATTATGCATAAGTCTATGTTTAAAAGGCTTATGTTTTTATCTTATACATTGCCTTAAATGTTTATGCTTATTTATGAAATTTTTCGCTATATTTTTATCCTTACTGAGCATCTGAGATCACCCATTTCTATGTTTTATTTTTCAAAAGATGTGAAGGAGTATATTATGACCAGCCTAGAGGGATAGTTTAAGGGATAGTCTAAGGGATATTAATGTGGTCAATGGAGACAATGTTTTTGTTGTTTTTTATTTTATAATGTAATGTAAAGCTTATGAATGTATCTAGTACTTCCAAGGCTACTAAACTAATTAGTCTTTCGGGATTTGATCCCTTGTAATCATGCCAATGTTATGTAATAATGTACTAACTCTAGGTAACTGGGGTTGGGGTGTTACAAGAAATGTTTTATTTCATATGCTCAAATAAATTTGAAGATAAAGGTAAATGTTATATGGGTTTTTGTGTGTTTATTTAACTAATAGTTTTCCTTATTTTATGTATCCCATACTGAGATTTTATGCCCATCCCACATTTTTAATTGATTTTCTTAGGATTTAAGGATGGTTTAGGGAAAAGAATAAGTGAAGTTGAAAGTTGTGAATATTTTCCATGAAAAGAAATCATGCTTTATTTTAAAAGTTTTATATTATTGAAAAAATGGATACTAATTAGAAGTGTCCACTTTTTATTTTATGGTTTTTTTATGTATGATTTATGGATCAATTCTCTAATAATTTAAATTTGAAAATGTCCTCACATATGAGATAATTAATTCTTGACTTAAAACTAAATATAATGTAATATTTAAGTCTATGTACTTATAGTTGGTATCAAAGGAAAGGTTTATATAACTTTAGATGTTAGGATAATGTTAATAACTTTCCCACGAATTATTTTACCATAGGGTTTAGTTAAACTGATATATCATTTAAATATTACCATGTTGCTTCAACTAAACTATTTCTATTCAGAATGGTTTTCCATAGAGGAAACATGAAATATGTAGTCTGAAGAAACTAAGAGGAAAATATCCTTCGAAATCTATATCCCGAGATGGTTGGAATCAAAATAGAATAGTTTGTGGTAGTGATGTATTAGTTGACACAAGAAATAAATAGTGGTGGTATCCATGACATAGAGGAACCCAATATAACATGAAGGAAATTGTATTTTGTGGATAATTTCATTAGGAAACATTCCCCATTATTCAGTGGATCATATGACCCTGTGGTAGTTGAAGAATGGATCAATGTGATAGAAAAGATATTAGATGTCATGCGATGTTCTGAACATCAAAAGGTAACCCTTTAATTTATTATTTTGAAGGTTAACCCGATCAATTATGGTCCATAGTTAAGAATAATAGTGATAAAATGATCTTGATGTCATGAAATAGTAAATATTTAATGATATCTCCCTTGATAAATATTTTCCTAAGTTTGTATGTCTAAGTATGGATAAATAATTCTTGTAATTATGGTAAAAATGTGATGATTTGATGTCCTCACATGAGGAAAATCTTACAAGGTTGGATATTTATATATCATATTTTTTTCGAGAGATTGACATTAAAATTAATAGATTTTACTCAGGATTAAAACTAATCATATAAAGATCTTTTGCTAAAAATGAATTTAAAATTTATGATAAAGTTGAGAATGGTGAGATGGAGTTTTCTGAAACTTATGTTCCATGATATGAAATGAGTAAAATATAGTCAAAATGTCAGTAAATGGAGAAGAAAAAAACTAAGAAGCCTATAGTTAAGCCCCAAACATGTTTCAATTATAGTAAAATACACTTCAATAAATGTTTTGTCAGGATCTAGAAAGTGTTATTGGTGTGGTAATTTGGGTCACAATGTTCATAAATACAAAGGAAAGAGTCCCTAACAACAAAATAATGGGATAACCGATAGCCATCCAATGGTGATATGTTTTAGCAGTAATGATTTGGGTCATTAAGCTAACGTGTGTCCTAAGTTTCTTACTCAAGGTAGAAATAATCATGATAAAAAATATAAAAGTGTAGAAAAATATTTTTCTGCTACTGAAGTTGATGTTGGGCCATCTGGTGAAGTGATGGAAGATCTAGGGATCATGTTATTTTTCAAAATTTAACCATAAGTTTAAGAAATTAGACACTCCTTATGTGGTTTTATGTGATAATATCTTAAATTGATTAAGGAATTTTTGGGAGATTTTTTGTAAGGATTATTTAAGCCTTTTATTTAATGAGAAGTTTGCCTTTAATTTTTGTACATAAGTTTTAAGGTAATAAAAAACTTTAGGGTTTATATAATCTTTGATTATTAAGGTTATTTTTAAGGATGTTCATCATATTTCTGGAAATTTTATGAGGATGAAATTGTTCTTATGAAATAGAAACATATCAAGTAAGTATATTTCTTTATATTCATAGACTAAAAAATAATTCCCCACCTTTAAGAAAAGGATATTGAAATAAAAAATTTATCATTTGACTATATTTTCTAATGATATCAATGACCTTTTCCACAACTATTTGGCTTGTGGTTTTTTTCATTGACTTCCTCTTGACCAAGGTCTCTATCACACTTTTTTAGTCTATAGGAATTAGTTTCCCCTTATAAATTTATCTTTTTAATTGTCCTCCAATTTTCTTCTTATGTGGAATCACTACTATAATATTAACCTATACCCATGGTTTAGAACTATGGGCCTAACCTAAAAAACCATGAGTATAGGCTATACCCACGTTTTTATGAACTAAGTGTTCTTAAGCTGCCATGATAGGGATATACCCACGATTTATATAGAAACCATGGGTATAGGCTATGCATATTTCTTAATGACCATGGTTAACTTAAAACCATGGGTATAGGTGGTTGTCTAGAAATCATGTATACCCACAGTTTTGTGAACCATGGGTATAGAGACATACCCCCATTGGACAATAACAACAGCATCCAACACCTCTCAAAGAATGTGAAAATTAATTACAAACCATGGTACACATTTAATGCAATACACTTATTATATTTTTATCATTCAACCATCAAGTTATAAATAGTTTTCAAACCAATTAAAATACTATATCAGATATATATAATCCACATAATCAATTAGTTTTAGTCATCCATACATGAATCTACCTAAACTCAAAAATGGAGGGAAAAATATCTCCCTTATCCCTATCAATTCCATCATAATCATCACCAGCATTGGTGCATGGAGCACTATCATAATAATCATCATCATCATTGTCACCACCACCACTTCCACCACTACCACCAATACCATCAGCTCGATCACCACTAGGACCCTCCTTTACATCACTCGAGGAATCATATAAAGAGTTCATTAATTCCATACATGAATAAAAAATATTAACAACCACTGATGGAAGTGATGGACATATAACTGACATAGATTTTAGGAAGTGCTCAGTGACCTTTTTTCCTCTTTCATGCCCCTGTGAAGATATTTGTTTGTCCTCGGAATATTCTGCATGAGTGTTTTGTAACTCAGTGCTGTGAGAGGTTTGAGAGGTGCCCGATGAGTGCCAATACCTAGCGGCGATGATGTTTTTCCTAGGTCGAAATCAAACTCTCCCATTGTTCTTTTCACCTAATAGCTATCTCAAATGATCATTTGGCCTAATGTTTTCATCTTATTTATCATCGAGGGTCTCTAGGGAACACTGTTGAAAATATAAACAAGATATTTATTTATAAATTATGTATCAAAATTTGAAACATCAATAAAAATACTTTCAATATTTTCTTATGTCTGTTCATTTCCATCACTTCCATACTTTTTCTTCCGACTTGAGAAAAATAATTTTTCTCAAGGAAAACACCATTCGATACCTAATGTCTCTTACTGAAAATAAAATTGATTATTATAATACTATATCACTAAATAATATGAAATTGATAAACCTATAATTAATTAAAATTATAGATATTGAAGAAATCCATAAAATGAAGAAGCATCTAAATATAAATTTAATTAGAAATTTAATACTAGTTGAATACCAAAAAAATACATACTAATTATCATGATAAACATAAGTGTGATATGTATTACTCTTGTATGTTAATTTCAGTCCAATTCTATCATTTTTACATTATTTGGTTATTTGGTAACTTTGTAATTTTGATCATTTGGTCATTAGGTTAATTTTTTGGTTAGGTTGTTTGGTAAGTTGGTTAATTTTCCATTTTTCCATTTTTCCATTTAGCCAATTGTCCACTTATCCATTTAGAAATTTATCCATTTTTTCATTTTTTTATTTATCCATTTGGACAATTGGCCATTTATCCATTTGTCCATTTTACCGTTTGTACAATTAGAAAATTGACCATTTCGTTATTAGGTTAATTTGTAATTTTGATCATTTGGTCATTAGGTTATTCAGTAACTTGGTGATTTTAATAATTTGATCATTAGGTTCATTTTTTGGTCAATTTTTTTGGTAATTTGGTAATTTGGCCATTTGGCCAATTGTCCATTTGACTATTTGGTTATTCGTTCACTTAGTAATTTTGATCATTTTTTCATTAGGTTTATTTTTTGGTTAGGTTGTTTGGTAATTTTGTTATTTGGACATTTGGATAATTATCCATTTGGCCATTTAGTTATTCGGTCACTTGGAAATTTTGATCATTTGGTCATTAGGTTATTCAGTCACTTAGTAATTTTGATTATTTGGTCATTATGCTCATTTTTTGGTTAGGTTATTTAGTAATTTTTTCATTATACCATTTTGATAATTGGCCATTTGGCTATTTGGATAATTGGACATTTGACTATTTGGTTATTTAGTCACTTGGTAATTTTGATCATTTGTTCATTAGGTTCATTTTATAGTTAAGTTGTTTGGTAATTTGTTCATTTGGATATTTTTCCATTTTTTTATTTGGTCACTTGGTTATATTTATCATTTGGTTATTTGGTTCATTTTTTGTTGAGGTTTTTTGGTAATTTGGTCATTTGAGAATTTGGCCAATTGGCTAATTGGTCATTTGGACAATTCACCAATTAACTATTTGGGTATTTTTCCAATTGGCCATTTATCCATTTATCCAATTATCTATTTGTCCATTTGGCCATTTGGTTATTCAATCACTTGGTAATTTTGATCATTTGGCCCTTAGGTTTATTTTTTAGTTATGATGTTTCACAATTTGGTCATTTGTCCATTTGGCAAATTATCCATTTAGACATTTTTACATTTGGCTATTTGGTTATTCAGTAACTTGGTAATTTTGATCATTTTCCATTAAGTTTATTTTTTAGTTAGGTTGTTTGGTAATTTGGTCATTTTTCTATTTGGCTATTTGTATATTTGGACATTCTATCACTTGGTAATTTTGATCATTTGGTCATTAGGTTCATTTTTTTGTTAGGTTGTTTGGTTATTTGGTCATTTGTCCAATTAGCCATTTTTCCATTTGGACATTAATAAATTTGGCTAATTATCCAATTTCCTAATTTCTGAATTGACCAATTTCCCAATTAGCCATTTGAAAGGTCCATTTATAGCATTATATTAAAGGATTCATGAAAATAAAACTTAAATTTCAGAATGAAAATGTAACTAAGTAACAATATAAATATAGATATCATTTCTATTCATATTAATGTACCTAGAACCTCTCATGACCAGACATTGTAGTGCATTCCAAAGTGTGAAAATATATCATAGAATCTTTTTTCTTTTTATTTTTTTTCTAATACATCCTAAAAACAAAAAAAATATAATTAATAAGAATTAAATTTTATATGCAGATAATTAAAGATTAGGAATACCTTAAACTCATTACTCTTCCAATACGCAATATTTTATTGATATTATGTTTTTTGAAAATCAAGGAATATTGGTACACTATCAAAATTAGAAATGAATCTACTCTTCCAACCAACATATAACTATTGCCTATATGATCGCCAAAACTCCCCAAGATCCATCAACCGTGTGACCTTAGTAGCTTGACTACTAGGAAAGTTAAACTAAAACTAGAACAAACATGTTAATTCATATAAATACAAAAATAATATAGATATAAATTTAACAATTTTCTTACCCATATCTATGTCCATGATTTCTCCTTTATTTCATTACCAATACGCCTCTATGATATTGGTTGCACTGGAATGATATCGTTGCACTTGGATAAAGTTCCCATGAAACTTCTACACTACCCATCATTTTTACCCATCATCTAATTGTCTTTATTATAATCTACCATTATTTGTGTTTATAGATATTAGGCTTCATGCATACAGGTGCACCCAAATAACCTATTAGAAGATCGTGCTGAATAAGATCAAAGGAAAAAAAATTAATTCACACTAAAACAAGAAAAAAATTATGTGATATAATTTTACACACTTATAATAAAAAATATGTAAGGGTTGGTGTCCTGAGAACCAACTGTTTTGTACTTTGATTACATGAATGTACACTTATTATATATTTTTTGTTATTCTGTATGACTATAATATAATAATGTCCTAGAATATTTGTTTCATTGATAAGGTCATGGAAGATCCCCGCTATGATGAGAACCTTGAAATTCCATAACAATATTCTTAAATAAAGTTCTATGGTTGGATGACATACTATGATAGGACACATAGTATACAGACCGTCATGTGTGAGTACTCGTAAGAAGACGAGACTCTCTCTCATGGAGTTCACACTTGGTAATCTCCAAGATGGGAGATTATGAGAACAAACCCACTAGTAGCAATTCCGCATGTGTTGGTGTCATTGTAAATTTCTATCTATGAGCATGTGTAATTTTCTTTAGACTGGAATGTTATCATTAACTCATGTCATGACTCGCACACTTAGATTTGCTGACAAAAACCATCACGAAGAGAGTTAGCGGGAAGTAGGGTATGTTGGGTGTGTCACGAATGACATGTTGTTAATGGATAAGTTGAGGAAGGATTTTTACCTTACATATTTATGGAAGTAGATATATTGGGCCCTTTGATTGAAATAGAACTATCACACAAATTCCAAGGCCATGGTGTCACGACGATTTTATTTCTAGAAGTCAAAGAATGACAGATCAAGCATATAGGTTTATGACACTGCCATGAAACATGGTTGATGAGATATTGAGACAAAGGGATTAAATTACACAGTAAGCATTCGTATGAGGTGACATGTCAATGTAGCATCAAATTCTTTCTCTTGGGTGCTTTGACCCGTTGCTAGACAGTAATCTTGGACTTTAGGAAGGCCCGCCTAATGCCAACGAGAAACAGGCCTAGAGGGTCACACACTAAGTGTATCCAATTATCTCAAGTAGAATAAAGATTATTCCCATGTGTGGTTTAATAATTATTCAAGGAATCCTAAATCGTTTTAATATTGGAGGAAGAATAAAATGAAAACAAGTACACGCCATGTATTAACGATTACACGCCGTGTAGTTTTTATTTTGAAAACACGTACAGGCCGTATATTAATGATTACACGCCGTGTAGTTTTAATGAAAAACAAGTACACACCATGTATTTATGATAAAAATCTGTGTAGTTTTTCCAGTCAGGATTTTGAGGAAATATCGTTTTATTAAATGATATTTATTATAATCAGTGTGGGTTCCTGTCAAGGAATTAATGATTTGACATGGGGTTTTCAAAAAAGTTAATGAAATAAATAAAACGCGTAACACATTTATTTAGTATCATAACTCTACAACCTCAAACCCGATAATAAATATCCTCACAACCCCAACTATTTTCCTAAGATTCGTTGTGAAAAAAAATTCTGGAGAATTCTCTCAAGACCGAAAGAACTCTGTTCTCCAAGAACACTCTCAAGACCGAGAGAGACCCACCTCCATCGGATCAAGGAAATATAAGGTGGACAACGCAAGAAAAGTCTTATCTATGCTAGCACCCATAGATTTCTTTGGCGACGTCTGGAGATACGTGGTGCACATGTGGATCACCGCTAGAGGAAGTATACACTTGGCTTATGCGACACAATGAAAAATCACATCATAACATGATCAGAAATATCAAGAAAGAAAGAACTCCATAAAAGATACTTCTTGTCAATTAATGAAATTAATTATAATCAACCTGTGATGATCCTTCCTTTATGGTTCTGGGTCTTTTCTTCTTCTTTGTCTATTTCTGTGATTCGATCTATGGATACTGGTGTTTATCATCGTACTGATCTCAGATTGATTATTACAAATGACAAAAATCCAAGTGGGCACATCCACCCATGAGCTTCAGCTATGCCCGAAACCTTCAAAATAAACCTAACATAGGGTGATCATTAAGCTCTGATGGATCTATGGGATTTCTTATATTGGTATCCTCTAATGGATGTGCCTATTCTAATGCATGCACTAGGCCATCTGCATGCATTATAGTGGAAGCTGTAGGAACAGAATCATCAGATCCTAGATGAATAATAGGAAATGGAAGTGGTGTAGAAATGGTAAGGTAAGGATAGAAGGGATGGGAGATACATCATAGGATATGGATATAAAATAGGTGGTAATATCCCTGGAGGCAGCATAGATATGGTACTAGAAGAAGAGTCTAAATAATATAATGATGAATCCATGTGTGGGAACATCCTTAGAGGATCAAGTAGAGGATTAAATGGTGTGGTAGATGAGGTTTCTACTAGCATGTTAGGGTGTAAATGGGAATGAATAGTGCTCTATCTAGCTCTAAGAGCACCCCTGCTTAAACCCATACTAGTAGGCTGAGCATAATTCAACTCTAGATCAACTGTAGGTCCATAATTTCTTTTTTATAAATAATAAGAACATGAAATTAAATGTAATTAAAAACAAAAATATTATAATTATTATACTCACTAAAGGAACTAGTGGAGGAAACCCTAGCTCATGAATCTATAGATCATTATCAAATTCTCACTTCCTTTTAACTTCTTCAACATATTTCATAATCTTCATAAGAATAAAATGTTTTAGAAACAATTTTTAAAAATCATGCATACAAATTATAATTAAAAGAAGTCATAAATAATGTCATAACATGTTTTAGAACCTATAATTTAAAACCAAGATATATATTTTATAAAAACCCATTTTAAACATGGTTTTCTGAATTGAAATAAATATAATTAAATACAATGAAAACAAACAATACCAAAATAAAAATATCATTATAAAATGAAACTAAATTAAATTAATTGTAGTAGTTCCAACCAAAGAAACCCACATTAAGGTAAAATGGATGAACTGTGAACATATATGATTGCTTCTATATATTATCCACTACTACTTTAGGTTCAACATTAACTCTCACAATGGGATAATTTGATTCATCAAATATAGTATTTTTGTCCACACCAATGGGGGCGTCAATGGTTTCAATTTCTCCCCATCACCATGAAGCCTTTCCCGAACCCTTCGCTACCCTGGCTTCACACTCCTTTCACCGCTCTCCTAGTCGGTCAGCTATGCAGGTGCAGGTATGCTTTGGGAGGTGCGTTCGTTTGGTCAGGGTGTCCCAGAAGGTGCCCTCAGTTCTCCCTCGATGTCGATGTGGTTGTTTTTGGTGGGAGATCTTTGTTGCAGTTGGTTTTGGATGAAAGGTGGTGTCTGTGCCTGTTGTTTTTTTCTACATGATGGTGATGCTCGAATGGTTGTGATTCTGGTGAAGGTAAAGAGATGGTGTTGTTTCGTGGCCCCCTCAGCTTTTCATCCTACCTCTACCGTCTCATTTCTCTGCTCTGGCTCTAGGTTCCCTCCGATCTCTCTTAGGCAGAGCAGCGTGGTGGTCTCCACGGTCCTTTGGGTCATGAGTTCAAGCAGTTGGATTCAGGGTTATTATCGTCGGTGTTGGGTTAAGAGTGGCTGGCGGCAATGAGGCATGGAGGTTGATGTCTTTGGTGGTGGTGTTCTGATGCGCATACGGTGATGGAGCATGGACGGCGACGTGGAGATGGCGCTTCTGGTAGCCGACGGTGATGAAGGTAAAGGATTATCCGGTGATAACAATAGTGTCGATGAAGGTGGTAGTTCTGAGGATCTTTGATGGCGGAGGTGACTGGAGGATTTCTGTTAGCTCAAATCGAGGCAGGTGAGCATTTCACGAATCAAGGTGGCTCTTGGTTCAACCCAAAATGATGCGGTTTTCACGTGGTCTGAATGCAATTTTTATGACTTTGAAATTTGAATTTGAAGTTCGTGGAGTGATTATTTGGAGTGCAACGTGATGGTTTTTCTCTTGTTTTGGGAATGTGGTGCGTCTTTGTATTCTGGTGTAGTATTTTGATTTGTGATGTACGGTTACCACTTGCCCTTAAAGTGACTTTATAAAATATAAAAAAAAGTATTTGGATGGAACAATTTCACTCAAGACCTATTCTACAATAGTAATTTGTGAACTAGATTGACTATATGATTCATTTAGGTTTTTATAAAAAGTAATGATGTACTTCATTTATAATAGTAATGATTCCATGAAATTTGTTTGAATAAGAATCTTTTTATATCATATAAGGAAATTTGATTCAAAACTTATTATAAATGATGTGAATATTTTCATGTTATCTTATCCAAAAATATATATTTTGAAATAAATTTTCTTTATCATGAAAATATTTAAGCAGTCATTTCTAATTCCAAATGTAATTATAATCTTAAAGAGATGTCATGAAAGGAATAAATTCTATAACCAAATTAATTGAATAATGGAAAGATCATGTTCATTTAAAATAATAATATATTATTTGATGCATTTTGATACCATAAAGAAAATAAACCATTTAAATAATATATCTAAAGACTCATAAATAAACATTGGTAACATTTTAAAAAAATAGGCAAGGGTCACAAAACTGCATAATAACGAGTAATAAAAATAATGAAAAAATTTAAAATATTTTTATTTCAATATACCTTCCCATTATTTTTTTATTTAATATAAAAAAATATCTAGAAAAACACCACTTTTATATTTTAAAATATAATCATTTAACTATTTATTTCATATTAAAAATCATGTGTATTCACATTATAGGCATATTATGAAAAATGATATGTATGGAAGTGAATAGCTTCCAATACAATCTATCGATGAGCTCCTCAAGATTCGATAATAATAAATAAAACTCCTATAATAAATAAATAAATTTATATAAATAATTAATTCCAAATGAATCATCTATAGAAACTATTAATAACAAATATCCAAAGGAAAACCATGAAAATAACTTCTAATAACCCTTATGAATCAAATTTAACAAAACCTATAAATCATATTACATAAAAAGTGCATGATTTCAACTCATATTAAATAAATCCCTAGTATAATTTATCAAACAATTTTCCACTAAGAAAACAATGATAATTTTTTTTAAATGATATGCCTCAAACTTCTTTTGCTAGATCATATGGAATCATCATCACCTCGACTAAATTTCACCTTGCCTTCATAAAATTCAATCTAAATATCCAACCCAAAAGGGGGTATATATGCTTGAGAATATTTAAATACATATTATGAAATCACCAAATAGAAAATACCCATGTTAACACCATATATTCATAATAATGAAAATATAAAACCATAATAATTATTTCTGAAATTAAAAATAAAGTCCACCCATTGGTAGATAAGGTAAAATAACATCTAGTGAACTATCTCATCCACAAGCGTCATATAATGTTACAAATGATCCTAGTTCATTCAAAGAGTATACAAATTATAAATCATAATTCTAATTCATTAAAGTATTATTTTTTCCATGTTAAACATGATAATCACACACTAAATAAATATATATGTATAATATAACATAAACCATCAAAGAATATATGACCCTTTTAAAGATAACTCCCACAAACTAGTACCCACATCCATAATGTCTAATGTATTATTAGAAAATCAATATCATAAATTCATTATATCTACATCAATTTATCATTATAAAACCCAATATATAAAAATATATAAAAACATGTGGATTATGAGCGGGAATATTACACATAAAATTAGGTTAGTCCGTTAACCAACTAATGGTTGGTTTACACATTAGAAAAAGGACCTTATATGGTGGTTATGAATATACTAGTACTCCAATCATGGATACAAAATTAAAAATCAAAAATCACCCAAAAATATACAACAATGGAATAGTAAAGTCTCATCTAAATTAAAATCATTAAACCAAAATCCCAAAAATAAAATATCACCCACAAATAACCTTATTTCAAATAATCCGAAAGAATCATAACATTTCTATATATTGGTTCGG
This sequence comes from Viscum album, assembly GCA_963277665.1. Classification (NCBI taxonomy): domain Eukaryota; kingdom Viridiplantae; phylum Streptophyta; class Magnoliopsida; order Santalales; family Viscaceae; genus Viscum; species Viscum album. The sequence goes on from OY728135.1 coordinate 272,611,581, forward strand.
TTTTTTTAAAGAGAAAAATAAAAAAAGTCAGAAAAATAGAAGAAGGATATGGAAATCACTATCAAATATGATCAGAATCAGGAAATCACCAAATAAGGGGAGAACGATGGGGGAGAAGATCCATCCATCATCGCTCGGGTGAGGGAAGAATATGACTCAACAGGAGGGGTGAGATATGAATCGAGTGGGGGGGGGGGGGGGTGATAAAATATGCAGGAGTCTATCCCAACATTTTTTTTAAAACCATTGGGATAAAATGTTTATACCCCCGATTTACATAAACTGAGGGCATAGACAAATTGAATACAATATATACCCATGGTTTCTATAAATAGTGGGTATAGATCAGTGGGGATATCCCCATTTTCCAATTATGAATCCTAGTTAGCATAACATTAGGTGACCTTTATATTTCCCACTTTCCATTTTTAAGGGATGTTTCTTTATTTCATTTGTATGATGTGGGTTTTAATAAAGGAATTCTAAAAATGATAAAACTTTGATAACCAAGTTGAATTTTGAGGGAGAAATTCATTTTAAGGGGGTAAGATTTAACATCCCATGATTTTATGAAGTGTCTTATTTTAAATTAATTTAAATTATTTTATAGTGTGCATTACAAAAAATTCATAGTTTAGCTTACATTACACACAACACCATTTTTATCTTATATTTCATGCAACATCTAGTTTCTTTGATAACTTGTGTTACACATAAGGACGAGTCTTACCAGAAAACAATATACTATTAATATTATTATTTAACATGATAATTATCACCAAGATATTGGAATGGAAAGAATTAATAATATTAAATAAATTATGAAAATATGGTTTACACATGTTTATAAAATGAATTCATTGGTTACCAATTAATTAAAAATTAAAATACAAACCAATTGAATATAAAGGAATTGTTTTTTTATAAAAAAAACTATTTTCATGCACCCAAAGGTATTTTATATTAATAAATTAAATTAATTAATTTTTTTGAATGATTTTAATTAAATATATATATTATATAATCAATAATGTTTTTACTTTCATCAAATAGATTTGATAGGTATAAGATAAGAACAAATGCAATTTTATGCATATAATGATGCATTTTTCTAAAAACTTGTTTTTCTACCTTTTAATGACACACCTATTTTAAAAGTAATTTTTGACAAATATATAGATTTAATTTGAAAAAATAAACTTCATTTTTTAATTCTCAATGTCAACATTATATTTGGGAGAAATTTTGGGATTTTTTAGAAAATATTGATTTATTAGTAAATAGTGAAAAATACCGTTTTTTGTAAAAAATGTCATTTCTTTTAATAAATTAAGTAATTGAAAAGTATAAATATGTTTTGAATATGTTTTTAAGTAACATAATTTTTATTTATATTTATTTCACTTAATTTATTTTAAATCAAATTTATATTTTTTTTAATATAGGTTTGTTTTTGGGTTTAAAGATGGGTTTTTTTTCTAAAAACTATTTTAAAATACACAATGTTTCAAATTTTTAATTAATTATAATAATACCTAATGGTGAATGTTTTAAATGAAATTTATAGACTATATATTATTAAATTTTAATTTATTTTCATACAATTATTATTTTTAGTCATAGAGTTAATATAGAATCATCTTTATCTAAAATGCACTTTTTTTAAAAACCCGCTATCTCCCCATGACTATGAGATTAATATTAAAATTAATTTTTCCACTTATATGAATTGAATTTAGAAAAATGGATTAAATATTTTGAATCAAAATAATTTATAATTTCTAGTAATTTAGACTTAGTTTTTGACCAAAAATATTAGTGAAAACAATTAAAATTAATTGCAATGCTTAATGTAAAAATGAGTTTACTTAGTGACTAAACTTTAGAATTAAGGGTAAAATGACCTATAAACTTGTCAATAACCCATTTTATGGAAATATTTTATCCATATACCTTCTAGTATCAAGTTGTTTGCAATATTGGATACTTTTGGCAGGTGAAAATGTGTGTTTACCTAACTTTCTTTTGAAAAATACCAAGTGTGTCCTCTACCCCACTTATAAAAGGCCACCACCTCTCCCCCTGTCTTCAAACATTAAAAAAATTATGTAATGACTTTAATTTTAACTAAGTTACATATCATTTGTTTTTGGGTTAAATTTCTTTAAACACCTCTTATGATGTAACCCAAAGGATTCATGCGGGTTATGAGGGTGTTCGGGGCTTGTTTGGAGCCTAAAACCCTGGGTATTTGGAAAAAAGATTGGGTCCTACGGTTAGTAGAAACCATGCCACCAAGACTACATGGTCTCTCCTAACCATGTTAGGTGAGGTAGAGGAGAACTATGGGATGCATTATTTTTTTTAAACTGTGTGACCCCATGCGCATGACCGTGTGCGATTATAGACTTCTTTAGAAGAGGCCATTTGCAAGGTTGGTGCATGGTTTGGCCAAACGTGCGACCAAACCATGTACCCTTGTTTTTTTGGGTGAATTGTCAATTTTTCCTTTAATTAAACTTCAAACCTATTTTACTATCCTCCCTCTTAATTTCCATTGGATAAGCATCTCTCTCTCCTCTCATAAGCCATATTCTCCTACCATCTAGGTTCTTCAATATCTCCTAGATCCAGACACTTATTTGAATGCCATTAGAATAATTGGATAGCTAGAGGTGTGATATAAATTCATATTCATTCTATTCTAAGTTTATATTTCCATATATTATTCTATTTAGGTGAAAGATATTTTCCCTTATTTTTAGGGTTTTGGATCGTTTCTTTGATTTCTTCCAATCTACTTTGAATATGAGGTTGCCATTAGATGAGGAGTCATCAATGACCCTAAGGTAGGTGGTCTAATTATTTTCCACAAAAGTTATGGAGTTTTCATATTTGTTCCATTATTCCACATTCCATACTTTTCCATGTAATGACGTAAAATATATTTCTTTATTATAAATTTTTATACGCACCTTGTTACACTCCTAAGGTTCATTGTTTAGTAATTAGAGGATATCGACCTCAAGCATGGAAACCCCTTGGGTGCACTAGTTTGAATTGTCTCTTTATAATTAATTGATTAAATAATCAGATCACATTATAATAATTTGGCTTGGATTATAAATGGAATTTCTCAATATTAAATGAATTTATATTAAACCAAAGAACCTACTAAGTGTTTGTATTGCCTTATATATGTAATTTCCTTTGTAGGTAATTGCTGAATTGATAATGGAACCTTCTAAGTTCTCCATTGATCCTTGTAAAATGAATTTCCATGTTTTGGTAAGTTAAATGGATTGATTAAATGTAATGGCTTGATTCATGATGGTTTTCATGCTAAAATGAATTAAATTTATTTAATTTAATGAATTATAAAGGGTGGCAAGGCTGCACTGATTCTTTCATGTTTTATTAAATACTTAAATTAAATTGTAATGCCTTGGTTATAATGGTCTTGGAAAATATACTGCATGAGAGGTAATGAATCATGGATATTATTATTATTATGATTACTCCATTAAAATTGGATGTGGTATGATGGATAATGGACTTATTGGTCATAGAGTTTCACTCTCTCTTATATCGAGTGTTTTGCACGACGTATCACACCATTGACACTATTTGGATACTGGGAATGACACACAACGTCCCTTATTTTGAGTGTTGGCATGGAGAAACATCCACCATCTCGATGGGATATCAGGAATGCACCCTTTTTATTGAGCTTATAGGCTCATTTAGACTGATTATGGATGACTGAGTTACGCCCCAGTCCATCCAGAACCTATTATTCCATGTATATGGCTACTTACGTCCGCACCTTCTTAGTCCATATAGGTGGATGTAGTATATAACTATACCAAATATATATATATATATATATTATTACTATATATATAGTTACTAATCAAACACTCATTCTGGCCATGAGCCGAAGCTGGTAGAGCCGCCATGTGTCCTTGAGGAACCTGAGCAGGTTGGTTATTTATTCAACATTGTTGATTATTTATTTATACCTTCACACTATTTAGCTATGATCACTTCTTGGATTATATCTAGATACCGTTGGTGGTGGACTACTGGGATTTTGTCTCAAACCCTACTTGGGCCGCCTTTTGTACCTAATTAGATTACTTATATGTAGGTATGGATAAGGGAAAGTACCATGATACAGATATTTGATATTCTTTACTTATAGATGGATCATATGAGCATAGGACCGAGCATATTCTCAAGATTCTAGTGGAGCATCCTTTGGTTATTTTTGTCTTTTTGTGTAGCATGTTGTATATTCCTATCCCATGTTCCCCTTTTGTACATCAGCATGACATGCATTCATGTAGATGTCACTACCTAGTGAATTTTGATATTATTATTCATTTGTTTAGTTATTTTTTGGTTATGTAGTTTATTATTATTATATCTGTTGTTCGCGCTTCAACTATATTGGGTTACTAGTCTAGTCTTTAGTGTATGTCGTATAGTTCTTCCTCTATTGTCCTCTATTTACTATATCTATTGTGCCAATTCGATATGAGGGTATAGTCTCCCCACCACACCACCTTTATACCCTCACTATTAGTCAGAATCATCAAGTGTATGGGGAGTCACTCTTGAGGCCATGTGACCCACTGCCGTAGGGCCCTAGTTGAGTGGATACCGGGTCAAGATGTTACAAAGTGGTATTAAAGCCTTATTTTTTCCTTTATATTACTTTTTTGGGTATTATATAGGAGAATAGGAGTTAATGGGATTTGGAAATGACCTTATGCCTCGATGCATCTAACTCATGTATGGGGAAAACAAAATTACATGGGATGAAAAATTATAGTTATTGATTATTCCATTTATAGTTGAGATGACTTCACCGTTGGGTGACACACATGTCCTGTGATGTTATTGATATTGTAATTATTGAAATGATATTTATATTACTTTAGACCAATGAAATGAGGGTGTTGCATTACATGCATCACTATAATCACAATATGACTAATATTCCATGAATTTTCCACGCCACATCTACTTTCAGCATGCATTTTCTTATTTCATATTATTAGTTACTTGATTATTGTGTATTGAAATGTGATAACATTTATTCGCAGGACTGAGAAAATATGATTGAAACTTAAAGTGCATGCCTTATCCTTTTAATGATTTCCTACACAGGTTAAAGAAGACACCTTAAGAAGTTAGTTATGGAATGTTGATACAATGACCATTGATCGCATGGGATGGAATGCATTATGATATGGATTAAGTGGACACCATATTTTGGTTCATGAAAAGTATGGATCCTTATGGATTATAAATGGTGATCACTATGACAAAATTACCTTATAATGGAAATTGTTTTATATTCGGTAGTAGTTTAAAGCGCCACTAGATGGTCCTGCGATGGTTTCAGAAAACCACCACTAAAATTGGTGTTGGAAATCAACATATGGCGGTTCCTTCCATTTAGTGGAGGTTTCTATAAAGTGTTGTAGAAATCGTATTTCATTGTGGTTTTTTTAGTTTTAGTGGCAATTGTTTCTTTAAAAAAATAACTGCAATCTATTGGTGGTTAAAATCGTCACTATAGTCTGAACCTTTTACCAAAAAAACTACCACTAATATAGATAAAACCACCGCTAAGTAAAGTTTTATCATATTTAGTGGTGGTTTTAACCACCGCCCTAAAAAAATAACATAATATAGCAATGGTTTAAACTGCCATAAAAAACTTTATCTAGTAGTGGTTTAAACCACTGCTATATCATGAATGACAAAAAACAAGCTATAGGTTCTACAGCCCTAGAACCTATAGCCAGAACAACACAACAATAACACTGAATGAAACCATGGTATTACTAAAACAATGAAGATAGAACTAAGGGGAGGTGACTCAAAAATTTTATGATAAAAATTAAAATGAATGGAATCATGGTGTTACTGAAATAATAACGACATAAGGATTCAGAATAGAACACCTTTTTGAGGATCATGGTGAAATCCCCCTAACAATTCCCCCTTAAAACATAGTGAACTATCTTAATTTCAATATAAATAAGGAAGGTCATGTTATAATGACTCCCACCATGCCACCACAATCGAATTCCAAGAATCATTTTTTTAGATCAGGTTATCTACCTTATTCATGATCCACCCAAAACAACAACCACAAACAACCCCAAAGGTTCATGAAATTTCACACAAGACCAAGAAAACACAACTTATGAATCATATGTAATTACTATGTTCATGATGCAACAAACTTCATATTACCAAACATAAGGGAACCCAACAATCATATCTTAACCCCCATTCCATAATTTAACTCCTCACGCCATAAATAATTTACCACTAGTTAAACAGAACAACATCAACAACCAATGACCTAATACTCACACCAAAATATCTCATTATATGTAATAGACTTATTGGCCATGGATAAACACACTCGATCATGGCGTGATAAAATTTCTCAATTGGTATTTTAGATAGAACCGATACCTTCTCCATCACTCTTGTAAATACCCAAATTTTACATGTAATTTTTTTAATTATATGGAATTATTAAGAGTCTGCAAAAATTGAAGGCGTGTGATTTTGAGGCCCAGTGTGTCCTAAATGAATTTATGAACTTTTTTTAAGGTACGTTCAGTAAATGCGTGAGGGGCATTTTATAACTTTTGAACCAGTGCTCGGATTAAAAATATGAGGGCACCATTGAATCCGTAGCGCCAGGATTATCTTAAGAGAGACTTCACTTCGACCACAGTAGGTCTGGAGAAAAAGGTAAATTTTGGGACTTTTTAAAAGAATAAACAAAATAACTTTGTTATTTTGTTTCCCTAATTTTTTCCTCCAACAGACAAGCGGAAACCTGGGACCAGTGACGTGTCAAGACAATAAATTGCTTGACCTTTCAATCCTAAGTAACATCACCTTTGGGGAATTAGGAAGGTTCTTAATTAATGAGCCCCCATTAAATCCCACGAGTGTTAGACACACTCCCCCTCTCTTATTTATATGGAGCTTGGGGGGAGGAATCGACACTGCTTCACCAAGTAATGAAGTGCTGACAAAGTGATGAGACGCCAAGCCCTTGGAGGATGGAGCCGGTTCCGGTAATTGGTGATGAGTGACACTGAAACCTCGAACTGAAGATCAATGATTGCATGATGTCATTGGGGGTTAGTTGTGGGGGACGACGAACACTGACCCACTTCCTCAATCGCAGGTGTTTCTCCATCATTCTTGAGATAAGGTTTACTTTTGGTTTTAATTCAAGAGTTGTTGAATCCTATTTCTAACCTCGTGTGGATTTCAAGCTAATTTAGAGGGGATGGGATTAACAAACTTAGATCAGACCCCCCGCTACCTTACTACCCTTTTGTTCCCCATGGAAGACCGCTGGCGCAACGGTACCGAAAACCGGCACCGACAGGGACTAAGGTGGTGGCTAGCACTGGCTGGTCGTGAGGGAGGAGGTGGCTCACCCATGCCGTTAGAGGAACCGGTCGTAGCTCTTCATCCATGTCGGTCAAAGGAGGCAGCACGCCTACGCCGCCGGAGGAACCGGCCATGGCTCGTCAGCCGCAGAGGTCGGAGGAAGCAGTTAGCTGTGGAAAAAGTGGGTGGCGTGACCAGCGCGCCACTGGAGGATGTGGGTCATGAATCATCAGTCATGGAAGACTGAGGGAGTAAGCTGAAACACCGGCCAGCCGCGGGTGGGAAAGCGGCGTGCTGTCACGTGCCACTAAAGATGGTAGCCGGTATTGGCCAGCCTCGACGAGAGGTTGGACCCGCTCCAACGAGTCCCACGTGCCACCTGGCGGTGCCCCATGGCGTCGTTGTTGCAGATGAAACTGAATAGCCATCACGACCATTCAGAAAAACCAGGGTTCACTCCCCCGGTGGCGGCTAGGGCAGACCCCACTGCGGGATGGACCAGAGGGCCGTGCCCCCTTGCGGTCTGGGCCACCCCCTTACGGTCCGGGCCGCCCCCTTGTGGGCCAGGCCGCCCCCTTACGGGACTGGCCGCCCACTTGCGGGTGGGGCCGGACCGCGACCTAGCAAACGGAGCCCAGCCGGGACAGACCTGGACCAGTTCGGGTTGACCCGAATAGGGTCGGGTCGGTCCGTCCTGGTCAGACCAGACTCGGGCCCCACCGGACCCAGAAACACTTAAAGGGCCATATCTTGAGAACCAGACATCCGTTTGACAAACCGTCTATGGAGTTGGGATCCTTAGATCGAGAAGGTCCTTTTGGTATACTCCAATTGAGTTTTGGAGAAAGTTGGACTATGGCTAGGTTGGAATGAACCCAAATCCAACCTGGCCCTCAGAACTAAAACGCACATAACTCACAGACCGGGCGTCCGATTGATGCACCGTCTATTGCATTGGAACCCTTAAAACATGAAGGTACTTTGGGTTACTTCCTTTTGGAGCTTAGTGGTGATCGAGGTATGATCGATATCTCGAGGGGCTGATTCTATGGAACTTGAGCGCTCCAGGTGCGAGGAATCTTGTGGCGTGCTGAAACGTGAAGAAAGAAGATCGATCCTATGTGGGTTAGCATCTATCGATCTTGTGTGGGTCAGCTTCTATTAGATCTTGTGTGGGTCAGCGCTCAGTGATCCTATGTGGGTCAGCGCATACCGATCCTGTGTGGGTCATATCCTGTGTGGGTCAGTGGGGGTTAGTACCTATCGATCCTGTGTGGGTCAGCAATAATGCTTCTTAACAGAATAAGATGATCTAACCTTACGAGTAATCATCTGTACTTATATACTTAAGTTATACCTGATTGTGAGCTTATTCTTTTCTCCTTCATAGTGTTATCTTTTTTGTGTTATCTTCTTGGTGTTAACTATGTTGTACTTTTATCTTCGTGGTGTTACATGTGTGGTACTTCTATCTTTGTGGTGTTACCTGTGTGGTACCTCTATCTTCGTGCTGTTACCTGTGTTGTACTTCTACCTTCATGGTGTTTTCTTAGTGGTGTTACCTATGTGGTGCTTCTACCTTTGTGGTGTTTTCTTCGTGGTGTTACCTGTGTGGTACTTCTATCTCTGTGGTGTTACCTATGTGGTATTTATACCTTTGTGGTTTTACATTTTTGGTATTCTTCCCTCATGTATGACATGAGTATATCTTGATAACCTAGATATATGTATGGGCATATACCTAAGTAGATTTGAAGTCTTGATTTGTGGTATTTTCCTTTGTGGAACTTCGGGAGACCTACATGGGTCTCAGGGTCCCTACTGATTATCGTTATACTCACCCCTGTATGGGATACACTTGCACCTTGTTGTATCTTGTTCAGACGACGAATAACATTGATCGAGGCTAAGGGGGCCAGGACTAGACGGTACTCAGAGGTGGACCATTTGGCGTGACGTGACGTAGGGACTACTGATCGTGAGTTGTACCTACCCTTCAGGTAGGATCCTTGGTGGATGATCCAAGAGTTTTTTTTCACTTTTTAGTTGTATTTTTACTTTCATTTTTACTTGTACTTTTCATTTAGGCTTGTATTCCATCCCCTTTACTTTCAATACATTTTTACTACAGTTGTTTACTTCATGGTTGCTTATTTTTTTGTGTTCTTAGACTATGTGTCTATACAGGTTAAAAAGGCAATACCTTACCATATTAGGGATATGCCTTTCTAGTGCTAGTCGCCAGCCCCTGGCCTATGGAAGGTGAGCTTGAGGTAGTCATGACATGGGCCCCGAGGGACGGGTCATGACTAAGTGGTATCAGAGGAGTCGGTTCTATCAAGGAACTATGACTCTGATATTTTCTATGTGGAAATAGTGTTAAGTGTTATGAGTGTGGTTTTTAGTTTGGGGAATTTAGTGTTGGTGCGGCGGCCGACATATCCATACACCAGGACCCTGACTTCTGATTTCTGAATTTGTGCAAGAAAACACTGATTGCGTGTTTTTTGAAAAGTTTTTCTTGTGATCTCTTTGAGTCATCTCACCAGGTATAACTTATTGACCGTGGCACACCTATCTTCTTTCAGAATTCCTCCACATAGATAGCCATCCAGGATTCCTGAGAGAGTACGCGATGACGGCCCACCGAGTGATGAGGCCTCGGTGTAGGGACCTCTTATAGCATTAGCACCTTCGGGTGGTGTACCAATAGCACCACTACTTGTTGAGAAGACATTTCCACCAGCCCCACCAGCAGAGGGTGCACACCGACTGAGCACATTGCAAGAGTTTCAGTGGTAGAGGCCTCTGAGGTTCCAAGGTGAGATGGATCCACATGCAGTTGAGGACTGGATAGAGGATGTGGCCAAAGTTTTCTACTTAGTTGGGACACTGAATGACCTTATGGTGATCCTAGTAGCCAGTATTTTTTAGGAAGCTGTAGGGAGATGGTGGAGCTTGAAGCTCAAGATACACGATGATGTGACCCTCATCTGGGAAAAAATAGAGATCCTTTTCAGGGAAGAGTTCATCCCAACGACCTTACACTCTATGTGTATACATGAGTTGCTGCACTTACACCAGGGAAGCATGATTGTGACCTAGTACTCGGCGAGGTTTACCGGTCTCTCCCGCTACTCCACTGACATGGTAAGAGACCCTTTCTTCAGGGCCCAGACCTTTGAGCAGGGTCTCCAATGAGAGATCAGATCATTGATGATATCGCTCAGCATTCTGACGTAGGTTGGGGTGCTAGAGGAAGCACTTTTGGTGGAGAGCTTCATATCTGAGCAGGTACCAATGAAAAGAGCCACCACCAGATGTCTGGTAGTAGAGTCATATATAGCAGGAATTAGATGAATTATGCAGGGGCTCAAGTGTGCCAGGACTTCTTGTGGGAGACCTTAGGATATAGGGTCGGTGGTATGAGGATCACGGGACAGAGGAGGACAACTGAGGAGCAGGAAGTGCTACTCGTGCAGCAGGCAGGGTCACATGGCTCGTGAATGCCCAACCCACTGTACGGACGAAGAATAGACGGTCAAGGGATCACCAAGGAATAGGTAGAGATTTGATTGGGGAGGTCCACAGGCAGTAGGCGGACGTGGCAGAGGAGTTAGACATGTAGTAGGTGGTGGGCGGCGATTCGAGTTCCTACCACCACCACCTCCAGGTGGTCCACCCCGACCACACAGAGTAGGTGGACAGGGACGAGCTCGAATCCAGGCAGTTGAGGGCTAAGACCATGGTGCTCTAAAGATGATTAGAGGTACGATATGTGTCTACTCCACCTTAGCTACAGTACTTATAGACATACGTGTTAGTCACTCTTTTATTGCCACAAACCTTGTTCGGAGCTCGGAATTCCGGTGGAGCCATTGGCTCGATCCTTACAGCTAGAGACTCCTACAGGAGGGGATTCAACGATTACACACTAGTGCCAGTAGTTTGAGCTTACTCTAGGAGGCGAGATCTTAGGCTGGGATCTTCTAGTAGCAGCGTCAAGGCCTTACGACATCATCTTGGGTATGGACTAGTTATCCACAGTCCATGCCCAGATTGAATGTATTAGGCAAAAGTGTGGGTTGTCTGTGAGGATGGGAATAAGTTTTCCTTAACTGGAAAGAAGGGAACCTTTGCAGCATAGGATGGACTTACCCAGAGGAGGGTGCAGCCGATCACACATCAGTTGGCTAGCCTTACCCACAGGGTAGTTGATATTGAGAGTCTGAGCTATCCTGTAGTGGGGGACCAGTACACTGATGTCTTTCTTAGTGATGTTCCGGGACTAACTTCATACAGAGTGGTAGATTTTACATCGACCTGTACCATGGGTTTACATTGATATCTACACTAGCATATCGAATAGATCCCATGGATCTTCGTGAGTTATGGGTACAGTTGGAGGACTTGTAGAAAAAAGGGGTTCATAAGGCCCAACATTGCTCTATGGGCAACCCCAATTTTGTTCGCCAAGAAGGCAACTGGGAGTTTGTGACTCTGTGTGGACTACCGATTCCTGAACTAGGTGACCGTGAAGAACAAGTATCCACTTCCGAGGATTGATGATCTTTTCGATTAGCTGAAGGGGTCATGTTGGTTTTCGAAGATAGACCTCAAATCAAGCTATCATCAGCTCAGGGTATGAGAAGAGGATGTGTAGAAGATGACCTTCAGTTGTTGGTATGGCCACTATGAGTTCTTGGTTATTCCATTTGGTGTAACCAATGCCCCAGTAGTGTTAATGGGACTCATGAACAAGATCTTTCAGGCATACCTCGATCGCTTTGTGGTGGTATTCATCGATGACATCTTGATATACTCAGAAACGGAGGAAGAGCATGCCTATCATCTGTAGAGAGTTCTGGATACAATCTGAGAGCATGAACTTTATGGCAAGCTCTCGAAGTTCTAGTTCTGGATATGAGAGGTCCACTTTTTGGGACACATTATCTCAGAGTTTGGAGTTGCAGTGGATCTAGAGAAGATAGGGGATGTACTTTCTTGGGATCCACACATGAGTGTAACCGAGGTGTGAATTTTCCTGGGGTTGGATGGATACTACCAGAGATTCGTGCCTGACTTTTCTAGAGTTGCGGAACCTTTGTCAGCATTGAAGAAGAAGGGACAACCCTTCGTAATAAAGGATAGATGCCAGCATATTTTTCAGAAGATGAGGAAGAGAATGATGAGTGCCCCTATTTTGAGGCTACCAGAAGAGGCCGTCGGGTATGTAGTCTACTATGAAACATCAGGGACCGGACTTGGGTGTATCCTGATGCAGGAGTGAGTAGTGATCGCCTACGACTAACGACAGCTGAGACATAATGAGTAGAACTACGCCACCCATGACCTGGAGTAGCAGTAGTGGTCGTTACCTTGATGATTTGGCAACATTACTTGATGGGAGAACATTTTACAGTCTACTCTGATCAAAAGAGTATCATGTATATCTTCTCTCAGAAGGACCTGAACCTGAGGCATTGACAATGGCCAAAGTTCTTCTAAGACTATGAATTTGAGATAGTCTATAATCCTGGGAAGGGGAACGTAGTGGCAGACGCACTCAACAAGAGGTCTGGTTTACAGTTGCTGAGTGAGGCGACAAAGCAGCTAGCCACGATGCAGATATCCTTTGTGGATAGAGATGGAGAATCTTACCTCTAGACTATTACTGTCACTTCCCCACTCCTTCAGCGAGTTTTGGAGGCACAACTTGGGGACATTGACTGTGAGGCTCGATGTACTCAGATATCCTTAGGAAAAGTACATGATGTATTTTCTGAAGGTGGGGAGCACGTCATCCTCTTCATAGGATGTACCATGGTACCGGTGGCGGTATGGGAGGAGGTGTTTAAAGAGTTCCATAAATCCCCTCTGGTAGTAAATCCTGGTGTGGCGAAGATGTACCAGGACCTCCAGCATCAGCACTGGTGGTCGGGGATGAAGAAAGCAGTGTCAGAGTTTGTTTCTTGATGCCTCACTTGTTAGCAAGTGAAGGCCAAGCATTAGGTTCCAGCAGGCTTAACACAACCACTAAAGGTGAAAGAGTGGAAGTGGGATGGAATCTCTATGTAATTTGTGACAGGGCTTCCACATATGTCTAGGGGACATGATTCCATCTAGGTGATCATTGACCGACTCACCAATTCATCCCACTTTCTACCTATCTGAGAGTAGGGATCAGTAGAGGGCTTGGGACGCCTCTATGTATAAGAGATTGGGTGACTTCATGGGGTTCCATCAACAATCATCTCTGACCATGACATACGTTTAACATCCCGGTTGTGGAAGGGATTATAGGAGGCGTTCGAGATTCATCTACGTTTGAGAACCTCCTTTCATCCTCATATGGATGGTCAGATTGAGTGGACCATACAGACATTGGAGGACATACTTCATGATTGCGTCCAAGATTTTGGATGTAGTTGGGAGGATCACTTGACCTTGGTGGAGTTCAAATACAACAACATTTATCACTCCACCATTGGTATGGCTCCATTTGATTCCTTGTACGGATGACCATGCAGATCACCTCTATGTTGGACAGACCCTGGGGAGTCAACACTTATGGGTCCAGAGTTGGTACAGGCTACCCCTAAGAAGTTTTAGATCATATAGAAGTGGATGAAGACTAAACAAAGCAGAAAAAACTCTTATCCTGATAGGAGGTCAAGACCTTTGGAGTTCCAGGAGGGGGACCACGTATTCTTACGAGTCTCCCCTCGAGGAGGACTACAGAGATTTGGATGAGGCGGAAAACTCCCACTGAGATTTATCATACCATTTCTAATAATTTGGAGGATTGGTGAGGTAGAATACCACTTGGAACTACCACTATAGTTGGATAGGGTGCATGATGTCTTCTACATATCCCAGCTGAGGAGATACGTGCACGAACCATCTCACGTCATTGACCATGATGAGCTGGACTTTGATGATGGGGAAACATTTACGGAGGTTCCAGTTGAGATTGAGGATCGACAAGAGTGGGTCCTTCGTGGGCGGTCAATACCTCTGGTGCATGTTTGCTGGCATCACGAGAACTTCTAGGAGAGCACATGGGAATGGGAGGCTCAAATTCGTGATTAGTACCCCCCAATTGTTTTCTTAGTCTATGCTGTGGATTTTGGGGATGAAAAGCCCTAAGGTGGGTAGAATGTAATGAATGAGATCTCCATGTATTTTTTTAATTATATGGAACTATTACGAGTCTGCGAAAATTGACGGTGTATGATTCTGAGGAACAATGTGTCCGAAATGAATTTCTGAACTTTTTTAAGGTACATTCAGTAAACACGCGAGTGTCATTTTCTAAATTTTGAACCGGTTCTTGAATTAAAAATACGAGGGCACCGTTGAATCCGCAGTGTCGGTATTTGCTTAAGGGAGACTTCAATTTGACCACAGTAGGTCTAGAGAAAAAGTAAATTTTGGAACTTTTTAAAATAATAAACAAAATAACTTTGTTATTTTGTTTCCTTTCTTTTTCCTCCAATGAACAAGCGACAACATGGGGCCAATGACATGTCAAGCCAATAAATGGCTTGACCTTTCAATAATAAGTAACAATTCCATTGGGGAATTAGGAACGTTCCTAATTAATGATCCCCCATTAAATCCCATGAGTGTTAGACACCCTCCCCCTCTCCTATTTATATGGATTTTGGGGGGAGGAATCAGTATTGCTTCACCAAGAAACATAGTGATGACAAAGTGTCGAGACACCAAAACCTTGGAGGATGGAGCTGGTTCTGGAAAGCGGCGATGAGCGACACCGAAACCCCAAACTGAATATCGATGATCGAGTGACGTCATTGGAGGATAGTTGCGGGGGATGACGAACACCGACCCACTTCCTCAATCGTGAGCGTTTCTCCATCGTTCTTGAGGTAGGGTTTACTTTTGGTTTTAATTAAAGATTTGTAGAATCCTTTTTCCTCCCTCATGTTATTTTCAAGATAATGTGGAGGGCATGAGCCTAATGAACCCATCCTGGACCCTCCGCTACCTTGCTGGCCTTTCGTTCTCTATGGAAGACTGCTAGCACGGTGGTACCTGCAATCGACACCATGAGGGACTAAGGCCATAGCCGGCACCGGTGGACCACGAGGGAGGAGGCGGCGCACCCGTGCCACTGGAGAAACCGTCCGCAGCTCGTCAGCCACATCGGTCAGAGGAGGCAGCGCACCCACACCGCCGAAGGAACCGACTACAGCTCATTAGCCAAGACGGTCAGAGGAAGCGACCAACACACCAGCCAGCCATGGAAGAAGAGGGTGGCATGACCAGTGCGCCGCCAGAGGATGCGGGCTGCGATGGACCGAGGGAGGTGGCCAACACACTGGATGACCGCGGGTGGCAGAGTGGTGCGCTATCACGTACCACTGGAGATGGCGACTGACATTGGATGGCCATGATGGGAGGTAGGACCCGCTCCAGGGGTCCCGCATGCCACCTGGCGGCGCCACATGGCACTGCGGCTGTAGACGAAACCAAACGGTCCTCGCGGCCGTTAGGGAAAATAGGGGGTCACTCCCCTAATGGTGGCTAGGGAAAACCCCACTGCGGGCCGGAATGGCGGGCCACACCCCCTTGCTGGTCGGGCCACCCCCATGCATGCTGGGCAGCCGCCTTGCGAGCCGAGTGGCCCCCTTGTGGGCCGGGTGGCCCCCTTTGAGGCTGGGCCAGACCGCGGCCCAACGGGCCGAGCCCACCATGGCCCCATCCAGCCGGGTTGTACCTAGACCGGTTTGTGTTGACCTGAACCGGGTCGAGTCGGTTTGACTGGGTCAGACCGGACCAGGGCCCAACCGGACCCAGAAACACTTAAAGGGCCATATCTTGAGAACTGGAAGTATGTTTGATGAATCGTCTACAGCGTTGGGATCCTTGGATTGAGAAAGTCCTTTTGGTATAATCCACTTGAGGTTTAGAGAAAGTTGGAGCATGGCCAGGTTGGATCGAACCTAAATCCAACTGGGCCCTCAGAACTAAAACGCTTATAACTCACAGACCAGGTGTCTGATTGACGCACCGTCTATCGCATTGGAACCCTTACGACATGGAATTCTTTTGGGTTACTCATTTGTGGAGATTATTGGTGGTCTAGGTATGACTGATATCTCAAGGGGAAGATTCTACGGAACTCGAGCTTATCGGGTACGAGGAATCATGTGGCAGGTTGTAATGTGAAGAAAGAACATTGATCCTGTGTAGGTTAATATCTATCAATCCTCTATGGGTAAACTTCTATTATATCCTTTGTGGGTCATCACTCAATGGTCTTGTGCAGGTTAGTGCATACCAATCCTGTATGGGTTAGATCTGGTGTGGGTTAGCAGGGGTTAGTACATATCGGTCCTCTGTGGGTCAGCAGTAGTGCTTCTTAACAGAATAAGATGATCTAGCCTTATGACTAATCATCCATACTTATGTACTTAAGTTATACCTGATTATGAGTTATGTCTATTCACCTTCATGGTGTTATATTTGTGGTGTTATCTTCATGGTGTAAACTATGTGGTACTTTTATCTTCGTAGTGTTACCTATGTGGCATTTCTATCTTCGGGGTGTTACCTGTGTGGTACTTCTTCCTTCGTGGTGTTGTCTTAGTGGTGTTACCTATGTGGTACTTCTACCTTTATGGTGTTGTCTTTGTGGTGTTACTTGTGTGGTACTTCTATCTCAGTGGTTTTACCTATGTCGTATTTCTACCTCTGTGGTGTTACATATGTGGTATTCTTCCCTCATATATGATTTGAGTATATCTTGATAACTTAGGTATATTTATGGGGATATACCTAAGTAGAGTTGAAATCTTACTTTGTGGTATTTTCCTTTGTGGAACTCTGGGAGACCTACGGGGGTCTCGGGGTCCCTACTGAGTATCATTATACTCACCCATGCACGGGCTATGCCCGCACCTTGTTGTGTCTTGTGCAGACAACAGACAATGTTGATCGAGGCTGAGGGAGCCAGGATTAGATGGTAATCAGAGGTGGACCATTTGGCGTGATGTGATATAGGGACTACTAATCATGAGCTGTACCTACCCCTTAGGTAGGATCCTCAGTGGATGATTCAGGAGTTGTTTTTCACTTTTCACTTGTATTTGTACTTTTATTTGTACTTTTACTTTTCAGTTGGGATTATATTTCAGTCCCTTTACTTTCAGCATAATTTTACTACAGTAGTTTATTTCATGGTTGCTTATTGTTGTGTTCTTGGACTATGTGTATGTACCGGTTAAAAAGGAAATTCCTTCCCGTTTTAGGGATATGCCTTTCTAGTTCTAGTCTCCATCCCCTAGCCTATAGAAGGCGGACTTGGGGTATTCATGGCACGAGCCCCGAGGGACGGGATGTGACAACTCTCCCACCAAACTTCCTCCCATGACCCCCAACACCCAAAATAGAAAAAATAAAGGTTTTAGAAATAATTATTTAGTAAATTAGATACCTATAAAATGATTTTATTCCACTATAATAAAAGAATACCAAATAATGAATTTCTAAAGATTAACCACTATAGGGAAATGCCACTCAAACACAATGAACTCACCTCCAACACTCTCAAGTAAAGGATCAAATTCAATACCACTTCTTCCAATCAAGAAAACATCTAGCAATATTACTGCCATGGGGATACCTCTGAAATATGGACCACTCCTTAGAGAGAAACCAAAGCATTTCTAATAACCCATCAAAGAACCGAAAGCATACTAAACCCTAGGAAATTTGTATCAATGATTCCCTACTATTTTATAATGAAAATAATAATAATAATCAACTCACTGATTTTAAGATAGCTAAAACTACCCAACCCAAAGCATAGATCCTTGCTCGAACTCTAAGTGATTGTCTCACCCTACACTTCCACAAACATTGTGACTCATAACTTAGGGAATTCATCCTGACCTCCTATTAGATATTTTTAGTTTTCTTTATATAGTCATCAACTTGTACAAGGAAAATAAAATACTTCCTAAATAATTCAAAAAACACAACCCATGTAATTTCATTTGTGTTTCCTTGATTCATTATCCACCACTTGAAGTTGAATACTCTGACAATTCAACATCAAAACATAAGGTTAGTAAATATCTCATGAATTATAAAAACATCACATAGGACATTATATCATACAAGAAAACACATTAATTATCAAAACATGTCCCTTATATTAACCCATATTTATAATACTTTGTTTCCACATCATCATTCAACAAACCATCCACTAGAACATATTTCAACAAGATATCCATTCCTCCTCACTAATGATATCTACTGCATGATATCATATCATAATTATACTAAATAATAAATAATGATATAATTATAATTCATTTCACATAGCTTTACTTTATAATAATAAATCAATAACCACAGTAACCAAACATGCAGTTTAAGGGAAACATATCATTAACAAGGTATACCAATACATAACCATTAAGGAAATTTTCATCAATCCAACACAGTATTATACAATAATTAAATTAAACATTTCATAGGGGAACTCATAAAATATTTATATTCAATTTATCATATTTTAAAATAATTACAATACTTGTATCACATTTATTAACATAAAATATTGTTTTTTAATTCATCACATAATTACAATAGAATTACTTCATGCTTCACTTCAATAATTCATACTTAAATTTAAAACCTATCATTCATAATAAATCACATATAAAATTCAATTAATGTTGTAAAAACTTTAAAACATCATGATTAAAATGGAATAAATATAATTTAATATAATTTATAATACTTTCATAATAAAAAGAATTTAATATAATTCTAACATTATCTTTAGTAAAATGAAGTCATATTGACACTGTAATTTGATTTGATTTTATTTTTAAACTATTTGTTCGAATTAACACGTGATTTGAAATAAAAAACTTTTGAATAAAAATCTTATTGCTAGGATATTTATTTTTTTAAATATTTCATTTTTCCAGTAATAAATCATCAATATAATTATTTGTTGTAATAATTTTTGGAAATCTATTTTACATACATGGAAATAATGATATTATAACATGATTTTCTATTAACACAACATTAAGGAATCATATTAAAAAACTATTAATAATAATCCAGTGAAAGCAATACATTTAATTTCTAATATGCTATTTTAAATTTATAGGTTTGTTAATTTACATACATTAAACACAAATTTTAAATCAAAATAAGTAATTTTATGTAAATAAAATAAATCATCATATTATGTCATGAATTATTAATAAAATAAGTTTAATGTAACATAAATAAATTAGTTATAATGTATCAATAATTATTAAGAAAATATTATAATAAAGAATATACTATAAATATATTTGTTACCATAATAAACAAAATAAAAAAGAACAATTTAAAATTTTAACTTAAATATAATCCTATGATAATGATAAATTAACCTTTATTAAAATTTTACAATGGAATTGATTCATTTTAACCTAATCATGATCAGTTGGGTGTCAAAGTCTATGCATTGAATCATAGAGGGCCACCTAATACATGGTTCTTGGATAGTAAGGCACCATGAAAAACAAGTGGGAAATAGTATAATATAATAGTCAGATCAACCTATATGTAAAAGAGAGATAAGAAAATAAACATCATATAGGATCATAAAGAAATTTAAATATCTACAACCAGTTGAAACACAACATGTAGAAACATAGTTATACAATACATACATTCGACACCCGTTGTCCCCATCCCATCTAAAATATAAGGAAAATATAAAAAATACCCACATTGGATGTACTGATACATGAAAAAACCCTCTCCACTAATAATTTCCCTATGATGAACTCTTCTTGTCACCCTCTCTATCTCCATATCTACTTACTGCTACCGACACCTATTAGATAATTATATTGAAAATTTAAATAATGTTTTATATTTATATTTAAACTTAAAATCAATAAATGTTTGTGAACTAAATGATTTTTAAGTTTTGTGATTTACCTTCTCACCACCAGTCATCAGTTTCAGTCCCCATTTTCCTGCCAAAGACCTTAGATGGTAATGGTCCCAAACCCATCCCACACACTCGACCAAGATGCCCCTTCCCAAGGACTTTACAAACCTGGTCATCTTGGGAGACTGAGTTGGACTATGTTGGATTGACATTCCATAGTTCTTTATTTTTACCTATAAATAAAATATCATTCATATTAGAAGCAATATATATATTAACATAGTTACAACTAATAATAAGTTATTATAATTAAAAATGAATTCATACCTCAACTTCTTTGTTAGACTCATTAACAAAACTCTCATCATATTTTTTATGAACATTGAAGCACACTTATGTTTGGGATGCATGATGGCCTAAACTCTATGACTTCATTAAAAAAAGATAAATCAACAAATTAATATATTAAATAGATATCAATTTTTAATAAATATTTAAACTAATGAAAATATTACCAGAGTTGATGGGCTACTAGAAAAACTCTTTGACTCCGCAGTGTGAGTATAAAACTTTCTCCTTGGCATTACTATCATTTAATTAAATAAAATTAAGTTCAAAACATATATTTCAAAAAATTCATGCCGAAAAAAATAGAAAGGATAACATATGAACAATAATAAAAAAATATATGCATAAAAATGATAATTAATGACTGCGAAAATGACATAAGTGATTGATAAATGAATGGATAACTACACATACAATCATTTTCTTCTTCAATCATATCAGTTTCCTGCTCTATAATTACTTCATCTACTTAATCCACTCTTGAAAGACTAATATTTTCAATATCATGATGGAAAAATATGTCTGCTTCTTACTGTTGATGTGATTCAATGTTAGAGGTCAAATATTCCACTTTATCAACCATATCATACAAGTCTCTTTATTTTACGCGAGAAACTAAACTCCACCATTCATCTATGGTATCTTTCAGATAATATAATTTTTTTATTGCGATTATAAGATATATGGATCATGAAACTCATGGTCACCAACATACATCAAGCGAGAGAAGTTCACAAAAGTAAATTGAAAATAATATTTTTTAACACCCCTGTTAATATCCACCCAAATTAATTTGAATAAAACAACTAAAAAATGATTGTGGTAGTTTATTTTGACAATATCAGTCAAATTTCCATAGTATTCCACTTCAAAAAATGTAAATATTCCAATATTATATGTTTTAAAACCCTCTTTCTGATCAACATTATGAAATCCAATGTGACTCACATTGTAAGCGTCGAACTTTCTAGCTTCTTTAGGGGACCTCGAGCAAGAAACATCGAATCTTATAAAAACTATTCTCATGTACCATTATTCATGATTTGAAAAAAGTAATATAAATTATTATATTTAAAAAATACATGTGTCAACTTAATATCTGTATTGATTGCAATATTTATGAACTTACACGTCATGCAAACTATTCTACAAGCTCTTTATTAACAGCTTTTGTTATATCGTTCTCATTTCATGTTCATCCTATAATTCTTATCTCTGTTTGTATCCCCAAATTTTCAATAAATAGATATGAAATTTCACTGTTAAGAATCAAATATCTATATACCTGTAATAATTCCATTTCTGTCAATGTAACATTTGAGCTCCTCCCAACTGATCAACCAATAATAGGAATGATTTTTGAATTATCACGTATTTCAGATCGATTCAATGTGTCTTCAACACGTACAACTTGATTGAATCTTATCTCAATGTCATCCAAGTATCTAGAACAAAATATAATACACTCATCTTCCAAATAGCCTTCAAAAATTGAGCCTTCAGGTTGAACTTTTTTTTACATAAGATTTCAAATGCCCAAGATATCTATTAAATAAAATAAAAAAATATAATTATGTATTTAATTAATTTAAAATAATTGTTTATTGAAATGAAAAACATATAAATAAATCATATCTCAATTGTATACATCCATCGATAATGTACGGGACCTCCTAATTTAGCTTCCTCAACCAAATGCACAGTTAGATGCATCATGATAGTAAAAAACAAAAGAGTAAAGATCATCTCCATTGCACAAAGTGTTAATAAAAATCTCTCCTTAAGGTTTTCAAGATGAAATGGATGTAGAGTTTTCTCACATAATTTTCTGAAAAATGTGAAGAATTGGAGTATAATAGTAGTAACCTTTTCAGGTAATTATGTATGAAATGCTAATAAAAGTAACTAATGTAACAAAATATGTGAATCGTGGCTTTTCAATCCATGAAACCTATGATGATTTAAGTCAAAACACCTTGAGATGTTACTTGAATACCCATAAGATACCTTCACATGTTTTTAAATTTGAAGGAATGTATCTTTATCCCTATTTTTCATTGCAAAAATTGCTAGAGCATACCTTCCATTCTCATATGGCCAGAGATCACACTTTATGTTCATTGCTTGTAATTATTTTAGAGCATTGAGATGATCCTTCGACTTTGCATGTTCATTAATCAATATGAAGATCAAATTATCACAAACATTCTTATCAATATGCATCACATCAAGATTATTCCGCAACAAATTAAATTCCCAATACGGAAGTTTGAAGAATATACTACTTTTTCTTCCATTTTTGTGTTCTGATTTAACTTGATGATGCAATTCAAACTCATTTCCCACTATAATTAAAATGAAGAACCTCCACAAATTATATTTCAACATTTCCAAGTTTTTACAATATTTCAGAACCTGTTAACAACTTTTGAGGTGGTCTATGATTAATGAAACCATTGAATTTTGACTTGTTCATCTGAAATCTATGAGATGTATTGAGAAATATTCTAGGACACAAGAATCACTATTTTCTACTATAAGGTATCTGATTTTGTTAATATTTTAATGTCTTATTATATACTCCCTTTATTGAATTTATATGTAATGTGCATAGTTTGTGTGAAATATTAATGTTTTAATACTAAGTATAATTTTTGAGCATTTTTAGAAGTAGTCCAATTGAGTCAGTTTACTATTTTATTTATAAATCTCACCATAATGATCCAAATTGTGTGGTTATTGTTTTTTAGGATTCATAATTCAATATACAACATTTCATTAGAAGGGATGATGGGCCAATTCTGCCATTTGAAGGATCACATGTACCACACAAGATGACCTACAGAAACTGTGAAGAAACTATACTGGTCATGAAGATTGAATTAATGGGCTCAATATAGAAGTTAAAATTTCTTCATTCTCCTCAAACATTCTGGGGACAATGTAATTAGTCTTTGATAAAAATTTCAAACCCCAAATCTAATATAAAGGGGCCCAAATGAAGCTTTTAAATCGATCCCACCATTCTGGCCGGGAATTAAAATCAGTATAGTATTCATGACATATATCATTATTTAAGCATCAAATAGAGCTGATATTTTTTAGTGTGAAATAAGGGATATATGTGGACGACTTTTTTGAATAAATAATTCGGCTTTGAAGGCATCTTCCTATTCAAAAACCCTTTCACATTTTGGACTTCAAAAAGACTGGATTGAAATGGACATATTAAAATTTTTTAATCATCCGATCATAACTTTGGCTAAATAGGTCCAAATGCATCCACATTTTTAGAGTAGTCTTACCATGTTATTATCTACAACTTTTAAGAAGGAGATTCCTCTGGATTCGGCTGTCTGAATACCCAACTTGGCGATGAAAGTGGAGGGATAGATTGGAAATGAAAACAGTCCACTCCTTGGGCTATAAATACTACCCCCTTCTCTCCTTGAGAGGGGTTGGAATTTTAGAAGAGAAGAGATCATATTGGAATGACCATATCCTTGAAAAAGTCTTGGTAGTACCTTCCATACTCAAGTTTTCACTTGATAGACCTTTTCTCCTCTCTTTGTTTTCATTTACTTTTATGTTCTTCATTGTTGTAATTTTGTAAGTCCTTTCTTTTTTAATTCTGTTTTAGTGAAAGTTTCTTCTTCAATATCTCTTATTATCATACACCTTCTGTAGTTTAATATTAATGTTCTTAAAATATTTTAAATATAGTTTAATCCGCTTCCCTTATTTTTCTTCCTCATTCAATCGAAATTCTGTTCTTAATTCTCATTATCGTTTGTGTGTGTGTTCGACACACCACTCTTTTCTTATCCATTTCTTTTCGTTCTCTTCTTAATTTATCATCATAATCATTATAACCAGATTACTAATAATTTAAATGTATGAGTAAATATACCATTGGGGTGAGTTATAATTTGGAGATATTAAGTTATTGAGAGCCTTTGCTCGATGAGTATTCTTTGAGTTAATATTGTGTATGTTGAACTTTATATGTCATGGATTAATGACATGTTTTGTTTAATATGTGAATTAAATGGATTATTGGAAGCACAAATACACTACTATAAACAAGTAATGGTAATGATTAGAAACCTAAGTTATGTTACATCTTGGATTAAATCTTTAACACTTGGGAATTCCGATCAAAATCATCCTGTGAAGTGGGTATTAATTTAATACAATATAAAGCAAAGCTCAAGGATGCCATAAGCTTAAATACCCAATAATGAACTCACCCCAATCTTTATCAATTTTTTTAAATCAAACATCATACTTAAATTATTTCATAATCTCTGAAAAAAAACCCTCCAATCAAAATACAATCAACTAAAAACAAACGACTATTAAAAAGTATCATCGCTGAGGATTCGACCCGAGTGATGCTATACACATTAGCAAAGCACCGGAACCTTGACCGGTCGATAGTCGACAATCGGCCGTGCATTTCAAATGGTGCTGTTGCTGGGGATGGTGCTTTATGTAGTCATTAGTTTCTGGTTATTGTAAAAAAAACCAAAAAAAAAAACAAATTTTAAAAAAAAATTGAAAAAAAACACAAAGAAAAACCCGCCTTCCTCATAAAAATCATATAGTGAAAAAACACAAAAAACCATCTTCCTTTTCCTTCCAACATCTCTCTAAATGCCCCTTAGCCTCCCAAAAAATCCCTCAGATTTTTTTGATCTTGAAATTGAGAAAAAACTTCTCTAAATTAGGAGGAACATAAGAGATAATCAAATAATTCAAGAACCAGTCCTTGTACAACCAATTGAATTAGATATAGCCAATCCTAGGAAACAAACACTTAAAGAACTTTCCACCCCTGGTATGAATTACCAACCTCTTGGTATTCAATATCCAAACATAGAGACTGACTTTTATCTCAAATCGGGTTTGATTCATCTTCTCCCTCATTTCCACAAGCTAGCCGGTGGGGATCCACATCTCCACCTTAAAGAGTTTCAAGTAGGGTGCTCTACCATGAAGCCTCAAGGGGTTTCTGAAGAACAAATCAAGCTTCAAGCATTACCTTTCTCCCTATATTACACTATAAAGTCATGGATTTACTATCTAACTTTTGGTTCCATGACCACATGGAATGACATGAAGCGACTATTCTTAGAGAAATTATTTCATGCTTCTCGTACTGCTTCTATCCGAAAGGAAATAAGTGGTATCCATCAGTTCCCAAGTGAATCACTCCATGAGTACTGGGAGAGGTTCAAAAATCTTGTTGCAACCTGCCCACATCACCAAATTCATGACCAACTCTTGATCCAATACTTCTATGAGGGGTTATTGGCTATGGAGAGAACTCTCATTGATGTCGCAAGTGATGGTGATCTTGTTGATAAAACTCCTACAGCTGCAAGAGATCTCATAAGTAACATGGCCGCAAACACACAACAATTCCATACTCAAGAACATGCTCAAGTAAAACAAGCCCAAGATAATCAATCCATAGAGCCGAACAAGATGAACGAGTGGATAAGTGAACTTACAGGTCTTGTGCGGCAAATAGCTGTGGCATCCAAATCCCCAACCTCGTCTTCTCCACAATCAAGGTTTCATGGACCTATCAAAAACTGTGGAATCTGCAACTCTTAATCTCATCCAATAGACACATGTACACAACTTCAAGAGGATCAATCTGATTCATCTAGACCAATGGAGCTCAATACAGCATATGCTCAGCAGAACACCAACCCTAAATTATCAGGTCAGTTTGTTAGAAACTTCAACCAACCTCACTCTGAGCCCTTCTATTCTTCTTATAATCAAGGCCTTAGGTATGGAAATCCCATATCTCATCCCCCTCAATTCCCTCCTCAAAACCCAAACCAATTCCAATATGGTCAATGTGTTGGTAACTTCCAACAACCTTATCCTTTTCTTCCTCAACCTCAAAGTAACAATCCTCCTCCTGGATTCCATTATCCTAGTGAGCCTTCCCAATTCCAAAACCAATACAATTACTTTCCCAAGAACCAAAAGAAAGGTAATCCCAATTTGGGACAAGCCTCTTCTTCTAAGGTACCATGGGAAAGTGCAGTGAAAGATCTTGCCTCTTTCACCCATTCTAGCCTCAAGAACATTGAAACCCAAATTGGTCAAATGGCATCCCACCTTAGTCAGTAGAAACCATCTAAGTCTTCCCAAATTCCAGATCAACCATTACCCAACACCAAGGGTAATGTAAGTGCAATTGCACTTGGATCGGGAAAGAAAATTGCTATGCCTCAAGATAAGTCCTCCAACCCCCCTTTAAATGTTGACCTAGAAAATGAAAAGAAAAATAAACTTTAAAAGGAACCTGAATCCATTCCCTCACCTCCTTCCATTCCACTTAAGAACCCAATTCCTTTTCCTCAAGCTATTTCTAAGCCAAAGAAGTCCTTCGAACCTGATCCTGAAATGCTCGACCTGTTTAGACGTGTTGAATTCAACATTCCCCTCTTAGATGCCATAAAACAAATTCCTAAGTAGGTCAAGTTTCTCAAGGAGTTTTGTACCCACAAGAGGAAACTTAGGACCTTAAAAAATGTTGTAACCCAAGAGTCCATACTCATTAAGTTCAAAGATCTAGGGACATTTACGGTTCCATTCCAAATTGAAAGTTCCAACTTTGATGATGCACTCATAGACCTAGGAGCCTCAATTAATGTCATGCCTAAATCCATCTTCTCCTACCTTGGTCTAGGTACCTTGAACCCAATGGGTGTTTTCATTAAGTTAGCCAATCGAAGCACAACCAGTCTTAAGGGAATAATTGAGGATGTCCTTGTTCGTGTGAATGATCTTATCGTCCCTGCTGATTTCTATGTCCTTGACATGGAAGGTGAGATGAACTCTTATCAATCTCCCCTAATTCTAGGAAGACCATTCCTCATGACTTCTATAACTAAGATTGATGTCCATTCAAGAATCTTATCCATGGAATTTGGTGACCAACTGGTCAAGTTCAACATTTTCTAAGCCATGCAATATCCATATGAGGATCACTCTGCATTCTCAATCCATGCTTCTAAGGACACTTCTAAGAGTAAATCGAACCCCAATCCACCATGTTCTTCATGTTCGAATGAAAAAGGATCTTGTGAAATCTGCACCATGATTAACAAAGTCATAAATGGTGAAGTTTATGTGGTCCTCTCATTCATAAAATCTATCAATGTATATGAACTTGAAAACTCTCTTGAATCCCACATCAACTCTGATCTCTACTGCTCCACCTTGGACAGTATTAAGGAAAATGAATCTGAAGCAACTAAAGTCCCTTCATCCATTCCTGAGATGTCTATCCCACAAATGAGAGATGAGACTGATCTGAAACCTCTTCCTAAACACCTGAAATATGAATTCCTTTTCCATGATCACTTATATCCTGTCATTATCTCTGCTTCACTTACTGAAACTGAAGCGTCCAAACTTGTTTAGGTGTTAGAGGAAAACAAAACAGCCTTAGGGTGGACCCAAGATGACATACTAGGAATCAACCCTACACTTTTCATGCATCACATCCATCTTGAGGAGTCATCCAAACTAATTAAACAACCACAAAGAAGACTCAATCCACTCATACTTGAGGTAGTTAGGGAAGAGATCACAAAGCTTCTTCAAGATGGTATTATCTACCCAATTTCTGATAGTGAATGGGTTAGTCCAATTCAAGTTGTACCTAAGAAGGTTGGGATAACTGTTGTCAAAAATGAACATGGATAGGTAGTCACAAATCGAGTGAAGAACAAATGGAGTGTGTGCATCGACTATAGGAAATTGAATGTTGTAACAAGAAAAGATCACTACCCTATTCCATTCCTCGATCAAATGCTAGAACGATTAGCCAGAAAGTCACACTATTTATTTCTTGATGGATACACCGACTACTTCCAAATCCCAATCGCACCTCAGGACCAAGAAAAGACTACTTTCACATGCCCCTTTGGAACATATTCATATAGAAGAATGCCTTTTGGCCTTTGCAATGCTCCTACAACATTCCAGAGATGTATGATGAGTATCTTTTCATAACTCATTGAACACTGCATGGAAGTCTTCATGGATGACTTTACCATTTATGGAGATTCATTTGAATCTTGCTTGAATTCACTCTCTCTAGTAATCCAAAAGTGTGTCAAGTGCAACCTTGTGTTAAATTTTGAAAAATGTCACTTCATGGTTGCAAATGGGATTGTTCTAGGGAACATTGTTTCAAAAGATGGTATTGAAGTTGATATTTCCAAAATTGAAGTGATCCAATCACTTCCTAAACCCACTTTTGTTCGGTACATCCGTTCATTCCTCAGCCATGCTAGTTTTTATCGGAGATTAATCCATAACTTCAGTAAAATTTCCCTCCCACTCACTCGATTGCTCCAAAATGATGTCACTTTCCATTTCGATGAGGTTTGCAAGAGAGCCTTCATTGAACTCAAAACTGCTCTTACATCTTCCCTGATAATCCCACCCCCAGATTGGTCCTTACCCTTTGAGTTGATGTGTGATGCTTCTGATAGAGCCGTTGGGGCTGTTCTTGGTCAAATAAGAGAAAAGATTCCTCATGTAATTTATTATTCCTAAAAAACATTGGATAAAACTCAATCTCACACACTGTCACTGAAAAGGAACTTTTAGCAGTGGTTTTTGCATTAGATAAATCCCGACCCTATCTCTTAGGTGCCAAAATCATCATCTTCACAAACCATTCTTCTATAAAGTTCTTACTCAAGAAAAGTGATTCCAAACCGAGGCTAATAAGATGGATCCTAATGTTCCAAGAGTTTGACCTTGAAATGAAAGATAGACCAGGAAAAGAAAACCCTGTGGCTTATCACTTGAGTAGAATTTCTAATTCTTCTCATTCTGAAGTCATCGATCCTGAATTCCCCACTGAGCACCTTTCATATCTCTCTCCAAAAATACCATGTTATGCCTTAATTGTAAATTACTTGGTTTCTGGTGTTTTTTATGAAAATTTTTCAAAAGAACAAAAAATGAAGTTGAAAAGTGATTCAAAATACTATTTTTGGGAAGAAAATAAACTTTGTAAAACTAGGGATGACATGGTAATAAGGATATGTGTCAATGAAAATTAACATTCTTCCATATTAGAATTCTGTCACTCACTTCCCAGAGGTGGCCACTTTGGACCACAAAGGACCTCCTGAAAGGTCCTAGACTCTGGATTCTTCTGGACTTCACTCTTCAAGGACTCACATGAGTTCTATCAATCATGTCCCACTTGCCAAAATTTTGGCACAATTTCAAAGAGAAATGAAATGCCCCAAAAGCCTTTAATTTTCTATGAGATCTTTGATGTTTGGGGTATCGATTTCATGGGACCATTTCCCCTTCTAATGGATTCTCATACATTCTTCTTGCAGTTGATTATGTTTCTAGGTGGGTCGATGCCAAACCCACTAGAAAGGATGATTCACATACTGTTAGTGAGTTCCTAAAGACACACATCTTCCACCGATTTGGCACACCTCGTGCCTTGATAAGTGACTTAGGAACCCATTTTTGTAATAAAACCATGGAACCTCTTTTGAAAAAGAATGGGGTTGTACATAAAACTTCAACTACATATCAGCCCCAAACAAATGGAATGGCTGAACTTTCTAATAGATAAGTGAAAAGAGTTCTTGAGAGAATTGTAAAACCCACCAGAAAAGACTGGCCTGAAAGACTTTGTGAAGCACTTTGGGCTTATCGAACTGCCTATAAAACACCCATTGAGACGTCTCATTTTAGGATAGTTTTTGGTAAATCATGTCATTTTTCCAGTTGAGATCCAACATAAGTCATTTTGGGCAGTGAAAACTTGTAATTTTGATGTTGAAAAATCTGGCGAAGAAAGATTATTGCAATTGGCTAAACCGAAGGAGCGACGACTTGATTCTTATGAGAATTCTAATCTCTACAAAGAAAAATCCAAGGAACTCCATGATAAACACATCCTGAGAAAGGTATTTCATGAAAGTGAAAAGGTAATGCTCTTCAATTATAGACTTCATATTCACCTAGGTAAACTTAATTATTGTTGGTAAGGTCCTTTTTTTATTACTAATGTTTACCCATTTGGTATAGTGCAAGTCCAAGACCCCTCTTACAAAAGGACATTCATAGTTAATGGACATAGGTTAAATAATCACCATGAGAGGACACACAATCCTGGATCATCATTGACTTCAACTGGATCCCAAACTTCTCTAGTCTACCTAACCCTAGATGGAGATGGCGACCCGCCAAATCCAAACTAGGGGCACCTCTTTCCCTTTAACTCTCTCTCTATCTCTTCCTCTCTCTACATCTTTCTTCTTTTTCCTCTCTCTTTCATTTTTTACCACTTTATTTATCAAAACCTTTATTTTTCACTTTCTCTTTTGTGTGGGTGTATATTTATAAAAAAACAAAAAATATAAAAACCTAAAAAACTAAAAAAACCAAAAAAAAAATCACTTAAAAAAATACAAAAAAATAAAGAGTCATACTTACTCACCATCGAGTTTTGAAATTTTGTCCAACCATTTTGCGAAGTTAACAGACATTTTTTCATCTCAAAAATTTTGTATTTTCATCATGACTTTGGATAAAGAATTTTGTGTCAAAATTAACAAATTTTGAATGCTCAATTTTTTATTTGGAAAATGATTTTCCCAAACCGTGAGGAACAACATTTTCTTTCACGCCAAGGCCACCTATGACCATCTTTTCAAAATGTTTGTTTTCACCCCCATTTACGAGTCTTGAGTTTTTGGACCTTCGAGATAAATTTCCTACTTTAGTGTGCATTAATATGATAGAGGCATTTTTCTGAACCACATGAGAATTATAATAGCCAAATAGCCTCCCATTAACCATACATTAATCCTCATTTTGAAAGCCACTTCGAGCCTATGAAAACATTTTCCTTGATAGCCACATTTCAAGCCCAATACCATATCCCACCCAATATCAACATGGATTTTCAATGCATAATTTTTGGAAATTTAAGTGTGGGAGGGGGGGAATGGATTTCATTGTTTGGGAACCCTATTATTGATTTTCAATGAGTTATCATCTGCTTGAGGGAAACCATCCATTTTATTGTGGGAGAGAGGTTGTCATTCAGTGTGTTTTGGGGAATGTGATGAACTTTCATTTATGCAATTTTGTAAATGTTATTGACAAGTGTTCAAAAAAAAATATAAAAAAAAAGGGTTGTTTTCTAGGTAGTTCAAAAATCACTCTTCCTCAACCTTTGATCTTGTTTTAACTATTACAAATAGTTTTGTGAGGAGATCAATCATGGGTTGGGATATGAGTGTGAGATCTTTTTCAAGTTCAAATTTCGAAAAAAAGAACACTTTCATTATATTCTTATGTCAGTGGGAGAAGTTTTGTGGTTTGTAAATATTTCATCTTCTCATCCCCTTAAAATTTTGTTCCTCTATTGTGTATTTCTTCACACAATCATTCCCTTGTAAATATGTGTTTTTATTTCCTTCCATGTTTTATTTCAAAAAAAATGTGAATTTCTTTTTATATGTGGGTGTTTTATCCCTCTTCTTATCTCTCTTAGACATTATATTACTACCATCCCATATCCACAGAAAAACCCCTTAAAAATACCTCTTGATTATTGTGCACTTTGGATAGGGATTGGAAGCTGAGAGCTCTTTTCAAACTCTAAGATTTTCACTTTTGGTTGGTGAAAGAGTGAACCTCCACAAATGAATTTTATCATCATGAGAGGTGTGAGTTTTGAGTATCCACATTTTCCATTTCTAAATTTGAGCATGAATAAATGAATTAGTTTTGGAACATTGTTTCTGTAACAACTTGTGGTGGAATTCAAAATGGATGAGTGAAATAGTCTAAACCTCCCCTTATTGGAGAAAAGAAAATTTTAATATTTGTTGGTGAGTGAAAATGATTTTGTCATGTTTTTATATTTGTTGCACATGAGGACATGCACAAAACTAAGTGTGGGGGAGTTGGTGTTGTTAATATTTTCATGTCTTATTATATACTTCCTTTACTGAATTTATATTTAATGTGCATAATTTGTGTGAAATATTAATGTTTTAATACTAAGTATAATTTTTGAGCAATTTTAGAAGTAGTCCAATTGAATCAGTTTACTTTTTTATTTATAACTCTCACCCTAATGAT
The DNA here is from genome assembly GCA_963277665.1 of Viscum album. Classification (NCBI taxonomy): domain Eukaryota; kingdom Viridiplantae; phylum Streptophyta; class Magnoliopsida; order Santalales; family Viscaceae; genus Viscum; species Viscum album. Next base: position 272,644,483 of record OY728135.1, read on the forward strand.
CAAAATTGTGTAGTTATTGTTTTTTAGTATTCCTAATTTAATATAAAACATTTCATTAGAAGGGATCATGGGCCAATTCTGCCATTTGAAGGATCACATGTACCACACAAGATGACCTACAGAAACTGTGAAGAAACTGGACCAGTCATGAAGATTGAATTAATGGGCTCACTCTAGAAGTTAAAATTTCTTAATTGTCCTCCAAGGTTTGGGGTAAAATTTAAGGAGTCTTGGATAAAACTTTCAAGGCCCAACTCTAAGAAAAATGTGCTCAAATGAAGCTTTTAAATCCAGCCCACCATTCTGGACGGGAATTAAAATCAGTATAGTATTCATGACATATCTCATTATGTAATCATCAAATAGAGCTAAGATTTTTCAGTGTGAAATAAGGGATATAGGTTTCTGACTTTTTTGAAGAAATAATTCTGCTTTTAAGGCCTATTACTATTCAAAAACCCTTTCACATTTTGGACTTCAAAATGATTGGATTGAAATGGATAGATTAAAATTGTTTAATCAGCCAGCCATAACTTTGGCTACATAGGTCTAAATTCCTCCAAAGTTTGAGAGTATTCGGCCCAATTTATTATCTATAACTTTTAAGAAGGATATTTCTTGAGATTCGGGTGTCTGAATAGCCAACCTGGCGATGAAAGTGTAGGGAAAGATTGGAAATGCAAACAGTCCGCTCCTTGGGCTATAAATACTCTCCCCTTCTCCCCTTGAGAGGGGTTGGAATTTCAGAAAATAGTAGATCATATTGACACTACCATATCCCTTCCAAAGGCTTGGGAGGACCTTTCATACTCAATTTTTCACTTGATAGACCTTTTATCCTCTCTTTGTTTTCATTTACTTTTATGTTTTTCATTGTTGTAATTTTGTAAGTCCTTTCTTTTGTAATTCTGTTTTAATGCAAGTTTCTTCTTAAATATCTCTTATTCTCATCCACCTTATGTAGTTTAATATTAATTTTCTTAAAATAGTTTAAATATAGTTGAATCCCCTTCCCTTATTTTGCTTCCTCATTCAATCAAAATTCTGTTCTTAATTCTCATTATAGTCTGTGTGTGTGTTCGACGCACCACTCTTTTCTTATCCATTTATTTTCTTTCTCTTCTTAATTTATCATCATAATAATTATAACCAGATTAATAATAATTTAAATGGATGAGTAAATCTACCATTGGGGTGAGTTATAATTGGGGGATATTAAGTGATTGAGAGCCTTTGCTCGATGAGTATTCTTTGAGTTAATATTGTGCATGTTGAACTTTATATGTCATGGATTAATGAAATGTTTTGTTTAATATGTGGATTACATGGATTATTGGAACCAAAAATACACTACCATAAATAAGTAATGGTAATTATTAGAAACCTAAGTTATGTTACGACTTGGATTAAAGCTTTAACACTTGGGAATTCTGATCAAAATCATCCTGTGAAGTGGGTATTAATTTAATGCAATATAAAGCAAAGCTCAAGGATGTCATAAGCTTAAATCCCCAATAATGAACTCACCCCAATATTTATAAATTTTTTTAAATCAAAAATCATCCTTAAATTATTTCATAAGCTCTGCAAACAAACCCCCCAATCAAAATACAATCAACTAAAAACAAATGACTATTACAAAGTATCATCGTTGAGGATTCGACCCGAGTGCTGCTATACACATTAGCAGAGCACCGAAACCTTGACCGGTAGATATGCGACAATCAACCGTGCATTTCAAATATAGAGGTTGTCATTCAGTGTGTTTTGGGGAATGTGATGTACTTTCATTTATGTAATTTTGTAAATGTTATTGACAAGTGTTCAAAAAAAATATCAAAAAAATAAAAATAAAAAAGGGTTGTTTACTGGGTAGTTCAAAAATAACTCTTCATCAACCTTTGATCTTGTTTTAACTATTACAACTAGTTTCTTGAGGAGATCAATCATGGGTTGGGATATGATTGTGAGATCTTTTCCAAGTTCAACTTTAAAAAAAAGAAACAAAAAAGAAAAAAAAAGAACATTTTCATTATATTCTTATGTCAGTGGGAGAAGTTTTGTAGTTTGTAAATATTTCATCTTCTCATCCCCATCAAATTTTCTTCCTCTATTGTGTCTTTCTTCACACAATCATTCCCTTGTAAATATGTATTTTCATTTCCTTCCATGTTTTATTTCAAAAAAATGTGCATTGGTTTTTCTATGTTGGTTTTTACCCCTCTTCTTATCTCTCTTGGACATTATATTCCTACCATCCCATAGCCACAGAAAAAACCGTTAAATATACCTCTTGATTCTTGTGCACTTTGGATAGGGATTAGAAGCTGAGAGATCTTTTCAAACTCTAAGATTTTCACTTTTGGTTGGTGAAAGAGTGAACCTCCACAAATGAATTTTATCATCTTGAGAGGTGTGAGTTTTGAGTATCCACATTTTCAATTTATAAATTTGAGCATGAAAAAATGAATTAGTTTTGGAACATTGTTTCTATAACAACTGGTGGTGTAATTCAAAATGGATGAGTGAAATTGTCTAAACCTCCCTTGATTAGAGATTTTTTTTTAATATTTGTTGGTGAGTGAAAATGATTTTGTCATGTTTTTATATTTGTTGCACATGAGGAAATGCACAAAACTAAGTGTGGGGGAGTTGATGTTGTTAATATTTTCATGTATTATTATATACTCTCTTTATTGAATTTATATGTAATGTGCATAATTTGTGTGAAATATTAATGTTTTAATACTAAGTATAATTTTTGAGCATTTTTAGAAGTAGTCCAATTGAGTCAGTTTACTATTTTATTTATAAATCTCACCCTAATGATCCAAATTGTGTGGTTCTTGTTTTGTAGAATTCATAATTCAATATAAAAAATTTCATTAGAAGGGATCATGGGACAATTCTGCCATTTGAAGGATCACATGTACCACATAAGATGTCCTACAGAAATTATGAAGAAACCGGACCAGTCAGTAGCCATTTGGGCTCAAAATCAAAGTTACAAACAGGACAAGCTAAACCCATGTAATTTTTCCAACCAGATAAATTACCAAGTCCAGGGAAGTCACAAATATTCCACATTAGAGTAGCTTGCATTTTTAACATTGTTCTAGAATATGCATCATATTTCTCAACACTGTTGCTCCATAACTCCTATAATTCTTCAATTAAAGGCTAAAAGTATACAATAATATAATTCCCAATAATTTGTTTTCTAGGAATAATCATTAAAATGATAAAATACATTTTTTGAATGCCCATCAATAGAGGCAAATTTTAAGGGATCAAAACAATCGTCCAAATGCTATAATTGGTGCTTAAAGACCCAAATGGGTTGAATCCATCGAAAACCAATCCCAATACAAATTACTAGGATCATATGAGAAATATGGATGCGATGAATCAAATGTATTACATGATTTTGAATCTATTGGATGTCGCATTAACCCATCATTTTTATTATTTATAGAATGCCACTTCATGTGTTCGATGGTTTTTGATGACATGAATAATATTTACAATCAAGGCTTTAAAGGAAAGTAACACAAAAACTTTGTAGGTGTGTCCCTTTTCTTTTTCTTCATGGTAGTATGTTGATTCAGACTTCCAACATCACCCATAGACTTCCATCTAGAAGAAGAACATTTTTTTTAATCATGTCTGCTTGAATCCTCTCCCCAATAAAGCATAAAATCATTGGGTCACACATGTATTTTTTGTATAATTCAGACCAATCTTATTAACTACTTTTTATATATCATAAAAAGAATCAGGGATATTTTATTTAGGAAATGTATCACACAACAATTCCAATATCATGGACATCACCTTATTTGTAATTCTACATAGGAAATTGAGATGGTAAAACTTTAGTAGAAAATAAAGTTTTGAATGTTTCAAACATCCACTATACAACTCTTGATTTTCATAATCAACTAAACCATGAGATGTATCTATCCACTCAGTGAAGTTTTCTCTTATTTTAGTCTCTACATAATCAATAAGAGGATCCAAAGATATGTCACAATCTTGATCTGGTTGTCCTATAGTCTCAAAAACATCAATTGTCACATTGATATTTATAGAACCCTGAACTGGTTGTTCTGATATATTTTTATATTGATGTTGGTGTGTTGCAATTCTGAAGTCATCATTTATAAGATTTTTCATTTCATTTTCCATTTTCGACAATGTTGGGGGCTCATTATATGGATTAAAATCAGTGCTAAACCTTTTCTTAATGTTTGATTCTCCATGAAAAATCCAATACAAATAATGAACATGACATTTCTTCAATATCAAGTATTCATAAAATTCATCTCTCTTCAACCATATTATAAATTTAAATTTTAGACATAGACATATTATCCTCCCATCAACCAATCGATTGGAAATTACAAAATCTAAAAACTCCTCTAATCCCTTAGCATACTGATGTGTGTTCCTCGGTAATGTGATCCAGATTTTATCCATATATATCACAATGTGCCTACACATTATGAAAACATTAAAACACATAACTATTACTAAATAGGAAAATATATTGATATATACTAGTTTATAAAAATATGAATATGTTAAATAAGTATACACTACCTTTAGTATAACCAACCGTGAAATAAGAATTACAAACACTTATGAAAAATAATAAAACTATTAGGACTATTAGAATATTTTGATGAAGAAACTAGTGTAGAGTAAGGAACTTATACCACTATTTAATTGATACAGAACAAGGAAATATAGGGCAACTACAAATGCCTTAACAAATTAGTATAATGAATTCATAAAGTTCTAAATGTCCTTCTTATTATTTATCCACTTCTTTCCTTAGCGTCTATTTATAGACAAAACAAAAATGGATAACATTCTTTATAAATACATTGAATATTCTACAAATGGGTGTTTCCTAATTCTTCATCATAGATTTAAAACCCAAAAGTTAGAAATTAAAATAGAAACATATTACTATTTAAATTATCACGCTAAAATTAAAAAATACTCAATGTATTTCATTCTTGGTATCATTTTCTTGTGAAAAAGTCTTTCTACCATTCAAATAGATGATAAATTCTAATACTTAAATACAATAGGGAAATTTTATACCTATATAGCCCACGTAAGGGTAAAACATTTTTTGCACAGGTTGTATAAAGACACCTCATAATTTTTATAATTTGCGTAAAGGTAAACTCTAAAATATATAGCTCATATAAAGATAAGATTCGTTTTACACATGATTTATATAGGTAAATTATAATGCTATGTAAGTGTAAGAACAAATTATAATCATTACATAAGGGTAATTAGTAAAGTTGTGTAATGGTAAGTTTTTACTTAAACTCGTCCTATAAAGGTAACTAGAAAAGATGTATAAAGGTAGTCAGAAGTTAAATAAGGGTAATAAGATTTTTCTAAAGCATGTGTAAAGGAAAAGAAAAAATTCCATACACTATTTAAAGGTATCTAGTTCACTAAACAAGGATAAATTACATTTTTTTCATGCCACTTAAGGGTAGTTTAGCACTTGTGTAGAGGTAAGAAACACTTGTGTAAAGGTAAGAAACACTTGTGTAAAGGTAAGAATCACTTACGTAAATGTAAGCAACACTTGTGTAAATATAATTAGATCTTACGTAAGTGTAAAAACAATAATACAAAGTATTCTTAAGGGTACAAAGATACATATGTAAAGGTAACACACAAACTATAGATTCCATGTAAGGGTAAGAAAAATAGTTATGTAAGGAATATAAAAATACAATATAAACAATAAATATCCCATAATAAAGAAATTAAGGGAAATGATATAATATATTAATAGATAAAACTCTCCTAAATAACTAAGAAACCATATATTACAATATAAACAATAAAGATTCCATAATGAAGAAATCATAGGAAATGATATAATATAGCACTAGATAAAACTCCCCAAAATCACTAAGTAACCATATAATTGAATGTGTCATGGGATCTACCCTAGGAATAATAATGTGATAAAAAGTTAATAATATATGGTAATAACCACCTAAACTATATATCTATCATCTTATGCTACATATATAACTGGAAACAAAGCTTCCCACACAATCCTCATGATGAAAACCCCCACCCTTGACCTTGTTCCTATAATGACTGGTTTGAAGATAGCGGCATGTGAACCAACTGGATAAATAAGTTATTCATCCAATTAGTATCTGGTTTCCCATGACCAATAGTGGTACTGAAGCATAGTAAAGATGATACAAGTTTAACACATGAGGAATAACAATAACTAAACTCAACCCTAACACCCAATGATATATTAACCCATACATACATAAAAAACACTCAAGGAATCAGTATCAAATTCTCATGCATGGGGAGTAACAAGAATCACATATTTATTATAAACCCACATAAGTGGTAAATGAGAAAGGGAGAATAAAGGATTTCTTTCCACATACACCATTTAAAACCAATTTCCTAACAATACTTTGACACAAAAACATGTAATGGAATGAAAAAAACATTTCATTTTTCATAAAATAATTACCAAAAACAATATAGAAAATTATAAAAAAGCAAATCATTTATAACATTTCAATGTCACCCTTACACAAGCATTTTATTTGAAAAAAAAATAATGGCCAATGACCTTAATTTCCCTCAAAACTCACATGAAAAAAACTTGAAACGTTTTAATAGGTCCAAAAAAATCAACCATTTCTTTTAAAACTTTTAAATGCTACACTTCAACAAGGTTATTTCTCTTTGAAAGCAAAAACAAGGAAAAAGGGACAACCACATCCATCAAACCATTTAAAACAAGCCAACATGACATTTTAGAAGTTTTAAACCATGTAAACATTTAAAAAAAATCAAATACATTAAAACAACATTTTTTAAAACATTTAGAGGTCAACACCTCAATTACAAATGAAATTCTATTTAAAAAAAAGTTTCCAAACATTAAAAATCATATTTAAGTCAAAACCCATTTCAAAACATGATAACCATTTCAAAATTTAATAAGAGATTTCACAAGAATATTATCATAGTAAAACATTCCATTTTAAAAAATGACAAGACCATATTCATGTGAAAATAAATTTATGCCAACCTCAAAACACCAAGAAATATTTTCAGAAAACCATTGGTATATCAAAAATATTTCTAATTTCATGAAAATGGAATTTAGAAAGTAAACACATGCTTATAATTCTAAAATGAAATAATTTCACAGTAGCATCTACCTCAAAGAAGTAGAAACTAATATGAAACACTGTGAAAATCATCTCCTTAAAAAATGACCACACCCATGGTTGGGATTTGCGGCAAGGCTTCTGGGGTCGGGTAGGGATTTGGGTTGTTTGGGGGGGGGGGTAGGGGTGAAGCGTGGAGGGGGGGGGGGTGAACTGTCAGAGAGGTCGGCGAGGGTTGGACTGACGAAGATGGGTGGCGAGTGTCAGGATCAGCGGCGAGGGACGATATTGGCGGTGAAGTATGAGATTGGCAACGATGAGGGTTCATAGGGCTTCGAGGGGTCAAGGGTGAAGTGTTAAGGGTTTTGGGGAGAAGTGTCAAGTTTTTCAAAAAATAAAAATATTTAGTAATGGTTTTTAATAAACTGCCTCTAAAAAACCAACGCTAATATAATATTTTGGTGCAGTGGATCCATCTAGTCCAACCATTTAAAGAGATTTAAATATTTGAATATGCATGAATTTAAAATGAAGATGACTTTTAAAGTGAAAATGTCCATATTATACATGTGTTACGAGACCTAGACCTGGACCTAACCTTATTGGTGGGTAGTTAGTGTGTATCTTACATTCTTATGTCTTGCTACGGTCTTTATCTATTAACCAGTTCTAACTTTAGGAGTATAAATAGGGGTATGATATCTCTATAGGAAGGATATGCACCTAACCTAGTTTTTTTATCTACAATCCTTTTAATTGTTAAGATATTTTGTGAGGAATGATTTTGGCATTGTAGTATCATTCCACCACGATTTCCTCCAGTTGTATGCCCCAAAGCCGATGATGACCATAAATTTGAGGTGGTGTGTATTGATCCGCCAGTGAATCCTCCTATAGTTCCACTCATGACACATATTCTTATTCCTGATATGGGCATAAAAATCTAGTTCTATGATGGATTTTTTCATATGTTATAGACTATGAAAGGTGTTTCTCGACCTGCCCTAATTATGGGAGAGTTGACTTGGGAGTTCTATCAAAAGAATCATCCCACCTTTTTTTGGGACGGAAGACGTCATGCTACTGAGTCTTGGATCAAAGCTATTATTTATTTATTTGAGTATCTAGAGATACCTTCAGAACATAGGGTCAATATTTATTCATATATGCTACATGATTCTTCCACATGATGGTGGGATGTTATTACCTATAAAGATAGACATTGTGATGCAGTTTGGGAAGATTTCCAGAATATCTTCTATGATTATTTATTTCCACAGACCATGAGGGCTGAAAAATATAGAGATTTTATGAACTTTCATCAAGGATCTATGTATAGTATGGATTATTCTGCTATATTTATTGAGTTGTAGCGATTATCACCAACTCTAGTGGGTGATGATATTATGACCACTGGGCGATTCGAGTATGGGCTGGTATACGCCATCTGATCACAGTTAAATGTGTTCAGGCTGACTACGTTTTCTGAAATCATCAACCAGAACCTTATTACCGAGCAAAATTTGTGGGAAGATGATGGTGAAATTGAGGGTAGTTTAGTAAATATATCTATCAATGTTTCTTCTAGAAGGAACAAGCATTGATTTGAGGTTTCTTGTGAGGGTAGTAGTAGTCAGGAACATCATGCATACAATTTTTTGATATCCCACCAATGTGGAAAGTAGGGGCATATGAAAACCTAGTACCTATGTGATCCATTGGAATGCAGAGGATGTATTAGGATGAGGCATATCCAGCACTTCTAAAGGACTTTTCCATCGGCACCTAGAAAGTTGGGATCTACAAAAACTCTACATTCAAGAGTGGGAACTGTTGTATCACATCATGAAGGAAGCTAGAATATCGTTGACCATTCAGGTTGTGGTGGTCGTCAAGGAAGAGGTAGTCAGACTCATGACTATTTGTTCCAGTAGAAGGGCTTTCTCAGGGTAGTCAGGCTGTGACTCAGGACCATGATACCAGCTATTTACATGTAGTCTAACTTCTACTGAAGGAACTGAGTGTTGGAACTTCTACTGTCATAGGTACTATTCTAGTAGCCTTCACTTTAGTGTCTTATTTATTTGAAAAATGTATATCTCATTATTTTATATATGATACAATCATGGAGAGTCTGGTCCTTGATATTAATCAATTTTATGGTATTATGATGTTTGATACCCTGTTAGGTATCCGATCAGAGGACATTCAATGTTGTAAGGATTTTCCCCTTATGAAAGGCAGATACCTATTCATATAGATTTTTTTTCCTCAGCATGATGAGATTTTATGTAATCATCGAGATGGAATGGTTAGTCCCCTATCGATCCCATATATACTGCTATCATCAAAGGGTGATGCTTACATCACCATAGGGTGGTATTCATGTGCATAAGAGAGAATGGGATGTTCATGCAACTCAAGCTAGAACCAAGCAGTAGAGGATGTGAAGTGTGATAGCTCAGATCGCCAGTAATTTCTTGGATGACCCGGGGTTATGAACCACTATTTTTCCTCCTATATTGGAGAATTTTAGGGACATCTTCCCTAATGACTTCTCTGATATAACTCCATTAAAAGAGGTAGATTTCACCATTGATCTAGTGTTAGGAGCAGCACCAGTGATCATTTCTCCTTATATAATGGTGCCTATGGAGCTTTTGGAGCTCAATAAAAAATTATAATACTTGGAGACTAAAAGATTTATATTCCCAAAAACTTATCCATGGGGGTTGTCAGTCATTTTTTTCAAGAAGGTATACGGTACCCTCAGGATTTGTGTGGATTACCATCGATTGAACCAACCCATAGTAAAGAATCAGCATCCATTACCTTGAATATATCCCCCCTTTGACCAGATATAAGGAGTGACAATGATTTAAAAAAATATATTTGTGGTCAAGCTATAATCAGGTGCATGGAATTTCATCAAACATACCTCACACAACTTTCAAGAGATGGTATGGTCTATATGAGTACCTGGTCATGCTGTTTGGTCTCATGAATGCACCTTTAGTCTTCATGGGTCTAATGAATTAGGTTTTCCACCCATATCTAGTGTATTCATTCTCTAGAAACTACCATGCCAATAATCTTGAGATCGTGCTAAATACATTGAGATAATATAATATCTATGATAAGATTAGTAAATGTCACTTTTGGATTGACAAAGTCCACTTCTTGGGTCACATTATTTTGGAGTCAAGAGTTTCAGTATTCCTAGAGAAAGTGAGAGATTTAGTTTCCCATGAGCACCCTAATAATTTCTTTGACATAATAAGTTTATTGGGTCTGGTAGGATATTACAGAGATTTCATCCAAAAATTTTCATGTCTTACAACGTGGATTATAGTTTTGAAAAAGAAAGGTGTGAAATTTTTATGGTCGAAAACCTATGAAGAATCCTTTTAATGAGATGAAGGAAAGATTTAATTAAACACTAATATTTATTATACTTGATCTAGTCAGGAGATATAATATATATTATGATTCATCGGGTATTGGTCTTGGGGATATCCTGATACATGAGGAGTGAGTTGTTGCATACTGGTCTCGCTAGTTGAGGCTTCATGAGAAAAAGTACCCAATGCACAACCTCAATCAAGATGCGGTAGTTCATTATATATACTGTTGGAGATGCTATTTACTTGTAGAGTGTTTTGTGGTGTTCACAGATAAAAAAATCCTCAAGTATATCTTTACATAGAAATATCTAATTCTCAGTTAGCGTAGGTGGGTTGAGTATCTACAATCGTTTGATTTTGATATTTATTACATGACTGTTAGGAAAAGCAGTAGCTAATGATTTGAGTTGAAAGACTCAGATACAGGTAGTTTTGGAGTCCATTAGTGAATGAAAACTCATTGCCTTACTATTAAAGATGCATATTGAGGTTCAGGTTGATCATAGCCTGACTATCCTCAAAACCTTAGTAGTGACCTCCACTCTTCTAGAATTAATGGGTAATAATGAGGCAATTGTCTAATATAGAGGGCCTTGTAATAATGGAAAACATCTTAGATGATGATACATATTATAGTTTTACCATGGATGAAGATGATACTCTACTATTCCATGGACGTGTATGGGTCCCAACATACACAAAAGAAAAGTTGATTCGGGAATTTCATGCCTCATCTTGGGCAGTTCGCCTCGGTGTCACCAAGATGTAACAAGACTTATAGTGCTGGTATTGGTGGCCTGGTATGAAATGTGAGATTCTAAGCTTTATCACTCAATGATCCACCTATCAGCAGGTGGAGGTGGAATATCAGTGACCAAAAGGATTTTTTCAGCCATTGTCTATTCCCAAGTGGAAAGGGGATGACATTTCAATGGATTTCGTGACTTTTTTACCCAGATCACCCCATGAAAATGATACAATGTGGGTTTTCATTGATCTTTTGATGAAGGTATCACATCTCTTACTTATGTTAGAGACCTTATCATTAGATTATCTAGGGAGGATATATGTGAGGGAGGTTGTATGTCTTCATGGAGATCCCCGTTATATCATATCTGACGGAGACACTCACTTTATGTCATGGTTATAGTAGGGGTTGTATAATTCCTTGGGTATATGGGTGTATCTGAGCACGTCCTATCACCCACAGATCAATGGAAAGATATATCATACAATTTAGGTGTTATAGGACATGCTCTATGCATGTTTCCTTGACTTCAGAGGTTCTTGGGAGAAACACATTCCCTATGTTGAGTACTTTTATAATAAAATACTTCAGGCTACTATAGAGATGGATCCTTATGAATACTTATATGGTAGGCCTTGGTGATAAACTCTGTTCTTTAAAGAGGTAGGGGAGATAGCTATTCTTAGACCACGTCTCATGTAGTAGACTACAAAGAAGTCCTAATTGATTAGAAAGACCATGATGAAAGATTAGTCCAGAAATCTATCATATGCCAACTGATGTCAATGGCCTCTTGAGTTTGAGGTTGGAGATCGTGTTTTCTTATGAGTCTCAACCAGGTTAGGACATAGACATATTTATAGGTAGGGCAAGATCTCACCTAGATTCATTGGACCCTTCTAGGTATTGAAACAGATCAGGCCAGTGGCTTACCAGATAACACCTCCTTATAGATATCGGTCTATTCATTATGTCTTTCACGTATCTCAAGTTATCCAATATTATCCAGACTTGTCACATGTCTTTTAGCCAGATGAGGTTGAGTTGGATGTGGATGCTTCTCTTGAGGAGTATCCCATTCGTATTGTGGACCAGATCATGAAGACACTCCAAGGAAGGCCAGTTCCTTTGGTATGGGTGCTATGTCATCACAGATGATTACATGTTAAGACACATGAATGGGAGGCTGATATAGGATCTTAGTGTCCACAACTCTTTGCTGATAATATCTCTTTACCCTTAGAAGGCCAAATCAGGGATGAGTTTCTTTAAGACGGGGAGGTTGTAACAACCCTTATTTTCAGAAAATCATGAATAATTTTTTTTTGTTAAATTCCATTAAACATCCCTTATGATGTTACCCAAAGGAGTCATGTAGGTTATGAGGGTGTTTAAGGCTTTTTCAGAGCCCGAATCTCCAAGAATTTAAAAAACAGATTGGGTCACATGGTTAGTACAAACCATGCATCCCATCCCACATAGTCACTCCTAACCGTGTAGGGTGAGATAGTAGAGACCCAGGGGACTCACAGTTTTTTGAAACCATGCAACCCTAGGTTCATGACCATGTGCGATTACAAACCTCTTTGATAGATTTCATTCACATGGTTGGCACATGGGTTGGCCAACTGTGTGGCCAAACTATGCTCCCTTGTTTTTGGGGGTGAATTGTCCATTTTTACCTTAATTAAACTTAAAACATATTTTCCTCTCCTCCCTCTTCATTTCTAGTGGATGAGGAGATCTCTCTCCTCCCATAATCCATCTCCTCCTCCCATTTAGGTTCTCAAATATATCCTCGATTCAGACACTAATTCGAACACCATTAGAAGAATTATATAGATAGAGGTATACTCTAAATTCCTCTTCCTTTCATTCTAAGTTTATCTTTCCATCTATTATGATATTTAGGTTCAAGATATTATTACATATTTTTAGGGTGTTGGACTGTTTCTTCCATTTCATCTAATCTATTTTGAATCTGAGGCCACCATCAAATGAGGAGTTGTAAATGGGCAAAAGGTAGGTGGTCTCATCATTTTACCCAAAATTTATTGTGTTTTTATAATTGCATCATTGTTATTCATGCCTTCTATTACTTCACATTTCCTTCAGATATATTTATTCATTCTAAATTATTATATGCACCTCGTCACACTCCTGAGGATCATTTTTTAGTAATTAGAGGATTTCGACCTCGATCATGGACACCCCTTGGGTGTTCTATCTTGAATTTCCCATTTATAATTAATCAATTAAATGGCCATAACACATTATAAGCATGTATATTGAATTATAAATGAAATTTCACACTATTAAATAAATTTCTATTGAACCAAAGCGCCTCCTAAGTGCTTGACTTGCCTTATATATTGAATTTCTATTGTATTTAATTCCTAATTGATCATGGCACCTTCTATGTACATAATTGAGATTTAAAAAATGAATTTCCATGTTTTGTTTAATTTAAAGTATTTATAAAATGGAATGGATTACTTCATGATGGGTTTCAAGATTAAATTAATTAAATGGATTTAATTAAAATTGATTATAAATGGTAGAAATGCCACATCAATTATTTCATGTTTTATTAAATACTTTAAATGAATTGTAATGCCTTGGTTATAATGGTATTGGTAAATATAATGGATGAGAGGTAATGAATCATAGATATTATTATTATTATGATTATTACTTTGAAATTGGATGTGGTATGATGGTTAAAGGACTTGTTGGGAATGAAATTTCACTCTCCCTTACATCGGGTGTTGAGCATAACATCGCACACCATTAACACTACTTGGATAGTGGTAATGACACAACATGTCCCTTGTTTCAGGTTTTTTCATGGAGACACACCCACCATCTCGAGTTTTGAGCATGAATTCTCCCACTCATCATAGGATGTATGGAATGTACCATTTTTCTTGAGATTATAAACTCATTTAGACTAGTTATAGATGATTGAGTTATTCCTTGGTCCATACAACACCTAGTATTATTGGTATTTGGATACTTAAATCCACACGTACTTAGTCCATATATATTGATTTAATATATAACTATACTATATATATATATTACTGTATATATACTTACTAATAAGAAACTCATTCCATCCATGAGATGAATTAGGTAGAGCCGCCAAGTGTCCTTGAGGAACATGAATAGACTTGTTATTTATTCAGATTTTTTTATTTATACATGCACACTGTTTAGCTATGAGCACTGCTTGGATTACATATAAACACAATTGGTGGTTTCCTACAAGGATTTTATCTCACACTCTACTCAGGCCACCTTTGGTACTTGAGTAGATTACTTGTCTGTAGGTATGGATAAGGTCAAGAACTCTGCTAGATATATTTGATATGCTTTACTTATAGACAGATCATATGAGTATAGGACTGAGCACATGCTTAAGATTCTAGTAGAAAAACCTTTTGTTATTTTTGACTTTTTGTATAGCATGTTGTATATGTCTGTCCCCTATTCCACTTTTTTACATCAGCATGCTATTGATTAATGTATATGAAACTTCATAGTGTATTTTGATATTATTATTCTATTTTTAATTTATTTAAATTTCTGTAGTTTATTATTATTACATTAGTTGTATGTGCTTCCACTATGGTGGGTTACCAGTCCAGTCTTTAGTACCAGTTATATTTTTTTAAAGGTTGGGGCCGAAGCCTCAATTTATTATTAAAGCAAAGACCTGTTTAGACTGGGTAGAGGGAGACCCATTACATAGCCCGAAGGCCCAATTATATTATGATTCTGTTGTTTTTTTGCTATTTACTATACTTTTTGTGGCACTGTGATATGAGTTTATAGTCTCCCCACTGTACCACCTTTACACCCTCACTTCTAGTCGGTAGCCTCTAGCATACGAGGAGGCACACTTGAGGCCACGTGACCCATTGGATTGGGACCCAGTTGAGTGGATGATGGGTTGGGACATTAAAAATTGGTTCAAACAATACCTACCCAAATCACTTATCCACTTCACTCCTCTCATCATAGAAGAATTAATTTTGGCAGAAATCCAACCAAGTAAGTCCTTTGGTGCAATCCAAAATGAGTTACGTGAAAAAGATGTAACATTCATCAATTGCATTATTGTTTTATTTATTTCTTCACCCTTCAATTATTATTATGTCATTAT
The DNA here is from genome assembly GCA_963277665.1 of Viscum album. NCBI lineage: Eukaryota > Viridiplantae > Streptophyta > Magnoliopsida > Santalales > Viscaceae > Viscum > Viscum album. Next base: position 272,659,996 of record OY728135.1, read on the forward strand.
TATATAATAACCTTAGTATCCTCAATATACTAATATTTTTTTATGTTAAGGGTAAAATCTATACACAAAAACACACTTCCATCAAATATGTTATGAAATCATCATTCATGTGTATGGAGGGCTACCACCTCACAAAACGATGTCGTTCATTTTTCCATCATCACCTCTCATAGTTGAATGTAATGATAGACATAGTGTTTATATATGATATTTATGATATTTATAACATAATGATACCTATTTATTAATTATATCATATACAAACATTTTACATTTCATACCATAGCAGATATGATAATGTTGTTCCTGTGTATGGTGAACTACCGCCTCACGAAGTGATGTAAATAATTTTTCACTAACATGTTACATGGAAGGTTATAAGGGTAAATATAATTAATATATATGATATAAATGAAATCATTATTATATTCATGAAATTATTATGCTTTTGGAAATATAATATATCATTTTCATCATACCATTCCACACACTGAAAAAGTAATAACATCTTCTATGGACTTGTGTATTACCACCTCCTCGAAGTGACATGATTCTTGTTTTTTCATCACCACATAACAAGAATTATATATATTAGTATATATAATTAAATAATATGTTATTTATTATATAATTATAATTTTTTAAAGATAAAAAATATTACATAACTTCTTTCCATAATGATCATCGAAAAATGGAAATGTTACTCACACGTACGTACAACCTACCGTCTCCATGATCATAATGTTAGTTAATTTCTCACAACCATATTACATGATTGGTTTTAAAAGAATAATTGTGGTATAAATATGATAATTATTTCAGGATTATATTTTTTGTTTATGTTTAAATAATAACCCCTTTGACCATGGTCATCCTACTAAAGTTATTTTTGACCCATAAACCGAATACGATCAAAACATCAGACTTAAACTTAATTGATTATGTAATTATATATAACTTTTTAATAATTAAAATAAAATTACTAATAAAATTTAAAAAATTTCTCAAACAAGTAAATAATTAACATAATTATATTATTCAGGAAGATAATGACACACATGAAAATTCGAACTCAAGTTAAGGGACTTCGTCTCAATCTCCTTTTATTGAGGCATATCTTGATGTTATGCACCTTTATTCTTTTATAAGATGTATATACAGTCACTTTGACATGTTATATCATAAATTTATATATTATCATAGTATTTAATATTTTTTTTAATTCTATCCTTTCATTGGTCTTATGATTCAAATATTTCTAATGTGATAATGGAATATTCTCTTAAGAAAAATTATATTTTAATATTTTCCTTCCAACTCTTCCATTTCCATGTCTATATTTCTAAAATTATTTAATGAAGGTTTTAATGTACATAAAATAATTATAAATTATATTTTATATTTTTATCTTATATTAAAAGTTTTTCAAAAGGAATATTTTTATGTGTTTTATACAGAACATTTTAACAAATGAAATAGGGATATTCTATTCTTAATGTACACGACAACAATGACTTTTCCAAATCCATGAATGTTATTTTATTTAAATATTAATTTGAAAGATTTCATGTTTTCATTAATGTAAATCCATTTTTATTTTTTTGGTATATTTTGGTATTGAAAATGGTTTTCAAAAGAAAAGGGGTATTTTGTTTTGAGAATGTGGTTTTAAAAGAAAATGGTATTTTGATATCCACAAGTGATTTGTTTATGAGTTTAAAAGTGTATTTGAAATGTTTTATAATGGAAAACTGCAATCATAATTTTTTTATTCATTATATGGTACTTTAGAATTATACATGAGAAATGGTTTAACCTAGATAGCACTAGGTAAGCCCGTTACAACTTAACATGGGATGACCTAGATATTACCAGGTAATCCCATTATATATTAACATGGGGTAGCCCAGATAGCACCAGGTAAGCCTATTATAGCTTAACTTGGGGTCGCCCAGATAACACCGGGTAAGCCCATCATAACTTAACTTGGGGTGGCTAAGATAGTGTCGGGTAAGCCGGTAATAGCTTAAATAATGGGTGCACCCAGATAGCACTCCATTGCATTAAGTAATGATAATATTGGAAGTCAGATGTATGGTTTTTCAAATTAAAAGGGTTTTGTATATATGATGATCTAAGTCACAAAAAAGAGGTTTTAATTTCTTTATATGGGTTTTAATTATTTTCTTTGAGAAAAATCTATATGTGTTATTCAAGTGGAAATGTTTTATATGATATGATCAAATAAACTTGAAGATAAAGTTAAATGCTATATGGGTTTTCATGTTTTCAATAAACTAATGGTTTTCCTTATTTTTGTATCCCTTACTGATATTTTATGCTTATACCATGTTTTAAATTGATTTTCTTAGGATTTAAGGATGAATAAAGGAAAGGAAGAAGTCAAGTTGAAAGTTTTGGAGATTTTCAATTAAAGGATATCATGATTTATTTTAAAAGTTTTATATTATTGAAACAATGGATAATAATCAGATGTGTATAGTTTTTATTATATGGTTTTATTATATATGAGTTATGGCCTAATTATCTAAAAAACTAAACCTGATAAGATCCTAAAATAAAAGAGAATTATTTTTTGACTTAAAACTAAAAATAATGTAATGTTTTAGGCTGGGTCCTTATAACATGTGCATACCTATTAATCCATCTTCTCATAGAGGAAGATTCTATTTCCAAGTGGTGTAGAATAAATCAAGGAGAAGGTAAATATCTTTCTATACTGGATCCTCATGGAAGAAGAAATTTCTATCTTCTAGTTGGTGATGGAAGTAGAGGAATATAGTGGGACCCTATGTTGATCATACTGGGACTATATGAGGTTGTAATCACTTATTTGATAGTGAAGGATCTATGTTGGGCCTTCTAACGAATACAATAGGGAGTAGGTTTTTATATTGAACCTTGTAAATACTGTGTGATACTCTTATTTAAAATTAAACACATGATGAGATTAAGAGTTAGTATTGAGTTGATGGTGAACCTTTACAAGTTTGAGAGGATGAATTAATAAAATATAATTATTAAAAGGAGACTAATGAATAACCCCTCTCCATGGCCCATCTAACTTAGGATTATGCACCATTTAATGATCAGGCCTTGAAAAAATGCTTGATTAAATGGCTATTTATATTTTTGGTTCATTTTATTAATCATTCCATAAAACATTATTAATTTAATTTAATTATATATATAATAATAATTAATTTTAATTATTAAATGCATATTTTTTTATTTTTCAAAAAAATATAAATATAATATATCTTGATCGAGCAAGTCGTGTACCATTAATGTTAAATAACATTATATATAAATATATATAACATCATATAATGTAAATATAACAATATATAACTTAAAATATAACCTTATATTTACATTATATTTTCATTGTATAATGTTATATTTATGTAAATATAATGTTATATATTGGAAATATAAAAATATATAAAATAAATATAAGTAAATATAATGATATATAATGTAAGTATAAACACTATATAATGTTATATATTCATTATATTTATGTCATATAACATTATATATATGTTAGATTTGCATAATATTACATTATATTATTGTTATATAATGCTAAATTCATGTAACACAAAGTTATATAATGTTATATTTAAATAAATATAATATAATATAATGATAATATAACAATATATAACATTATATAACATAAATATAACTTAAATATAACACAAATATCATAAATATAATGTTATATATTGTTATATTGTCTTGAACTAACCTAGATAACCCACTAAACCAATTCCCAAATCAATCATTACATAAATTGAAGGGAGTTCCAGTAGGCTGGATAATAGTGTCTAGGCATCAACAACAAATAAGAGAGAATGATTTCACCAAAGGAATATCTCTAAAAAACAAAAGTATATTAAATAATAAATAAATACAAGGTATTCTAAAACACTCATCAAGATAATGATACCACAAGTAGACAAGTACAATCCCCAAAATCAATAAATCAACTCAATTCATCACATATCCATCAAAGAAATAATCATAAGATCTTCTCATAATAAGTTGATCACACACTCCACTATTCACCATCAACTCCCAAGGTACCACTATCAAGAACACCCATTTCCTCTAAGTGCTGATTTCCCTTTTCCTATACCTTGCATAAAAAAGTCTACAAATTCCCAAAGGTAAAAGTAGAGCATGAGAAACACTATCCTAGTAGGATCCCATCAAGAATTCCATATGAAATCCATTTTTGGAAAACCAAATATTCTTAATTTAAAAAAACATGGCATGATAATATTCTCAGAATTCATAACTGTTTTGGAGGGATTTTTTGGCGTGGAATGGGTTTTTTCTCATCACATTACCATTTCACTTTCCCCTAAAACTCCCATTGGTTCCCCCATCCATCGCTGAGTAAGAACCGTCTTTGAAAAGGTTGACGATCATCTAGGTTTTGAGGCCCATATAATCTTAGGGACTTTCATTGGTTTAGAGGATGGGAGGCCGTGATCATCATACCCTTTTGGGTGGAATTGTTTCCTACTCCAGGACTCTCTTATAGATTTAAGACATGTTCATGGATTTGTCCCTAATACCGATACAAGACCGATTACCCTGAAAAAATAGATATGGGTCAATTATATTTTATGTACAATAGACCAAGATTCATCTGTATATATCTGAGGTTCTCCATAATTTTCTGATAGTGGGAAGTTGCTTATGTGCTGAAGGCACATGACCAAGTTCTTCAGGTTATACTCTCATGTGTGGAGGCGGTTGATATTCCGAGGATGGTATTGAGCCATTATAAGGTGTCCTATATATCCTAGTTATTGCAGGAATCAAAACCCATGTAGTTCTACTGGCATTGGGACTTACACAATGAGGCTTCACTATTTGTGTTGCCTAATGAGGTGTTCATTGAATCCCCCTAATCCCATGTGATCCATGTTCATTGTGAGAAACATGAGGGAGTGCATGATCAGCCTCATGGAATGTAGATATGGGATCTTTATATTGGGGATGTCCTTGAAATATTTGATGCAGATATCGAGTATTTAAAGAGGCGTCCTATGTATCTCAGTTATGGTAGGAATCAGGTTCTCCACAGTTCTTTAAGGTTGGGAATTACACATTGAGGTTTCCCTATTTATTATTCCTAATGAGGTTCTCATTGTATCCCCTTAAGACAACAAGATCCATGCTCATTGTGAGAAACAAGAGGGAGTGCATGATCAGCCTCATGGCATGTGGATGTGGGATCTGCATATTGGGGAAGTCCTTGAGATATTTGATATGGAGATCGAGCCTTTAAGGAGACATCCTACGTATCCTAGTTATGATGGGAATCATAGTCCTCGTAGTTCTTTAAAGGTTGAGGCTTACACACTGAGGCTTCCCTATTTATGATGCCTAATGAGGTGCTCATTTGTCCCCCCTGAGCCCTGGTGATCCATTCTCATTGTGAGAAACAAGAGGGAGTGCATGATCGGATTCATGAAATGTGGATGAGGGATATTCATATTGGGGAATTCCTTGAGATATTTGATATGGATCTCAATACTTTAATAAGGAATCCTATATATTCTAGTTATGGTGGGAATCAGAGTCCTCGTAGTTATTTAAAGGCTGGGGCTTACACACGGAGTATTCCCTATTTATGATGCCTAGTGAGGTGCTTGTTGCAACCCCTTAAGCCCATGTGATCCATGCTCATTGTGAGAAACAAGTGGGAGTGCATAATCAGCCTCATGGAATGTGGATCTGGGATATTCATATTGGGGCAGTCCTCGAGATATTTGATATGGAGCTCGAGACTTTAAGGAGGCATCCTACTATCCTAGTTATGGTGGGAATTAGAGTCATCATATTTCTTTAAAGGATGTGGCTTACACACTGAGGCTTCCCTGATGAATGTTCCTTCATATATGGAAGGTGTATCGTGATCCTATTGGCATACCCTGGGAGTCATAGTATGACCTAGCTCAGCACATATGGGGGTGTCACAAGATCCACGGTGACATGGTCCGGGGGGTGTTAGATGTCTTGGATGATACCTCAGGGAGACATCGCGAGTCCAGGCTAGAATGTACAGATGTGTGCCGCATGTCTTGGATGAATTGTCTAGGAGACACCAAGAGACTGGGCCCACATGTCAAGAGGTGTCACACCATAACTGGGATATCAGGCCCACATGTACAGATGTGTGCCGCATGTCTTGAATGAATTAGCTGATGTGAGTAAGCGCTGACATATGAGTCCGGAGATTCATCTGAAGGACGTCTCAATTCTATGGTAGAAAACCCAGAGGGTTTTTAGGATATGGGTGGTGCTCGCAGAATGTTCTCAAGACTTTTCCCGACATATTTGGAGAATTCCGCATGTCTTAGATGACATGAAGAAGGGATGTTTTGAGATCTGGGTGGCATGACTTGGAACAATCATGTGTCTTCAGATGGAACATGTGAAGACCAGAGAGGTCTATGATCATGTCCTCTACTTGATTTTCCATTTTGAATATGAAATTTTTTTCCTTGTATTGCGAGTGCCTCAGCTTGGTTTAGTGTCAGTTTTTTTGGGTCTCACGTGATCTGGAAGACAAGCGATGTGGAATTCTCATGTCTCAGTAGGAGTCCTTTTCATGATCTTGGATTGATCACATGAAGAAATTTATTCTTGGAGCATGAATACTCTAGAGTTCCTCTAGTGTATTACCTAGCATAAAGTTGGTTGATCACGTGATCAGATGTGCACAGAATCCATGCATTTGATCACCGATGTGTGTAGTCTCTAGCGTCTAATCAATAGACCAATGCACCAAACAACTAGCCAACCAACCATTTTTTTGAGTTAGAGTAGAGAATTTATAGGTTCATCCATCCTAAGTACTCATCGATTTTTTTGGGGAATTCGACATGGGGTTTGGCGTTATGTGGTTTCGTGAGTCTCTGTGGTGGACTTATCTAGGGAACCGCCTAATTTTCAGGGGTTGTGTGCCCATCTATCCATTATTGGATTATTGCTAATTATTGAAGATCCATGTCTTAAATGGATTCCATGCTGTCATATAGACATTTCCAAGGTTTTTTGCGAGATCCAAGTGTCTGTTAGAGGGCACTCGTGAGTCCTTGGATGGACTATCTCGAGGTCTCACGGTCCATTCCAAGGGTGTGATGGATGTGTCATGTGTCCTTTAGTGACCACAAACCCTGCTCGCCTCCCATTTTTCTATATCCTTAATTTTATGTGATGATGGTTGGGAGTCATGAACTATTTCATGTATGGCACAAAGGGTATTTCATCTATTTTTCAGAGATGATTTTCATGATTGATATGGGTCACATGGTGATGCATGAGTATTTTATGTGAAAACATGTCTGTTCATCCTTAGAGTGTCATGGGGTTTCATGGACATGCACTAGGTATTTCATGCAGTGAAACTGACAAGCTAGAGGGACCTCATGAGGTGAGGTGTTCATGACCTCGAGGTCTCGTGGTGTCTCGTGGGTTGGTTGGGGCATGCATCACATGTCCTTCAACAACCACAAACACTAGTCAACTCCCCCTTTTGATCCCTTTTGTTTTATTTAACATGGGTTGGGAGGTACGTGAGTCTTATTGGGTAATATACATGATTTTTACTTGATTTTCCAGTGGTGTATCTCACAAAAAATGTGTATTATATTTGAGTGTGAAAATATTGTGTAAGATTCTATGCATTTTTACTTAGAATTCCACAAAGTTGTCCGAAGGTTCCCATGTGACGCCACTGATGAGGCAAAGGGGCTCCACAAGAAACACCAGACATGACGGGGTGTGTCACATGTCTTCAGGGGTGCATCTCATTTCCTCTACTGACCATGAACCCCTCTCACCTCCTCCCCTTTATCTCATTCATTCTTTGTGGTGAAGGCTCAGAGGTCTTGCGAGATGGATTGGACATCATATAGGGATTTTATTCTTTCCATTGATGCTTTGGCATGTGATCTTTATGACTAATGGGGTATATTCCTTGGTATGTAGCTTCCGTTAATTTTTGGGGAATTTCAGATGGGTTGTTAAGAAATTACCAATGAAAAATTGTGCACCCTTGGGGGATGCTCATCTGGACTTCACCATTCGGTCATAGGTGAGCAAGGGCACTTGCTGAGGAGGGTTTCATGGGGCTTACCATAGGCTAAGTGCTATGTATGGAGACTTCACATGACCTTGAGGTGGTCATGTGATCATGAGCCTTTTAAGGGCTCCAAAAGTCTTCTACCATTCTCTTATCAGTTTCTTTCATGGGAAAGATAATATCCATGTTTCGGTATTTTTTCCTTTATGACTTTTTTGTTGGTGCTCATTTGGTGGGTATAAAAAAATGACCCCCTCAGGAGAGACATTTGAGGGGACAATGACTCAATAATGAGAACAACTATATTCCTACTAGAGTCCTTGGTTGTGTCACGAACTGGTGATTTTCTTATCTGTGGAGATCATCTTGAGCGTGATAGGTCCGCATAACAAGACTCAAGAAAACTGTCACATGATTTAGTTTAGGGACTTTTAGCTCAGATCATCTGTTGCTTTAGTTTAGAGTCTTTTAGCTCAGACCATCTATTGCTTTAGTTTAGGGTATTTTATATCATACCATCTATTTCTTTAGTTTAGGGTCTTTTATCTTGAACCATATGTTGCTTTAGTTTGGGGTCTTTTATCTCAGACCATCTGTTTCTTTAGTTTACGGTCTTTTATCTCATACCATCTATTTCTTTAGTTTATGGTATTTTAGATTAAACAATTTGCTACTTTAGTTTAGGGTATTTTATCTCAGACCATCTGTTTCTTTAGTTTAGGGTCGTTTAGATCAGACCATTTTTTCTTTAGTTTAGGGTATTTTAGCTCGAACCATCTGTTGTTTTAGTTTAGGGTCTTTTAGCTCGAACCATCTATTGTATATGAGTCCAACATGATAGAAATGACTCAAAATATTATGGGATGCTAAGTTCCACTATGATACTGATATGGATCATGAGGATAAGAGTTACAAGGGCTAAAAAAGGTTTTTGGGGTGAACATGATTTAAGGGAAAAATACTAGGGAAGCTAGGTCCACCTAGATAGTTAGAATGTGGGTGGAATAAATCACAACCCAGAAGCCTGATCCAAATGATATAGAATGGAGTAGACATGCTAGGTATATCCCTTGACACTATGGGGATGTCAGGTTCTGCCACAGTGTCATTGAGGCTCACAAGGATTAGGAGGCCCATTATGTTGGGCCAAGATATACCCTATCGGTGGGTTTGATCCCTTCTTAATCAATAGTATGGCTGGGTGGAGAGATTTATTTTCCTTTCCAGGGGATATGAGATATTTTATGAAGGCTCAAACATCCAGGTGATAAAGTTGGGTATGGAGGGAAGGTTATCCATGAAGGGATCTAGAACCCTAGCAAAACTTAGATCTTAATTGAACAACCTGATCCCTATGAATTGTGGTTTTGAATCATGAGGTGTGAGCCATTTAATGGTTCAAGAATGAAGGGATGCATTTCAGCTTTGATAATGGGTACAAAACATGGAGATGAAATGTTGAGGGTATCAGATCTGCTTGGATAGTCTGATGCGGAGACTCTAAATCATAGTTCAAAGGGATCAGGTCATGAAGAAGGTATGGGATAGTCATTTGGGGGTAACCTATAACACAATGGGGTTTTGGGTTCCACCTTGGTGAAATCAGTCTCACAAGATTCAAAAATCCATTTACACCAGGCCAAGATGTCTTTTGTTGGTAGGTATGATCCCTTGCATCAATTATATGTACAAGTAGAGAGATCTATTTTCCTCTTCAGGGGTAATTAAATATTTTCAGTGGCCTAAGACATTTCAAATCATAAAGTGGGATATATGGAAAATGTAAGATTCATGAAGGGTTCAAGTACCCTAAAAGTTATGCCTCTACCTGTCGAATTTATTCTTGTGGCTAGGAGATGTGAGGAATCATTGATCTATTTTTTTTCCTAGAACAAGGGGTCCAATGAGAATAGCTAGGCTTTTACAAGGGCTACCAAATAGACCCTACAAGATTTATTCCTTATTTATTTGTGCCATAAGTTTTTCCTAAACTCTATAAATGATATGTTTAGTAGGTGAAGGCTTGAATTTTATTGAGGTCTCCCTTTGCAGGTTTTTGACCAGACATGTTTTGTGTCTCTTTTGTTATCTATTTAAGGTCTTATGATTTGGAACATTATGTTTTAGAGTTTAAGGTCATACAACTTTGACCAAAGTGTTAGTATTTTAAGGTTTTACCACTTGGACCTGTATGAGGGATGATACAAAAAAATGCTTATTAGGATACCCAGGGTCAAGAGTACTCCAACATCCTTCTGAGTGGGTGGTGAAGATGTTGTAAATAATGGATCAAGGTACTTAGGTCATGAGTGAGTTGATGGGATGATCATTATAGGGGTAACCTATAACACAATGGGGTGTTGGGTTCAACCTTAGTGATGTTAGGATCACAAGAATCAAAAATCCCTTTACATTGGGCCAAGATATCTCTAGTTGGTGGGTATGAGACCTCAAATCAATAGCATGTCCAAGTGAAGAAATATCTTTTCCTCTTCAGGGGCAGTGTAAGGTTTGCGATGACCCGAGATGCTTGAGACATGAAGTGTGGGGAATGGTTTAGGGTCCTTAAAAAGATGATGGAAGCACTTTGTTCCCTGGTTATTAATTGTAAGGCTCTTGTGGTCCTTTGATAAGGAGGGGTGATGGATGATGACCTTCATAGTTTATCATCATGCAGTGAGACATGCTTCCATGCCATTTAACATCTTGTGGTGAGGACGAAGGGTTCCAACACAGTTTATTATCATGAAACTAGGACAACCAAGATATAATGTCCCAAATAAGGATGTTCATGGCATGGTAGAACATACCTGATGTGAATGAGGAAAAAAGAGGTTAACACTACACCATGTTCACTTCTAGATAGGACACGAGCCAAGAGGACAAAAGGGAGAGGGAATGATTTGTGGTGCATGGGGCTAGACCAAAGAAAAAAAGTCTGGGTGTTCCTATATATGCTGTGAGGGATGGAATAAATACACACATATTTCTTGATATTCCATGTAGTTTAATGTCATAAAGGGAGGATAGAGGTATAACCGATGTGAATGAGATCCAAAGAGACCCACACCATTCCATGTGGTTTTACATCATGTGGTAAGGAAAAAGTGTTCCAATGCAGTTTATTGTCATTCGGCTAGGAAGAAAAAGGGGGATAGTGCTCCAAAGTGGATGAATGTGGTATGGTAAAACAAACTCAACTTGAATTATGACCAAATAGATCCACACCATGCCATGCATCCCTGAAGGGGACTTAGGACAAGGGCCATGAAAGGTGAAAGGGGCCTAGGTATGGACCCGAGTCAAAATGCCCGGGCATTCCTACATATCCCACGAGGATGGTAATCAATCCACATGTAGTTCTTGATATTCTATATTTTTTAACATCATAATGGGAGGATGAAGGTCACCCGACGTGAATAGGATGGATGCTATGGGTCCAAGTAGTTTTATGTCATGTGGTAAGGACACTGGATCACCTGACGTGAAAGGAAGATAATCTTATGGATGGGCCCAAAAAAATGGATTTGGGATTCAATGTATATCTCATTTGGAATGATAATCAAGCCTCATGTAGTTCTTGAAATGCTAGCGTGTTAGAAGATCGACACCAGTGATGGTGTTCCTCCCATATGAGGACCACAAGAGCGTACAGTTTCATGTTTTGTAGGGGACATTGATTGTGTAGTTTAATTTCATGTAGTGAGGACTCACACCATCCCCTTTATCTCCCTATATTTAGGATGATAATGGGTTTATCCCAAGCCTTCACACCCTATTTTTTGTGGGTAAACCCTTTTCGAAATTCCTATGCCCGCGTGAGCTATGATCAGTGCGAGAAAAAAGGAAAGACAAGGACCCCTCCCATTATTCAGAGGCATGGAGAATAGGATGGTATTATTTTATGTTGTGTGGTGGCTAGGCCAAAAATATAAGATCAAGGTGTCCCTACGTATCTTATTGAGAACGAGAATCAAGATGTACATAGTTCTAAAGGGACCGTGTAGTTTAACATCATGCAACGAGGACTTATCTGCACAGTTTATTGTTGTGTGCGAGACGTTCCATACAGTTTAACGTCATGAGAAAAGGATAATTATAGGAATTACACCATCGTATATTTCCTATATCAAGTGATTATGAAAAGTATTTCTTGAGAGATCTTGCATTTCTGGGTGTTGTGCCATGCTTTCCATCCATGGTGACAAACAAATAGGATCTATTATGATAGACCTTATGTATGACTTAGGGTCCCTCCCACATGGGTTCCAACTTTGGGGGATTCTTCACTGGTATCATAGAGGTTCTGAGAGCTAGAACCAATTATCATTGGAGGAACGAATGAAGGCAAACCTTTTTATTGAAAGCCCGTGTTATCTGGTTTTGGTGGATTTACAAGTTGTGTAGTGTGCACAAACTCTTATCATCTAGCCACTCCAACTCATCCAACCATTTTTTAGATTGTCCATCATCTGAGAGTTGCTCGCAAATGACTATTCGGAGTGAGGGAAGTTGGACCTCTAGGGGTAGAACTACCTCAGTCTCATACACTGATGGGTATGGCATTTCTTGTATAGTAGTGCATGTGGTGGTATGGTAGGCCCATAAAGCATGGAGGAGTTTGTTTGGCAAGGACTTATTATCCTTGTTCACCATCTTCTAGAGTATATTTGATAGAGTCTTATTGAAGGACTCTATCTATCATGATGAGTGATTGGTTTCAATGTTATACTCTTGATATAACTTATTCAACTCCACAGAATATAATTTGGTGCTGTTGTCCATCAATATCATGTGAGGGTCTCTGAACCTGATGATGATGTGTGACTTTATGAAGTTAATGATATTCTTCATCCTAACTTCCTTGAGGGGTATCATCTTAAACCATTTGGAGAAGAAGTCAGTAGTAGTAAGGATGTACTTGAACTTCTTGGTTGTTTCCAGGGGATATGGCCCCACAACATCAATTCCCCAAATGGAGAATTTCTAGGAGTATTTAGCTATGTGTAGTAATTACAGGGATGATGGATAAAGTTTTCATGAGTATGACATGCATGAAATTTTCTTATGAATTCCCAACAGTCTTGTATCATGGGTTTTCAGTAATACCCCAACCTTATGATCTAGTAGGAAATCCTAGTTCTAGACTGGTGGGTGTCATAGGAGACCGCATGGACTTCTTATATGACAGTGAGAATTTCTCCTTCTACTATGCATCTGAGGATAATTCCATCAAAGACACACTTTTATAGGATTCTCTGATAAATTGGACCATCCTATAAGGTGAAGTTTTCTGCTCGACGGCAGATCTATTCCTTTCCAGCTCAATCCATATGGAGAGTCCCATACCAAAGATATTTGATTATGGGATTCATCCATCTAGAGGTGGTTACTGATTCTTCATGCTCTAGGGTGGCGTTGATCCGATTGATTTATTTCATATCACACACAATGATTAATAATACCATTATTCGATGTGTTATACAAAATCTTACTTCCTCATGATCAAGGTCTACCAAGATCGATGCTATATTGGTTAGTGCATCGGCATGATCATTCTCTGATTGAGGGATATAATTAAACGTGGTCTCAAAGGGGAATTATTCCATTAGTCCCCTGACATAGCCATTGAGAGGGGATAGTTATTCCTTTTTATGGAATATTTTCCATTGATCTACTTTATCACATGATCTGAATCCCCTTTGATGTTCAGGTAAGCTATGTGAAACTGTATTGTTAGTTCCAACCCAGTGATGAGGGCTTGGTACTCAGCCTCATTGTTCATGCAGCCTTTGGATAGTGAGAAAGAATAGGGAAGAACTGCTTTATCTGGGGAGAAAAATATGACCCCTAGGACAAACCAGTTTAGTTTTGGGTTCTCCATTCTTGCACCTATAGGACTCCAAGAGGTACCATCAAAATACATCTCCCATGTCCGGGGAGTGTTGTGGGTCTAGACGAACTCTTCATCAGGGAGTTCGGTGTCCTCTGATGCATTTTCTGGAGCAGTATGTGATGTGAGGAAGTTAGTTAGGGCTTTCCCTTTTACTGAATTCTAGGATATGAACCAGATGTCGTATTGCTGTAGGATGACTGCCCACCAAACCAAACACCCAGTCAATATAGGACGGTCAAGGATGTACTTGAGCGAGTTGATATGAGAGACCAGGTGGATCTCATGGTGATGAAAGTATTTCATTAACTTTTGAACTATGAAAACGAATACAAGGAAGTTCTTTTCAAAATAAAAATATCTTTTCTCGACACCCATAATAGTTCGGATGAGGTAGTAGAGACTATTCCCACTCCCCGTGTCATTCTTTTCAGCAAGGATGGCACAGATTGAGCATTCCATGGCAGCCAAATATAAGATGAGTGGCCTCCCCTCAACCAAATATTTCAAAACCAGTGGGTGCAATAGATACTACTTGATATTATTGAATGATTTTTTTCAATCATCATCCCATTAGTAGGATAATCCCTTCTTCATCGGCCTCATGAAGGGGAGGGCTTTTTCGGCCAGGTTGGCTATGAATTGACGAATGTATACGAGGTTACCTTGGAGACCCCTTAGTTATTTGAGGTTATTGGGGGGATACATTACTATGATAGCACTGGTATTTTATGGGTCAACCTCAATTCCATAGTGGAATACCAAAAATTAAAGGAACTTGCCTAATGTTACCCCAAAAGAACACTTCAGTGGATTCATCTTCAGACTATGATGTCACAATTTTCTGAATATTGCTTGGAGATCCTTAGAGTGATCACATCAATGTCAATATTTTATGACTAGGTCATTGATATAAAACTCAGATATCTTCCCCAAGAATGGATTAAATATACAATGCATGGTGCACTGATATGTGGCACTGGCATTCTTTAATATAAAGGGAATGGCCTGGAAGAAGAAGATCCCATGGGGTTCACTAAAGGTGGTGGCCTCTTTATGTTAAGAGTCCATTTTTATCTGATTATACCATGAGTACCCATCCATGATGTAAAGTTCTTGGAAGCCAACATTTGTTTCGATCAAGAGTTCCATGATTGGCAATGAAAAATCATCCTTCATGAAATGCCGATTAAGGCCCCTAAAATCAATGTAGACCCTAATCTGCTCATTCTTTTTCTTGTTGAGGATGATGTTGGTAATCCATTTGGGGTATTTCACCTCTTAGAAGAAGTTGGATTTTATTAACTTGCTAAAATCTACCTCTACATTTGTGGCATGGGAGGGGTGTAATCTTCTAGATGCCTGCTTGAAGCCTCGATGGTCTTCGGGTAGTTCAAGATGGTGCGTAGTTATATATGGATTCAATCTTGGTATTTTCATATAGTTCTAGAAAAAAAATATTGGTGATGATTTTGGAATGTGATGTACATATCCTGCATCTCGAGAGGCATGGTGGTTCTAATAAAAGTAGGATGTGGATCTTCTTATATCCCCAGGTTTATCTTACAGAGATCATCTATGGTGGTGGAAACACCTTCCTCGAATGATGGAGTGGAATTTCTGAGATCATCCTCATCATCTTCTATTCACAAATACATGGGGAAAACTCTGGGTGAGGATGAAATTTTGGGGGAATCTCCATCACTATTAGGGCGATGGAGATTATCAGGAGAAATGTCATCATCTCCCATCATCTGGGTTATGACAGAGAGATACTGAGGGTGACTGTTGCTGAGGACGAGAGAGGGTTGGACCTATTGGACTGGGTCCTTTATTTAAAAAATGTTTATGGAGGGCATGTATTCCTCATCAATCATTATTTAGATATTTACAGGGGTGGTACAAAATCCATTGGGGGAGGTAACCTGTATAACATCATCCGTTATTGGCTATTTGTCTCCCTTCTTATAGAAGTATGCTTCAACATATATGGCTCCACAAGTTTCAAAGGGGGAATTGTCTCCATTTAGTATGCCGACTTTTCCATTGATGGGGTACTTCAAAAATTGATGGAATGTTGATGGGACTGCTAAGTGGCTATGGAGCCAAGTTTTTCCAAGAAAGATATTGTCCGTGGTGTCTTGTTGGATAACCATGAAATTGACATTAGACGTGATCTCCCAAAATTGGGTCTCTTGCTTAATATTTAGGAGGGGAAGTTTCTCATTCTTATCATACCCCTAGATGGTCATCTTTGTAGGGGATAGGTCCTCTTTAATATACCCAAAAAATCAGAGGGTTTAGGAAGGGATTAGATTTATCGTAGATCCATTATCTATCAACACCCTTTTGACATCGGCATTATTGAGTCTGTCAGAGAAGTAAAAGGGTATAATGTGTCCATGAATGGCATCTTCTTGATCTTGGTCAGTGAATAAAATGGAAACATGACATCCTAAGGACAAGGTTTTGACTCAATAGACCTTGGCTGCAGTGAATTCTATATCAAATTCCCACGGGATTTAGAGGGCTTTAATAAGAACCTACCTAAATTCTTTGGAAAGATGAAGCACATAAAGGATCGATAGCTTGGATGGGACTACAACTAGCTATTTCAGAACATCATACTACTGCACCAGAGGTCACTGCCTCCTAATATGGGTCTGCTCCTAGGCATTTAGATGAGGAGATGGAGTAGTTGAGGCCGATGGACCTGGGGACTACACAGAGGTTGAGGGAATATCTGCCAATAGTGTAATAGGTTGCGCTGACCTTTCTTGTGGCTTGGGTTGATCAGGTTGAACCCCTTATAAATGGTCACACAATATAATTGGGTGCAGGCGACTATTTGAGGGCTCTGAAGCACCTCCCTACCTCCTTCGAGTCTGTTGGAGCGCTTTCCCATGAGTCTTGTATACATATGAGTCCTCTTTGGGGGTATGACTAGGATACTGACTTCGGCCATATCCGCAATGTCCTTGTATCCTCGGCTTTGGTGCATGGTGCCTCCTATTCCCCTATTATATGCAGGAAAACCATATTCTAGGTTGTACTCATCATCATAGAAGGGGGTTTTCAAGTGTATCATGTTGACAGAACCAATATGAGTTCTTCTCCTGATGAGGATCCCATTTGGTGGGGCGATGCCCATGCTAAAGATATTGCATCGAAGAAATCTACAAGAGTTAGAGCCTGCTTTTGAGCTGAATATGACTCTTCTGCCTCTGTTTTTTCCTACTTCTGGTGGTCACACCCAAATTTGGGAGGTACATCAGAATTCCCCTTTTAGGTTGGTGGATCTATTGTGAGTTTGTGTAACTATGCCTTGAGGGAACCATGGGCTCGATCAAATATTTTATGAGTCATCCATTTTTGAAACTTTTATGCTTGCTTGGTAGTATTTTTCTTCCATCATTCTTATTCCTCTGACCAGTCAATGGTTATAAAAGCCACTTGCTATGGAGAATCATTTAATGTCACCTATCTAGAGTCAATCATACCTTGAAGGACGTCCTTAAAGATGAAACATTTATGTATATTATGAACCAGCTTTATATGGAAAGGATAGTAATTAGGACAGTCAGTGAGATTGACTTCATTGAGCTTCCTAGTCCGTAGAAGTGTGAGCGTGTTGTTTTCCATGGCTACCAAGAAGTATCCCAGGACTTTCTCATTTTGGAAAGAGTACACCTTATTCATCTGCTCCTAGAATCCTGAGAAGACCTGTTTTCTTTGTGCATACGACCGAGGGATATTTTGTGGTTTCCACCGGTTAATAGGAGGTGATGGGTGGTTCAGATCTTTCCTTGGTGCTTGGACCATTGTGTTCTTGAGTGTGATAGCTATGGATTCCGCTTTTCCTAAAATTTTCCCTTGCACTGCAGGCGTGAGCTGAGACTTAGATCAGGTTCGCTGGATATATTACTCAAGAGGTTGTGTTGTTTCAGCAAATTATTTGAATCCAACTGGATATTTCACGGGGATTAGGGGTTTCGGTAGCTCATCCCGAAGATTTTCAGCATAGAGTTCTAGCTGTTGTTCTTGTGAGAGAGGGATGCTGAGTGAATAGGTCAGACCATTCCACCTTAATATGAAGTTGGACACCCTCTAATTTTTACGCTGCTTGTAGTTCATTAGGACAACAATCGTCGTCTTCCTCAGTATTGAATTTAATTGTTAAAGGAACTAATGGCGAATGTTTTTCCATCCTGTGATAGACCCCACGAGCAGACTTTTTTACTAGATGAAGGCTAGACCTATCAATTTCTATACAAACACCTCAGTTTGGTCACCTCCTACTGATCCCGAGGGCCCATCATCAACCCACATTGAGACACAAAGTGTGTGAGATGTTTCTCAGGATCCCCTACACCATTCAAGTTTGAGAAGGTAGGATTTATAAAGTTGGGAAGAGGCAGGGTATCATCTACCCATTTGGGGTATGGATTTTTCTCAGGTTTCACTGGCACACGTCTTCCTTCCATGGATTCCATCTGAGTATCCATGGATTCAATGGTAGAAAGAAGCTTTGGGGGCACTGCCATATAAGGCACTTACCATCCGTAAGGAGTGGGTGGGGGCCGATGATGTGGTCCCAGTTTCATCTCTCGCTGGTCCTCTAACTATCCTATGATTAAGGAGTTACCCTAGCGAGGGAGGGGTTGCCACCGCAATAGAGGTAAGTCACGATTGTTTTCAAATTCCTCATTTATATGGATGGGTTTTCTATACATGGAGCCAATATGATATTCAGATGCTTCTCTGGGTGTCGGATTATCCATAACATGGGGAATATCTTATTCTAGCTAGAGACGAAACCAAGTAGGAATACTTCCCTTGAGTAGCTCCTCATTGAGCTGTCGGAGAGCTCATATCTCACTCTCATATTGTGAAAATTTATATTTTGAAGATGGAAACCTAGACACGGTCTCTTATTTACATTAATATTTAGAGGTGTTCTACTAAGGAGGTAGAAACTCATTATTCGGTGGTGCCAAATTCTAAAGCCTTCTTTGATTTTGGGTGCACGCACCTGCATTAGGAATGTCTAAATCACCCTCCTCTTAAGGTACGTCTTCCCTATTGCGATCCTCTACATCTGGATCTTGATGAATTTCTACCACAGTGATGGAATTCACAATTTCATATCGAGCAATGGTGGTTGTTCCATTGCTTTCCACATGGAAATCTGGCTCTGAAAGTCTTTCATTTGGGTTGGTACTCGAACCATTGGCCTTATTGAGCTGTTTTGTCTTATGATCCCAATGGGGTCTAATAACTTTCACTGTACACTCCTCTCCCATTGGTTTATGAATGGAAACCTTGTGAGAATTTTCATTTAGTGTTGCCGAACAAGTGCTGATCAATAGAGGTTTGTCTTGTGATGGGAGGAATTGGTGGGACTCTGAATATTCATCTTTTCCTCCCAACATGGAGAATACCAATTCCTTCTATGGTGGTGATGATGATAAAAATTCTCCTAGCCCTATGGTATGGGGTTGATCTAGAATCTCCATTTATGTCTCCCAAGTCCTCTCAATGGATGATGAATTTGGAGGTGGTGATTGACATATAAATTCCCATATCCCTATGAGATGGGGTTTTCCTGTGACTACTCTAAACACATCCTGAATTTTCTCAAGGACTGATGACACGAGAGGTGTAGGTAGTGTAAAATGTTCTCTTGGACCAAGGGGCTGAGTCCTCTCCTGGAATAAATCCATAGTGGATACTACTACAGTCTCTGTGACGTGGCACTGTTGTGCTTGCGTGAGAGTTGGGTGTGATGGAAACCCATGATGAGGATCTCTCTTTATGGGTAGTTGTACAGGTGATCAAAAATTTTATCTATGTGTTCAAAAACTCCTCCTTTTATCTTAATGGGTCCAATTTGAAGTCTTTTTGGATATCCTATCTCCCTGTCTGTGATGTCTGGGCACTGTTGGAGTAGGGGTATTCTGTTTCAGTGACCGACTAGCTCAAGAATTCCCCAGTCATCTAACTTCACCGATGGCTATAAAATTGAAGGATGATATGTTTGAGGGGCTCTGTTGTTTTAGGGGATCATTGAAGGGTAATAATCCATATTTTCCTAATCCTTGAATTCAAATTCCAAACGTGGATTTGGAGATCATCTTCCGAAGTGTCATAATGAAATGGAAACAATCGTGTTAAAAATTTGCGCTTTGATTTTTCGGTTTTGGATCCTGGGCTAGGGAGATAACAACTAGGTCAAGCTATAAATAGAGTATCCTAATAGTCTAGAGGTGACACTTATATCCTGGATAAGGGAGATGTCAATCCTTCAGTCTCTGATGAGTGGCCCATATATTCTAGTATAGAAAAGGAATGAACTTCTTTTCTAGATCAGCAGGGATCTCATATCTAGAAGTAGTGAGGGGCCAGAACATGATGGGGAGGATGTTTCTAGATAACTCTCTCCATATGTCAATGTCAGCCTCTTCTTCATCAGACTTGCATGCCTCTGTCTGGTCAGACCATAGAATATGACTCTGATGGTCGCCTGCTGATGGGGGTGGAGTGCTACTGGACACTGATGGGGAACTATATACAGTTGTTCCTGACGTTTTGAGCACCTATTTATATGAAGGTATTAGTGTTTGGTTCACCTCTCTATATAGAGGTGTCTAAGAAAAGGAGTATTTCCTTTACCATGGTAAATATCACCATGGGGAGGTTGACCACGATGGATGTTAGGAGTAGAGTCATTGTGATCCATCTCCACATTACCATGAGGAGGACTATCGCAGTAATGAACATATCCCCTTTGATAGAAGAGTTGACGGACCCTTGTGGTGTTAAGAGCGTGTCTCGAACAATTTCAAGGACACTAGAATTGAGCAGATTAGAATTATGTGTCATGTTCTACATCATGGTCAAAATATGCCAGCCTACCTTTAATGGATGTGTAGGGATATGGGCTTGCTATATGGAAGTTTTCGGAATTCCTATATAACCGCCTGGTGCTGTTGGGATATAATCCCACTGTTGAGGAGCTGTTGAAATATGTTGATGTGCTGCCTTGTTGTTGATAGGGATATAAGCCTATCCTAAGGTGTGTTCCACTGTCACTTAGTTAGCCTCAGTTGGATCAAGAATATACACATGGTTCGAATATTAATTCCCCACCAAAATATGATGATGGAAATTCAAAATGGGAGAAGGACTACGATCCTTCTCTTGTATTGCTTCAGAATGATGCTAGAATGGTCATTTTTTGGTAGAATAAGGAATATGTGCCTTGCTTTTGTGCCCTGTTGGAGTATGCCAGGTAGGTTCATTGATAGGAATATGGGCCTGTCTCGAGGCATGATCCACTCTCACCGGGTTATCCTCGACCAAAATGAGAATATAGGCCTAATCCTGGGTCTTCAGATCATGCTGCAAGACTTCTTTGACCAGCATGTTCCCCTGTCTTGAGGTGTATTCCAATCTCACCTTTTTGGACCAGATTGGAATGAGATTATAAGACCAGTCTGATGTATCACCCTTCATTTGGGATATGCTAATAATCCTCCTAGGTGGGAGAAATAATGTGCGCTTTCTCTGGTACAACCACTTGATCAAGATGATCAAAGTGTTGAGTTTTCTTGGCTATAGAGACAAGAGTATGAAAATATTCCTTAATCTGAAATAGTGTCGCAATATATCAGTGGAGTTCTTCAGCTATTGCTAAAATGTATTGATACTTTAGAAAAGTGTGTGTAGGAATATAAGCCTGCACATCCTCTGTTTCCATAACCTGTTGACAGATGAATTCTATTAAAGTGGGGATATGCGCCCACTTCAGTCCTCCATGTGCCATCGAGATATGCCCATGGGCTTCATGCATGGGAGTAGAAGTATGAGCCTCCCCCATGTTTTCTGTAGGAATATGCCCATATAATTTTTCAAGGTGAGCAGGGATATGATACTGTTGGATGGTCCATAACAGAGTATACTGGCGGGCATTATTTGTAGGAGTGGGGATATTCACCCCCTCTTGGGTATCCAGTGTCTTCTTCCTTCAATGATTCTTTCTCGGTGGAGCCTATGCATTGGTGTCTGAGATGTCTATCTATCAAAAAGTTCCCTCATCAGGAAAATGATACTTACTAGTATGATGATGCTGGAGATGATAGTTAGAAGGCACCCTCCTTATTGGTTCTCGAATAATAGGAGAGCCGGATTTGGCCTCCCAATCCACCTTCATTAGGTATGGAAGCTAGCAGTTGTAACACTCCAGGAATGGGCTATCGAAGCGACGGGTTATAATGATATGGGCCACTTGCCTGGTGGTGACATTCATCGAGCTATGTGGACTCGTCAGCTACCACACTTAAAAAATATCATGAGGAGCTTCTATAGTCAGGATCATGCTATATCAGTGGTACTCCTAAATCATCATGTTTTCTACCTACTATTGGAGTCGTTTGGTAGGTGAGACCATTTTATGACCCGTGGGGGTTGTGGCAGTGGATGAAGTGCCGAAACAAGTGCTATAAGATAAATACATTTTCTCAGATCAAGAGTTTTAAAGCATGCAGACAACATGGACCAAGGTCACCATTCATTGCCATGTCACATGCATGATAATTCTCAATCAGATATGCATGATTAACACAATTTTTCTGAATTCCCTTTCTATCCATTATTCTTGCGTGGACTTTTCAACACAAGTATGTACTTATAGGAATCCTAATTTATGGTGGTCTTACTAATTTTCATTGTATATAAATTTCCAAACAAAGTGGCCCAATAGGTTCATTTCAAGCCTATCAATGTTGTTCGCATGTGGGGGGGGGGGGGTAAGCAACATGGCTCTACAGATTATAACCTGATCATTTTTTATTTCAAAAGTTCACACCAGGTTCACCATTTTTTGTTTCGAAGGGATTTTGTATCAATGAATTGGTTTTTATCATCATGTTACCATTTCAATTTCCCCTAAAACTCCTAATAGTTCCCCTATTCATAGCTGAGTAAGGAATTTATTTCCAAAGGCTAGTATTCATTTAGGTTTTGAGGCCCAGTGACTCTTAGGGAATCGTATTGGTCAAAAGGATGGGAGGTCTGACTCATCACACCCTTTTGGGGAGAATTATTTCCTACTCTAGGACTCTCTTATATATTTAATAAATGTTTGTGAATCTCTACCTAGTCCTGATATGGGACTGGTTACCCTGAAAAAATGGCTATGGGTCAATTTTCTTTTATGTAAAATAGACTAAGATTCATATGTATGTATCTGAGGTTCTCCATAATTTTCAAATAGTGGGAAATATCTTATATGATGATGTCACATGACCAAGTAATTTAGGCTATTCTCCCATGTTTGGAGGGGGTTGATATTCGAAGTATGGGATTGAGACATTATGAGGCTGTAGACGCCAGAAAAGTCCGTTGTTCCCAAACAGAGCTCCGGATGCGGAAAGCGAGGTCGTATTTGGAGTCAGAAGCACGTTTCGGAGGGCCCGGAGGCCTTGTGCGGAATTTTGGAGACCCGCGCGCAAAGTTGTAGTGCCGCGCGTAAACCTACCGGGATGCGCGCAATGCGCTGGGCCGGTGTGAAATTTTGCGAGCCCGTGGCCCGCGCGACTCCCTTGCGCGCCGGCCCCGATTCCGCGCCCGCGAAGGAAATTCCGCACCCGCGAACCAGATTCCGCGCCCGGGGTTTCCTATAAATATCAGGCGACCCCCGACGTTTTGAAGGTTGCCGTAATTCGAAGAGTCGCTTGTTCACGCAATCCAACCCCCTCCGCGCGCAATGCCGATCTTCAGGTAACCTCCTTTCTTTTGCGCAAGAAAGCCTTGGGGTTCGCCTTCGCGCGCAATCCCTTTGGCTCCTTTCCTTTGAATAACCCTTCACCCAAAGGCCTTCGCGCGCAAAAGAAGCCTCTTGCGCGCAATTGCCCCCGGGTGCGCGCAATCCAGCTTGATTGCGCGCACCCCCCATTTTCAAAGAGGCCATTCGTTAAAGAATGAGCCGTTGCCCCCACGCGCTATCCGAAGCCCGGTGCGCGCAATCTCCATCTTCCGCGCGCAAAGCGCTGGCCCAATTGCGCGCCAGCCTGCCCATTTGCACGCCGACCCGTGGTATTGCACGCCAAGCTTCTCTTTTGCGCGCAATCCGCCGAGGTCGCCCCTTTTGACCCCCTGAGGGTACCCGCCTGCGTGGCGCCCGATGATCTTCATCCCGGGTGCCCGCACCGTGCGTTGTCTTTCCGTGCGGCCCTCCAGGCTCGCGCGAAGTGACACGAACCCATCGGCGGCATCACATTCGTCCGCGCTGCAAGACGTTAAACTGCCAAGTGTTTCGTCCAACATGACGTTAAACTGTACCACATCCAAGCCGCACGACGTTAAACTGCCTAGCATATCGTCCGAGCTACAAGACGTTAAACTGTTCAGCATTCGTCCAACACGACGTTAAACTGTACTTCGTCCGCACTGCAAGACGTTAAACTGCCAAGTGTTTTGTCCAACATGACGTTAAACTGTACCACGTCCAAGCTACACGACGTTAAACTGCCTAGCATATCGTCCGAGCTACAAGACGTTAAACTGTTCAGCATTCGTCCTGCAAGACGCTAAACTGCACCACGTCCGTGCTGCAAGACGTTAAAATGCCAAGCACCTTCGTCCTCAACACACGACGTTAAACTGTACTTCGTCCGGCAAGACGTTAAACCGTCCGCTTCGTCCTCAACACACGACGTTAAACTGTACTTCGTCCGGCAAGACGTTAAACCGTCCGCTTCGTCCTCAACATACGACGTTAAACTGTACTTCGTCTGGCAAGACGTTAAACCGTCCGCGTCGCCCGATCCCGTGCCTCGCATGCAGGGTCCCCCTCCCGGTTTGGATGTGGCCCCCACCCGCTTGTCTCTGTAGGGATGTCGGGATTGGAGTGGCCTTCACCCACGGGGGTAGAGTATTATAGACAGAACGAACTACGTGGACTTTGATCCCTGTCTCCTAAACAGGGTACGTAGGAAGCCTCTCCGAGGTTCAAGCCCACCACCTGGTCGTCCCGGTCGTATTCATGTCGGTTCGTCCATCAGTGGACCCCTCCCGGGTTCACACTTGCGTCGATTCACCTATGAATCTGCCCTTGTGGGAGACTGCACATGTGTATCTCCATTGTGCTTCCCCACTGCCCTTTTCTCCTTTCAGCGTCCAGCATGACGTGAAACTGTGATCCACCCGGCCGTTCCATCCCCCTCTGTGCGAGGTGGTTTGGTTCAATCCTCCGCCCGGCGGCCTCTACCTCTTCGTGAGTCAGCTTGCCGACGTCCAGCATGACGTTAAACTGTATATCCGAACTACGCTGACTTTGATCCGCGCCAACACGCGGTACGTAGGAAGCCCCTACGGGGTCCAAGCTCTTCACTCCATCATCCATCCTGATCCTTACCCGGGCCGCCACATCCCGGTGGGGTCATGCCATTTCACTCCACTCCACTTCACTCGGGAAGCCGCCCATGTGCTAGCCCCAGCATCGGAGGTTCCCCGCAAGGGGTTCTGTCATCTGATCCACTTCTCGTGTTGATCAGTCCGATGCCGTCCCCGCTGGACGTTAAACTCGCGGCATACCCCGTGTTAAACATGGGAAGCTAAGGAAAACCTCAGGTAACACAGTTCCCCGCACCCAGCGCAGGATGCCTCAGGCCATCACGCCTTCGAGAAGCCCTATTAGGGATGGAAGGCAGACATGCAGGGCCGCAGTGTTAAGACATGCCCCCAGCACCCAGAGCTACCCGGTCTCCTCACCGCAGGTTGCTGCCCCGACCAGACCCCTTGGAGCGCCCGGGCGGAAGCAGCGTAATTAACCGGTGTCCATGGAGACATGGCGCTGGGAACGAGATTCACGAGCACGTCTTAAATCTATGAGGGAGACCCGGATTAGGCAACGAGTTCTGAGGAGACGTCCACGAAAGGAGGAGCCGACATCCCATCATCCCGGTTTCGATCAAGGAGCAGACACGCCTGAATAATGGACAGATGCCGCCCGCCTTTGGAAAGCGGGACTGCGGGGCCACAAGCCGCGCACCCATCCCCTCGGGTCGACGGGCGCACGCGCGAGCGCGTCCTGGCGGAACAGTGTCGGAACAGAAACCCGACGCACATCCGCACCGAAACAGAAAAATGGTGAACCCGACGTGAATCTCTTCTCCTCAATACGAAGACCGATTGCTTTCAGAGGTGTTGGGAGACCAGCATGTTGCCCGGCCAAGCATTCAGCACTGGGGAACGGAACTCCCCAGGGGCTGGGGAAGGGAAATCGGGCACTCCGTCTCACGACGTCGATGGCCCGGGTTCCCCCCACGGAAGGCGTCGTGGCACTAATAGTTGGTTGTCGATTCCTTTTCCTGCCAGTGTTAATGGGTTTTTCTCCCTGCTTTCAGAAATCAAGTCGCCCAATACAGTGCCCGATCGCCACCCTCCCACTGGCGCATGGGTAGGGGAAACACCGACGCGGCTACTCCGCGCGGTCCCTCCCGTTCCACAGTCGTCCCAGCAGCCGCAACTGCGGGGCAACCACGCCCTCTCCCCCCCTCGGAGGTCATCCAGAGAAGGGTGATCAACAACTTGGTGCGGAGATATGAGGAAGAGGGAGTCATCCCCACCAGGGACATGGCTCGCCTAGACCTCGAGGAAGCTGCACCTCGCCACCAACGCCGCCCCCGAGGGCCGCGCAGGGAGGCACCGCTGCTTACCTCGACGTCCAACCGCTTCGGGAGTTTATCCCCGGAGCGCTCCGACAACTCCCTCCCCTATGCGGATGAGGTGGGGGATGTTCGGGACCACCCTATCTGAGATACGCTCCAGGGATCCACGATAAGGGCTCCCGCCAGGCCACGTCGGCGCCGCCGCCAGGCTTCTCAAGACGAAGAGCGGGCTCTCCACATGCCTGCGCCGCTCATCCCGACTCGTTTGTCCCGACGCCAACGTCGGGCACGAGCGGAAGAGGATGCCCACCTTGGGGCCCTAGCAACGGTGGCCGCGTTGGCTCGAGCCACTGCTGGCTCCAGTCACCAGACCCCTGCGCATCCTGAGCAGGGGCACTTCTATGCTCGACCTGGATCGAGGCCTCGACCGCCCCAAAGGCAGGTTGGGTTGACTCTCCCGGTTGCTGGTACAGGCAATGGCCACCGCGGACCACCTCGCGATAGCGCTATTCACCAACAGGGTCTACTCCGTGTGGCCGATCCAAGAGGCATGGGTCATCCCACCTTCCGACCCCGGCCCGGAGGCCTGCCCGGAGTCATCTCTCCCCGCGTCCCCTTTGATATCTGTCCCGGTGCTCCTCGCACCTTGGTTTCCAGTCCTCTTGGCCCCAGCACCGGTGTGGCCGGAGGACGCCAGGACAGAGATCAGCCATGCCCCGAAGAACCACCCAGGGGCAGGAAGGCGAGGCGTCGACGTCGAGGGAATAATGTTACGGAATTCCGGACAGAGATCCGACCGGTTCGTTTCTCTGATACAGAGGCGAAGTATGATTCGGCGACGGAGCCCTCCCCCCGATCCCGCTAGTTAGGGGCAAGGGTAGGAATGCGGCACGTCAGCCTCGTACTTCCCGAGAGCGAGATCGATACGATCCCCGCTTCTCTCCGAAGGTATATCCGGAGTAGTGAGGGCCTGGTAGACCCCCAAGGATCAAGCTTGCGGTTGGTACCGGCCCCTCTGGAAGCGCCTTCTGCCTCGATCGAAGAAGCCGGAGACTTTTTCTGGGGACCGACGGTTGAACCACGATTTAGTGCACCCTCGGCGAGCACCGACGCTACGGCAGGATGTTCGCTTGCCGGCCCGTCCTATCGTGATGTGGTAGCTAGGGCACCGCCACCCTCAGAGGGCGGCCCGGGATATGGAGGCCAATCAGCCTGCTCGCCGTATTCACCGCCGGCCAGCCCGTCGGCCCGGCGGCCCGCCTCGGCACCACTACCGGTTCCCCGTCCATTCCCAGTCGTTGAAGAGGACCAAGGAGACCTGGGTCCTGAGTTTGAGTCGTGGAGCTTCTGGACCGTCCTTGCAGAGGGCCACTTCCCTGAGAAGTTTTGGCCAGTCGCAGGACCGGACTTTGATGCACCCGAATCACTCACCCCGGATGAGTTCGAATGCTTTCGCCGAACTCTCCGGGAGACTCACTCCCATCTTCACCACCTACAAATGCCATATCCCGGGAGTCAAGCGCACCTGGAGGATATTGGTGAGCAGTGCCGTCAAATTGACCTGGCCACGCTCCCCGCGGTTCGGCACCCCGGGTCATTTGGGCACCACGAGGCCCTCCAACAACGATGCGTTGAGTGTTTTCAAGTACTCCGCAAGGTTATCGAGGAAGCCACCCCCCACGTGTATATCCGTGGATGGGGGCAATTCGCTGCCCTACGCTTCAGTGCGATTCGCCGACAGCCCGATTCGCTGGGTGGCCCTGAGGGTACATCCCCAGGGACAGAAACGGTCAATATGGCTGACTTGTCAGGAGAGGGGAACTACTTGGAACTTCTCGACGGGGGCTCTCCCCCCGAAGAAAATCTGTTGTTGGATCCATCGGTGAGAGTTACTCGTCACCAGAGGAACCTCCTGGGTCTCCCCACACCCACTGAAGCACTGACGTTGAGCCAGAACGTCAGCAAAGGTAAAGAGCATGGCGAGGCTATAAAGCCCGCCGACCCATCTGCCTCCATGCAGAGGGCGGATGAGGATCCCGAGAAGGCTATGCTACGTCAACAGCTCACCGAGCAGAAGAAGCTAGTTGACCAGCTCCTCGCCGAGCGCACTGCAGAGCAGTGGCCTGACTATGGTGATCCTAGGCCAGGACAGCAGGGACAGGAACAACCACCCCTCGATGAGGCTCTCCCGGGCAACCGTGATTATGCCGTGTTTTCCGACAGGGGAGAGGCCATTGCCTATGGCAAGAGGGCGCGGTATGTTTCACCGCACCCTCCTGAGCGGCGTGACTACCTGAGAGACCCCGCTCAGATTCCTCCCGCTGCCCCAAGGGCCGCTCCGCCCGCCATCCCACGAGCTGCCGAGTTCGACGACCCGGTCGACGACCCAATTGAAGGACCATACAATGCGCTCGTGGTTAGAGATCCTCGCCAGGACTGGAACCCATGTCCGGACGATCCGATGGCGGCACTCATCGCCCGCTTGGAAGCCTTGGAGACTCGGCAAGTGGCAATCCCACCGGACGGCAATCCATACCCAGCATGGGTGGATGACATTCCGGCACCTCCGGGATTCGGGAACCCCACTTTCGCCCCCTTCAACGGGACTGGAGATCCGCCATAGCATTTGGCCCATTTCAACTCGAGGTGCGGGCCTATGTTGGGAACTCCGGCGCAGCAGGAGGCCGCTAAGCTTCGCTGCTTTGTCCAGACATTGGAAGGGCCAGCATTTGTCTGGTACAACCAGCTCCCCGTCGGGTCGATAACTAGCTGGGAGGACCTTCGTAGACAGTTCCTCTACCAGTTCAGTTCCACGACCCGGAAGACGAGTATCGCAGACCTCTTCAAGTGCAAGCAGAGACCTGATGAGCGAGTCGCGGATTTCGTCGCCCGATGGAAGGGTCTCACGTATTCCCTTGACATGCCATTGACTCAAGAGCAGTTGCTGACAATGTGCGTTGGGAACGTCAAGACCGAGCTGGTCCCTTCCTTGATCACTCAGAATTACCCCGGAGGGTTCAGGGACTTCTCAGACAAAGCTCAATGTCTCGAGGAAGCCCTGCAACAGGACAGTCAGGCACATCCGCTGCCTCCTATGATCCCTGCAAGGAGAGTCAGCAGGGCTGAGCCCGCTGCTGTTGCCCAGATCGAGGCCCCCAGGCAGTTGGAGCTGCTGCCGGTGAGGCCAGCTCCACAGCCTCACAGGAATCCGCCTCCACGGGCTCAGTTCCCGGCCCAGCAACGGAAGCCCCAGAACCGGCCGACCCCTCCGCGTAATGTACCGCCACAACCCAGGTGAGATAATCAGGGTCCGCCTCCTCGGCAGGCCCCTCCAGACCCTCATCAAGACCACGCTCCCAGGGGCCCGCGATACCTGACTTACTCATTCCACGAGGATCAGGTCCCCGGTTATTTCCGGAGCGCCCTGGAGCAGAGGATTGTGCGACTGCCTGAGTGTTGGAGGCCAGAGGAGGCACATCTCACGGATAACCCCCGCTACTGCCCTTACCATCGGGCCCTGGGGCACACCATCCGGCGGTGCTACATGTTTAAGGACCGGCTCCAAGACCAGATTAATAATAATATAATCAGGTTGGGCCCAGCTCCAGCACAAGTGGCAGGCGTGTTCGTGGGATCAGATGACGATAGTGGCAATGAGGACGAATGGCAGCTGGTCTCCGACCGCGGATCCCAGAAGTATAAAAACTGGATGGCCCGCAAGACGATCATTCGCGCCCATGGAATCATCCGTGCGCGCTTGAATCAGCCTGAGCCCCCAGAATCTGCGGGTGCTGCTTCGGCATCGTCATCCCAGCCTGCCTCTTCTGAGAAGATCAAACGGAGGCGGCGCAAGAAGGAAGAGCGTGCCCCGCCAATTCCGCCACTATCCCGCACTCTCGGCGATTTCATGCCCCCAGAGATGGGGGTCCCTCCTCAGATCCGCCCGGTGATGGATGATTCGTCCGATGACAGTGTTGGGTACGCTTCAGTTAATACCGTCGAGCTGGTAAATCCATTTCTGGTTCCCGACGATGAAGAACACCAGGTGGACCTCCCTAGTGTCCCCGGTCGTCGCCACCGTCAGAGGAACCGCAACAACAGGAGTCGCTGGGGCACGACAGTTGGTACCTCCCGCCAGGCCGTGCACGCCACTGAGACTAGGCAACAACCTCAAGACCGAGCTCAGCGTGCGCAGCCCCCCCATCCGGGGATGACGGATTCGCCTCCGCCACTGTTTGTGGTGTGGGACCAGGCAGAACCGCCTCAGCCGCGTCGCGATCAGCTCCGCCCTGCCACGAGTCCATCCCGGCCTCCTGACCCCAGTACAGTGACTACTTCCCGGGCTTCAACCAATGAACAGCGAGATGCGCCAAGCACCAGTCGGCCGCCGGTCCAACCGGCAAGGCCCGTCATGCCTCCAACCGCAGAGCAACCTCCTGCAACCAGGGGCTCGCGCTTGGCCAAAAAGTATGATGTCCTGAAGCACTTGGCCGACATCCCAGCAAGGCTATCCATCCTTGAGGCTCTGCGCATGTCGCCTGAGATGCGCGAGGCGCTCGCTGAAGCCCTGAAGAGCCCCCTCCAGTTTGAGACAGAGGTTGCGGCTGCAGAGGCCTTTCACGCCGAAACGATTGAGGACGCCGAGTGTCAGGCAGTTATCTCGTTCTCTGGTAAGGATGAAGACCCTCCTATACAGGGACACATTCGTCCGCTGTATGTTACTGGCCAGTTCAATGGCCTTGAAGTCCGGCGCTGTCTTGTCGACACGGGGTCCGGGATTAACCTGATTCCCACTCGGATGCTCCGGAGATTGGGGTTGTCTGAGGATGACTTGATTCCCTCCGACCTCAGGATCCAGGGGTACGACCGCACCGAGCAAACTCTGGTCGGCAAGATACGTTTGAAGACCCAGTTCGGTGACCTGGTTGCCAACACCGAATTCATGGTAGTCTCTCAAGACACTGCGTATAACGCATTGATGGGAAGGCCATGACTCCACCTTCATGCGGCGGTTCCCTCGTCATACCACCAATGCCTTAAATACTCCCTTAATGGTCGAGTAGGCGTGCTTCAGGGAGATGCCTCTCCTTTTGCCTCATGTGAAGCCCGCTATCTGGACGCGGACTATTACAAGAGCAAGGATAAGCAGATCCTGGCAGGTGAGGTTGAGCCTGTCGCTGTTGTAAGTGATCCCTGGGCAAGCTTGGATGACGCTTACGTCCTCCCGATTCAATGGTTGGACGTAGCCATGGTCTCGACGGCCTGTGAGTCTCCTGATGAGATGACCGCGACCGCCCATGCCAGCACCAGTGGCCCAGAAGGATCTGGTAGCCCCAATGCAGTTTCCAACGCAGTCTCTCCCGTGAACGATCCCTCCCCGAGTGGAGAGGACGTGGAAGATGCACCCCCAGCCTTTGAGGAGGGCGTCTCCGCCACGGTCGATGAGTTAGTACAGGTGAACCTTGGAACCGAGGCAGATCCAAGACCCACATTGGTCAGTGCCGCCATGCCCTCTGAAGAGCGGCAGCAGTACATGGACTTCCTCAAACAGCACCGTGATGTGTTTGCTTGGGGCTATGACGAGATGCCGGGGCTAGATCCTCAGGTAGCCGTCCACCACCTTGGTCTCCCGGCGAACCATCGCGGGTTCAAGCAGCCTCCCAGGAAGATGCACCCATTCCACGGTGCCATGGTTGAGGCCGAAGTTGACAAGCTTATCAAAGACAACTTCGTGAGGGAAGTTCAGTACCCCAAATGGCTGGCCAACATTGTGCCGGTCAGGAAGAACAACGGGCAGATCAGAGTTTGCATCGACTTCCGCGATCTCAACCGCCACTGTCCGAAGGATGATTTTCCCCTTCAGGTGACAGAGCTGTTGATTGACGCCACGGCAGGGTTCCAAGCCCTCTCCTTCATGGATGGATACTCCGGATACAACCAAATCCGGATGTCCCCTGAGGATGAGGAGTTCACTGCCTTCAGGGCCCCCCAAGGTATCTTTTGTTACCAGGTCATGCCCTTCGGCCTGAAGAATGCAGGTGCCACCTATCAATGGGCGATGCACCGCATATTCAAGCCAATCCTCGGAACACTGGTGGAATGCTACGTCGACGACTTGGTGGTCAAATCACGCCAGCGTCAGGACCATCTCAAAGATCTTGAGAAAGTGTTCGGCTTCCTCCAGTCTCACTGCCTGAAGATGAACCCGTTGAAGTGTGCCTTTGGGGTCACCTCCGGGAAGTTTCATGGCTTTTTGGTAAGGTACCGGGGTATTGAGATCGACCCGGAGAAGATCAGGGTGATTAGCCAGATGCCTCCCCCAGGTAACATCCGGGAACTGCAAGGGTTCCAAGGCCACTTAGCCTATATACGCCGATTCATCGCGAATCTGGCCGGCAAGTGTAAGACCTTTTCTCGGCTCATGAAGAAAGGTGCCACCTATGTATGGGATAAAGAGTGTCAGACCGCTTTCAAGGAAATCAAGCAGTACCTGCTTCAACCTCTGGTTCTGATGCCGCCTGTATCCGGGAAGCCGCTGGTCCTTTATGTGACTTCCCTGGAACGGTCCCTTGGTGCCCTTCTCGCCAGAAGAACAACGAGGGAACAGAGAATAGCCTCTATTACCTCAGTCTCATGCTCCTCGATGCGGAAGTTAGGTATTCCCCCATCGAGAAGAGCTACCTGGCGCTCCTATTTGCCGTACAGAAATTACGGCACTACTTGCAACACCACGAGGTACAATTGGTTTCTCAGGTAGACCCGTTGAAGTATATCCTGAGCCGGCCTATGTTGACTGGCCATCTAGCGCGGTGGGCTGTGATTCTCCAGCAGTTTGACATCAGGTATGTGTCTCAGAAGGCCATCAAAGGGCAAGCATTGGCAGACTTTCTGGCTGCTCACCCGACCTCCGCGGATCAGCCGCTGGATCTAGGCTTTCCTGATGAAGCCATTCTCTCGGTCGATTGAGCCGATCCATGCTGGCAGATGCACTTTGACGGTGCCTCCCGGAGCCCCACCGGTAGAAGACTCGATAATCCTAAGCTCAACAAAGTGGGTTTGGGTATCGTCTTCATTACCCCGGAGCAAGCCGTGCTGCCATACTCTTTCCTGTTGTCAGAGGGTTGTACCAACAATGAGGCGGAATACCATGCCCTTATCACCGGCCTCGAGTTAGCTCTCGAGATCGACGTGCCCCATCTGTGTGTGAAAGGGGACTCCGAGCTGGTCGTTAAGCAGATCAATGGCGACTATGTTGTCAGGAAGCCAGAACTTGTGCCATTGCTGGAGTGCACCCTCCTTCTGATGGCCCAGTTCCCTTCTCGGCCAGAAATTGTCCATATTCCCCAGTCGCAGAACGGTCGAGCAGATGCTTTGGACAGCCTTGCTGCGTCACTTGTAGAGCCTGAACATGACAACCTGATCGTCCGCGTGACGCACCGCAGGCTCATCGCTCCCGTTATCCCGGAGGGAGATCACGGCCCGTCGGTAAGTAATCTCACCACGGTTGCCCCTGTGCCCGGAGCCCCGAGTACCCCAGATATGGCAGTCGAATCAGCCCTTGATTGGAGGGCGCCTTTGGTTGAGTACCTCCAACATGGCATTCTCTCGTCGGATCAGGCTGAGCGCGAGTGAGTTCGACGCCCCGCATCGCAGTTTGTCCTCCAGAGCAGTCCCGTCCTGGAGCAGATCCTCTACAGGCGCGGATTTGATGGTGTTCTCCTCCATTGCCTTCAAGGAGTTGAGATCCCACGAGTCATGCACGAGGTTCATGCTGGTTCATGTGGTACCCACCAGACTGGGCCGAAGCTGTCCCACCAGATTTGGAGGTTGGGATACTTCTGGCCCTCCATGATCCATGACTGCATCGAGTATGCCAGGAGGTGCCATGCGTGCCATGTTCATGCGAACTTTGTGCATCGGCCGCCGGAGCCTCTCCATACCACCAGGTATTCTTGGCCCTTTGCAGTCTGTGGGATGGACGTTGTGGGACCTTACCCGCCGGCGACGGCTCGCCAGTGCCGGTTCATTCTGACCGCCACAGACTTCTTCTCCAAATGGGCAGAGGTGATTCCGCTCAGAGAGGTCAAATCCTGTTCGATCGCTGACTTCGTGACCTCCAACATCATTTATAGATTTGGAGTGCCTCACGCTATCCTCACGGATAACGGAGCCAATTTCCAAGCAGCCGAGTTGAAGAAGTTGTACGCCAAGTACAACATTCACTCGAACCATACATCTCGCTATCATGGGCAGGCGAATGGACAGATTGAGGCGTTTAACAAAACCCTCTCTAACATTCTGCAAAATATGGTTGGTCAGAACAAGAAGAGTTGGCCGGACAAGCTCCCCAATGCCCTCTGGGCTTATCGGACGATGACTCGCAATTCCACCCAGATGACCCCTTATTCCCTGGTGTATGGGGCTGAGGCCGTCCTGCCCATCGAGATCCAGTTACCATCCTTGCGCACCGCGGTCTACAACCAGCAAGCACCGGACAGAGCTGCTGAAGCCCGTCTAGTCGAGTTGGAAGCACTGGATGAGAATAGGCTTCGCGCTTTGCACAACTTGGAGAGGCATCAAAGCAGAATGGCTCGAGCTTTCAATAAGAAGGTTCGCCTCTGCTCCTTCCTGCAGGGTGACCTAGTGCTGGCCCTAAGAGTGCCAATGATCCCCGGAAGGAAGCCACCCAAGTTGGAGCCCAAGTGGGAGGGACCTTTTGTTGTCCACAAGGTCTATCCCAATGGCGCGTACTCCCTAGCAACTATGGATGGTGAGCGTGTCACTCCTCCCACCAACGCTAGGTTCCTCAAGCAGTACTTTGCCTGAGTGCACTCGTTCGTGCTGCAAGACGTTAAACTGCCAAGTGTTTTGTCCAACATGACGTTAAACTGTACCACGTCCAAGCTGCACGACGTTAAACTGTCTAGCATTTCGTCCGCGCTGCAAGACGTTAAACTGCCAAGTGTTTCGTCCAACATGACGTTAAACTGTACCACGTCCAAGCTGCACGACGTTAAACTGCCTAGCATATCGTCCGCGCTTCAAGACGTTAAACTGACAAGTGTTTCGTCCAACATGACGTTAAACTGTACCACGTCCAAGCTACACGACGTTAAACTGCCTAGCATATCGTCCGCGCTGCAAGACGTTAAACTGCCAAGTGTTTCGTCCAACATGACGTTAAACTGTACCACGTCCAAGCTGCACGACGTTAAACTGCCTAGCATAACGTCCAAGCTACAAGACGTTAAACTGTTCAGCATTCGTCCAACATGACGTTAAACTGTACCACGTCCGCGCTGCAAGACGTTAAACTGCCAAGCATCTTCGTCCTGCATGATGTTAAACTGCCCCTCAAGAACTACGTGCGGCTTGATTCCCATCCTTATGGGATACGTAGGACCGCCTGAACATTCATGTTTCAGGCCCAGCCCCATCCTTCGGGAATTTCCATCCCATCTCGGGCCCTTGGCCCAGTTGCCTCTGGGTATGCGGCGTATGGTGTGAACACGGGGCTATTCCCTCATTCACGTTGGTTTGCTCGCCACGCTGTACGCCCCCCACGTTTGGGGATGCCTTCGGCTCCCCCCTTTTTCTCTTTTCGTCCTGCATGACGTTAAACTGTACTTCAAGAACTACGTACGGCTTGATTCCCATCCTTATGGGATACGTAGGACCGCCTGGACGCTTGTGTTTCAGGTCCAACCCCATCTCTTGGTTGATTACGGGGATCTGCCATCTTTTGGTTGCTCTCAGGGTGAGTCCTCCGACCCTTTCCGGTGATCTGTTAGCATGTTTTGGGTACTCAGGTATATGACCCGTGGTGTCGGATTCAATCCCAACAAGTCTTGTGTTGCTTGTCGGGCCTCGCGCTTCCTCTTGTTCGAGCCTTCACTCAAAGGGATCCTCGTTAGCGGTTTGGGTACGATGCCTCAGTGCTCTCCTACCGCTCCGGGTCGATTTACCGGCGGGTCCTGGGCTGCAAATCGATATGAATCCTGCGCTTGAGCGGTTGATGCTCGTTTTCTTTCCCCGTCCTAGGCTGACGCGATCGGATGTTGTGTTGCGAATATGGTCAGCGACATCCTTGATCGCCATGTCGGCTCTTTCAGGCTCTGAATATTGGTTGCGCATTCCTCATCACACTCCGCCTTTGTGCGTTGTAGTGGAATCTCGACACTCTCCTCATACTGACCTTCAGTACACCTTTACACGTTAGGCAGGCCGACCAAGGTAATGGTGTCTTTCGAGGCTCCCACGATCTGAGCACCAAGGATATATGCTGATGTCCTCCCTAAAGGCCATGTGTAGCTGGACCCTCGTCCCCATAAGGAGGAAGGAGTCGCCCGAACAATCACGTTCTGGGCCCAGTATAGCTGGAGGCTAGCATCTCTGCCCCTCGGGCGATGGACACGTGCAGGCCCCTATCCCGGGATCCTTCTCCTGGAATTGTGCGTGACCGCAGGGAGGGGGTATGTCCCCACCTCCGCTGGGTCCTCCGTATCGCGATAAGCAGATTCCTCCATGGTCCGAGCCACACGACCTTAAACTGTGTTGTCTGGTCCTACCACACGACCGTAATCTGTGATCGTCTTGGCCGCCCGACGAGAAACGACACTGCATCGTGATGTTCTCCTCAGGGGACACTCACGTTGGGCGCTGGTTAATAACCACACCATTCATCAATGCCTTTCATGGCTTGATTATTATGGCGACGCCAGGGATTTCTTAATCACAGGCATGTCGCTGCACAAAAAAAAAACCATCCACCTTTAAGGACAAACAAGAAATATCAAATACCACTTCTTCTGTGTGAGAGGGTCAGACCCGCACCCTTCCCCACGCTGGTGCCCGATTGTGTTGCGCCGCGCTTCAAGAACTATGTGTGGATTGATTCCCATCCTTATGGGATACGTAGGAACGCCCGGATGTTTGAAACTTCGGGTCCAGCCCCCCACCTCTTAAAAATTCCCCCTTCTCTGGGGAATCCGCCGCCTTCAGGCCACCCTCAAGGCATGTCCCTCGACCCCTTGCAGTGGTCCACCGGTGTCAAGAATACTCTGGTTTATTGCCAGGAGGGTCAGGTTCAGCTTGGTCAGGTTCCTTCCACTTTTCAGGCTTCGTTCTCCCTTTCATTCGGACCCATCGCCTACGCCCTGGGTGGAGCCCCCGTGAGCGGTCTGGACACAATGCCTCAGTGCTCTCCCACCGACTCGGGCTGGTGCCCCCAAGGGCCTCGGGCAGAAAATCGATATGAATCTTGCGCTTGAGCGGTTGATGCTCGTTTGCTGCCTCATTCCATCAACGGTCAGTGCGATATTGATGCTGCTTTTCCGCCATGGTCGGCAGTACTCTTATATCGTTACGCCGGTGCCCCCAGTCCTTGAGTGAATGGCCGCATGATTCACATTACATTTTCCACCTCCCATTCTGGCCAGGCGAAACCTCGACACTCTTGACACTATCCCTCAGTGCATCTTTGCATATCCAAGGGATAGGACCACGATGTGGCGTACTTTGAGGTTCTTATGGTCTGAGCTCTAAGACCTTAAACTAAGATCTGCCCCTTTGGTCCATGCTCTAAGACCTTAAACTAAGATCTCCCCAAACGGGGTTCTACGTCCCGCATGACGTTAAAACTGCACTTTCAGAACTACGTGTGGCTTGATCTCCAGCCCGATGGAGTACGTAGGAACGCCCGGGCATCTCGACTCGGGCCCAGCCTCAGGGATCGCTAAGTCCCGCCCCTCCTCATCACCGGCCGCCTGGCCTGGCTTCTGGTAGAGTGGTGCAGTTGTGATATTCTCCCCGATCCAGCTCGGGATGCCCCATTGTAATGATGGGAAGCGACAGTTTCCTCGTCAAAGAGGTTCTGTCTGAGAATTGGGGTGATTCACGACCAGATTAGTGCATCCGCCTAATACGCTTTCCCCACGGTGGCGCAATTTTGAGAGTGTTAGATTCTGTCCGAACAAATCGTCACTTCGCCCCACGCTTCGCATGCCCTGTTGATCTGGATTTCCACCCTTGTGTTTGAAGGAACCCCCAAAGCGACATTGATGATAACATGTGATCCGCCTCCTACAATATGAATGATGACCTTCGGTCCGTCTACTGCAGTAGTATGGTCGATTGATCCATTGTCCGCTTGCCGTCTTGGGCATTTCCTGGAAGGCCGACCATCGTGGATTTCTGAATTCGGGACATGCGATTCACCCTTTCTCATTTCCCTATGTTCGGATAAAATCTTAACGCCCATAGAGTTGTCCCGCTCTTGTGTCGGAACAAGTTGGGGGGATGATACATTAATTAGGTCCGAGGTCTCCTTTCCTAGGAATGATCTCCCTCTTTTCTTTAGAAATCCAGGCCCAATTACAGATGCCTGAAGCTTGGTTAACGCTCCCGCGAGACAATTTGTGGTTGAGCATGTTAAGCCAAAAGATGCAGATAAATATATTGGTTCATACAAATGGATCGAAGTATTGAGTAGCGGAAGAAAATGTTCTGGGAGTGGAAAAAACAAAGCCCCTAGGGATTAGCGTGCTGAATAAGTCTTTCTAACGCCGCTACCCTTTGGCTGGTGGCCTCCAGAGCTGCTTCTCGCTCTCTGAGTGCCCTCTCCTCGTCGGCGGTCGCAGCACGCAGTTCGTCGATCCTGGCCTGTGCGCGCTCCCGCTCGACTTGAAGTGTGACCATCTATTGGCCCGCCTCCGTCAGCTGTACCTGGACATCATCCAGCTGGGCCGTTAGTTGTTCCACAAGCTCAGTGCACGTTGCGAAGAAGGCCTCCTTCTCTGCCGCCTGCCCTTCGAGACGCCGGACTTCCTGCTCCGCCACGAGGAGCGCCCGCGTGCTCTCCGACATGTCCCGACATTGTGCGACGTCGGCACGCCGGTGGCTCTCGCGCATCTTTTTGGCCATGAAATCACAGACCGTCAGATGGAGGCATTGAGCACCAGCTCCCCCGGCACACAGGAAGCGCAGCCAGGTTTGAAGGGATCCCACGCGCCCCATCCACTCCAATGGGTCTCGCTTGAGGAAGCGATGGATGCACTTCCACCCCCTGCGGCGCGTTATCCGGCTCTCCTCGACCGCCTCCGCGTCCGAGTCGTCCATCTCCTCGGGGTCGGCAGGCCGGTAGGCAGGGAAGGCAGCCAGCAGGTCTGCTGCAGGGTCCGCCCATGGGGTGTCCTCACGGGGGATAGGTTCCCCGACATCTGG
Source organism: Viscum album (assembly GCA_963277665.1). Taxonomy (NCBI): domain Eukaryota; kingdom Viridiplantae; phylum Streptophyta; class Magnoliopsida; order Santalales; family Viscaceae; genus Viscum; species Viscum album. Next base: position 272,699,912 of record OY728135.1, read on the forward strand.
GCGACCTTCTTCTCCCGCCCCAGCGGCGTTGACACCCTCGTCAGCCCCCGACCTCTCTCCGATGGAAGCACCGCCGACATCTGCGGCCCCCTGATCAGCAGTTGGTGGGGCCGGCTCGGTGTGAGAAGTCTGTTCCGGAGCAGGCGGCATGTCTGCCACTGGTCCACTCGTGGATGGCCCGGGTTCGGCAGCCCGACGAGCCTCCAGTATTGAGATCACTGCACGGGGCATGCCGTGGTTAGTCACAGAGCGTCAACGGAAAGCACCAACAGTAAAGTAAGGAGACTTACGGGAATCCAAAGCGTCATCTTCCACTGTCCCGGTCGCCGCAGGAACAGTCGCAGCAGGGGACCCTTCAGCGCTTGTCAATTCAATGATGGGTGTCTGGCCCCTGCCTTGTCCTACTGGCGCCTCTCCTACTCCTACTGAGGACGCCTGACCAACATCCGTGCACTCCTGAGAAAAGTGGAGAAATGGGTTAGAAGCTGCACAAGAGAATGGACGAATCAGGTTGAGTAGGGATAGAAGCGGACCTCGAGGAGCTCGGTGATATCGACATTGTCGGAGCCGGCCACCTCGCCGCTCTCCCGCGGGCTCCCCGGATGGGACCTTCCTTCCGAGCCTTCATCCTCCCCCGTCTCCTCCTCTTCCTCGGAGTCATCGTTACTATCATCTTCCTCCGGCGGCATCTGTTCTGGAGCAGGCTCTAGACCAAGCATCACCTTCACCAGAAGGGACGGATCCGCACGCTGACCACGTTGGCGCGCGTACTCGTCCATGGCCGTTAGATATGCATACCGCCGGTGGAAGTTCACCCTGTCGGCGACCTGAAGGCGCCCGACCTCTGGCAGGTGGATTCCTTCGCTGGTTATCTTCTGCCAGATGATTTCGGTCCCCAGTGACTGCCGCAGGGTCATCTAGGCCGACCACAGCGCCGGGAAGACTGCATCGTTGGAGGGTTCGAGCAGACGCCTTACCTGCTTCCTGGGCCGCTCTTCGACCACCGCACGTGCCCCCTCTCTGGGCGCCGAGGTCGTAGCGGCAGCCTGCGATGTGCCCACCGCCGAAGTCCCTGCTCGCGCCGGCTCCACTGCTTGGCGCGCCTCCGTTCTCCCCCGCGTAACGGCGCCTCGCCTCCTTCCTTGACGCCCGGTTTCCGCACGGGTGACCTCGAGCCGCCGAACTGGTTTCCGTAGAATCCCCTCGGGGTACGCGATGGCCCAGTGTTCAGCGTACTCGGTTGCCAAGCCTGCGTCGACCCCGGTAGGAGGGAGAGTGATGACCTCGCCAGAGCCGAAAGCGGCGAACATTAGCCACATCTGGCGAAGGACGCCAGGGTTCGCCTCCTCCCAGACAGCAGTGAATACCCTCTTCGGCATCCGTTGAAGGCACCCGAACTGCCTGGCGAACCGGGTTGGCACGTAGGGCTCGCAGATCACCTTCCCGTCGATCCGAGCCATGAGCACCCTGCCCCGCATGTTCAGGAAGTATTCGTGCTGCTCCAGCGGACCCTGCCTATTGTCGATCATCTGGACGATGGGAGTGGGGAACGAGCTGAAGTTGAAATTGGCGTGATTTCCAATCCGAACCCTCACGCCCTCCTCATTTAGGGTCATCGGAGCGACCCCCGCGATGTTCAGCAGGGAGGGTCGCAGGCCGTTGCCCAGAGGAATGATGGCGTTTGGGAACGTGTACCCACCAAGGTGAGCAGCCACCCAGCCGTGGAAGAATTGAAAGGGCCCACAGATCCTTCGTGGCGACCCCCCTCGCGAGATGCGTCCCAGGATGGCATACAGCTTCGCCAGCACTAGGACCCCGAGGTTGTATCTTTTGTTGGCGGCCATGGCGCCCGCCATCGCCAGTGTCGTCGGGCGGACGCCCATTCTCGCGTCCCGCACTGGCAGGAGCCACCCACTCAGAAAGGCGGCCAGGAACGCCGCGTACCGGACATTAGGGTCCCAAGCCTCGATGACGCGGTACCCCCATGAGCAGTAGTCGCCCGTCTCCAGGACCCGCCAGTACGACCCGTTTCGGCTCCTCTGAGCCGCGGTCGGGCACCGCTTCCCCCTACCTGGCATCTTGACCGCTGGGTCATGCTCCAAGAACTGGCCGAACCACTCCTTGTAGGCTATGTCCTTGTGGAAGTCCTTGATCCCGAGCCGCTGCGTAGCCAGGTCAAGTAGATGCCATGTCAGAATGGGAGTCCGTGACCTGTCTTCCCAGGTGTTCTTCGGGGGAAGGAACTCATCGTATTGGTAACCCTCCAGCAGGATACCTCCGATGTAGTGGATGTCCCAGAGACCGATGCTAACCTCCCCATGATGAAGATGGAAGGTGTTGGTATCCGGGGACCAGCGGGTGAACAGCTCCGGCCCGAGCTCGGACTGCTGGTAGAAGTGGAACTGCGACGTCCACACCGCCTCAAACAGGCCGATGTACCGCAGCTCCTCCGTGAAGTGATCGCAAGTGTGGCATACCCAGAACGACCAGGCCCACTCACTGGTGAAATTGCCCCCAGACAGCAAGTCCCAGTCCTTCAGCCAGCCCTTGGTGTCGTCGGTGACACTCTGGCGATATGTGCTCGAGTAGAGGGCTGGAGAGTTCTCCGCATTAGGCTCACTTCCGACGATGGTTCGCGTACTCGGGTTCAGGACATAGACATCTAAGTGCCTGGTCTCCCTGGCAGGATGCCCATTGTTGGTGATGTTATAGCGGGGAAGCTCGTCCTCCCGAGTCACCCAGGTCCGTGGCGCATCAACCTCGAACCCTGGCACCGGAACCTCATCTAGGATGCCAAAGTTCCAGATCGGCAGGTTGTCCGACAGCGGATATGTCTTCTGGGCTGGTGTCAGCAAGTCGAACAAGGATTGATTGTTGAAAACAATCTCCTTGGCTCCGTAGACCTCCTCGTTCGCCGCCATCTCAACTCTGCGAATGGCGGCATCCCCCTCATTCCCTTGATTCGCGGCCATCTCAGAAGCTCCGGGAGTCGTGTGGGTTAAGGGATGAGGCGTGCGGAATCGGAAGAGGCTGGTAGAGAAGTTTGAGAGTTGGCGTGCAATCCTAGTGGACGGCGCGCAATTGGGAAGTCTGTCGCGTAAAACCCCGGGTGTGCGCGCAAAAACAGGCCGAAATCCGGAAAGGTTTACCCGACGAACGGGTGAATTCCGCGCCGGAAAGGGCAATTTCGCACACGAGAGCTTGAAAGATTGTCGCGCGGAAGGCCGGTGTACGGTGCGGGGGACCCAGGGCCCCTATTTATAGGCGAGGCCGGGTGTCCGCGCTGCGCGAAAAGCACTTTGCGCGACCGAGACAGCGAATTTCGCGCCCGACGCCCTTTTTGCGCGCCTCAGTCCCGCGCCACCCAGGAATTCGGCATTCCAGCGTCTCCCTCAGAACCCGATCGTTGCGACCTCTCGCCGATCAGATTCCGAGGGGGGGCTTTTGTAGACGCCGGAAAAGTCCGTTGTTCCCAAACAAAGCTCCGGATGCGGAAAGCGAGGTCGTATTTGGAGTCAGAAGCACGTTTCGGAGGGCCCGGAGGCCTTGCGCGGAATTTTGGAGACCCGCGCGCAAAGTTTTAGTGCCGCGCGCAAAACTCCCGGGATGCGCGCAATGCGCTGGGCCGGCGCGCAATTTTGCGCGCCCGTGGCCCGCGCGACTCCCTTGCGCGCCGGCCCCGATTCCGCGCCCGCGAAGGAAATTCCGCACCCGCGAACCAGATTCCGCGCCCGGGGTTGCCTATAAATATAAGGCGACCCCCGACATTTTGAAGGTTTCCGGAATTCGAAGAGTCGCTCATTCACGCAATCCAACCCCCTCCGCGCGCAATGCCGATCTTCAGGTAACCTCCTTTCTTTCGCGCAAGAAAGCCTTGGGGTTCGCCTTCGCGCGCAATCCCTTTGGCTCCTTTCCTTTGAATAAACCTTCACCCAAAGGCCTTCGCGTGCAAAAGAAGCCTCTTGCATGCAATTTCCCCCAGGTGCGCGCAATCCAGCCCGATTGCGCGCACCCCCCATTTTCAAAGAGGCCATTCGTTAAAGAATGAGCCGTTGCCCCCGCGCGCTATCCGAAGCCCGGTACGCGCAATCTCCATCTTCCGCGCGCAAAGCGCTGGCCCAATTGCGCGCCAGCCTGCCCATTTGCGTGCCGACCCGCGGTATTGCGCGCCAAGCTTCTCTTTTGCGCGCAATCCGCCGAGGTCGCCCCTTTTGACCCCCTGAGGGTACCCGCCTGCGTGGCGCCCGATGATCTTCATCCTGGGTGCCCGCACCGTGCGTTGTCTTTCCGTGCGGCCCTCCAGGCTCGCGCGAAGTGACACGAACCCATCGGTGGCATCACATTCGTCCGCGCTGCAAGACGTTAAACTGCCAAGTGTTTCGTCCAACATGACGTTAAACTGTACCACGTCCAAGCCGCACGACGGTAAACTGCCTAGCATATCGTCCGAGCTACAAGACGTTAAACTGTTCAGCATTCGTCCAACACGACGTTAAACTGTACTTCGTCCGCGCTGCAAGATGTTAAACTGCCAAGTGTTTCGTCCAACATGACGTTAAACTGTACCACGTCCAAGCTGCACGACGTTAAACTGCCTAGCATATCGTCCGAGCTACAAGACGTTAAACTGTTCAGCATTCGTCCTGCAGGACGCTAAACTGCACCACGTCCGCACTGCAAGATGTTAAACTGCCAAGCACCTTCGTCCTCAACACACGACGTTAAACTGTACTTCGTCCGGAAAGACGTTAAACCGTCCGCTTCGTCCTCAACACACGACGTTAAACTGTACTTCGTCCGGCAAGACGTTAAACCGTCCGCTTCGTCCTCAACATACGACGTTAAACTGTACTTCGTCCGGCAAGACGTTAAACCGTCCGCGTCGCCCGATCCCGTGCCTCGCACGCAGGGTCCCCCTCTGTGCGAGGTGGTTCGGTTCAATCCTCCGCCCGGCGGCCTCGACCTCTTCGTGAGTCGGCTTGCCGACGTCCAGCATGACGTTAAACTGTATATCCGAACTACGCTGACTTTGATCCGCGCCAACACGCGGTATGTAGGAAGCCCCTACGGGGTCCAAGCTCTTCACTCCATCATACATCCTGATCCTTACCCGGGCCGCCACATCCCGGTGGGATCATGCCATTTCACTCCACTCCACTTCACTCGGGAAGCCGCCCATGTGCTGGCCCCAGCATCGGAGGTTCCCCGCAAGGGGTTCTGTCATCTGATTCTCTTCTCGTGTTGATCAGTCCGATGCCGTCCCCGCTGGACGTTAAACTCGCGGCATACCCCGTGTTAAACATGGGAAGCTGAGGAAAACCTCAGGTAACACAGTTCCCCGCACCCAGCGCGGGATGCCTCAGGCCATCACGCCTTCGAGAAGCCCTATTAAGGATGGAAGGCAGACATGCAGGGCCGCAGTGTTAAGACACGCCCCCAGCACCCAGAGCTACCCGGTTTCCTCACCGCAGGTTGCTGCCCCGACCAGACCCCTTGGAGCGCCCGGGCGGAAGCAGCGTAATTAACCGGTGTCCATGGAGACATGGCGCCGGGAACGAGATTCACTAGCACGTCTTAAATCTATGAGGGAGACCCGGATTAGGCAACGAGTTCCGAGGAGACGTCCACGGAAGGAGGAGCCGACATCCCATCATCCCGGTTTCGATCAAGGAGCAGACGCCCCTGAATAAGGGACGGATGCCGCCCGCCTTTGGAAAGCGGGACTGCGGGGCCACAAGCCGCGCGCCCATCCCCTCGGGTCGACGGGCGCACGCGCGAGCGCGTCCTGGCGGAACAGTGTCAGAACAGAAACCTGACGCACATCCGCACCGAAACAGAGGCTTCCTACATATCCTAGTTATTGTAGGAATCAAAACCCACATAGTTCGATTGGATTTGGAACCTACAAACTAAGGCTGCCCTATTTATGATTCCTAATTAGTTGTTCCATTCACCCCTTAAGCCCACGTGATCTATACTCGTTGTGAGAAAAAAGAGGGATTGCATGATCAGCCTCTAAGCATATCGATATGAGATCTGTATATTGAGGCAGTCCTTGAGATATTTTATGTGGATCTCGATCCTTTAAGGAGGTGTCCTACATATCTTGGTTATGGAGGGAATCAAATTCCTTGTAGTTCTTTGAAGGTTGGGGCATACACACTAAGGCTTCCCTGATGAATGGGCCTTTATATCTGGAATATGTCCCATAATCCTATTGACATACCCTGGGAGTCATCATGTGACCTAGATCTACACATATGGGGGGTGTCGCAAGAGCCATGGTGACGTGGTCTAGGGGGTGTCTCATGTCTTGTACAACACCTCGGGGAGACATCTCAAGTCTAGGCTAGCATGTACAGATATGTGCCACATGTCTTGGATGAGTTCTCCAGGAGACACCATGAGACTAGGATGACATGTCTAGAGGTGTCACGGGTCTCAGATGACTCGTTCAGGGGGGGAACACTATGAGATATGGGTCTTCATGTCCATATGTGTCAAATAGACTCAAATGACATGAGTAAGAGACATTATATGAGTCAGGTGATTCATTTGAAGGACGTCGCAAGTCCAGGGTGACAAACTCAAAGGGTTTTTGGGATCCAGCTGGTGCTCATAGAAGGTTCACAATACTTGTCTCGACATGTCTGGAGCATTCCTCATGTCCTAGATGACACGAAAAAGGGATATTGAAAGATCTGGGTGGTGTGATTTGGTGTTTTCGTGTGTCTTTGGATGGAATGCTTGAATCCCATAGAGGTCTGGGATCATGTACTCCACTTGAGTTTTTTCACTTTGAATCCCAGATTTTTCCCTTGTATTAAAAGTGCCTCAGATTGCTTCAATGCTAGTTTTTGGGTCTCACGTGATCTGGAAGACATGAAATGTGTACTTCACATGTCTCGCTAGGATTCCTTTGTGTGATCTTTGAATGATCATGTGAAGCACTTTATTCTTGGCGCATGACTGCTCTAGAGGTCGGCCGATGTATTACCTCATGGAAAGTTGGTTGATCATGTGATCAGATGTGCACAGAAGCTTGAGATTTGATCATCGACGTGCGTATTCTCTAGCATCCAGTCAATCGATCAATGCACTAGTCAATTATCCAACGAACCTTTTTTTTCTAGTTGGAGTATAGAATTTATATATGCAACCATACCTTGTACTCACCGGTTTGTGCGGGGAATCTAACATGAGTCCAAGTTGGAGTCAACATGGGGTCTGGCATTACACGGTATTGCGAGTCTCTATGGTGGACCACATCTAGGGAGCTGCCTTCTTTTCAGCGGTTGTGTGACCATCCGTCAATTATCTATTTATTATTGATTATTGAATACTCAAACCTTTAAGTACTTGCACGATGTCATTTTGACATGTCCAAGGGTCTTTTTTAGATCCAAGTGCCTATTGGAGGGCACCTGTGAGTCCATGTATGGCCTATCTCAGGGTCTTGTGGTTCGTGCTAAGGGTGCACTGGACGTGTCACATGTCCTTCAGCGACCACGAACCCTACTCGCCTCCCCCATTTCCATATCCTTCATTTTATTTGAAAAAGGTTGGGAGTTATGAATGATTGAATGTATAGAACTAAGGGTATTATATATATATTTTTTAGGTGAGTTGTGTGACCGATATGGTTCACATGGTGATGTGTGAGTATTTTATGGAAAAACCTGTCTGTTCATCCTTATAGCATCATGGGGTTGCCTAGACAAGCGCTAGGCCTTTCGTGTGGTGAAACTGACATGACAGATTGATCATGTGAGGTGAGGTGGTCATGACACTAAGGTCTCGTGTTATCTCATGGGTCACTCATGGCGTGCGTTGCATGTATTTCGGTGACTGTGGACACCACTCACATCCTCCCTTTTGATCCCCTTTTTTATTTGACAATGGTTGGGAGGTACGCAAGTTTTCTTGGGTAATATCCATGATTTTTACTTGATTTTTTAGTGGTGTATCATGTGAACAATGTGAATTATATGAGAGTGCACAAGTATTGTGAAAAAAACTATGCATTTGTCCATAGAGCACCGTGGAGTTGTCTGGCGGTTCCCATGTGATGCGGCTAACGAGTTGAAGGGGCTCCGTGAGATGAAATGGATAGGTCGGGGTGCATATCATGTCTTTAGGGGCGCACCACATGTCCTCCAGTGACCACAAACCCCTCTCACCTCCTCCTATTTATCTCCTTTATTCTTTGTGGTGAAGGATCAGAGGTCTCGCGAGATGGATTGGACATCATCTTGGGATTTTATTCTTCCCAATGATGATTTGGTGTGTGATATTTGTGACTAATAGGGGTATCTTCCTTGGGATTTTGCTTAACTTGAATTTTGGGAGGTTTTGGATGGTTTTTCAGGAACTTTCTAATGGAAAACTACACATCCTCAGGGGACACTCATCTGGCCTTGACCATTCGGTCATTGGAAAGCAGGGGTGCTTGCTAAGGAGGGTTTTGAGAGGCTTTCCATGGGATAATTTCCATGTATAGAGACTTTGCATGACCTTGAGGTGGTCACGTGATCGTGAGCCTTTTAGGGGCTCTACAAGTCTTCGACCATCCTATTCTCCCTTGCTTTCATGGGAAATATAATAACCATGTTCGAGTATTTCTTCCTTTGTGATTTTTTGCCTATGCTCATTTGGAAGGAATAAAAAAATGTCCCTCCCCAGGACCAGGTCCTTATCCCTTAAAAAATCGCTCCTAAGAGGGTGCATTTGTTGATGCCCACAAAATGAGCACCAGCAAAAAAATCACAAAGGAAGAAATACCCGAACATGGGTATTATCTTTCCCATGAAATCAAGGGGGAAGAGAATGGTTGAAGAATTGTGAAGCCCCTAAAAGGCTTGTGATCACATGACCAACTCAAGGCCATGAGAAGTCTCCATACATGGCGCTTATTCCATAGTAGGCCTTGTGAAACCCTCCTCAGTAAGTTCTCTTGATCGCTAGTGACCAAATGGTGAAGGCCGAACGAGCATCCCCCAAGGCTATACTGTTTTTCATTATTAAGTGCCTGAAAAAACATTCTAAATCCCTTGGAAATCAAGGGAAGTGACATCCCAAGGAAGAGACCCCCAGTGGTCACAAAGATCATGTGCCAAAGCATCATTGGTAAGAATAAAACCCATAGATGATGTCTAATCCATCTCTCAAGACCTTTAAGCCTTCACCACAAAGAAAAAAGGAGATAAAGAGTAGGAGGTGAGAGGAGTATGTGGTCACTGGAGGACATGAAGTGAACCCTTGAAGACACATGACACACCCTAACCTGTCTGGTGTGTCTCACAGATCCCCTTCATCTCGTTAGCCGCGTCACATGAGTACCGCAAGACAACTCCATAGAATTCTAAGAAAAAATTCATAGTCTTGGCCACAGTACTTGAACACTATCATATAATCCACATTGTTCATGCGAGACACCACCAAAAAATTAAGTAAAAATAATGTAATTTCCCAAGAAAACTCGTGTACCTCCCCACCCTTGTCAAATAAAACAAAGGGGATAAAAATGGAGGATGTGAGTGGTGTCTACGGTAACCGAAAGATATGCGACATGCACCTAGAGCGACCCATGAGACACCGCGAGACCTCAGTGTCACAATTGCATTGCCTCGTGAGGTCTCTCTAGTATGTCAGTTTCACCACATGAAAGACCTAACACATATCTAGGCAACCCCATAACACTCCAAGGATGAAAAAATAGGTTTGTCCATGAAATACTCACACATCACCATCTGACGCATATCAGTCACGTGACTCATCTCTGGAAAATAAAGTAAATACCCTCAGTTCCATACATGAAATCGTGCATGACTCATGACCTTCATCACATAAAATGAAGGATATAGAAAACTGGGAGGCGAGCAGGGTTCGCGATTGCTGAAGGACATGTGATGCGTCTAGTGCACCCTCAACATGGACCATGAGACCCCATTATAGGCCATCCAAGGACTTGAGATTTCCTTCTGACATGCACTTGGATATCACAAAGACCCTTTGACATGTCTTTATGATGGTATATAATACCTCCAGGGTGCGGTCTTCAATAATAGACAATAATCCAATAAAGGACGGATGGGCCTGTGACCATTGAAAATCAGGCAGCGCCCCTGACACGACCCACCGCAGAGACTCACAAAACCGCGTAACACCATACACCATGTTGAATCCATCCTTGACTTATGTTAGATGCATTGCAAAAACATGTGAGTACACGGGATGGATGTGTTTAAAAATTCTCTACTCCAAATCAAAAATATTTGGTTGGCTAGTCTATTGGTGCATTGGTTGATTAAATTGATGCTAGAGGCTACGCATATCGGCAATTAGATCTCATGATTTTGTGCACATCTGATCACGTGATCAACTAACTTTATTCCATGTAATACACTGATAGTCCGCCAGAGTAGTCATTCACAAAGCAAAAAGTCTTTCATGGGATCAATCAAAGATCACACAAAGGACTCCTGACAAGACATGTGATGTCCACATCACATGAATTCCAGATCAAACGAGACCCAAACAAACTGACACTAAACCAAGCTGAGGCACTTTAATACAAGGGAAAAATCCAAGATTCAAAGTGGAAAACTCAAGTAGTGGACATCACAGACCTCTGTGGGCTACGCGTGTTCCATCCAAAGACACGCGACAACACCAAGTTGCTCCACCAAGATCTCGTGACATGCATTCATCATGTCATCTGAGACATGAAAAATTCTCCAAAATTATCGAGAAAGGTCTTGAAAACCTTTTGTAAGCACCAAAAAAATTTTGGAAACCCTTTGGGTTTTTCACCCTAGACTTGTGACATCCTTTGGATGCATCACCTAACTCATATGATGGTGCTTACTCAAGTCAACTGAGTCTTGTCAACACATCTGGACACGACGACCCAACTCTCATGGCGTACCCTCCTAAATGAGTCATCTAAGACCCACGACACCTTTGGACATGTCAGCCCAGTCTTGAGGTGTCTCCTAGACAAGTCATCCAAGACATGCGGTACACATATGGAAATGATGGCCTGAACTCATGATGTCTCCCCGAGGTGTTGTCTAAGACACGTGACACCCCCTAGACCACATCACCATGGATCTCACAACACCCCCCATACGTGTCGATCCAGGTCACATGATGACTCCCTGGGCATGCTGAGAGGATCATGAGACACCTTCGATATTTGAAGGCCCATTCATCAGGGCATCCTCAGTGTGTAAGACCCAACCTTTAAAGAACAAATAGGACTCTGATTCCCTTTATAAATAGGTCATATAAGAATCATATTTAAAGGCTTGATCTCGACATAAAATATCTCAAGGACTACCCCAATATAGAGACCCCATATCCACATGCCATGAGGCTGATCATGCACTCCATGTTGTTTCTCACAATGAGTATGGCTCATGTGGGATTAGAGGATGCAATGAGCACCTCATTAGGCATTAGAAGTAGGGAAACCTCGGTGCATAAGTCAAAATTACAATCAAACTATGTGGTTTTTTATTCCTACAATAAACATGATATATAGGATGTCTCATAATGGATCAATCCCATCCTCAAAATATAAACCAACTCCACACATGGGATCATTGCCTGAAGCACTTGGTCATCTGACTTCATCACATAAGTGATTGCTCACTATCAAAAAACTATGGAGAACCTCAAATATATATAGATTAATCCCATTATGTTGTACGTAAAAGAGAATTAACCCATATACATTTTTTTAGGGTAACTAGTCCCATATCGGGATTAGGGAGATATTCACAAATATGTCTTAAATCTATAAGAGAGTCCCAGAGTAGGCAACAATTCCCCCCAAAAGGGTGTGATGAGCCCAAAATCCCATCCCATTAACTAATGTGAGTCCCTAATAGTCTTTGGTCCTCAAAATCCAGATGACCACCAGCCTTTGGAAAGAAGGTCTGTACTCAGATATGAATGGGGGAACTATTGGGAGTTTCAGGGAAAAGTGAAATGGTAACATGATGGGAAAAACCCATTCTACACCATGAAATCCCTCTGAAACAATAAAAAAACATGTTTTTCAAATCATTTCAATGGAAAATACAAAATAGGTACAAAATTTTATTTCCTTGAAAATAAACATGAATAGGAATTTTTATCAAAATAGGCAGGAATAAATCATTTCCTAAACATTGGCATGTTTAAATCATTTTCAATCATAACACCATGGTTATAATGACTAGGGTTAGTTAGATCAAGGCTCAAAGATCCTAAAACATCTTAATTAAATATGATTTTAGCTGTGCACACGTCCCTATATCTCAGGCCTATGGGGAATATGAGTCCACCCTAATGAATGAACTCCATTTTCTCATCAAGTTCAATATCATTATGATCATTATTCCATGGCTAGGTAGAACTAATACATGCCTAGTGTGCTTGTCCAGGATTACCCACCTAACTACCAAATCTATCATTTTCTTTAATAAAATCAATTATAATTGATACTATCAATCAATTCAATCAGTCTCAAATCATTTGAATCAATCATTTCAAGGGGAACCAAGTTCATGTTTTCAAAACATTCAATTTATTTTCAAAATCAACATCAAATGGTTTTCATTAAAACTCATTTATTTCAAAAAAAATCATTTTATTTCAAACCATAAATCATTTCATGCCTTATTTTCTCAAGTAATCATCACCAAATTCACTCTTTAAATCATTCATTTCAATTCAAATTCAATTTTATATAAATCATCACTTTATTTGAAAACCCATAACCAATATGTTTAACATTGTTGGGTACCAAAAATTCAGCAAAGAGAAGGAAAATACTACCTCAAGTTGGGTGAAGCAATGATATAAATGATGAATTGAAAATTTGAGAAGAAATTTAAAGAAATCAAAATTTTCAATGGAATCTGGCCAGGCTGCGTACCAATTTCTGGGAAAAGTTCATGGAAGGCATAAACCACGAACCATCCATACACGGATGGCCAATGACACACTGGCCCATGAGGCATTGGCCAACGAATGAAGCTATTCGAGGTGGATTTCCACATGAGAACCAAAGCCACTGTGAACTGTTTTCACTAGTGAAAATATGATGGAGGTACACCCTGCATAACATCCCTGCAAACTGGTTATTTCATGGATAAGGAGTTGTCAGTGGTTCCCTAAGAACCACATTCTTAAAAACCCTAGTTGACCGAGTCTTATGCAGTTTGAGATATATCTTTATGGGCTTCTAAAAATGATGTCGCACGCCCACAAATATGATTTCCCCAGTGTTCTATAAAAGGACCACAAGAGGAAAGAGTCGAGGAGGGAAGATGACTGAAGGAGAGCTTGGGGATGGGAGAAAAGGGACGAAGAACATAGAGGGTGTGGGAGGAATTTCGCCCACACCCAAAGCAGTTTGCAGGACTCTATCCCGCATCCAAAATAGTTCGCGGATTCCATCCCGCAAACCACATACAGTTCACAGACTCCATCCCGCGAATCATATTCAGAATACCCTCCACACCCAACACACAAACCAATAAAAAATTATAATAAAAGTGCTTATAGGACACCCATATGAGGAAAATGGTTTGTGGACACCCATATGCAGAAAACAGTTCGTAAACACCCGTATGTGGAAGATGATTCACAAACACCCACATGCGGAAGATAGTACATGGACTCCCATATGTAGAATACAGTACGTGAATGGTCCTTGGCATCCAACTCTTACGCATACACCCCTACACAGCCAGATCCTATGTAGACAACCATATGTGGATAACTGTTCATTCCCACCAGTCCATGCCGCGAGGGTTGTGCCCCCGCACCCTCGCTTGGGATCAGTGTCGGGCTGTGGTCTCGACCCAATGGGTCGGTCCCTTCGCTTCTGTCACTCACCCCCCCAGAAAATGGTGATTCTCACCATGAACTTTTTGGGCTGGGTCGACGAAATTTTCCATTACACCCTTATACCATCCAAACACTCATCCTTTAAATAACATGAGAACAAAAATTCCTCATGTGCCTCCCAAAAACCCTATCACAAACCTCCCATGCCAGATTAACCCATAACTCCATGGACAATCATAGCCTGAATGTTTCTTAAATTCCCATACACATCCTTTACGTCCATCAAACTCTATGTGTTTGGTGATTCTGGATCCTCATAAACCTCTACGGCCATCAGAAGAGGAAGGACAGTGTTCTGAAGAAACCTCTTCTTAACTATGAACATCATGCCCCAATGGCTGTGCATATGTTTCCCACAAATATGATTGTGAACCAAAGGTAAATTCATCCTCAAGAGTGTCCTTTCCTACCTCTGTATGCCTCAATGGATTCCATGCCACATATCATTTCTCTTAATTTGAGAATCCCTAAATTCATGGTTTACACTTTCCTTCCCTCACATGTTTGAGGAATGTTAGAACATAGCAGCCCAATTATCCTATACCTAATCATGGATTCAACTGCAAGTGGTCCAAACTCTATGACACTAAACTATGAGTTATCATCCTGACCACACGACATTAAACTGTACAGTATTAGTCCATGCAACATAAAATTAAACTATAATGCCATAATCCAAGATATATGACTTTAAAATGTAGTATGGTGGGTGTTTTGGATCTTCATAAACATTCCTGGACATCATAAATGGATGGTCAGTGTCCTGAGAACACCTTTGCTTGACTATACACATCATGCCCCGGTGGCTCTACATATATTGCCCACAAAAATGGCCAATCAACATGAGGCAAATTAATTCTAAGGAGAGGCCTCTCCTACCTCTGTATACCTCAATAGATTCCATGCCTTATACCATTTATCATGATCTGAGATCCTCCATAATCATGGTTTACACATTCCATCCCTCTCATGTTTGAGGCACATCGGAACATCCAAAAATGATTATCCTCCAGTTAATCATGGTTTATATAACAATTGGTCCTCATCGCATGACCCTAAGCTGCAAGACCCCAAATATTCATATCTACATGAAATTAAACTGGGATGCCATCATCCAAGCTATATGACTTTAAACTATAGTATACCCCATATGACATTCAATGGGGAACTCCCAAAGAGGTAAGTACCCAATCTTCTGAGGCTGAGTCACATGAACTTTAATGTCATTTCACATTGAAAGGCTCATTGCTCTACGCCCTCACCCATCATCGCCCTGACCTCGTTCTCCATAGGCTCGCCCTCTCCCACCAATAGGAGAGGAAGAATATGGTTGGTTGGATCTCTCACATCCTCTTATTTCTCACACCGAGCATGACTCACATGGGCTTAGAGATTTTTGATGATTACAACATCCACACAAATCTAAACTATGAGAACTCTGATTCCTGATTAAACCAGGATACATAGAACACCTACTTAAAGGCATGAGATCAACTTTGATCTGAACTATGAAAAATCTTATTCCTGATCAAACTAGGATATGTAGGACACATACTCGAAGGCCTGAGCTCAAAAGTGTGCACTTTTAAAATTGGTCAACCCAATCATGTCATCGTAAATGGGCATCTTCCATGCATAATCCCCAAAAAATCTGAACTCTGAGAAGTCTAATTCTCGATTAAACCGAGATACATATGATGCCTAACTGAAGGACTGAGCTCAAAGGGGTTCCAATACAAAAGGGTTCACCCATAATGTCCCCTCAAATGGGAAACCACTACACATAAGACCCATGCAAATTTGAACTACATGAGTTCTGATTCCTCTCTTGATGATACATAGGAAACCCGTCTTATGGGTCTAAATCCCAACATCAAATCACCTTCTGTCCCCCTGGATGATGATAAAATCCAGTACACCTTATTGTATGGCTCAAGTTAGCAGTACCTCCATAGCATCAAATATATGTATTCCTACGATGATCCTACAAAACAGGGGTAGCCCGTGGACACACTATTCGGGAATGAACCAAGGATTCATGAACATATGAACATGACTTAAATCTATAAGAGAGTCCCAAAAGAGGCGATAATCCAACCCCGGAAGGATGCGGTGAGCCCGGCTTCCCATCCACTTGACCAATGGAGTCATTAAGTGTCATTGGCCAAATAATCATCCAATGAGTGCCTAACTTTGGAAAGAAGGCCCATGAATCATGGATACCAGGGCCATGGGGTGTTTCTAGATCCATGAATAAACCTATTAGAGACCATCCAAAGAAGTTATATTCGAGGAGGACGATTTCACAAGTACTTGACCCCATGAAATCGCCCGTTGGGACTATATGACCACAGAATCTTCTTCTAAACATGAAAGGGGTGAATTTCTCAACCCTAGCAGGGTTAATCCAACCTTCCTTTAAAGGATAATGATGTAGAACGGGTTGAAATAAAAGAAATAGTGAACATGATGAGAACTCGTCTCTATAGAAAAGAGGTAGGTGATCCTCATCGATCCATTCCATCATCACCCAAAACATGCCACCTTAGAGGCAGAACAAATACAGTTATACACTATTCCATTAAGAAAACATTAATCAAGAAAATAAAATCAAGACTTGGAAATAACTTAGAAATATAAATCAAAATAAATAAGCATCAAATATTTCAATTGATAGGAATTACCTTATCAAACCACCTACCTCAATTCATGAGATAAACAATATTGAACATGCGATCCATGAACGGAGAGATGAAGTCTAAAATTGGGATATAAAAAATTGAGAGGGGATCCTAGAAATAAAAACCAAAGATCATGATATGGATCTATCAATGACATAAGGATCCAAAAACCTCAAATAATGTGCAAGAGTAGGAAAGGATAATTCACATTCAAATCAATATTACACTTACTGGAAGATATTTAATGATTCAAATGACACTTCAATCGATAAAGTTTCAAGTTTGGAAGGGTTGAAATCACCTATAAGGAGTGTTTAAAGATGAATGTATTAAATTAGGTTCGAGGGAGTATGATTTAGAATTTAAATATATATTATAATAAATAAAAATATTTTACTTATCTTTCATTTTTTCCCAGAACAACATCACCATCTAGCCATTGGCTCCCACCGACTAGCCGATGGTGCTAGGTATAAAGATTGTAGGCCTAAGAACCCCACCAAATGGATGATGCTTCTAGGTAGAATTCATACACCACTAACAATACCATCCGATGGATGGTGTCCCTCGCTGATTATCCATTGGACCTCCTGTAACCTTTTTGGCTATAGACCCAAGTCCACCCATATACTAAAACTCACAGACACCTCCTGACCTCTAAAAAAAGAATAAAACTCAATATAGACCCCTAAAAAGGATTTAAAAAGTAGGAACCCACTATGAATATTGGAAACAACCAAAGATCAAATCATAAAAGGAGGAATAAAAAATTAAATAGTGACACATAATTGAAATCAAGTGATGAGATGTTACAATTCTCCCCACCATAAATGCTTTCTTCCACCATAAATCCTGTTAAGAAGACTATTCGAAATATAGATAAGTTCCCCACTCTCTCATCAGTGCCTCATATTCCTACATATTATGAGAATTAGATCCATTCTTCATAGAACTCGAACTAGAGGTATATACTTACCATATAGAAACTTCATATGAGAGTCAAAAATCCAAACTAGATGCCCAATCACGACCATACCAGGTTTTACATCAATGTACTTTCAATTTAGAATAAAGGATGATTCTAAAATATATTTATTTATCTATGAAACATGGAACACATCATGGATCAATGTCATCTATGGTGGTGAGGACAAAGGTAAGGTCACATTTCTAATCTGGTCAATAACCTCAAAAGTTCTCATATATCTTAGTTATAACTTCCCAAATTTACCAAGATGTTCATGACCCAACCAAGTTGAGACTTCAAAAACACATAGTCTCCAACTGATAACTCCAAAGAATGATGACAACAATCCATATAAGATTTATACCAGCTCTACACTGTCACCAACCTCTATTGAATCATTTAGATTTTCACTATCATCTCCAAGACCAAACTAGGTCCCACAAGGGAAAATTCACCAATCTATGACCAATAGTGTGAATATTTATAAGGCTGACCATAAAAGGTCTCAAATGGTTCCATTTTAAAGAAAAAAGGTGGCTTTTATTATTGGAAAATTCAATCTGACCAAAATGGTAATCATAAGATCCTCTAAAGTTAAGGAAAAATCACAAAGTATGTCCTATAGAATATGTACAATCCATTATGTTTGACCATTTGTCTGAGGATGGTATGTTTTTCTAAACCCAACTTAGGATACCATCACCTCATGGAGGCCTCTCCAAAACTAGGATGTGAATCAAGGATCCCTATAGAAAAAATGGTAGATAGAACACCATGAAATATAATGATCTTCTAAACAAGAAAATTTCCCAAGTTGTAAACTTTGGTCATATCAAGGATGATGTTGGGAAAGAATCTATCAAGGTAACATTGCAGTATTTTTTGGTTAATTGTGTTTTTTTGATAAAGTAGGTTTTCAAGGTATTTTTTTGAATTCTAGAGAGATTGTTTACACTGTATGTTGAAAAATATCCAAGATAAAGGAATGGATTCTCTTAAAGTAGTACATAAAATTACATATATAATGTGATTTCCTTTCCTAGTATTTTCCAAATTTTTGGGTCCAAAATTTTAAGGATGGTTGTCATCACAGTAGTTGGATTTCCTTGAATTCCTTATAAAAATATGGTAAAATGTATGAGTTTAGTAAAGACTAGGTTTTGTGAAGGTTGTTTCACAAAGGCATGGATCTTCATAAATGAGCGCCGTGAATACATGAAGGGTTGATGGTAATCATTACAACTACAAGAATCTTCACAGATGGGAAATTCCCATTGTACTTCTCAAAAATAGGGAGCACCACAAAGAAGATGGAAGAGCTTCGAGAAATGGAGATGACATGGATGGAAGCTTCTAGAATTAGAGGCAACACCTATAAATAGTCCTCTACCCCTTTATAAAAGTAGAGATCAAGAATTAATGAATATTTAAAGTCTCTAAATTCACAAAATTTATTTTTGAAGGTTTTTCTTTTGAAATAGTTTGTGAAGAAAGGAAGTTCATGAAAGCTATGAAAGCTTCCCAAAAAGTGTGATCATTGTGAAAGTATTGAAGTTCCCGAAATCCATAAAAATCCAACCAAAATATGTGAGAATCACGAAGGCTAATTTATATTTGTGAAAGTGTGTGAGAATCATAAAATAAGGTTATTTTGTGAAGGATAGTTTAGATTCATAAAAGAGGTTAAGTTAAATAAAGTTTTGGGGTTTGTGAAGGGTGTATACACTTGTCAAGAATTGGGAAGTTTCAAAAAGGTTGTGTCAACTTAGTGAAGGAAGTGAGCACCGCGAAAGTGTTAAGAAGTGATTTCTGAGTAAAACTATGGTTAAGTGGTATTAATCAAGTGGATGAAAGCATAACTTCAACAAATAATCTATCTACAACCGAGGATGTATTCATTATTGATAATAAAGGGACCGACATGTCCATAAACAATGGGTAAATCCCTTCCAGATAAGTGAGAAAATGAAGAGGAATAAGGTGATCCTTTCCACTGATATTGAACCATCGAAAGAGAGATTGAGGTAGTGACCCTTGAGCAGAAGTGAGCTATCCCAAAACCTTATAAAGGCAGTGAGCCTAGGAATAGAAGTGATCTATCCTGAACCTTGTATTTTGGAAGTGAGCCTTAGTAGATTTGGTACATTATAACACTACCATTATATGCTCCTTGGACATAGCCCAATGAGGGTGAATCAAGTAAATTTGTTGTGTCTCATGAATGATTTAATTTCTATTCATACATTTCTACAAGAAAGAGAGAGATGAGTGTTTTGTTAAATAAAGAAAAAAGATATGAAGGGGATGTTGTTTTTAATTTTTCATACCTTGATTCACCCCCCCCCACTCAGGGTATTTATCCTAGTTGGGTTAATAATTGGTACCATAGATAAAGGTTTAAAGTTAGTTGTTATATATCAGTAGAAGAAATGGAGGTTGTCAATCACAAATGGATTTTGATTTTCGATGGAATACATTTTCAATTATAGAATAAATAGAAGGAGAACTACTTCTAGTCATTAGTAATAGATGTCTTTACATCAGCGATGCATGAAATTTCAGCCAATATCAACAGTGTTGATTTATTATAAGATGAACAAAGGAAATTGGATAATGATTCTAAAGTAATCAATTCTTTAGGGATATCCCTATCCAATTCAATATATATGAAGGTGATTTCATGCAATTCATTACATGATATGTGGAAAAAGTTTCTTAATATTTATGAGGGTGACTCAAAAGTCAAAGAATAAAGCTGCAGGTTCTATGGAAAAATTATGAGGATCTCATAATACACCCTAATGAATTTGTTGATGCATTCTTTGATTGGGTGAATGTTGTTTTGGAAGACATGTGTGGTCTTAGAGAAATTATTGAAGATGTAAATACTGTCAAGAGAATCCTGGGAAGACTTACACCTCATTTCAATATGAAATTTTATGTATTGGAAGATAAAGATCCAAATTAGATAACATTGGATAGCTTATAAAGTACCCTTGTTGCTTATGATATGAGAAATGATGATAATGAGTCAATAGAAAAAAGGTATTCCAAAAAAGTTGAATTCAATTCCCGGAATAAGATCACCATAGAATATAGTTAGGAAGAATAAGAAATAGATGAGGTGATGTCATTACTTTCCTCAAATCATCAAAGAGGAAAAGTAAAGTTCAAAGGGAAACTCCCACTTGCATTCTTTCTATATAGAAAGGTTGGACATATTGCAGCAATGTGCCCCATGATATTTCAAGAACATAAAGAGGATGAAGTTTAAATCCACATGAATAAGTATTCATCCCATGTAAAGTGTAGGAAAGATTTTAAGAAAAATTTATTAAAAAATAAGAGTCTACTTTCAAAAGAAGATAACAATTTAGAAGAATCTTAGACAGAAGGGTGGGAGGACTGTAAAGATCATGATGAAAATTCTATGGTGGTAGTTATCATAAACTCCCAAAAAAGGGAAGAAAGTGACAATGAAGAAGCAAAATTATAAGTAAGAGTATAACTTCAGTTTTAATTAGAAGCCACACTTGAAGAGATAGACATTTGGAGATCTAAAATAAAGAAATCCAATAGGGTGGTTCGTGATTCCAAACTCTTTATACAGGAGAATGAAGAGGAGAAGTATGATATGATAGATGAAATTGAAAATATTATGTCTTCAAAACTAGAGAACTCAGATATGATCGGTGAGTACAGGATCAAAGTTTAAGAATAGAAAATGGTGACGGTTGGTTTGAATAATATAGTGAAAGATCAAGACAAACTCATCAAAAATCTTTAGAAGGAGGATGTTATCCTATGAAAGAAAGTTAATGATAATGAGAAAATATTGAATCTAGAAACTCAAGTCACAAAAGTATTATAAAATCTAAAATTATAGATCAATGCTCTAGTGAAATTGATAAATGAATTCCATGAGAAGAAAATTATAGATCCGAATGCTATAGCTATTATGTGGATCGATAAAAAAAAGAAAGTAGAAACGGTTGAATTTAGAACACAAGAACTTTACCCAATATTGAATATTTATTTGGGTATGAATCAGAATTATTAGATTCAGATAACCCAAGGGAAAACTAGTAGTTCAGTAGTCATACACAAAAAAATCACCACATATTAGATTCTATTGTTGTGGAAATATGAGACACT
Source organism: Viscum album (assembly GCA_963277665.1). Classification (NCBI taxonomy): domain Eukaryota; kingdom Viridiplantae; phylum Streptophyta; class Magnoliopsida; order Santalales; family Viscaceae; genus Viscum; species Viscum album. Next base: position 272,721,617 of record OY728135.1, read on the forward strand.
CACAAAATGTTTATTCCATAGCCAAGAGGTTTCAAAGAGAACAAGACCAACATAGGTAGCCATACTAAACTCCATAATCCAGGATATCATTTTATGGAAACTATTTCAGGTGTAGAGGATTTGGATATATGAAAAGATATTTCTCATCAACAATGTAGAGGAATGTGTCAAAGAATACTGAATATGGTCATAAAGAACAACTTAATGTATCATCAAATGATATGAAAAATGAAAAAACGATTTTCATATCTATAGGATGAAGCTATTCCATCATACATGGAATAATATCAATACTATCAATCCCAATCAGGTATGAACTCAAACACATGGATACAAGAGAAGAGCGATGCACATGTTGTGGTTGTAGAAATTCTATTCAAAGAATCATATCACACTGGAATATGGATCATTGATAGTGGGTGAACCTCCTATATGACAAGAAATAAGGAACTGGTGACATGAATCAGATATGACAAGGAAGGTATTATGATATTTGGTAATGTTGAGGGCCTAAAAATTATTGGCTCAAGAAAATAAATGTTTGGGGGAAAAGACATGAGACCTGTATATGTCTTGGTTGTTGAAGGTCTCAGTCACAACATACTAAGTGTTAGAAAATTATGTGACTTAGGACATGACATGATATTTTCCAAGAAATTATTTATCATCAAGGAAAAATACAATGAAATTTTTTTGTGAGGAAATAATCTTAAAGGGGGTATATACCTTGTAAATGGAGAGTAAGATATATGATTCTTGTCCAAGGAAGAAGAAAACAAGTTATGACATAAACTCCTTGGTCATTTGAGCCAAACATAATTGGAATATTTGATGAAATATGATGCTACTAGAGACCTCCCTAGATTATCATGTGATCATACCCATACATGTGATTCTTTTCAACAAGGGGATATCATTCAAAAGATATATAAGGAAAAAGATAAAAGGTCAAGAAGAGTACTTTAATTGGTGCATATTGATTTGTGTAGACCTATTTCACTAAGATATATTGATGGTAAGAGATATTATGTTCTCTTAATTGATGATTTTAGCATAATGGCATAGGTTTCAGTCATCACTCACAAATATGAGGTGTCCAGTTGCATAAAAAATTATCAAAGGGAAGTTGAAAAGATGCTACGTCAAAGAATCCAGAAGATCTAAACATATAATGGAATAGATTTCACAAACAACTAAGTGGAGGATTGTCTTGAGAAACATGGGATTAGTCACCAAGTTTCAATAGTAATAACTCCACATTAAAATTAAGTAGTTGATAGAAGAAATCAAATTATCAGCAACATGGCTAGAACAATGCTCATTGAGAAAGATATTATAGAGTGGGTTTTGAAATAAGTAGTGATGGAATCATTCTACCCTTCAAATAGAGTTTGATTATGTTTGAAATAAGAGAAGAATCCATATAATCTATGATATGGATAGAATCCAAAATTGAAGTACTTTCTAGTCTTCATAAGTAAGTGTTTCATTCTTAATAAGGAGAAACATAGGAAGACTGAATCCTATGGAGATAAAGGGATATTTCTTGGATACTCAATAAAAAGTAAATAATATAAATATTTCAATAAGAAAATGGGAAAGGTTGTTGAAAGCAATGATATAACTATAGTAGAGAATGAGTAAAATCTTCACCAAATACTTGATCAGACTTAGGAGGATAGTGATGAATAGATAAGTAGATTAAGAGATGTTCTAGTTCCAAAGGTTGATTTATAAGAATATTACTATAATTAAAAGGATGATAAAAAACTGGTATCTACACAAAGATAGATGAGAAGAGACAAAATTGATAGATAGAACATAATTGGTTATCAGAAAATGACAGTATAAACAAGGAGGATGAAGAATCTAAAACTAGAATTGTTATTATCCTAGGTATAGCCTAATTGTTTTGAGGAAGTATCTAGAGATGACAACTAGATTTAGGTTATGAATGAAGATCTTGAGAAAATTTAGAAAAATAAAACATGAGAGATTTTTTTGAGGCCAAAAGATAATAATGTCATCAGGGATAAATGGATTTTTTCTCAATAAGATGAATGAAGATAGTGTAGTGATTTGAAGAAAGAATTATTAGTGTGAAAAGGGTACTCCTAAGTAGAGGGTATCGATGTTGATGAAACATTTTTACCTATTTAAATGCTAGATAAAATTATATTATTCTGGTCCATAACAGTGAAAAGAAAGTTTACTGTTTTCCAGATGAATGTTAAGCTAGTATTTGTGAATGGAGTTATAGAAGAAGAGGTTTATATTGAGCGTAAAAATGGTTTTTTCATTCATGAAGATGAGAATAGAGTTTTTAGGCTTAAAAAGGTACCATATGGGTTGAATAAATCACCAAGAATGTGGTATTCAAGGCTCAATCAATTTTTGAAGAAGCTCGGTTTTCAACATGGTGGAGTTGATTACAATATATATGTCAACAATGAAAGTAATCAGATTATAATGGTGATAGTATATATTGATGACATAATATTTGGTGGATCATATGAATCACATTGAAAATAGTTCACTGAATTCATGAAGAGTGAATTTGAAATTTCAATGATTGGTAAAATGATGTTTTTCCTTGGTTTACAGGTGATATAAGGAAAGAATGGAACATTCATTTCTCAATATAAATATGCCAAGGAGGTTTTCAGAAGGTTTCTAATAGATAATTACAAAGAGATGATGACTCCAGTGAATACCTAGATGAAACTGTCATGGGATGATAAAGGTAATGTAGTTAATGTGAGAGAATACAAGTAAATCATTAGAAGAATATTGTACTTGATGATGAAAAGAAATGATATTGTTTTTTCCACATGTCAAGATGTATGATATCAAACAAATCCCAAGGAAATGCACTTGATTTAAATGAAAAGAATAATTAGGTATATCAAGGGTGTGTTGGATTTTGGTTTGTTGTATAACAAAAAATATCAGCCAGAGTTTTTGGAATATACTGATGTAGATTGGGACATATCAACAGATGATAGGAAATCAATGTCAAGTGGTTCATTCTATCTTGGTTTGTTGTGTATTTCTTGGATAATCAGGAAACTATCTTTCATTTTTTTAGCATCAAAGAATATTAATACATTTCGATTACTAAAGAATGCATGTAGTTATTATAGATGAATCAACAACTTGATGATATGGGAGTTGATGTGAAGTACTTGATCGAAATCCATTGTGATAATTTAAGTTCTATAAATAAAATAAAAAATCTAGTACATAACTCAAGGATAATGGTCATTGAAATAAAGTTTCATTTTATAAAGGAGAAGGTAGATCAAGGGCTTATAAAGTTGGATTTTGTGACTACAGAACTATAGGTTACAGAAATTATGAAAAAGGCCTTACCCAAAGAAGCATTTGAACATTATTGACTAGATATTGGAGTTCAGTCGACTCCCCAAACTTTAATTGGGACTCCCTATTCTTGAGGTATGGTGTTTTTCAACTTAATGTGATGATTTGTGTTCTTTACCCTGTTACATACTGTAAAGAAGTGAATTCAATCTTGTTGATAAAGAGGGATAAATTTTGGATGTAAAAGGAGAGAAAATGTATTAATAAAGATCAGGGGATAAGATAATAGGGGAGAAGTGAAGTAAGGGGATATTTAAATATGAATTTGCTAAATTCAATGAATCAAGGGATATATATCATGACATATGAGGTTGATGATTAAACAAGTTGAGTAGTTTTAGAATGAAGTGTTTCATTGATGAAATTTGCATGTTACTCTTGTTTCTCACACTAAGCTTGGATTATGTGGGATTAGAGTGTGTTTTGGGTAAATCCTTGATCACTATATGAATCAAAATAAGTTAATGGTGGTAGAATATGGAAGAAGAATCAACGAGGTATCAAAACACGAAGAGTTGTCAACAAACCTAAAGGGAGAGATTATTGGGGAAAATCCCTCAAGGTAACATTACAATATTTTTGGGTTGATTTTGTTTGTTAACAAAGAAATATTCCAAGATACATTGTGGAGTTCTATAGATATTGTTAACAAGGTATGTAGAAAAAGATCCATGAAAAAGGAATAGATGCCCCAGAAGCAGTACAGAAAACTGCGTACACAAGGTGATGTCATTTCCTAGTGTTTTCTAAATTTTTGGGGTCTAAAATTTGGAGGATAAATATCATCATGAAAGTTAAATTTCCTTGAACTCATTATAGAAATATTGTAAAAATATTGGGTTTTATGAATAATGGGTTTCATGAAGGTTGCTTTATGAAGGTGTGGATCATCGCAAATGAGCACCGCAAATACACGAAGGGTTGATGGTTATCTCCATGAATATGAGAAGCTTTGAAAATGGGAAATTTCCATGGTGGTTCAAAAAAAGTAGAAGAATCAAAAAATGAGATGGAGGATCTTCACGAAATGGAGATAATGTGGACGAAAACTTATGGAATTGGAGGAAACGCCAATAAATAGGCCACTACCCCCTCCAAAAAAGTAGAGAGAATGACTTAGCGAAGATTATAAGGCTCCAAATTCATGAAGGTGATTAATAAAGGTTATTATTGTGAAATAGTTTTAAAAGAAAGGAAGTTCATTAAGGATATGAAATATGACCTAAAAGTGTGAGAATCAAAAAAGTGTTGATGTTTAGAAAGGCCATAAAAATACAACTGAAAGTTGTGAGCTTCGTGAAGGCTAAGCGAGATTTACAGAAGTTTGTGAGATTCGTAAAAGAAAGTTTCTTCATGAAGTATAGTTTATATTTTCCAAAAAATGTGATATTCATGAAAGTTATGGGGTTCACGAAGTATGTATACACTTTTCAAGAATTGGTTAGTTTTTTGAAGGTTGTGGGAGCTTCGCGAAGGTAGTGAGAACTGTGAAAGTGTTAAGAAGTTATTGACCAATAACACTATGATAAAGTGGTATTCATCAAGTGGATGAAAGAATAACATCAATATATAATTTATCTAAAACTAAGGATGTATTCATTATTGATAATTAAGTTACCTATATGTCCATAAACTGTGGTTAAATCCCTTCGGAGTAGTGAGTAATGGAAGAGGAAGAAGGTGATTCTTTCCACCAATAGTGAGATGTTGAAAGAGAGATTAAGGGAGTGACCCTTAGGAAGCAGTGATCTATCCCTAATTTTTTTACAAGTATTTATCCTAGGCATATAAATGATCTATCTCGAACATTGTATTTTTGCAGTGAGCCTTAGTGGATTTGGGTCATCGGCACAGTACCATTGTATGCTCCTTGGATGTAGCCTAGTGAGGGTGAACCAAGTAAAATTGATGTGTCTTGTGCATGATTTCATTTCTATTCATAAATTTCTAGAGAAAAGAGATATAATAGTGTTTTGTTTAATGAAAAAACATGATCTGAAAGGGTAGTTATTTTTAATCTGTGATACTCTGATTAACCCCCCTCTCAGGGTATTTAACCTATTTGGGATAAAAAAATTTAATAAAGTGTTCTGATTTGATTAATAGGCCAATAAATACCTAAATAACATTCTTTAATCTAGTATTATATGATAAACCAACCAAAACTCCATTTATATCTCATCCCATTTGTAATTCAGCACATGAAGGGGTTGAAGAAAACTCTAAGGCTTCTGGTACTTGGACTTAACTAGTTGACAAGTATAACAATGTGAAAAAAATCAATAATGTCCAATTTTATAACCATCCAACAGAATTTATTCCTATTGTCATAAAACATATTCATTGTTCTTTGGATAACCCCCCCCACTTTGAATGATTATAATCCACCAACAATGCATTTCTCATAGGCTTTATAAAGGAATAATAATTCCAAAAGCAAAGGATATCCTATTAAAATAGAGATAATTTTCTAATGGTCTCAACACGATATAAATAATATTTAATTCCTTATAACACATAATGAAGCTACTATTACTTCATAATCATATTTATAAGAGAGTATTTCAATAGAATACTCACCAAAACAATCCCACACCGATCCTCCCAAAATCCCAAATGCATGTGAGAAATGTGATCCATGGGATTCCATTCCTCCAATGATTCCTTCATATCCTAGGATAGTAGTTTCCATCTCAAATAATCAGTAAAGATGTCCCCCTTTCCAATATTTTAGGTAATGTCAAAGTCAAATTATTTCATATACTCCACCCATTCCCACTGACTGAGAGTCAAATATTTTTGTGAGAAGATATAACTCAGGATTTTGTGATTAAAGTAAATGGTAAACCATTATCAAAAGAGGTAGTATCATAAAATATTAAGAGAGTTGATCATAGTTTTGAGTTTGAGATCTTGAGTGGGATAGTTATTTTCATGGAGTTGAAGCTGATGTGAACCATAATCCACCACATTATCACCCTATATGAGAACATAACCCAAACTTGAACCAGACACATCACAAAATACCACACAGCCCTTCCCAGCCTCTTGAAGAGTCAACACTAGAGCTAAGGTCAAACGATGTTTCAACTTATCAACGGAAGCATTATATTTGTAATCCCATATGAAATTCACTCCCTTACGAGTTTGATAAATCAAATGAGAATCCAACTTATAGAAATATTTTAAAAACCAATGGTAATACCCAACTAAGTTCAAGAAGCTCTGAATCTCAAAGTCATTCTATGGTTTGTCCCAAGACACAATAGATTTCACCTTCCTAAGATAAACTGAGATACCAAGTTTTAAGACCACATTACCTAAGTATCCCACCTCCCAAATACAGAGTTTTTACTTATACAACTTGGAATAAAGTCGATAATTTCTCAAGATATTCAAAACTTCTATTAGATTAAGCACATGTTCCTCCTCAGTTTTAAGATAAACCAAGATTTCATCCATGAATACCACTAAAAAAGAGTCAAGATATTGGTGGAAAATCTTTCTCATCAATACCATAAATAAAATAGGAAGATTGGTCAAACCAAATGGCATGAAATGATACTCATAATGTTCATACCTACTCTTGAAATTAGTCTTTGGGATATCAGAATCCTTTATCCTAAGCTAGTGGTAACCAGACCAAAGATCAATCTTAGAGAACCACTTCTCCCATTTTATATAATAAAAAAATCATTGATTCAAGGAAATAGATAATTTTTATTTACTGTAAATCGATTGAACTTTTTATAATCAACCAATAAGTGAAGAGTTACAGAAAACTTCTTATAAAAAAGAACTAGTGATTCCCAAGGTGAACCACTGGAACGAATGAAGCCTTTAGATATCAAATCATCCAACTAATCCTTTAATAAATTTAGTTTATCTGGTTCCATATGATAGAATGTAATAAATATCAGTTGATTACCTAGAACCAATTCAATAGAAAAATCTACCCCCTCTCCTGCGGTAATCTAGATAAGTCTAACAGAAAAGAATTCAGAAACTCATCTGTTACTGGAGGAAGTTCACCACATAAAGATTCAGTCTCCAATCCAAAAATGGACATGGATACCATCCTACCATATCTAGAAGAGGAGTTTCAGATTATATATATACCTCAAGTCCCATTTTCCATGAAAAGCACAACACTCCCCACCGGGGGAAGTAAAGGATACCCACTGAAGATAATAGTCAATTCGGGATTTATGAGAAATATCTATTGGTTACATCACTTCTTGAAGATATGATGGAATATTTGATTAATCCATCATATAAAAATATAGAATTCAACTCACCACATTAATCTCGTTCTATTCCCCATACATGTCTTCTTAAAGATATATATTCTATGTGATACTAGTAACAATTATCTCTATTATGTTCCAACTTATATTTATAAATACACTTTTAACATATGTACTTCTATATTGGTCTTTGAAACCATTAGATCTACCATAGTCAATCTCATTCCATAGAATACAAGTTTCTAATTTAAGTAAAAATATGAAGTGTCATTTTCATTACAGTCCTAACTAACTGTAAGATCAATAGTTTTTTTCCATATGTTATCAAACATATTTTACTTAGAAAATTATGGCACTCCAACTAACCTCTGGTATAAATATAAAAAAATCATTCCGAATGAATATTCTATGATCTTGTTTCTTATTTTAATCAAAAAACTATATTTCAATAAAATTATCCCCTTATTGTAATTCTATTGTGCCACCATCCCTTTTTAGTTGTGTCATATAGACACCTTCCATGATTGGTGGTCTTGACACCCAATTCTCAACATAATTATCATAGGAAGTATCTATGAAAAGTATAATTTTAATGGATTTAGGCATAAAAACTTGGTATTACCAATTGAGCCTTATTGGTACCACATTTATACCACCCACATATAGTCTCACTTTAATACCCACCACAATTTTCAAAATAATTATCCTCTACACTTTGATACATGGAATCCATTATTAAATTTTTATTGAACCTATGAATTTTAACTTGTTTCTATTTACTGCTTACTTATAGGATTTATTATTCTTAATGAATAACGTATCACCAGCTGAGGTGAATACAAAATAATTACCATGGTTTAATCCTTCATGTGTTATATGTGTATCTAGAACAATCCTTTCCATGAGAACTTGAGGAGCTTGTTCATATGAAAACTATTGGTTCATTTATGGAATTTAATAGATCCAATTCAATATTTATCCCACTATCTGAATTACATATGTACAAAATTTTATAGAAATATAGTCCATCACTTCACTATAACTTCTTTATCTTAGGGTTTCCAGTAATATCCTTAGAAACCTTTACGATATTTACCTTATATGCACATTGTATTTTTCTTGATGCAATTTTGTTTATATCCTAACAAAATATTTGCATATAAACACATGTTTTTATAAAATAATGGACTTATATCATACTATAACTCAAATGATATCCATTTCTTGTTATAGTTGGCATATGGTTATGGTATAACGCCTCTATTTGTGAAGTATGTATTGAAAATAATGAAAATTTCAGAAATGTATTTTAGTTTCAAGAATGGTTATCCTTTAACTTACATCATGAATTTGATGTGTAAAAGGAAATTTATAGTTAGGAATTACTCTGTGCTATATTTTATGGATCAATTTTTTGTGTAAGACTCATCATCGATTCTACTTTACAAACATCATGAATTTTATGTGTATAAGAAAATTAATGGTTCTATTCATAGAAGAAGCGTGGTATGGGTCATACCCAACTATGATTTTTGTCATGATCAATGATTAATTCTAGAATTTACTCAACTTTGAACATCATGATCATTGTAATTAAATCAAATAATATAGAAAAGGGATAAAATGTTGAAAAAATGCAGGATCATCACATATTATTTATAATTAATTTAATCAATTAAAGAATTATCATGTGAGAATTATTTCTTTATTTATGGATCTAAAAACATATCTACATTTTACCACCATTATGTTAAAGTAATCAAGAGGACATTCCCTCCGGTGGTGGTCCACACATATTAAAAAAATCTCTAAACATCACTGTAGGAATCTCTATATTCTAACACAGAAGATCCCATCGCTTGCATTGTTCGCCTTTGATCACCACGGGAATCACCTACAAAGTATTCTACTTGATCTCTATAGACTTGAGATTGGAGGGTGGAGGAAGATATATCTCTATTCTTGGGAGCGTTCTTGGAGAAGGGATCTCCCTAGGGCTTGAGAGGATTCTCCTGATTCATTGCGTACAACAAATTAATTGGCTCTCATAAAAAATAATATAATTTGGTTTATATACCACTATATTTAGAAATAAATATTTATATTAGTTCCCTTTAATATTTATTTAATCCCTGTATAAATATATGTCTATAATAATAATAATATTATTATTTATCAACTTTCATTTAACTTGAGAACTAAAATCAAATATTATTTATTCAAATAATATTCAATATATATTATTTCCCACTAGACCATTAAACTTGGTCCTCCATTCCTCCACAATATTTATCAGGGCTTGAATAATGTCTATTTATCAAATAAATATCAATGCATTATTCATAAATAAATTAATAAATATTACATTCACTAAATAACAAATAACTGTTTATTAAATTTTCTTCTCGCATAATATTCTCTCTAATAACTGATGACAAAATATATGTGATCAAGAAAACATGAATAATTATTAAACCATGTGTAAGAATAATATTTTTTAAACATTTTAAATAATAAATAATAATATATTATTTTTACTGAGATTTTGGATACACTTAGTGTGTGACCCTGTAGGCCTCTTTCCCACTAGCATCAGGTGAAATATCCTAAACTCCAAGGTTAGCATTTAGCAACATGCCAAGGCACCCATAGAGAAAGAAGTTAATGCCACTGTTTCTGAAGCTTTCACTAGGGCCACCACCTGTGTGTTAATGTGCAATGAAATACTTGTCACCCTGCATTCTCTATTTCCAATGGTGGGTGACTTTGATCACTTTAATCGACGATGTATTCTCCTTGATAGAAACAGGATGATGGGATGTCAGTTACTCCTTCCATGGATTCTTATTTGGAACTTGTCACCTATTGAAGGTCTCTCTTATAGAGTTATGTCATATTATTTTAACTCATTCCTAGTGCCATCTCTTTGTGGATTCCGGTTAATTACACTGCTTCTATATGGATATTCTAGTGGGTCTTAATAGGGAAACAACTTTTGGTCAAGGGAGTAGTCACGTTGGGTATCACTGGTATTTTTGGACATTGGGAACATTGGTCTCCTGTATTCTTCCTTTTGGGAGGGAATATCTTGGAGGTATCTTAGGTGTGGAAACCAATGAATCCCATATTGATCACAAGGTGTCTAATGTTGAAGGTTTATATCTTCCAAGGATTTAACCTCGAGTATCCCATGTTTTCCGTGAGGTAGCTGAAACCATGTCCATATATCTTTCAAGGATTTCACCTCAGGCATCCCATGTTTTGTATGAAGTATGTATGTGGGATCACAAGTTTAATTTCTTATGGAGATGTAATTAATAGATCAAAACTCCCTGTGGAGGCAGATCAAGGAGGTGCGTCTCTAGGATAGAATATTTCACACATGGAATTTTACTAATGGATGGATCAGGATGCCCCATGGAGGCAGATCCCATAAAGAGAATATGTAACACCATGAAGGTTGATCATAAAACCTCTTTAGGTGGATCATGGAGGCACATACCTATAAGAGAGAACCTTGGTTTATCGATGGATAGATCAGAACGCTCTGTGGAGGTGGATCTGGGAGGTGTGTCCCATAAAGGGAAGATGTCACACCATTACAGTTTATCAGAGCACACATGGAGGTAGATTAGGAAGGTACATCCCTAGAAGTTACAACCTAATTTTACCATTGATTGGGATTGAACACAAAGAGGCATCCTACATACCATGTTTAGAAGACAGGGATCAAAACCCACATAGTTTGATGTTGTAGTTTAGGGTTACATGATTGGACCAGTCATACAATTTAACATAACGCGGTAAGGATTCTCCCGCCAGAAAGTAATTGTTGATGAGAGATGGTATGGGACTTACATGTGGAACCTACCTAAGGTACTTGGAGGAGATTTGGTCTCCTAGGCGAGGGGAATTATCTTACTAGGGATGTGAACTGGAGAAAAATCAGGATGTATGTGAATGTTGGGTTTGGACCTCAAGGAGTCTTCCTATGTATCCCAGTTTTTTGGGAATCAAAGACCACATAGTTCAGAATGTGATGGGGCTTACACCAAAGGAGGAGGACCAAATGATCATGTGGTTGGAGCTTATGGGTGATGAAGGACCATAGGATGAGTATGGTTTCTGATGATTATACTCAGTATGATTCCCATGGGATGCCTAAGAGGATGTCATGATCTCGACTAACCACTAATCTCATGTGAGCCATGCTCTGTGTGAGAAACAAGAGGAATTGGTAGACCAAAATATCATGTCGTGAAAGATGCATCGAGGAGAGATGGTGTGGGTATTATGTGGAATATTTCCAAGAAAGATCTCATTCCATGTGAGTCATACATAGATAATCCTATGTTTTTCCCATAGGGTATGTGGTTATTACACATGGAGTCTTCCTAATGCAATAGGATCACTCAACGGTGGGAAAGAAGGTGTCATCCCATGATGATCATACATGGGGAATCCTATGTTCATCACACAGAGCAAGGATAAAATTTTACACTGCTGAGTATGTTGGGACTAGGAAGTTTTACGTCAATCAGATCAGACATGGAGGGGATCACTCCCCATCCCATGGGCTTTCGCCACCATAGCTCATGTTCCTCTGGGTGGGGCATGGATTTGGAACGGTCAAGTTATAATGAAGAGAGGAGTTTCCAGTCATGAGGTCCATATTAGTGTGCCTATTTTGAGAATAAATAGGTATTAATGTACTAATAGTGAGAATAAAAAGGTATGTGGTAGTCTCAGGTCTCACTTGTAGTGTAGTGGGCCACATGAATGGATGGAACATGCGGTATAGGTAATTGAGGTGTAGCTGAACTAATCCTAGATGGGTGTGGTGGATCTAAGAACTCAATCATCGTGAAGAGGTATCAGTAGAAGAGATGAATAATTTAGAGGCCCAGGAGAGAGGTTTCACAAAGCTTGGGGCCTTTCAGATTGGATATTTTTAAATCTGAGGTGTTTCATAGACGTCAGGGGCTTCGTGAACCAGGATGAACCTACATTAGTATAGAGTCATGGTTCATGATACGAGTTCTTTACGAAGGCTAAATGATTTTTGAAGCCTCAAGTAACCTACATTGATCTATTCCTTTTTTATGGGTGTAGTAATTCATGAAAGGAATATCCACCTGGGGTGAAGGCTTTTAAGAAAACATGAAAGGGGTTTTTGTGTAGCCTAAGTACCTTGGATGATCCACTTTTGGTTTGGTTTATGATGCTCAAGAGGATCGTGAACTGGGAGCAATTCGAAATCTGAAAGTTGAGTAACCATCCTTAAAATAACAGAGTAAAGGGGTATTTATAGAAAAGGGGTTTCATGAAAAGTGGAATAGGTTTTTGAATAATTTTTGGGATTTGAAAATGGGTGTAACTCTATCAGACTCATGAAGGAATACCGTCAATGATTCAGGGGTTTTTGAAGCACTCCATGACTCTAAAATTTACTGTGGGGAGTTTACTATCAAACCTTTGCATGTTTTCAAATTAAACTCATGGACATGGAGCTCTGTGAGATCCATCCATTCATAAAGCATTAGGGATTCTCGAAATAGACTTTTAGAGGTATTTTTGGTCCATTTGAGGTTGAAGTAACTTTGAACCATCCATGCCTTCCTTGATTATTCCCATGGAACATATTTCTGCTCCAAAAATTCCCCACTCAGAATGGGAGTTGATGGGAAACGGAGGTTTGTATTCTAAGGGATAATCATAAAAAATTGTAAATCAACTCTCTTTTGTGAAGATAATTTGTGATAATCCCTTGAGATTATCTTTTGTGATGGTTGTTGGAGAAAAGGGCAGGGGGGATAAAATTCATTGAACCTTCATATGAAGAAAATATTTTACTCTCTTTTCATGAAAATATTCATCTTAGTGAACGATACTTTAGCTAACTAGACTTATGGTTCTTTTTCTCTGTGAATTCTACTCAACAAACAGACACCACAAACTACATTTTTAAGAAGCGAGTCCTATGACCTAGTGCTATGAGAACCAATCATTGCGAATAGGCTTTGAAAATCAACTTCACAAACTAGGCTTAGAAAACACTTAAGTCTTGAATCCAATGGCCTATCAAGAATTCAATGCAGATGATACATAGAGAGAATGAATGGTAGAAAACATCATGATGGGGGAGTGACTTTGAAGCACCTTGGACCACAAATCACTACTCAAATTTCTATCAGAAGCTCAAAAGGAATATAAATTGTGAAATAGGATGCCTCTTTATGGATTCTTCTTGAGAGATTATGTCTTCATCTTGGAGGGAAGTATAGAAAAACCAAATTAATGGTTCAGTTGAATACTAAGGAAATACCATTGGTAAAGAGTTGATGCATGCTGCATTTAGAAGGACCATGAAACACTTACAACATACTTTCTTTAAAACCACATAAACAACAAAAATGGGGAGAATATAGAGGAAAAATCATCCCTTATGCAGTATCATATGATCATCAAGGTGGGTTTGGGGGATCCTCTCAAGGGATGGAATGATGAATGGGATTTGTACCAAGGTAGAAACTTCACAGATGAGTGGGATTGGGCATACTAGTAATTAACATCATGTTATGAATTCAAGGCAGATTAGAAGCAAGTAGGAATTTATAAAGAAAAATGAGCTTCACAGTTCCATGTTTACCAGATATAGGATATCATGCTCAATATTCTAAAAATATGGTCATCAGGGACCAATATATTCCACTTACATCATGAGGAGATCAGGGTCAACCTATGTGAAATTTACTAAATCTTTGGGATCCCAATAATGGGGGTGTTGTATGATAAATTCCTCCCCGTGGAGAATGTATGGGGAGACTAAGAGAAGATGTTAGCTCTAGTTAAGGTATTGTTGGATCTAGTGTAGGGAACTAGTGAAGAGAAGCTGGGGATGATGGATGTTCTCTTGAAGTAGTGGTTCATATATTTCTTGAACAAACCAGTGAAAGAACCAGTTGAAGGAGAAGAGCTATTAGAGAAGTTACCGACTAGGCCTCCAATGTGTCTCGAGGGTTACCAATGGGGTAATGAGGGCTCCTGCTGGAAGATTATGGAGGTGAGAAATTCATATTTTTGGGGATATATTGTCAAGAGAGAGTCACAAACCATAGTCAGGATGGCGGGATTCATTTTAGTGCTCATCTATGGATGGATTCTCCTAGTGAGGGATGCACACATGGGGGTGTGGCTAAGCACATTCATAATTTAGGTGATGCTGGCGATGAGGTAGTGTGTCAACCTTGTTGTCCCAGTACTAGAAACATTATACAAGGTACATTAGCATGTAATTGAAGGGAACATGCCACTACATGTGTGTGGGAATTTTCACTTTTTGTATCTTTGTGTGGACACAAACATGTGAGTTTATGAGGAACCATACCTCATTTACCCTCCTTCAACAAACTTCCCGCTAACAATCTTGAATATTGCAGGAAGTCATTCATTCAAGTTGGTTCTGGTGAAAGTGCTAGAGAAAGTTGGATTGGAAGAGCACTTCATATTTTATCCATTACCCCTACCAATGAGAGTAGTTACTGATGATGGAACAGGGACCTTGGAACATAGATCATGCCATATGGAATTTTGAGGTGGGGAATTGGTAGCAAGAGATGACTGTGAGCTGATATGTGTGTCATAAAATCCAAAACACTTTGTAAGGAATTTTTTGTGTCTCTAGAGATTGAATTTGAAGGTGTAATCATAAGTTCATTATGAGTTTCACCCTTTGGTGATGAGGCATATATGGTTCATGTTCACGCACGAAGATGGAAATATATGGAACAAGGTTCCGCCATTGACTGTTGTGTATAGTCTTATTCATGATTATGCATAGATTTGGGTGAGTGCATATCCTAGGGTTATGATAAGGCAACGGGCCACCTAAGACAATGAAGGGATAGTCCCTCAACTATAGGGACAAGGAATAATAGTTGTCGGAGGGTTCCATGGTGTCATACCTATTCTAGTGGGTAGGATAATAGTAACAAGTCTAGTAGTTCATGGGCCTGGATAGGAAAGATGTGAAGGGAGAGGAGTAGCAGTACCATGACCAAAATTCTTAGGAAAGAGAACTTGGGAAGAAGGGGATCCATTTTTTCCAGAACTTAGGACATTTTTCTATGCTCCCGTGAAGTGGTTATACTGCGTAGACATTTCCATTGATGTTATCTTTCCCAAAACTTGGGACAACTGGGATTCTTATATGCAATTCCCCAATGCTTGCTGAATGTTTTACCATCTCAATAGGTACATGAAGTATAATTTTGGGATTTTTCATGCCAAATACATTTTCCTAAGGTCTTGGAACTAGGATAAGAAATATGCTGAAGAGCTGGTGGACCTAGTGCATTCTCAGGTCGTTGTGCGTCCACTGACTGATTAGGTGAAAGTGTTGTTAGAAAAAACCACTCCCCCAAAATTTTCAACATCTAAACTAGATTAGCATGATCAATTTCTAGAGGATTTAGGTGAGTCTTAGGAAAGAAATTGTTATTGAGGTTCTTCTATAGGAGGAAGCATTGTTTTCTTCCTTAGAATTGTTGTCTAACTCTTTTTTCTACATTTATAGGAATCAAGCATGGATGAGGGGTATGTCTGAGATAGACTTGAAAAGGAGGAAGATAGAACCTCAACCCCTAAAGGGGAGAATCTAGGGTCCCTTATTAATGTTGTGGTTGTAGACAGTCAACCATAAGTTCCCACATTTGGGGTAGTGGCTGCGGAAACAACCCTACCTAGTATTATACCTGCGAACCATCAAGAACTCCTAATTAGAGTATTTAATTCATGTAATACCCTTTCTTCTGCAAGTTTATGACTTCTTTCTCTTACTTCCCATACATGAATGAAATATTTTGGAATGGAAGTTTGAAAATTTATCAAGACTCAAGCACCAGTGCTAAGACTCTCATTAGCTATTCCTGAGGCTGAGGCGGTGATAATAGAAATTTCTTTCCTAGCAGAGATGGACGGGTAGGCCATGGAGGTCCATCCAACAGAAGAGGTTCTATTAGAGGGAGATGCTGAGACCATGCATTCCATGGAGGGGTTGATATGGGTCCCATAATAGGGATGTATTGAAGATATTTGGTGGCTAAGATAATCATATAGGTTCCACCATAGGTAGCTAATTGATCCAAAATTGCGATGGGGGAAGTGGTGATGGTGGCAATGGCTGATGTGACTAGGGAGGCTACATTGGGCACACCTAATATGGAATTTCCACCAATGGAACCTGTGGTAGATGAAGCTGAGGTTGATCCACTAATAGGGGTATACAAGGAAGATAATACAACGGGGTCCACATCTGTGATCCCACAAGGTTAATTAGAGGCTTCTTCCATAGGTGGAGAGGAAAATGAAGAGTTTCTTCCAAATATAGTTCTTGAGCCAATTATGGCTGAAGAAGTACACTTGGAAGATCTAGCCGATACTGTATCAGCAGTATTCCCTAATTATGATCCCACACCACCTGATGATATATTCTAGCCCAGAAGTCATTGAGGACAACTTGACTATCCATCGTAAGGATGAAGGAATGTGCAGAACCTCATCACTCATATCCAGATCACTGAACTACCACAATAGATGATATCTCTCTGTCATTGGTTAATTAGTCTAGGGACCAGGGGGTGAATTCCAACACTCTTCATGCACTAGACCAAGACTTCCTCATCGAGAAGGAACACACAGAATGGAAGGATGTTGATCTATCTTGGAAGAAGCGCACAGACAAGGTCTCCCAATAACTTTAGAAAGGTGAAGAAGAAATTTCCCACCTAGAGGGGATGAACCAATAACATACAATGATAGTTACTAATGAAGCTAATATTATTAGTAGTCGAAGTGATTTGCTGGTAGAGATCGAGGCTTAAGAGGAAGAGGCCAAGAAGGTAGAGGTTGAGTACTAGGATGAGACAGACCAGCAGTGGATTAAGATAAAAAATGTCTGCTCCATGGATGGTGAGGAGAAATAAGACCTAACAGCATGGTATAAAATTTAGGAGGCGGCCAAGAAAAGGCCATCTGAGATATAGTGATCAATTGCTTATGAAGAGCTGTAAAGGAAAAAATGTATAGAGGAAAGTCTCTAATATGTGTAGAAAACCTAGAAAGTTTCATTTATTTTTTATGCTCAAGAATATTTTATTTCTTTATTGTCTTAAATTGATCATATTTCTAAGACAACCAACAACTAATCTCTAAGATCACATGGTTCATGCTCAGTGTGAGAAACAAGGGATGACCTTGTGATTTCTCTTCACATGAGAGTGACCAAAAATCATCAAGCACTCATGTTTTTCTATTATTTACTGAACACAAATAGTTTCTGGGATGAGAGAGGCTGTGGATGGATAATGATGTTCTAAAAACATCTAAATTTACTTTTTCAATGTGATCTAGTGCATGAATGGTGTAATGCCAAGGGTGTTGAATTCTATTCAAACAAGGGGGAATGAAAAGGTGTGAATCATGCTACCCAAAACCAAGAACACAAGGAGGGTGGCATAAAAATGGAGGAAAACTATTGACCATGTTCAAAACAAAACATCCATATCACTTAACCTAGGATAGGGAAAAAAATTGAGGGTCAAACACTAAACATATTTGAAACATAGAAACTATCTCATATTGTCATCCAAAATCCTCCAAGGCGTTGGTACCGGATGTTAGGTGAGCCTTGTCCAAAAACCATGTTATTATGGGGTCCCTTCAAATGTGTATGAGGATGAGGATCTAAACAAGGGAATACAAAGTGTGTAAATAGAGTAGTTTAATGTTTTAATGGATTCCAAAACTCTTATAATTACTCCACCTTGAATTAAAGCACATTGGTGTAGGAATATTGGTCTGAAAAAAAGGTAAAACTCATATTATAGGGGAGATTCATCTCAGTTTCTGAGTGATAGATGAAAATATGAATGATGCGGTAGCTGACCAACACTGGAGGAGAGGACCACTCAGGTGAGGGCCTAGGATGCCTTACAGTTTTACTCCATACAACGAGGATGATAAAAATGTGGTTTAATATCATATGGTAAGGAAATTTTATGGTATAGTTTAACATCATGTGTTTAGGATTTGTTTCATAGTTTAATGTCTTTTGATCAGGATGTAGCACATAGTTTAAGGTCATATAACCTGGATGATGAAAAATAGTTTAAAGTCATGATTTATGGAATATGTTTTTTATTTTAAGGTCATAAATTTGGGACCTAGATGAGGGTTCTCTAAATTAATTTGTATGGTGTGGTGAGTTTATAAACCTGATGTGAATAAGGGACAAGGTGTCCATATAACTCACAACATATTTTGAAGAGGATCTGCATATAGTTTAAATTCATAATGTTTGGAATAAGGAAATCATTTTAACGTCATGATATATGGACTGAAAAAGGTATTTTCTAGAAGATTGTGAGAAACAAAAGAGGTAAAAATCATCATGAACAAGACAAGGAGGCTCTACACTACACAAGTATCATGGGAAAAAACCACACATAGTTTTAAGGTTGTAATGCTTGGGACAAAAAAATTGGGATCACACAGTTTAACATCATGTTTCTTGGATGGTAATGGGGGCCAAGGGGAAAAATGGTTAATGAACTTGCGACAGGGCTCAGAGATGTGAATTCCATTCATCTATATGTATCTCATTAGTATGGGAATCAAGACACACATATTTCTATAACACGATCTGTTAGAAGACCAATGTCAGTGGGGGTAATCCTCTCTAATGAGGGAAATTGAGGCATCCCATGATTATCCCGAGGCATCCCATGTCTAGGGAATAGGTTAAATTTTTTTAACCACCTCATACATGTTATATGAGGCATCCCAATTTAAAATGAGGTAAACATTATCTCTTACATAAGAGGCATCCCAATTTTGTATGGGGTTGAATGACAGTTTAATGTCATGCATTGAGGATGTCAGGCTTTGCAGTTTAAAGTCATACAACTTGAACTATAGGGTCTAGAAATAGTTTAAGGTCATAATGATTAGACCTACTACAAACAGTCTAAGGTTTCATTACCCATATCATAGGATGGTTATTAGTTTAATTTCTTTAAACTGGAACCAAGTGCCCAGTTTAGCATCATATTCGCAAGACGTTGGATCCTATTTTAGGTTAAAGAGTTTTGACCAATGAGTGGGGTATTATTCAAATGGGTTTGTTTAGTGTGATAGAGTGAAAAAATATATGTGAATGAGGGATTAGAAGGTCCAACACCGCACTAAATATTCCTAATAGGACTCACACAAAGTTTAAGGTCATTATGTTGGGACCTCCACTATCAGTTTCAGGTCATGGTGTTCATACCTAAAAGGAGAATTTCCTTAGAGGAATACATGTAGGGTGGTGGAGTAACAAACCCAATGTGAATGAGGGCCTAGAATTCCAACCACCACCCAATAAATCCCAAATAAAACTTTTATATAGTTTAAAGTCATGATGCTTGGATTGGAATTACTAGTTTAAGGTCATGTAAGTCAGACCTTTTGAAAATAGTTTAAGGTCATATTTCATGGGACATAGGATCTTAGTTTATGGTCATAGAGTTTTGAACAAGCACATAGTTTATCATCATGTTCCTAGTATGTGTACACACAGTTTAATGTCAAATAGTAAAGAAAATAGTTGTCACGTGATTTAACATCATGCAACTAGAATGTTAGCGCTATGCAGTTTATCATCATGAGACTAGGATGTTGGTAGCTCATAATGAGAATTACTACTTGAGAAAATTAGAATTTGTATGAGGATTAATGTGATCTCCATCCATAGTCATAAAAACTTACACACTATTGGAATAGACCTTGTGAATTATGTAAGGTATTTCCCACTTGGGCTCTAACTTTGGTGAATTCTTGCTAGGTATCATTGGCTTTCTAAGGTCTAGTACTGTGTCACCCTAGAAATTAGAGAGGAGGATAACCCTCATATTGAACACTCTAAATATACTATTCTATTTCCTCTATATATTTTTCAAGTCCTGAATCCTATTCTCTTTGGGGGCTCCCAACTCAGCTAGATGGAATTCTGCCACTCTGTTTGAAATATTTTGATATGAGATAGCTATTTAGAGAAATGGAAACTGAATCTAAATTGGTAGTACAACCTCTGTTCTATACACTAGGGAATATGGATTCACCTGGGTGAAATTTTGAATCATTATATGATAGTACCAAAGGGCGTTGGGGATATTTTCTGAAAAACTCTTTTTTTTCTAACTCTCCGTCTTCTGCAAAATGTTAGAGAGTGTATTATTGAATGCCTAAATATGTCCATTTACCTATAAATGGTAGTGGGATGTATGGTTAGACTGTATATTGTACATGGAATGTAACCATTTCATCTCAACAACCTAGATGTTGGTGCTATTTTATGTGAGAATGGTGTGAGGAACTCTGAATTGGTGGATGATGTGGAAGATCACAAATTCAATCACGAATCGGTCCTTGACTTCCTTAAGGGGAATCAATTCTACCCACTTGGAGTGTAAATATGCTTTGGTCAGAATAAAACTTTATTAATGAGTTTTTGTTGGTGGATATGGTCCCATGACATTGAGTCCTCATATTACAAAGGGCCAAGAATACTTGGTTGTGTGGAGTGGCTCTTTCAGTTGATGTAAAAAATTGACATGGATTTGACATGCATGGAATCTCTTGGTGAAATCGATATAGTCATGGAACATGGTGAGCCAGAAGTAGCCCAACCTTTGAATCTAGTGAGAGAGATTCAATATTTCCTGATGGGAACCACAATACTTGACATGAACTTCCTTCATAACCCGGTTAATCTCATATCCTTGGATACAACATAGGATAATTCCATAAAATCCACATATGTAGAGAGTTGGATCGATGTTAGGGGCACTCTAGAGGGTGAACTATGATGCACAATGATGTATTATCTAATGTTTGGCTCTATCCTATGGAAGGATACCATGCTAGAGATACTCAATAAACCGAGTTATCCAATCAGAGGTTTCCTCTACCATAAGGGGACTCGGGGTCCTGACGTAGAAGCACTGGTAGTCAGCTGGTTTACCTATTGGCTGTCATCATCATCTGGAATTATAGGATTGATGAATCTTCAATACACCACAAGAATTTACATTTCATCCTGACTAGGATCTTAAAAAGAGGTGGTTATACTAGCTAAGGTGTCATCTAGACCATTCTATGACTGGGAAACATGAGTCACCTCTGGATAAGAAGGGAGTTGGACCCTCATTTGGTGAGTGCACTCCAGTAGGGGAATAAGATCTAGTTTTTTAATGATATAGTCTTCATTAATATATTTTATGACTAATTATGAGTCTCCCTTCATGGGTAAGCAGAGGAAATCAATATTGAGGGCCAACTTGAGACTAGTGAAGATAGTCTGATACTCTACCTCATTGTTGGTGTAGCCTTTTGACAATAGGAAAGAGTAGGGAAAAAACATGTATATGAGTGATTAAGATGAACCCCATGCCTACTCTATTGAGATTGGGATTATTGATACTTCAACCAGTTGGGATCTAGGAGGCACTGTCAAAATTCATTTTCCATCATGGCATGGCCTGATCCACTAAAATGATATCCATGTTTGGAAAATAGACATCCAAAGTCAATTTTCTGGGAGTCAGATGGGCAGTTAGAATGTCATCCAATGCTTGAACCATGAAATATTTCTACATAATTATCCTGATGTAAAACTACTAAAGGATAACTTCCCAAATTTCTAGACATCCCGTTAAAATAGGATGATTCGGGATATACTTTAGAGGTTCTACTCAAGATACCATCTGTATATTGTGATGTTGAAAATAGTGTCACAACTTATGCACTACAAAACCAATACTAGGTATCTCTTCTCGATGGGTGAATATCTTCCCTTTCTATCTAGGAGCATGTTATCAAGATAGTATAAACTATTATCTTTTACTTCATTGTTCTTTTGGGTGAAAAGGGCACCGAGGGACCATTCCAGGGCAATCACGTAGAGAACCAAAGGATTCTCGGATGTGGGTGGAATAATAATATGAGGCTATAATAGATACCATATGATTTACTTGAATGCGGTCTATCACTCTTCATCCCATTAATAGAAGGTAACTTTTTCATGAGCCTCGAAAAGGGTCTACACTTTCTGGATAGATTCACGATGAATCGACGTATGTAGGATAAGTGACCTTGGAGTCCTTAGAGCTCCCATAGGTTTCTTGGGGGAGGCATCTGGATAATTACCTTGATCTTTTCTAGGTCGATCTCAATGCCTCTGTATCTAACAACAAAGTCAAGAAACTTTCTAGAGGTAACCTCAAATGCACACCTCAAGGTTTTCATCATAAAATGTCAAGAGAAAATTAAGCCAAACACTTTCTCAAGATCTATGATATAGTCCTAACACTGGTGAAATTTTACAACCAAATCATCCATATAGATTTCCAATATCATCTCAAGGATCAGTTTAAAGATTTGGCTCATGGACCATTGATAAGTGGCTCCTACATTATTCAGACCAAAAGGTATTAAAAAATATAAAAAGGTACCTTTTTGTGCTCTAAAGGTGGTATAATCCTCATTCTTAGGGAAAATCTTGATATGATTATACAAAGAATATCCATCCATGAAGGAGAGATCCTAGAACCCAGCTGTGGCATAGATCAATAGCTATATCACTGGAAGGATAAAATCATCCTTCAGAAAATGGTGGTTGAGATCATGGAAGTTGATAAAGACTATGATATGACCATTATTCTTCCTAAATAGAATGATTTTGGCTAGTAATTTGGGGTGATAAACTTCTCTGATGAAATTGGATTTGATAATATTAGCAACTTTATCCTTGAGGCACCATTAAAAGGGTGAATTTTCCTAAGATGCTTTTTGAATATTCTATGACTTTCTGGGTGACCAAGATGGTGGATGACACTTGAGGGTCTAATCCTAACATTTAATCATAAATTTAGAAAAATACATCATGATGTAGCTTTATAAAATCCACATAATACTGCTGCTCTTCTGTAGGCATGTCTTCACTAACTAATGTTGGTCTTATATCTTCCTCAAAGTCGAGATTCACCTAAATCAACTCATCCACGGTGGTGGTGAAACCTTATTTAAATGCAGGAGGGGAATATTTTAAATCACCTTCATCATCTGAGGTTGGGTAATTAATAGGAGGATTTAGTTCATATGGGCCAATTGATTCTAGGGGAGCAGTGGTCCCTGCTTGGTCAGATACAAAATCTCCTCTAGGGGACTCCTGCTATGCTAATACCATAGTGATAGAGGCTGTTGAGCCAATACCATTAGGCCTTTGACCGTAGGGTCCATGATTGATGTAAAAGAAATAATGGAATGTCGTCTTCTATCGATTCAACCCAACTTGGTGAAACAGGTGAGTATTAAGTACAATAGTGGCCATAGGGAGAACCTCTTGATACTTCATAGGGGTGAGAACTTCTGGTATCACCCGTTTCTAGTCTGTATAGGAGTATGAGGTAATCTTTGGACATTCATTATACAAAGGGACACAATACCATTTTCTCCCAAAAATGATAAAGAAACTTCCTAAGTCCGTTATTGTTGTCGCTAGCCAATGAATCGGGAGGATGAAAGCATCATCCAAGTCTGCCTATGGACTAGCTGCAACGATTGTGTGCTCAACCTCATTGGTCTGAACCTACATTCCCTTCATCTTGTAATAACCAACATCTAGGAAAAGGTCTTAAAAAAATAAAAAGGTTATGCATCACCCTAAATCATTCCAACTTGACAATTGAGAGAGTAATTGGGGGCATTGGTGATATGAAGAGGGGACTGCTATATACAGATGAAGCAAAGTCCTACCCATCAACACATTGTAAGTGGTATCCTATGAGACAACCATGAATTAAGAACTTACTACCAAGCCTCCAAACTAAGTATTCAACCAAATCTGACCACACAGTCTCTATTTAGTCCTATCATAACCTTGAATCTTGAGGTCATAGGGACTTAATTTTGCTTTAGTGAGTCCCGGACTGTGGAGAATCTAGGTTGGGATGATATTGATCTCTAAACCTATGTCAAATAGACATTGAATGATCTCCATGCCATTGAATTGATTGGTGATGTACAATAGGTGAATGTGCCCCTACACGAGATCACCTTCATCCTCTATAGTAAATGAGATGACAGAATAGAATTCTACTTAATCGACCTCCCCTATATAGTATGCTTCTGTGGAAGTCACTTCTGCTTCGAACTAGTGGGGGATTCTTAACACTTCTATAAGGGCCTCACACATTTCATTCAACATGTGAAGGGACTTGAGGATTGATAAACTTGTAGGTATTCTAAATAGATGCTTCATCACATCGTACTTCTACTCCATACGCACATTCCTACCTACAGGGGGTCTCTCGTTGGAAGGAGGCATGTCAGGAACTGCTAACTATACCACTGTTTTCTAGCTGCTGCTGGCAATATCCTGCGACATATCAGATAAATCTCCCAAGACCAATATTAGTTGACTTTCGACTAGATGAAGCCTAACATCAGCTAGACATGGTCGATCATGATGCAGTTGTGGTTTTTCTCCCCAGTCAGTTAGCATGGTTAGTTGTGGTGGTGTACTTGAAGAGCATACTATGAAGACTATGCATGTTGAGCTCTACACATGACCTATTTCTTGGTCTTAGTATCATGAAAAACTTAATTTGAAGTGCTTACCTGATCATCCTGTCATCTTTAATGCCTTTCACCATTCCTTTGACAACATCAGTCATAATTATTTAGAGGATTTACAGGGCACACCTCATCATCTGGAATTGTGAAGAGATCTATTAACTCGATGATGTTCAAAGAGGAACACTCTTGGTCATCATCAAAGTGGTATTCTAGTGTTGGATGGAACTCATGGGTAATTTACAACTTTGGATTCATGAAATTTCCAAGAGTGTAGGATGTATTTGGCATCATTGGGGGAATTTTATTTCCCTTAAACTATTTCTTCCTACTATTCTAAGATTTATAGGGCTATTATGTGGATTTAGAAGCACTATATAGAGAAGGTAAAGAAACTTTAGGATGTTTAGGATGGCCTAATCAGGCACATATGACACCATGGTCATGAGAAACTACTATTTTAGACAACCAATCCTCATACTTTAGAGTCCCACAGTTAGAAACCTGCTAACATTCACTTGAACCCTCACTGTTGATATTGGGATCAATAGAGATTTGTGCCACCTATGATGGGAAATTTTCGAATTTGACTAAACCATTATCCACTTGGTCCTGAAGCTAGTCTTGGAACACATAAAATTGTTTGATGGAATGTCCAAGGATCCTATAGTAAAGGAAATTTTCAGGGTGATCAGTATGCTCAACTTCATGGGGATTCTTTCACTCTCGAAACTTTAGAATCTCTTACTCCGGGGCACTAAGAAAGAACTAAGAACATGTTCATCCTTAAAAGAATAGGTCTGGTTCCTTCGGTCTGGGAAGGAAACTCTAGGAGCCTGGACCTAATGAGGGGCTGGAGCATGACGCGGGTTCAAAGCCACATTCTTTCGTCTAGGTGGATGTGCTTGGTGGGGTGGTTCTTGCTGATTATGTACTAGGTGAAGCTGAACTGGGTGTTGATGATATACTCTGTGATTCTCTTATGGAAAAGGGGTAGACATCTCTAGTGGCTATGAGGCCTCTACCTGTATGGTAGAAGCAGTCTTTGCCTTGGCGGTCCTTCTCATAGGAGATGTAAGAGGCAGTGGGTGAGCCTAATTAGCCTGCATAAGGCTTCTTCCAAGAACTGGGTCTTGTTATAAAAATCTTGGAATCATCCTGAGAAGTTATGAGAAATGAGGGTATAGAACATCTCAGTATTGATGTTCCCCATGCACATAATCAGTAGCTACTCTTGAGTTAGTGGCATATTGAGTGAATACATGAGGCACTTCCACTAGGCGAGAAATTCCACGACACACTAATCAAAATGTTTCTTCCACTTGAAGAGGGAACCAGTACTATTCTTTCATGTTGTGAAGTTAAACTGGTAGAGTAACTGTCTTCTAAGATCTTCCAAACTAGTGATGGACCCAATAGGCAACTGGACGTACCATATGAATGCAAACCCTTCTAATGTATGAATGAAAAATTAGAGCTTGGTAGCCTCCTACTACTCTAAGATTCCCAACATAGGACCATAGCTTGATATGAAGTGGGAAAAATTATATAGAAGGTCCCTCATCCCATTGAATGGGTAAAATATAGGGTTCCCAAAATCTGAGAGTTCTCGCATATCATCCACCCATTCCAGGTAAGACTTTCCATCAGGTGGGATCACCACATTTTTCATTTCTAGGGATTCATGGAGAGTAGTGGAAGTGGCTACAAAATCATCCTATAGAGGGTCCTTATCTTGAAGAGGATCCATAACGACCAACATGTTAAAAGTCTCACCAACTTGTTAAGCGGCCTTAGCGGCTAGTCACATCGCAATTCACTGTTTCATTTTCACCTTTATACCACTATAATAAACTAGTTTTGTATTGAAGATTATAAAAATAATAACAAATTTTACTACATTTTTTATTTAATTAATTTGTTTTTATCATTGTTAAAAAGGTTAATGTTACTTGGTTTGATGTTTTCATTATAGGAGGAGGTGATTTGGAGGTCCCAGAGATGATGCAAAAGGAAAATGGGCCAAACTGCATTGAATCCCAAGGACACCAATCCACTTTTTTGCACATTGAGGGAAACCCATGCATTAAAATGTGATCCAATTTTGTGTACCTATCCATAATTACATGGGCTACAACTCATATCAAGACACCAATTCTCAATTTGTTTATCTAGTGGACCATACGAACCAATATGTCTAGGGGATAGAATCAGCCCAAATTCAAAGGTTAGGTTCAGTATTTTGACAATATCTCTAAATAAAGGTTTCAAGTATCCACCAAATTTTATGGGGAGATAGTAAAGAGGCATAAAAAAACTCTAACATTTTTAAAATTCTTTATATATCCTTTTACTAACCCAAAAATGAGACATAAGTTGTATCTCGCAAATTTGGTTCCCAAAACCACCTCCCATTTTGGCTATAAAAAGGCACCATGGGTATCTCATTTTTCAAGTTCGAACAAGAAGAAAATATCTTCCATTTTGGAGTCTTATAGTATTATCCTCATAATAATATAAGTTATATATTCATCTATCCACATAGTAGGATCAATAATGAAGGAGTTCCACCCGAGCTTCCTCCTCCTCTCGATGGAGGGCTAAACAGTGAGTGCTCATTACAAGGGAGATACACACTTGAAGAGGGAGTTACAAAACAAAATTATCTACTGGTTTTGTGTATATTGTGTTTTTTAATTGTTATTTTATATGTATCTTAACTTTTTTTTTTCATTTAATTGAAACACTTTTTATTTCATAACCAGTTGGTGTTCAATTTTAAGTGCGTGACTTGTGTTGTTCCGATTGTACAATATAAGACTCATCTTATTTCCCATAAATTTAGGATTTTATTGTTCCTTGAGAAACATTATTTCATTATAAGGGATTGTAACTGGAATATATGATTTTATGTCAAGGTTTAGTCCACTTTTCATCATTTTAGGGATGTGGGTACCCAAGATCTTGGTTAACCCTAAATCAAAGGATTACACTAAAAACTAATAATGAATTAAGAACAAGGAACTTTTCAAGTAGTGTATTAACTTAGAAATGAAAACATAATCATAATTTATTCTTTAAAATCCACTTGTTTGTAAAATTTTAAAATCATTAAATTAATTCATTTTATTTTAAAACTATTTTCAAAACCACCCTCCTCTTTTAGAAATTTTTTTTAAAAATTCACACAAAAAACCAGAAAGTATCTTTGAGATATGACTTAGGGTCTTCCCTATACCATAAATAATATTTTAAAATATAGTAAATTTTAAATTTCATGACAATACATTCAAATTCTGGAACTTTTTCTGGGGAGCGATTCTGTTTTTAGTGTGTTTTTTTAAAATATTGTGTATTTTGTAATTATTTGTTCACTTATCTTCTTCCTTCATTTTTTTAGTCAATTTATAAAATAATTATTTTCTAGGCCTTTTACATGAAATTATCTTCATTAGAGAAACTACTTACATTTAAAAAAGAACCATATAGGATCTTATTCCATCAAAACCAAGAACCACCAAACAATCCATTGAAGGTGGACACACAAAACATCAACACACTTCTTAATCTGTCTTCTTATTCTTCTAGAACCAACATCAAAACTGATATAAACTTGCATAACATGGCTGAAAATTAACATCAATTAAAATAAATAACCTTGTTTGATGTTGATATCTAACCCACTGACATTTAAATGCAAGGCGAGGTATCTAATTTTGAACTAAAATCTGGCCTAATTCACTTATTACCCAGATTTCATGGTCCTGCTAGAGAATATCCACATAAGTGTTTATAAGAATTTCATATTGTGTGTTCAACATTAAAACATGATAATGTAGAATACAAACAATTAAATCTTAGGTCATTACAATTTTTATTATAAGACACCACAAATGATTGAGTATATTTTGTTAATTCCTAAATTAGAGTCTAGGAGGACATGAAACATATTTTTATAGAAAAATATTTCCCAAACTCTCGAGTGACAATAATAATAAAATTAATATGTGGTATTACAAAATCATAAGGGAAAACACTTCATGAATATTGGGAAATATTTAAGTGGTTTTTTTCATGTTTTCCACACCACCAAATAAGTGATCAACTTTTAATTTAATATTTTTATGAAGGATTAATTTCTATTGATCGAAACATGATTGATGTTGCTGCAGGTGGTGCGCTAGTTGATAAGACCCCAATTGCTACAAGAACCCTAATTGAGAACATGGCACATAACACTCAACAATTTGGTACATGGTCTAGTGTACCCATTAAAGGTGTCCATGAGGTGCATAGCACGAAATTTGAGAATAAGATGAACACAGAGTTTGAAGAGGTAAGTACCCTTCTTCAACAACTTTCTCTTTCCCAAGGTAAATCCCAATCTCCTCCTCCCATCCATTGTGTTATATGTTCTTCTCACACCCACTATTGATACCAATTCCCCCTACTAAGAGAAACTTTTTAGAGTTGTGAGGAAATATTTCTAGGCCACCCCTATGATCAACCCTTTAGGCTAGAACCTTACTATCTATATAACCATAAGTGGAAAGAAATAAAAGCCTATAGGGAATGGGGTATTCAAACCAACCTTAAAAAAATATAACCAACTAGGGAGGATTAATCATCCACCCCCACCACATAGAAATACCCAACAACCATAAAGGTATTTCTAACCACCCCCTACAAAAGCCAAACCTAGACTAGAAGAAATGATGAAACAAATGGCTGCCAAAATTATCCAATTCCAAAAAACCACCCAATTATCCATACAATACCTAAAAACCCAATTAGGCCAACTTTCTATCTTTTTGGGGGAAATTCAAAGTCATGGGTCAGGTAAACTATCCTATCAACTAGTAGTTAACCCTAGGGATAAAGGAAATGTTAGTGCCATCACCCTTAGGAGTGGAACTTAGCTTAAAATCCAAATGAACACTCAAATAGAGTCATACTATCCTAAGGAAACCACCATCCAAAACTTTGTAAATGGTCCAAATGAGGTAAAACCTTGTACTGAGAGAATCTCTGCCAAAGGAAAGAGTTTGTCTATTGATGAGGTTCCAAGCCTATCCATTAATCTTCCATTTCCCCAAAGGGCCAACAAACCTAGGAAACAAAAATAAAATAAACTTGATAAGGAAATATTGGAAACTTTCAAAAAAGTGCAAGTTAATATTCCATTGATTGATGCCGTGAAGAAAATTCCAAGATAAACCAAGTTTTTAAAGGATATGTGTACACACCGAAGGTGAATTCAAGGTTATGAGATGGTGATCTTGGGGAGGAATATATCAGCATTGATAAATACATTACTTCCCAAAAAATGCAATGATCCTGTAACATTCTCAAGTCCTTTCACTATAGGAGAGTATTCATTTTCCAATGCTATGCTTTATTTGGGTACTTCTATAAATGTGATTCCCCACTCCATTTACACTTCATTGTAGGTCGGGGAACTGAAGCCCATTGGAATTGTTGTTCAACTAGAAAATAAGAGTACCACACACCCCTCGGGTGTGTTAGAGTATGTTCTTGTGAGGGCTTCAAATTTAATTTTTTGTAATGATTTTTATGTGATAAAAATGGAAGATGATAAGATGAATAATCATGACTCGATTATATTGGGCATGAACTTCTTAAAAACTAAAAAACCATAATTAATTTCCATAATGGTACATTATATATGGAGTTTGGTGGTGAAATGGTCCACTTTAATATCCTTGATTCCATGAAGCACCCCTCAAAAGAGAATTCCTCTTTCTCTGTTAATTCAATTGATGTACTCCCTTCCACTAAAAAAACATCCATTCATTACCATGAACCAATTTCTATGTTT
Source organism: Viscum album (assembly GCA_963277665.1). Taxonomy (NCBI): domain Eukaryota; kingdom Viridiplantae; phylum Streptophyta; class Magnoliopsida; order Santalales; family Viscaceae; genus Viscum; species Viscum album. The sequence goes on from OY728135.1 coordinate 272,752,757, forward strand.
TCTTCATTGATTGAAATTATAGGAAATGAATCATGCATAGAATGTTATACCAGTCTAGAAAAATGTCATGTATGTTTGTTAATTGATGATTTCTTGAACAATGAGGATCACATTACCATTGATGATACTTCTAAGCTTGTAAAAGCTCATTCCACATATGAGGACGATTCTATTGAGAAATTAGATGAGATTAGTGTCCTATCACTTTCACATGCACTCCCATCAATCCAAAATCCCCCTGAACTGGAACTAAAACAATTGCCTCAAGATTTAAAATATTTATATCTTAATAATGAAAACATGTTGCCTCTCATCATTGAGAGTTCACTCCCTCCTAAGCATGAATTGTGACTTCTTGAACTTTTTAGGGAGTATAAACAATCTTTGCGAGGGAAACTTGCTGACATTACTAGTATTAAACCATCAATTTTGACACATCATATATTGTTAAATGATGAGGCTAAACTAGCTAGGTATTCATAATGACGACTGAACCCAAAACTATTAGATGTGGTTAAAAAAGAGGTAACAAAATTATTAGCTACTGCAATCATTTAATCCATATTTGAAAACCAATGGGTCAGTCCAATACAAGTGGTTCCTAAAAAAAACTTGTCTAACACTAATTATAAATGAAAAAAAATGAATTGGTTCCAACTCATGTGAAGAATAATTGGCATTTCTATATAGACTATCTCAGACTAAATCAACACACTAGGAAGGAAAATTTCCCATTTTTGTTCATTGACCAAATTCTTGAGCAGTTAGTAGGGAACTCCCATTAATATTTTTTTGATGGGTATTATGGATACATTCAGCTCCATATTGAACCTGCGGATTAGGAAAAAACAACCTTTAAATTCCTCTTTGGTGAATTTTCATATAAAAGGATTCCATTTGGTTTGTGCAATGCTCCGGGTACTTTCCCGCAATAAATAGTTATTATTTTTTCAGATTACCTAGATAATTGAATGGAAGTGTTAATGGATGATTTCACTATGTATGGATCCTCCATTGATGAATGTTTGAGTAGTTTAGGTTCTATCCTACGTCGCTGTGTTGAAAAGATTCTTGTATTAAATTATGAGAAATGCCATCTCATGGTGCGACAAGGTATAGTAATCGGGCATGTCATTTTTGGGGATGGTATCAAATTTGATGAATCAAAAGTGGATGCCATTTATTCCCTACCATTCCCCAAAAATATTTAGGATGTGCAGTCTTTCCTAGGTCATGCTGCATTTTATCGCCCTTTCATTCATGACTTTAGTAAGATTGCACTCCCCTTCTCCTGATTACTCCAAAAAGAAATTTTTTTTTTGTGATAAATAATGTGAGTACTCTTTTATTAAATTGAAATGGTGTCTCAAATCACCCCCAGTGATCCAAACACCTCATTGTGATTTACCATTTGAGATCATGTTTGACGCCTCTAACTATACAGTTGGGTATGTATTATCACAACAAGTTGATTGAGATCCACATTTCATTTCTTGTTCCTCACGTACTTTGTTCCCTACCCAAAAAAACTACACCACAACTGAAAAATAATTCCTTTACATTGTGTTTTATGTGGATAAATTCTGGTCATACCTTTTAGTGTCCAAAGACATTGGTTCTCAGACCATGAAACCCTCTGGTATCTCCTTAAGAAACCGAAAGTCAAACCACATCTCATTCACTGGATGATCCTCCTTCAGATATTCAATCTAGAAATTAGGGGTAAAAAAGAGTAAAGAATGTGGTGTATAACCATATTAGTAGGATCCTACAATCCTCAGACATTGACTCATCCCCCCGTATTCCCATCAATGAAATCTTTCCTAATGGGTAATTGTACCGAGTGCAAGATGTTATTCCTTAGTATGCTGAAATTGTAAATTATTTGGTAGAATATTTAATTCCTATTGATTTCAATACAAACTAGGAAATCCATCTAAAACATGAGTCCCATTGGTACTTTTGGGATGACCCTTACCTTTGGTGCACATGTAGTGATCAATTCCTCATGAGTTGTGTTCTCGATAGTGAGTTTCAGCCTATCCTTAGGGTTTTCTATACTCTTTCTTATCGGGCCCAATTTGTTCCCCACTGGATTGTTCGCAAGGTACATTATTCCCATCACTTTTGGAAAAAACTTTTTTGATATTCCCATGATTTATGTAAATATTTTACTCATTGTCAATGAATGGGGAATGTCTCTAAAATAAATGAAATTCCACAACAACCCTGTCTCTTCCATAACACTTTTGATGTTTTGGGCATTGAATTTATGGGACCATTCCCAAATTCATTTGGGAACATTTATATTCTTTTGGAAGTGGATTATTTTTTAAAATGGGTAGAAGCACACACTACAAGGATTGATGATTCAAAGACTGTTGTGTAATTTTTGAGAATGCAAAATCTTTTAGGTATGTATTACCTAGGTTTATCATTAGTGACCAAGTTTCTCATTTATGCAACCACACAATGCAATAACTTCTGTATCGGTATGGGGTCAGGCATCAAGTGTCTACTACTTATCACCCGCAAACTAATAGTCAAGATGAGGTGTTGAATAGAGAGGTAAAATATATTCTTGAAAAAACTGTTCAACCCAACAGAAAATATTGGAGTATTAGACGCGATGATACATTATGGGATTACCGTACTGCTTTCAAAACTCCTATTGGAATGTCACCATATTGGCTATTGTTTGGAAAGAGTTTTCATATCCTTGTTGAGATAGATCACTGGGCCTACTGGGCCATTAAAAAAATGAAATTATAGTATTTCTGGTGTAGGTTATCAAAGGAAGTTGGAGCTGGAGGAAATGAGTAGAGATTTATATAAGAAATACTAGATTTATGAGGAGAAAAAAAATACTACCCATGATGGAATCATCCATCATCATCAATTCCACACTGGGCAGAAGGTCCTCCTTTACAATGTAAGGCTGAAGATACATCTAGGTAAGATTTTTTCCTACTAGTTTGGACCATACAATGTTACTAATGTTTATCCATTTGGTGTTGTCCAGGACCAAAATGAATAAACAAAACAAAAGTTTACTATTAATGGGAGGCGGCTTAAACACTTTCATGAAGCCCTTCCAGAGTCCCTGATGGAGGAACTCCAAGTTTAAGAATCATCATACCAATGACACCCACAAGTTTTTATCCTTCCTTCCCACATTTTATTTTATTACAGCGAGGACACTGTATTCTCTAGGTATGGGGGATGGGTACATTCTTGGGTTAGTTAGGAGTTTTCATAATTTTCCTTCTTCTTCTCTTTTTATCTTGATATATAGTATTTCCACTCCCCCCATCATTCTTCCCCATAACTTTTGTGATAGAATATTAATTTTTGATTCTCACTTTATCATGGAAAATGATGTCTGCTTAATCATGAATATTATTGAACATGCATGAGTAATTTCCATTTTTCATATTGTTTTAACATTTTCAACAAAAATTGTTTCAAATATAAAATATTTGTTTTATCATGAATTTAACACTGAGGTGTGAGTTTTTCATGTCAATTGGTTTTTTTCAATGATATAAATTATTTTATCATTTTTAAACCTTTGAGAAGAATGGCATCCTTTGTGTGAGTAGTTTATGGGAAATTATGTCACTAAATATCTCCACACTTTTTTTTTCACCCAACCATGAAGTGTGATTTTTTATTACTGAATAAAAGGTAAATATAATTTAGGTTAATATTTATCTACTATCCAAAATTATTTTTCTATACATTCATTCCTTATATAATCTTTTTCATTACTTTATCGTTTTGACCTATGCATGTATACCTATTATTTGACTGTAGTACACCCTAAAAAAACTAAAAAAACACACAAAAATATGGGTTGTGTCTTGGTTAGGTTAAAAGAAACTCTTCGTCAACTTTTTATATTGTTATAACTATTAAAACTAGTGTCTTGAGGAGATAAAACAAGGGTTTAGAGAAGAGTGTGAGATTTTTTCTAAGGAAAACTTAAAAAAACAATAATAATAATATTAATAAATGATAGGAGTGATGAAATGTACAAAATATGGGGATATCTAGGTCAGGATCTTAAGGTTTTACTTTTTGGAATTATTAAGTGAGTGGGGATTGAAATTTCATTGCAAAGGATATAGGGAGGGTTTAGTAGAAAAAATCATTTAAGTAGAGAAATTTTAAAATAACCTATATTTACTAGATAGAAAGTTGAAAGAATTGCATGGAATGGTTTTCAAACACACACACATATGTGAATAATTAGTGACATGGTTAACTTGTGAATTATTTTCTAATTTTGGTATCATTAATCTCTTAAAAAAATTGGATACAATTTATGAGACATCTTTTCTCATGATCATTGAGAATAACTCCTTGGTGTGATTTTTTCTTTGATCACATTGCTATCACATGTTTAAATTTTCATTAAATGTTAAATATTCATAAAGTTGGTAATATATCTCTGTATAATTTTTGGAAATGTGAATTTTCCTAGGAGTGCAGATGTTTAGGTGTGGGGTGTGATCGCACCGTGATTCACTATTTATTCTCACCCATACACGACTGTGACAAACTAGTTTTGTATTGAAAATTATAAAAATAATAAAAAATTTTACTTCATGTTTGATTTAATTATTTTTAATTTCTAACTATTAAAAATTAAAAGGTTACTTTTTTTGATTATTTCATTGTAGGATGAGGTTATTTGGAGGTCCTAGAGATGATCCGGAAGGAAAATGGACCAAATTGTATTGAAGCCTAAGGACACATATCCACTATTTTACACATTGCACAAAATCCATGACTTCAAATGGGTTTAAAATTTTTGTACTAATCCAAAAACCCATGGGATATAATTCAAATCAAGACACCAAATCTTGATTCATCAATATGGTGGCCCATTAGAACCAATATTTCCAGGGGACAAAATTTACCAGAATTCAAAAGTTAGGTTCAGTATTTTGACAATATCTCCCAATAAATGTGTCCAATGGATGCCAAATTTTATAGGGAGACATTCAAGAGACCTTAAAATAACTCTCCTTTTTTTTCAAGTTCTGATATGGCCGTTTACTAACCCAAAACTGAGACTCGAGTGGTATCTTGGAGACTGGGTTCCCAAAACAACTTCCCATTTTGGATATAAAAAGGCACCATGGGTACCTCATTTTCAAGTTTGAACCAAAAGAAAATATCTACCATTTTTTATTAAAATAGTAGTCTCTTCGTCATCCTAAAAGTTTTGGAGGCCCCTATCCTCATAGTGGGATCAAGAATGAAGAAGAAGTTTCACCCAAGATTACTTCTCCTCTCAATGGCAGGAAAAATAGTGGGTGATCATTTTGAGGGAGATACACACCTGAAGAGGGAGTTACGAAACATAATAATCTACTGGTTTGGTGTATATTTTATTTTTTAATTGTTCTTTTATATATATATTAACTTGTTTTGATGAATTTAGTTGAAACAACCTTTATTTCATAACTGATCGATGTGAAATTTTAAGTGTGCAACTTGTGTTGTTACGATTGGAAAACATAAGACTCATATTATTTCCCAAAAATTTGAGATTTTAGTGTTTCTTGGAAAACCATAATTCATGATAAGGGCTAGAACTTGACTATATTATTTTTGTATCAAGGTTTAGTCATATTTTTATTGTTTTAGGGATGTGGGTACCGAAGATTTGATTAACCCAAAATCAGAGGATTACACTAAAACCTAATAATAAATTAAGAATAAGGACTTTTCAAGTGGTGTAGTTACTTATAAATGATCTCATAATCATCATTTATTCTTCAAAATCCACTTGTTTTTAAACTTTTAAACTCCTTAAATTAAGTCATTTTATTTTAATACCGTTTTCAAAACCACCCCCCTCTTTTAGTAATTTTTATTAAAATTTCACTCTAAAAACTACCAAAACTCCTTGAGAGATGACCTAGGGTCTTCTCTATACTATAAATCATATTTAAAAACATAATAAAATTTATGTGTCATGACAACGTGTTCAGCGGCTCATGGAGCGGCATAGCCTAGATCCTGAGGAAGGTGGTTACACGATTTGGGAGAGTCTAATGAATCATAATTTAGTCTATTTCTATACACTCCAACCTCTGGTATGTCTAGATGTGCAAGATCACTAGGATAAACTAGGGGAAACTAGCCAATGAGGACTTATTTCTGCCCTGGTGGAGGAGGAATAAGATCCTATCAAGGAGCGTCGTAATCTGGGTGCCGCTCTGCAAGGTCCTCATAGATGATTCTTTTTTGATATGTGTTCTACTGAAGTAAGGTGGAAATAATAGGATATACTTATATCTTCTAAGAAATATCAAATATATCATAGGGATCAAGATGTACCTTACCATTGTTGATGTTCTAACCAGCAGGCAACGATGCAGAGGGATCTTTGAGGCTGAGTTTCTACCTTTGTAGGTGAGTGTAGACACATGCATGAGGGTCCATTTGATACTTTTCTTCCCCAGGGGCCAGTATTCCTCATCACACTCTGTATTGGAGCCCATATCGTTCTGGTTTTCTAGCAGGTTGGGGATAACAATGTTTAATGTAACTATACTTGGAGGGAAATCCTCAATATCAACAGGTAGGTACGAATATCATAAGATAGGGCTGAAATGGAGAGAAAAAAATATTCCCTAGTCCCATATATGCACATGAAAAGATTCATGTTCCATTTTTTTAGCATAATTTGTCTCTTTATGCATCTCTGTTGGAGCGTTTGGTGGTAGTTGGGTGATGTACGGTGCTAAACAACTTAGAGTGATGCCAATCAAACCCTTCAAAACTGCTAATAAATGTCGTTGAAGTACCCCTGGATCCATATAAATACCAAATGATGATCAAGGAGGTGATGAATCATTTCCTAAATAGCTAGGATGAAGAATTCAGCCTAATCCTTAGTGAGGGACTCTTGAATGTCGAATTTGGAAGTCAAATTTTTCCAAAACACTACTAATAAATGATTAGTAGCCAGAGTCTCCCATAGGATTTCTTTCTCAGAAGAAGGGACCTATTCCAAGTTAACCCAAGTTTTTTATGGTGTTAGCAGAGAAATAGGTTGTTGTACTGATGTAGATTAGTGCAGAGGCAGGCTGTCTAGTGGAGGGGTCACTGCATGGCTCAACTATTAACTTAAATCTCGAACATATCTTGGGGTCGGTGCCAACCACATCATCACACCCTTATAGGACTGGGTGTTCCCTACTGCCTCATGCGTAAGGTAAACAACACTCATCAGTCGGTCCTCAAGTAGCTTACCATCTAAAGGAGTCATCCTAGACTAGAATAACTCTCTACGATCTTGAGTAGTGGTGGAGAGGGAGACTGGTGATGACAAAGACAATTTCACCACGAGCCGTCGGAAGGGGGAAAATATTCCGCCACCTTCATTTACCTATGAAGGGATTTGGGGATATTGTGGATTTCACCTTATGGAATGGTGAACCTCAGCTGTTGAGTTCCTCACCTATACTCTAATGCTGATGACTATGGTGAAGGCTCCATCCTTGAGTCTCACCCCCTTCATAATTTGAGATATTGATGGGGTTGATGATAACTTGGCACTTCACAAGATTTTTCCTTCAGCGATGGAGGTTCACCCTTATGCCCTGAGATAATTCATCAGGGAAAGGTAATTTAAAAACATGATGAGGACCTCCATGATGGTGGGTGGTAGTGTAAGGAGGAACTCTAATTTGATTAGTTTTGATACAAGTAGGTCCTTTGTATAGGTTATTATCGAAGCATAGAGGACCTCTGCATTGATTGGTGAAAGAGTGAGGGGACCTCCACCCTAGATCTTGATGATATGGGGAGGACCTCCGATTTGGTATGTGGGGACATAGGGAAGACCTCCATGCTGATAGATATTAATGGAAAGGGGAGTTCCTCCTTACTAGTTGGTTGAAGTATGAGGAGGACCTTCTCAGTAATTGAAATTAGAATAGGGAGGGCCTCTATGCTGAGGAGAAGGAATACCGAGAGGACCTTCATATTTGATAATGAAATAATGGGGAGGATATCTGATTTGGCTGGTGGAAACATGGGTAGGTATTCCTTGTTGACTGTTGAAGGAGTGTGGAGGACCTCTACTCTAGATGGTTGTGATACGTGGATGACATCCACATTGGCTGATGGTGATAATATGGGGTGGGGGGGACCTCTGCACTGGTTGTAAATGAAGTGGGTATTAGCTCTAATTTAATTGATACTAGAGTAATGATAACCTATGATTGAGATAGTAATGATATGAGGAGGACCTTTTAACTGATTGGTGATTAAATGGGGAGGACCTCCACTTTGATCGATGAGAACATAAGGAGGACCTCCATGTTGGCTGCGAGAGTGAGGAGGATATATTTTTTGGTTAGTGATGGTATGGGGAGGACCTCCACATTGAACCTCATCATCAAAGTCTATCTTGTATTTGATACTAGTGTCAACATAAATTGATAGAGTCAACCGAGCTTGACTATGAAGTGGATGAGGTCTCGATCCAAACTACGCGAAGATAGTTCCCTGCTCATCTATTATAGGGATCTGGCAGAATGTGTTGGTAGTGTTAACAGACACTGAAGCCGTGGAAGATGATAACCCTTATCTAGAATTCTCCTTGGACTGTTCCTCATGTTGACATTGGTTCATTCGGTTGAGGGCCAATAGAGAAGGGGTATGGTACACCTGTTCATCAGCCTGAAAGACCGATCATTGTTGGCATTAAAGAGGCCTGGTGGGAGCCCTTCATGGTGGGTTTGAGGTAGTATTCATGGACATAGTGACTCATACATCCCCCAAATACTTATCATAAGGGATCTAGTCATATTATTTATTAGGGGAGAGGTTCTCGAAGCGATTCACTGTTAGAATATGGAGTGGTTTCTCCCTGCATGGCCCTTGGAGGTGACAATGTTGATGAGGTGATGAAGCCTCTAGGCCAGGGAGGGCCATGCCACTTGTAGTAATTTCCCCATTCTACTCATACCAACATACAAGGGTGTCCATAACTATCCTCTGGATGATTTCCAAGGGTTATACGGGGCTTGGGCACTTGGTAGATGTGGCCTTAGCTGAAGTCATGGAGAATGTGGTGTCATGCTGTATTTTCGTATTAATATTTCTCCTACCCCAACACATGTTGTAATTAGGTGGTTGTTTTCTTATGGATGGGGTCCTAAAAATTAGGGGGATTAATCCATAAATATATATATATAAAGAGATTGATTCAGAATTACCTATAATCATCTAATCATCTAAAATAGAGAAGGATCCGTAATGAAAATGTTATAGACTGAGGAATGGTCAATGTTTACTACCCTAATTTCTAGTGACTTCTATAATGGACCCACCATTTTCTTGGTGGGACCTATTGATGGATATCTGAATATGATGAAATTCTAATCTATTGATGTTTCTAATGCTTCTAGTCCCTATGTTGAGTATAAGAGTTTCACATCAGGTTGACCGTTTATATTTTCAATGATTTCACTGGGACCAACACCCATGTGTTAATGTGTGCTGGCATTATCGTTACCCCATATTCCCACATTCCAAATTCGGATTAATTTCATCACTTTCATCAGGAATGTATTCTCCTTGATTGAAATGGGATGATGGGATGTCGGTTCCTCCTTCCATGTATTCCTCCTTGGAACTTCCCGCCTAGCCCGGGCCTCCCTTATAGAGTTAACTGATGTTCATGGAACTCATTCCTAGTTCCATCTCTTTGTGGGTGGCAACTAATTACATTGATTCTATGTAGATATTCTAGTAGGTCTTGACAGGGTAATAACTTTCGGTTAGGCGACTAGTCACATCGGGCATCACTAACATGTATGGACTCTCGGAACATTGGTCACCTCTATACATCCCCTTGGGAGGGCATATGATGGATCCATATTAGGCATGTAACCCAAAGAATCTCTTTTCTATCATGAAATATCTGATGCTGAAGGCAATTATATTCCAATTCTTTAACATCAAACATCCCATGTTTTGTCTGAGGTAGTTGACGTCATGGGCGTATATCTTTCAAGGATTTCAACTTAGGAAACCCCTGTTTTTCATGTGGTATTTATTTGGAATAACAAGTTTTAAGAAATGTGGAGACATATTTGATTGATCAAAATACCCCATGGAGTAAGATCAAGGAGGTACTTCCCTAGGAGGGAAGATGTCACACCTAGTAGTTTACTGATAGATAGATCAGGACACCCCATAGAGGAATATCTAGGATGTGTGCCCCATAAAGGGAAGATTTCACACTATAAAGGTTGATCAAATCTCCTCTTGAGGTGCATTAGGTATGTACATCACTAGGAGGGAGAACCTTGGTTGATTGAGGGATGGATCAGAACACTCTGAGGAAGAAAATCACAGAGTTGTTTCCCATAAAGTGAATATATCACACTGTGAAGATTGATCAGAACCCCCTGGAGGTGGATCACATAGGTATGTCACTATAAGGGACCACCTATGTCTACCATTGTTTGGGATTGAAACTCAAAGAGGCATCCTATGTACTCAGTCTAGAAGATAGAGATTAAAACCCATGTAGTTCGATGCCACAATTTACAATCATGTGATAGGGTCAGTCCATGCAGTTTAACATCATGTGGTTAGGATTCTTATGTTGTAAATGAAACGAGGATGATGGATGATGTCAGGCTTACACATGGAAGCTGCCCAAGGGACCTAGAGGAGATGTGGTCTCTTAGGCGAGGGGAATGATCTTACCGGGGATGTGACTGGGAAAAAAATTTGGATGGATGTGGATGTTAGGTTTGGAACTTAGGGATGCTTTCTACATATCCCAATTAGTTGGGAATCAAATCCCACATAGTTTTGAATGGGATGTGGTTTATATATAAATAAGAGGCCCAAAGGGCCATGTGGTTGGGGCTTACGCGTGATGGTGGCCCATAGGATGAGTATGGTTATTGGGGATTACACTTAGAAGGATACCCACGGGATGTTTAGGAGGATTTCAAGATCTCTACGAACCTATAATCCCATGCATGTCTCTTTTTGAGAAACAAGAGGAAGTCGTAGACTTGATACTTGTGTCATGAAAGAAGCGTCAATGAGAGATGGTGTGGGGATTACATGTAGAGTCTACCCAAGGGGGATTTCATTCCATGTGATAATGATATCATTCTAGGTGATTCATACATGGAGTATCCTACGCTTGTTGCATAGGGTAAGTGGGGATTATGCATGAAGGCTACCCAATGAAAGAGGACCACTTGGCAGTGGGTGAGAAAGTGGAATTCCATGATTATTGTACATGTGGTATCCTATGTTCATTACATACGGTAAGTCTATAGTTTTACATCATGTTCTGATGATGCTAGGACTAAGCATTTTTATGTCATGTAGCTCGTACATGGAGGGGATCACTCCCCATCCCATGGGCTTATGCCATCATAGATCATGTGCCTCTGGGTGGGGGATGGCTTTGGTACTGCCAAGTTATAATGACAGGATGAGTTTCCAGTCACGAGTTCCAAGTTATCATTCCTATATTGAGAATTAAATGGCATTAACATACCTATGATAAGAAGAAAAAGGTATGTGGGAGACTCATTCTGCACTTATAGTGGAGTAGGCCACAGGAATGGATGAAACAGGTCGCATAAGGACTCGCAGTGTGGCTGAACTGATACTAGATGGGTGTGGGGGATCAGGGAACTCAACCTTCACGAATAGGTATCAGAAGAAGGGATACAACATGGAGAGGCCTTGGGGTGAGGTTTTTCAAAGCTTAAGGTCTTGCAAAGATGGGATTCATGAAGCTCTAGTGATTCGTGGAGGTTAAGGGCTTCACAAAGAAAGATTCTTCATGAAGTGGGATGAACCTGCCTCAGGATGGATTCCTAGTTCACAAGAAGAGTAATTCCTGAAGTTTGAATGCTTTGTATAGACTAAAGTGCCTCGTAGGACCTTATTCCTTTATGAAGGGAATACAAATTCATGAAAGGTATCTCCACCTAGGGTGGAGGATTTTAAGTACACATGAAAGGGGGTTCGTGAAGCCCAAGTACTTTGTATGATCCATTTTTTTCTAGTTCATGGTGCTCAATAGGCTCATTAATTGGGAGAAATTCATATGCTTAAATTTTGGGTAACCATCCTTACAATAGTGTACTGAAGGGGTATTTAAAGGTAACGAGTTTTGTGAAGAGTGGACGCAGTTTGCAAAGAATTTGTGGGATTCGTGAATGGGTGTAATTCTGTTAGACATGAAAAAGAATACCATCACTACTTTGTGGGTTCGAAAAGCACTCCAAGACTCTGAAACTCGCTTCACATAGTTAATTGTCAAACCTTTATGAATTCAAGAAGGAAATTCACAAGGAGGGATCTATACAATATTTTTACATTCCAAAGCATCAGAGTTTCACAAAACAGACATTTAGTGGTATTTTTGGGCCATTTGAGGTTTGATTCACTCTGAAACAACATTGCCTTCATTGACTATTCTCATGGAACATATTGTGGTTCTAATAGACACAAAAACATAATACCTCATATGGATGCTTATTGTGTAATATAATCATTTTATCATGACATCTCTAATCAAGAAGGTTGCATGATGGTTGCATCAACTGACATACTCAATGTATCTTTCTTTGACTTTCTAAAAATAAAACTTGCATATAGAACACCATGGACCTGGATTTATTTAGGCTATATCATTTCTATCAATGGAACTGAGATATCAACTTTTGTTAAAGAACATAAGGTAAAATCCTTTCTCATATTATTCATTAATGTAATCTTACTCATGACACACCCAACATATTCTACCTCACCGCAAATATTTTTCATCTCAGTTTTTGTCAATACATCAAAGTACGTAACGTATAATAATCATTAATAATAATCCTAAATTCTAAGGATTAATACACAAATCCACATATATAACCATCCAATGAAAGATATAAATTGGTATTTCTTACTGGAAGGTCTCGTTCCCACAATATCCTACAATGGATATTACTATAGTCGTACACCATGAGAAGGTACCTTAATTTACTATGAGTCTCCACCCCTAATATCTTTTATTATTTTTTCCTAAAATGATATCATTAGGCTATAATAGATATTTTTAAGAATACTATCATGGCACTTCTAGGTTATCATCATAGTGGGGAACTGTTATGACCTTTCAGCACAACTGTACTCTTAGGACATTATCACATACTATGTTATGTAGATGAACAATCATGATGTGATAAGGAGTTTAATAATATTCAAAACTATTAATAAAAGTTATCATAAATTAAAAATAAGTTGGTTATAGGGCACTAACTCTAAAAAAATCCCACTTCAAATAGTGCCAACTGCTAACAACCTTCAGTACAATAGCTCTCACATGATACTCATGCTTCTACTGATATAGGAAATTAGTCAACAGGTCCAAACCATTTTATTCTATGGGAATTTTTATTACTACAACTTTACCCCTCTGATAAAAATTTCTCAATAGGTGATACTTCTAGAGTATGTTCTTGGTCTATTGGTGTGACCTTGGCTTTTTTACAAGAGCCACTCCTACAGTTTTATCACAATACAATGCGATAGGGTCTTTACTACTAGCCAACACATCAAGGTATTAGACAAAGTTCCATATCCAAATGACTTAATTTGATGAATAAAAGCCTCTATATACTCATACTACACTATAAAATCATAAAAATCTGGCTTCTTTGAACTCTTCTAGCTCACATATCCTCTGTTGAGATGTAACGTCCTGGTTTCGGAAGCCACCCAGAGGCACCCCGTACCTGGTTGGTCACATGGCCTCAAGAGCATTTCCCCAAATTCCAAAGGCTGCCGACTAGCAGCGAGGGCCTTGGGAGTGATAGTGGGGGAAACTATGCCCTCATTGGCAGAGTACACAGCAGAAGTAAACAGACATGAAATAGAGGAAGAAATAAATATCCAACAATAATAAACAGCGGAAGACTAAAAAAATAAGCAACTAGAGCACATATGTATATATGAAATGATGCATGATAAATATCTAGGAAAGCATCCAAACATGTCACAATGCTGGAAATACAAACAGTACCAAAATAAGTACAAAAGAAAATATAAACAACTCCGCATCTTCGCAAGCCTAAGCTGGGTCCCATGCTCTCCTACTCCAAAGCAATCAAGTACCCAAAGACGAAGGGTTCTTGCCCCTATCTATACCTTCAAAAACATAGTATTTTGGGGCCCAAAAGCATGGACCAAATAGGGCGTGAGACTAAATCCAAGTAGGCAATCACCCATAGATATGTTCCTAACATTCAGGGAGTATATGGAAGGTAATAGTGCAATAAGCAGTAAATAGTAATAGTAAACAGCAGGCAGTAAACAGTAATGAGTAACAGGATGATATACAACAGTAATCAATCCACATAACAACAAGCAGCAGAGAAGAAAATAACTAACCACAATAGGAACCCCTCTGGAAAGTACTCGTAGCTGACCCCTCTGGTCCTATCAAAGAAATATCAACAACCCTATGGGTAGTGCACTCAGTTTAACCCCTCTGGTTTGGTCATACTCAATTATAATACTCTCTAGGTAAGCTCGCTCAGTCAATTCCCCTTATAGTATAGGGTAGTCAGGGACTCTCTGAGGAAGATCATGCCGTCTAACCCTCTTATAGCCCCAAGGTCTAGAAACTCTCTAAGGAGATCACTCAGTCAATCCTCTTATAGTCTCAGGTCTATCAGAGACTCTCTAGGGAATCTCGCTCAGTCAATTCCTTCCCTACCCTGGAAAGGTTTTAAATAAAATCAAACAAAGTTAAGACTCTCTGAGGAAGCTCACTCGGTCTACCCTCCTGTAGTCTATAATATCCAAGACTCTCTAGGAAGATCACTCGGTCTATTCCCTGTAGTCTATAATGTCCAAGAATCTCTGAGGAATCTCACTTGTTCTATCCCTTATAGTCTATAGCACCGGATTCTCACGGTCCCATGCCAGTCAGTGCATAATAATGCTATAAGGCCAAAGTACACCTACAGAGCTACTTGGCTAACCAGTCTACAACAAATCAAGCATGTCAAGAATATCATTCCATCCTACAGTCACAAGGCATGGAAACAGGTATAACGACCAAAGGCTAACAAGACCCAAAGGTTGTAACAAGAACAAGGCATGGGAAAAACATACAAACATAGAAATTATCCACAAAAATGATCAATTTACCTCTACACAAGCATGAAAACAAGGTAGGAAAGACCACAAGGGAAAAAAGGTAAACACGCAATACCCCGTTCATGGGTAATGGTGGAATTTGCACATAAAACTCAAATACATCGAAAGGTAAGGCACAAACCACCTACATTGATGTTAGGATATCAATATACTTGAACCACGAGGCTTGATTCTCTTTAGAACATCATAGATCTATGAAAACACACAAAATTTTCAACCCATGATATCTTGAGAAAGGGGGAAAACCATTTAATGAGACTCAAGAAGAAGGAAGATCTCACCGCTGCGGTTCCAACACAATCGACAGCGGTCGATTCGGCAAACGAACGGAGGATCAGGGGCTTGGAGGATGTTCATGGCCGTACGAACGCTCTCGGTCGAAGAACCTGGAGAAAAGGTTTTTTTGTCGATTAGGCGTGACCCCGGTCCGTTTAATGAAAAAAAAAGAAATTACACAGCGTGTACTATTCCTTTCTGTACTCTGCTTTAAGTAGCCTCCACATCACCCCTACACACTGTGTGTGTGGCCCGGACACAACCAGCACACGGCCTTGCGCGACATCAAAGTACATGGCGTGTACTTTGAAAATTTCCAGATTTTCATCTTTTTCTCAAAAATGACTAGAAAAGGAAAAACATACCTAAAATGAAAATTCAGGTTCTTAAAAACTTCCCCCCTTAAAGAAATTCGTCCCTGAATTTCCTAGCGAGGCATAGAAGAACAATCCCTGAACAACTCCGACCACTGCGATCGTACATCGGCCTCCCTCTCCCAAGTCTCATCCTGTACACGCCCGTGCTGCCATAACACCTATACCAGAGAAATAGATCGGCCATGGAGAACCTTCATACTGCGATCAACGATCCGGATAGGATTCTCCTCAAACGACACATCCACTTCAAGCTCAACCTCCTTGGGTTGAAAGACATGATATGGGTATGAAAAGTAAAGTCAGAGCTGATAAACGTGGAAGACGTCGTGCATAGTCTGATACCTATGAGGTAACTGCAACTGATAGGCAACTGGTCCAACTCTCTCCAACACCTCAAATGGCCCGACGTACCGTGGTGAAAGCTTATCCTGTCTCCGAATCCTCTTGTGTCCCAACCTCAGTGTGACACATAGGAAAACTTGATCCCCGACCTCAAACTCCCGAGGTTGTCTCTGCTAATCAGCATAAGACTTATGTCGAGACTGTGCTGTAGCCATCCTCTTCTGAATCAACTCTATCTACTCTGAGGTCTCCTAAATAAGACGAGGTCCCAAAAAAGCTGCCTCTCCTACCACCAGCCAACACAAAGGTGATCGACATGGCTTACCGTACAAAGCCTCGTAAGGTTCCATCTGAATAGTCTCCTAAAAATTGTTGTTATAGGAAAACTCCACAAGAGGAATATACTTCTCCCAAGAACCACCAAAGTCTAGAATGCAAGATCGGAGCATATCCTCAAGCAAATGGATTGTACGCTCGGACTGACCATCTGTCTGGGGATGGTATGTTGTACTGAAAAGTACCTGTGTACCCAAAGCATTCTGAATCCCCTGCCAGAATCGAGAAGTAAAACACACATCCCTGTATGAAACACTGGAGTGTGGAACTCCATGAAAACGTACAATCTATTAGATGTACAACTGCCACAGCTCATCAACACTGAAGGTATTCTTGATCGGAAAGAAGTGGTGCAACCTTAATAAGCCAGTCGACAACAACCCAAACAACATCACTCCCTTGAGGTGACCTCAGTAACCCAGTCACGAAGTCTATCACGACATCATTCTACTTCCACTCGGGAATGGGTAATTGTTATAAAAGCCCTGCTGGTCGCTGATGCTCCACTTTCACCTGCTGACAAGTAGAACATCTCATAATGAACCCAAAAACATCTCTCTTCATACCTGGCCACCATTACTGGCGGTGTAGATCACGATACATCTTGGTGACACCAGGATGAACTTCCCAAACCGAAGAATGAAAATCCGGCATCATCTCCTCATGTATGTCTACTATCACCCATACGCATCCCTAGAAATGCAAAATCTCATCCTCGCCCACTATCCATCCAAGAAGAGGGTCCTATCCTGACACAGTATCCAGTAGGACTAGGCCTTCTGAGTCTGATAGATGCCTCATCCGTACCCGATCAAGAAAGGTAGAGGTAACAGCTACAGAAGACAGAAAAGTCTACCCCTGTTTATCGTGTACCTCCAAATGCATCTCAGAGAACAGAACCATAAGCTTCCACTTACTGCTGGACTTCTGAACTGCCTGAATCTGAGTTCTTCTGCTCAACGCATCAGCCACTGCGTTGCCCTTTCCCGGCGTATAGGCAAGCTCAAAGTCCAAGGACTGAAGGTACTCGACCCACATGCACTGTCTCAGATTTAGATCATGTTGAGTGAAGATGTACTTGAGACTCTTGTGGTTGGTGAAAATCACAAAGTGTTCTCCCATAAG
Organism: Viscum album; assembly: GCA_963277665.1. Taxonomy (NCBI): domain Eukaryota; kingdom Viridiplantae; phylum Streptophyta; class Magnoliopsida; order Santalales; family Viscaceae; genus Viscum; species Viscum album. The sequence goes on from OY728135.1 coordinate 272,770,441, forward strand.
GTAATGTCTTCAATAGCCTAAGGCATGAACAAAAACTGCCAACTCCAGATCGTGCGTCGAGTAGTTCCTCTCATGTGGCCTCAACTGCCGCAACCCTTATGCAACGAATCCATCTCCCTACATAAGCACGACTCCCAGTCCGACACATGAAGCATTATAGTAGACCTTATAGCTCTTGCTTAGATCTAGAAAGACTAGTATCAGTGCTGACGTCAACCTACATTTCAGCTCCTAAAAGGCTGTCTCACAAGAATACGACCATAAGAACTTTGCCCCTTTCTTGGTCAGACCTCTCAAAGGTGCTTTTAGGCATGAAAAGTCTTGTATGAAATGTCTATAGTATCCAGCTAGCCCTAGAAAACTTTACACCTCAAAGACATTTTTGGCTTCTCCTAGGAAACTATAGCTCTCACTTTCTTTGGGTCTACTGATACTCCTGTCTCTGAGATAACATGACCCAAGAAGTGAATCCGATCCATGAAAAATTGGCATTTCGAGAGCTTAGCATATAACTGATGCTATCTCAGTGTACTCAGAATGATCTCAAGATGGGTATCATGGTCGTGTCGAGTGTGAGAGTACACCAATATGTCATCCACGAAAACCACCACGAAGGAATCCAAGTATGGGTGGAACAATCAGTTCATCAGTGCCATAAAAACTGTTGGTGCATTCATGAGATAGAATGGAATGACCATATACTCGTATAGACCATAACTGTTCTTGAAGGCTGTAAGAGGTATATATGATGGTATAATGTGCAAATGATGATAACCGGACCTAAAATCGATCTTTGAGAACACCCAGGATCCTCGAAGCTGATCAAAGAGGTCATCGATCCTCGAAAAGGGATATCAGTTCTTGACCATCAACTGGTCAGCTTTCGATAATTCACGCAAAGCCTAAGGGTGCCATCTTCCTTCTTCGTAAATAGGATAGGCGAACCCCAAGGAGAAGTACTGGGCCAAATGAAACCCTTTGCCTATAACTCCTCCAACTGCTTCTTGAGCTCTTGCAACTCAGGTGTAGCCATCATATAAGGAGGAATGGACACCGGTGATGCTCCTGGAATGAGTTCAATTGAGAAGTATACCTAAAAAATTAGAGGCAAACCTGAAAATTCCTCTGGAAATAAATCCCTAAAACGATCCACCATTGGAGGAAAGTCTAACTGCGAAGTCCCCTGGTCATCCAGATAAAGATTGGAAATATGGGCTGTAACTCCTCCAAGCCCATGATGCTCTGGTGCAGCTCTACCTGCCTGGACATCCCACTCACCTCTATGAAGGAAAGATCTGCCCTCTGGTGATACGAAACTCACCCTGCGGCGATAGCAATCGACGACTGCCTATAAGGGAACTAACAGGTTCATACCGAGATTGACATCATAGCCCGTGATCTCTAGGACATAGAGGTCCCATAAGAAGGGACACCTTTCAACCTCAAGAGGGAACTCTTTGCACTGACATACGCTAGATGTCCTCATTCCCAACGGTGTATCAAGAGTCAACATGTCGGTAGACGAAAAGATATAGATCCCAAGGCTCTCCACAACAAAAACATAGATAAAGCTATGCGGAGAACCAATATCAAAAAGGGATAAAGATAAAACTGAGGCTACTGAGATTGTACCTCGAACTGTAGAAGGGTCGGGATCCTGATCTTGATAGGTCTGCTTCACGGCGAAAGTCTGGCCTGTACCGCGACCCTACGTCACTGGCTGACCACTCTGAGTTGATCCACCCTGCTGTCGCTGGTGACTTGGTGATTGACCACCATGGCCGCAACCTCCACCTCAGCCAGAACGGCCAGAAGAACTCCAGTTCCCAGACTGATGAGAAACTGGCGATACATCTTCTATAAGCGGGGTCATATAAGAAACCCTACCACTGGCTGTAGGCAAGAAGATCTGACAAAAATGCTGAAGATGGCCCATCTTGCCGCAAGATCGACACTCCATCAGGTCTCTATGGAACTGAGGCCTAGTATGCCCACTCCTACCACAATGGTAGCTTACAACCTAACTTCCTGAAGATACATTCCTCCTACCCTAATCTCCTCAAGAAGACTCCCTATGGCGCTTACTGCTATCAGTAGGAGGAACACTGACTCTGGATGCTGAACCACCCTGGCCCACTGCTCTAGAATCTCTCAGATTGCGCTCAGTGATCAGTGCCTGGTTGATGATAGAGGATATCAAAGTCAACCTGAAAATATTCACATGGGAATGGGTCTCCTTCTTGAGACCATCCTCGAACTTCCTTGAAAGGAATAAGTCATCACCTGTTGGAATTGGCGTGAAGCGCTACAGATCAGTAAAACAAGATGAGTACTCCATAACAGAAAGAGTACCCTGCTCGAGACTCATAAACTCTTGGGCTCGATCGGCCCTCAAGGTATCCGGGTAGAAGAAATCATAGAATATGCGCCGAAACTCATCCCAAGTCATACCCTGCTGGCATCCTGACTATGAGATCACGTCCCACCACCTCTTGGCAGAGTCTCAGAGCATATAGGTAGCGAGCTTCACCCTTTTCTCTAGAGGTATATCCAGGTTCTCAAAGATCGTTAGTGTGGCCTCTAGCCACAAATCTATAGTCTGGGGTCCTCCATACCCTGAGAAAGTAGGAGGATACTGCTGCTAGAAAACCCGCATCAACTCATCCATCGACGGGGCATGAGGCGACGGTCCTTGAAAGGTCTGCATCATCCTCAGGAAGTCCTCCCTGAACTGTGCATTGGTGCCTGCAACGGGTATAACTACTGCTGCCAAGGCTAGAATAGTAGGAGGGTCTATAGGAGGTCCTTGATCAGCCATATCCAGTGTCTGATCACCGTCTGGCAGCTGACATTCAACTGGAGGACATCTCAGAGGCATAGCTCTGAAAGATCAAAAGCTCACCTTAGATCAGGATTATCAAAGACTGAGAACACAAGAGTAAAAAAACAGTAACAGGAGAGAGAAACATTCAATTTTTACCAAAAACAACTACACAACGTGTATAAAACTACATGGTGTGTTTCTTAAATCCATTTACATGGGCGTGTACTTCTGCCACAACTAGTCATGTAACACCCCAGACTACACGGTGTGTTGTCCCCACACACGGCGTGTACTAGAACTCCATTCCCCTACCCGAGTCTCTTTACATGGATAACTCACACGGTCCTCTTAACCCTATACTACACGGCGTGTTCACTAAGGACACAACGTGTACTAGACAAGGTTTCAGTGACCTGTGTTGTTAGTTACACGGTCGGCTACACGGATGACCCTTAAACGGCGTGTTTCGAACAAACACATCATGTATAGGAGAAGATAACACTGACCCATGTTGTTCGTGACACAGCCGGGTATCTAGGACAAGGCTACATGGTGTGTGCATACCAAAGACAGTGTGTACTAGACAACCTTCCCTGACCCATGTTGTTAGTGAAACTGTCAGGTACACGACTCACTACTACACGACGTGTACCTACCGTACAAGACATGTTCCTAAAGACATTGCACAAACTCGTGTTCCTACTCACATAGTCAGTGACACAATTTAAAAACTACACGGAGTGTAGTCATAAAGTACACACCGTGTATTATGGGTTTTTCCAGGAAGTAGGTAAGAAACTGCACCGAAGCCTAGAAAACACTGAAAAACATACATGGAGGTTCCAAATTCCGAACCGTGGGGGCCCATACTCCCTGCGAATCAAATCTTGGCATCTTATACAGTCATATATAAGGAAAAACAAGTAAACGAATCACCAAGTTCTGATTCATGAGGGCCCATAACACCTTAAGAACCAAAATTAAGCATTCATTTAAGCAAGGTACAAAACAATCAAATTTTCTATTAAACAGCAGAGATTCTATCAAGAATCTATCACAACAGCATGCATAATCTACACAACGTCTATCACAACAACATGCAATCACTAATTCACCTAGATGGCATGTCAAGAATGCATGGAATGTGATTTACAACAAGTGACTATATGATGCATAAGATGGAATAACCTCATCTCATCGGGTTGTGACATAAATAGAACCGCAATAGCAACAACAATAACACAAGGCATGTGAATCACTCTAGGTGAAATCATATCAACCGTAAAATCGAAAAACCATAAAACTGTGATAAATGAGGTAGATTTTATTTTCCCCGTACACGGGTTAGCTACTCCCAGGAATAACTCATTACCAAGTACCGAATCCATCCTATCCCTGGATAAAGGATCCAAATAGTAAATCAAGAGAAAATAATTCCTCTAATACCACTTTGTAACATCCCGGTTCCAGAAGCCACCCAGAGGTGCCCCGTACCCCGTTGGTCACATGGACTCAAGCGCATTTCCCCAAATGATAGAGGTTGCCAACTAGCAGCGAGGGCCTTGGGTGTGATAGTGGGGAAACTATGCCCTCATTGGTAGAGTACATAGCAGAAGTAAACAAACATGCAATAGTAGAAGAAATAAATATCCAACAACAATAAACATCAAAAGACTAAAACAATAAGAAACAGGAGCACAAATGTATATATGAAATGATGCATGATACATATCTAGGAAAACATCCAAAGAGGTCACAGTTCTGGAAATACAAACAGTACCAAAATAAGTGCAAAATAAAAGATAAACAACTCTGCAGCATCATAAGCCTAAGCTTGGTGCCATGCTCTCATGCTCCAAAGAAATCAAGTACCCGAAGTCGAAGGGCGCTTTCCCTTGTCTATACCTGCAAAAACATAGTATGTTTGGGCCCAAAAGCATGGCCCAAATAGGGTGTGAGACTAAATCCCAGTAAGAAACCACCCGAAGATCTGTGCCGAACAGTCAGTGAGTATATGTTAGGTAATAGTGCAGTAAGCAGTAAACAGTAACAGTAAACAGCAGGTAGTAAATAGTAAGAAGTAACAGGATGATATACAATAGTAATCAATCCACAGAACAACAAGCAGTAGAGAAGAAAACAACTAACCACAATAGGAACCCCTCTAGGAAGTACTCGCAACCAACCCCTCTGGTCATATCCAAGAAGTACCAACAACCCTCTGGGCAGTTCACTCAGCCTAACCCCTTTGGTTTGGTCATACACAATTATAAGACACTCTAGGGAAGCTCGTTCGGTCAATTAACCTTATAGTCTAGGGTATTCAGGGTCTCTCTGAGGAAGATCACATGGTCTAACCCTATTATAGCCCCAAGGTCTATAAACTCTCTAAGGATCTCACTCAGTCAATCCTCTTATAGTCTCAGGTCTATCACATACTCTCTAAGGAAGCTCACTCAGTCAATTCCTTCTCTATCCTAGAAAGGTTTTAAAGAAAATCATAGAAAGTGAAGACTCTCTGAGGAATCTCACTCGGTCTACCCTCCTGTAGTCTATAATATCCAAGACTCTCTGGGAATATCACTCGGTCTATTCCCTATAGTTTATAATTTCCAAGACTCTCTGAGGAAGCTCACTTGGTATATTCCCATATAGTCAATAATATCTAAGACTCTCTGGGAAGCTCACTCAGTCTATCCCTTATAGTCTATAGCATCGGGTTCTCACGGTCCTATGCCAGTCAGTTCATAATAATGCTATAAGGCCAAATTACACCTACATAGCTACTTGGCTAACCAGTCTACAATAAAACAAGCATGTCAAGAATATAATTACATCCTACAGTCACAAGGCATGGAAATAGGTATAAATACCAAAGGCTAACAAGACCCAAAGGTCATAATAAGAACAAGGCATGGGAAAAACATCCAAGCATAGAAATTATCCACAAACATGATCAATTTACCTCTAGAAAAGCATGCAAGGAAGGAATGAAAGACCACAATGGCAAAAAGGTAAACACACAATACCCTGTTCACGGGTAATGGTGGAATTTTCACATAAAACTCAAAGAAATTGAAAGGTAAGGCAAAAACCAACTATCTTGATGCTAGGATATCAATATACTTGAACCAGAAGGCTTGATTCTCCTTGGAATGTCGTAGATCTACGAAAACACACAAAAAGTTCAACCCACGATATCTTGAGACAGAGGAAAAAACATGGAATGAGACTCAAGAAGAAGGAAGAGCTCACCGCTACGGTTACAACGCAATCGACGATGGTTGATTCGGAAAACGGACGGAGGATCGGGGGATCAGAGGATGTTCGTGGCCGTATGGGCGCTCTCGGTCGAAGAACCTAGAGAAGAAGGTGTTTTCGTCGATTAGGCGCGACCTTGGTCTGTTTAATGAAAAAGAAATAAAGTACACAGCGTGTACTTATGGAGTACACAGCGTGTACTATGCCTTTCTGTACTCCACTTTAAGAGGTCTCTACATCACCCCTACAAACTGTGTGTGTGGCCCGGACATGGCCAGCACATGACCTTGCGTGGCATCGAAGTACACGATGTGTACTTTGAAAATTTCCATATTTTCCTCTTTTTCTCAAAAACGAACAGAAAAGGAAAAACATACCTAAAACGAAGATCCGGGTTCTTACATGAGACAAAAAAACATATCCTATCTATGACTTTAGATCATTCTGATCTATTTGAAAACTATAATCAATATAACCCCTAATGAATAGCCCCTCATCTCCTCTATAAACTTGGAATGTATCCTTAGTTCTTCTCAGATACTTTAGGATAACTTTAACATTAGAAAAATGTTGTTCTCATGGATCTTTTTTATATCTTCCCACCATTATTAATGCATAGGAAACATCATGTCTAGTATATAACATGGCATACATGATTGATCCCATCATCGGAGGATACAATATATTACTCATTATTTTTTCTCTTGTTGTGTCTGAGGACACATTTTCATAGAAATATGTATACCATGTGACACTAAAACCAATCCCCTCTTGGATTTTTTCATACTAAATCTCCTATCTATTCAGTGTATATACTTTGAATTAGTACAATAAGCCTCTAGGATCTATCATGAATTATCTTGATCCCTAGAATATAGGTTTCTTCACTTAATTCATTCATGAATAAACACTTGTTCAACTAGTCCTTAATAGACTATAAGACTGGTATGTCAATTTAAATAATTAATATTTCATCAAAATATATTACTAGGATAATGACTGCATTATCACTAAACCTCTTGTAAACACATAGACCACATTCATTATTATTGAAACCAAATTCTTTTTATAGCTTCATCAAATTGAATGTTTTATGAACTGGATGATTTCTTCAATCCATTAATAGATCAACACAACTTGAAATTTATTTTGGAATTATCTGGAGTCACAAAACTTTCTTTTTGTGTCTTATAAACATCTTCCTAAAGGTTCCCATTAATGAAATCAGTTTTAACTTCCATCTACCAAATTTCATAATCATGGTAAACTATTATAGCATATAGAATTTTGATTTATTTAAACATGGAAACTGGTGAAAATGTTTCATCATAGTCAATTACTTGATACTATTTAAACCCTTTCTCCACTAGCCTTAATTTATAGGTATTTACTTTACTTTCCATGTCCATTTTTCTCTTGAATACCCATTTTCACCCTATGGGCTTTACATCAATTAGTGCATTTAATAGAACCCAAAATTAGTTCTGATACATGGAATCCATTTCAAAATTCATGGATTCTTTCCATTTTTAGCTTTTGAGATCTCTAGTAACAATTTATAAGAGATTGGTTCATCATTTTCAACCAATAACAAGTCATCATATTCAATGACTAGAAGAAATATCCCTCTAGTTCTTTTACCTCTCTTTTTCTCCTACACAGTACTTATGTTTCAAGAATTACTTATTCCACAAAGACTTATGGAATATATTCTTGTACCACCTCTTGTGTATCTTGAGCATCAAATTCATCAAGGTCAATCTTTCTCCCGCAATCATTTTTTAGGATGTGCTCCATCTAGAGAAATTAAAATTGTTTGGCGACAATCACTTTCTTATATGTGGGGGTAGTATGGGTAGTTTCCATTTGTTTCCTTGGGATACATTATAAAGGTACACTTTATGCCCTGAGGTGCTATTTTTTTTCCTTAGAAGTCTTTAACAAACACCTCACAACCCCCTACACATATATGCCCTAAAATAGGATTCTTTCCACTCCATAACTTGAAGGAAATAACAATTTATGATTTATTTAGAACTCAATTTAATGTATATGGTGTAGTTTATAATGTATACCCCCAAAAGGATAATGAAAGATCTACACGATTCATCATTGAACATACCATGTATAAAAAGGTACAATTCCACCTTTCACTAACACTATTACACTATGGTGAGTAAAGTGGATTGAGTTAAGATAGAATCTCAAACTCCCATAGAAAGTCAATAAATTCTTTCTTAAGATATTCACCACCTCGATCTAATAAAATCTTTTTTATCTTATTTCCAAGTTGATTATAAAATTCATTTGTGAATTATTTGAATTTCTTAAAGGACTCAAACTTATACCTCATTAAGTAGATATTTCTATATCTACTCTGGTCATCAGTAAAAGTTATGAAATAAGAATAATCATTTCTATTTTATAGTGGAAATATTCCACACACATCAATGTGTACCAATCCTAAAAGTTATGTATCCCTTTCACCCTATCCACCGAATGAAGGTTTGGTCAATTTTCCATGAAAAAATAATGACATCTTTCAAGTGGTTTTAGCTTAGAATAATATAAATAACCATCTTGGCAGAGCTTTTTCAATTGCTTCTCATTTACATGATTAAGATGGTGATGCCATAACTGGGTGTCATATAAGTCATGTGAATATGATTCGTTATCTATATACAATAATTGGTTTTCATAATTTAATACATAAAACTAGTTATTTAAATTCTCTAATCAAAACATATGTTTTCTTTATAAAAGAAGCCAATTTTATTTCCAAACTTGAAAATAAAACCATTTTCATATAGACATGATACAAAAATTAAGTTCTTGGTAACTGTTTCTATATAATAAAAATCCTTTAAAAACAAAATCATTCATGTCAGAAATGAAAGGTGGTAGTCACCAATGGATAGAGAAGACAAACTCAAACCATTAACAGCTCTAAAATCCACCTCTCCTCTAGAAATCTTTTATAATATACTCGTTTCCTGCATTTGGATGAATATGTGAGCACCAATAGCTATATCTAATACCCAATGTGTAGATATTGAAAGATTACACTCAATAATGAGGCACCTTTATATTCCCCTTTCTTCTAGGTGCATTTCCTCTTTTAGTGGCCTTGCTTGCCACATTAAAAACATACTTCCTCCTTTTTCTTTACCCTACCTCTGGATATTCCTCTTCTTGTAATGATGGTGCTTGAGTGATTTATAGTTATTATGACTTTTGGGACCCTTTTCCTTGTTCTTCATTTTCCTATTCACTATAAGGACCACTAGTTTATCATGCCCCATATCCTTATCCACTTGGAGAAACAAAGTAAGAAGTTCTGAAAGACTCTTCTCATTATTGCTCATATTATAATTAACAATAAAACTAAATAAGGAATTAGGTAGTAACTAAAGTATGAGATATATGCACAATACATATAGGAATTTAATCCCTAATATGTATAAGCATTCAATGTATCCAATAAGAGTGACTACATGAGGTCTAGCTAGTGCCGATTCTCCAAGATTAGTTATAAACAAGGAATTGAAGATAACATATCTATCTTGTCTCACCTTCTATTGATAGACATCTTGAAGGTGATACATCATGATATATGCATCCATGTACTTGTGTTGATTCAAAAACTCATTGTTTATGGATGATAACTTGAAACACTGAACACATGTGGAATCATTCAAATGTTTCCCGTAGAGAGTTAACTCTTTATAACTATCCTCACTACTTGGTGCATCAGGAATAGGTTATTATAGAACATTCAATTTCATTTCATGGCGAACGATAATGTGTAATCTCCTTTTCCACTCTTGGAAATTTGTGTTGGTGAGAAGGTTATACTTCTAAAGTATGGATCATAGTGATAAATTTGAAGTCATTTTATTTTTGTTTCTAAAAATAATTTGATCATAATTTTAGTACTTTATCTGATAAAATTTAGATAAATAAATATTATATTTATTAATCTCCCACTATTTTATTGAAACCTAATATCCCTCACCATTGGCTTCATAATATCATTTTTCTTGGACATTCTAGTGGAAAGATCCATATTCCCCTTCCCATTACCCCAACTTTGGTTGGTTTACAAACTTGAATGATTTTAGGTAGTCATTCCAAATTATAATTGCATTAAATCATAGTTCCTTGATCTGTTGAGTGGAATCCCCAATCCTGAAATCATTAAATTGGATTTCCTAAACCCTTACCTCTCAGTTACAACATTTCCTTCTTTGGAAGTCAACCCTTGAAGTGAACTAAGTTAAGTCAACTCAAAACTTCAAGTTAGAATTACCCAATAATTGAAAGCACACTAACTTTGGGTGGCTAATCATTTTGAACTATGGTTCCATTTTAATAGATATAATGGAAGGATATACCGACTTAATATTTATAATTGAGGGATTTTATCTTTTATGTTTAAATTTATAAGTATTTTCTTTATTTCATGCTTTTTAATATTAGGTGTGTTTACTTAAGTGATCAACCATGTCTAAGATAATATTTACATATTAGTTATTTTTATAGTTTTATCTTTCATGATTGTTAATTCATTAATTCATGTGATCACACAAAAACATCCATAAGGAAATAACCATGTAACTTGATAGAAATAAAATATTAAAGTTTTATGATCTTGAGCTTTTAATAATGATTAGTTTATCTGGAAGATAATAAAATAACCATCGACCTTGGGGAAAAACAATGCGAACCATTTTTCGTTTGTGTTATAATTTTCACCTATCCACATATGTATCTCTCTTTGATTGGTTTCACCTTGGATAAAAACTTGAACCACATCCACTAGCTAGGGAGCTCCATAAATTACATATTCTTTTACTCACACATAGGTGAGGGAAAGAAGTTTACATAAAAGAAACAATGGACACACAATCCCATACATAATAAGAATAGAGATATAATGTAGGAAGATAATTTAATTTAATAATAAATTAAATGAAACCAATAACATACAAAGGCCTGGTCTATGCACATGATCATCTACATGCATGTAACGAATTACGCATTTTAACAAAATTAACATTCAATTCTAATCATTATTATTTAAGATAAATAATTCTTGAATCAATTAATTATCATATTTAATTAATCAATTATTTTATATTAATTCTCATCCAAATTTATTTGAGATTATAATCCATAATAATTTTAAGTAAATTAAATAAATTTATTTAAAATTAATTATGTACAAAAATGTACCATGGAGGCAACACGATGAGTACCCATACAAACTACCCAACATGTATTATACTCATATACTATTTACTCTTGTGACATGTAGAATATATGAATTATCATGTAATTTCATGACATGTACTATCAATTTAATCATTACACGAATTATATGATTTTTATGTCATGTGTTATGCTTCAATGCACATAGAGTAATAACTATAATACGACTCATTCATGATATGTAGATCTAAAAATTATACACGAATTAATTGAACATTTATATATATATATATATATTAAAACCCATCACATGTTGTGTCCTATAAACTTAATGAAAACACACAAGTACATGCTGATATGGTTTTCATAGTATAATACATTAATTTTAATTCCATGTAATTTATTAAAAGTACATGGTGGGTAAAATTCGCACCATATATCTGAGGCACACACCTAGGGACTAATCATGTAAACCATACCACTTAAAAAGTTTTATTACATGTCATGTACATGAGATACACATCATATGGTCCCTAAGTTACACAACCACCAGTCAAGCAGGCTATGAAAGAAGGTACATGGCCTGTGTGTGACTAGAGGACTACATGTCGTGTATGGAAGTTACATGACGTGAAATCCGGCTAAACATGCACTAGGCTAGACCAATCAAAACATGATGTATAATTAACTTCATCACAAGTAATAAATATAAATACCTTGAATTAATTATTAATCAAATCTTGGTGCATTGAATACTAGTACACAACGTGTACCTCAAGGTTACACGACATGTACTCTTGTGTTATTTGGGTAGATTCCTCAGCACATTTGGAAGAGATATTTGATTTTATTTCATTCATAAAAATAATAAATTTGATTATATTCACAAGAAAGGAAATTAGATGAATAAGATCTCACAATTTGGATTAAAGAACGATTAAACTTGAATTGAAAAACTAAATGAAAAATGTGTAAATAATCAACGATCTTGAAATAATTATAAATAATTATGTGACCCATTTGATACCACTTTAAGGTTTCAGGCATAGTGGAAGCATGATATGGGTCATGCCTAACATTTATTTTTTTCATGATTGATGATTAATCCAAGATTTTACACAATTTTTAGCATTGTGATCATCAAAATTAAATCAAAGAATATAGAAAAGGGATAAAACACTGGAACCAAGAACAATATCATCACATATTATTTATAACTAATTTAATAAATTAAATAATTACCTTATGAGAATTATTTATTCACAGAAAACTCTAACAATATATCTACATTTTACCATCGTTTCATTATAGGAATCAAGAGCAGATTCCCTATTGCGATGATCCGCACATTTTCCAAAAATCTCTGAAAATCACCATAGGAATCTCTGGGTGCTAACATGATTGTTCATATCACTTATGTCATTCTCCTTTGATCGCTACAAGAATTTATACCAAAGTATTTTTCTTGATCTATCTAGACTCAAGAGTGGTGGGTAGAGGAAGATATTTTTCCATTCATGGGAGAGTTCTCAGAGAAGGGAACGCTCTAGGGGTTGAGATTGTTTTTCATATTTGTTGTGCATAACAAACGAATTGGTTAAAATGAGAAATATATATTTGGGGTTTTATACCACTAGGGTTAGAAATAAATATTTTCATAAGTTTCCTTTAATATTTATTTAATCCCTGTGCAACCCCATGACTATAATAATAATAATGATGATATTTCTTGACATGTGCTTAGCATTCAAATTAAAATTAATTATTAATTATTCAAATAATATTTAATATATATTATTTCTCACAAGACCATTAAACTATGTCTACCTTTTATCAAAAATATTTATCGGTCCTTGAATATTATTTATTTATTTATTAAAAAAATATTAATACATTATTCTCTAATAAATCATTTATTATTATATAATCTAAATATAAAATAAATATTTATTAAATATTCTGCTCACATAATATTCTATTAAATAACTGGTGATGGAATATATGCGATCAAGAAAATGTGATAAATTACTAAACCACATGCGGGAATAATATTTATTCAACTTGTTAAATAATAAATAATAATATATTATTTAACCGAAATTCTTGAAACACTTAGTGTGTGACCCTCTAGGCATATTTCCTAGTGGAATTAGGAAGAATATCTTGAAGTCCAAATTTAGCATCCTAAAACATTCCAAGACACCCATAGAGAAATAATTTAATGCCGCAATGACATAATACCTCATACTGACACTTACTATGTAATATAATATTTTTCTTTCATGAAATCTCTAATCAAGAAGGTTGAATGCTGGTTCCATCAACCTATGTGCTTGATGTCTCTTTCTTTGAATTTATGGAAATCGAACATGCCTGTAGAACCCCGTAGACATGGATTTATTTAGGATATATAATTTCCATAAAATGACATGAGATATCAAATTCCATTAAATAATATAAGGGGAAATTTTTTTCTCACATTATTCATTAATAAATTATTATTTATGACGCACCCAACATATCCTACCTCGCAACAAACATATGACGTCACAGTTTTTTCATCACATCAAAGTAAAAAAATCATAATAATAATTATTAATAATATTAATGTTTAAGGATGAATTCATGCGTCTGTAGATAGGAACATGTAATTAAACATATATATGTGGATTTCCTACTAGCAAGTCTCATTCTCATAATATCCTATACTGGATATTACCAAGGACATACACCATGAGAAGGTAACCCAAATTCCTATGAGTCTCTACTCTTAATACCCTGAATCATTTGTTCCCCTAAAATGATATCATCCAGCTATAGAACATATATTTAAGAATACTATCACGACACTTTTGGGTTCTCATCATAGTGGTGAACTGCTATGGACTTTCAGTGTGACATTTATTCTTAGGACATTATCAAATATTATGTTACATAGAAGAATAATCATGATGTGATAATGAGTTTATTAATATTAGAAAATATGAATACATGTTATAATAAAGTACACATAAGTTGGTTCTAGGTAACTAACTCTAACAAAAATGTGAGTTTATAAATTAATCCATGCTACATCTCATGATTAATGAATGTTTAGTCAAGATATTTTTCGACACATGAGACCAAAACTACTTATATATAATAACCATTAATATTGAATACTTCAATTTTACCTTAATTAATAAATTTTAGAGGAATATTATTAAGTATAATTACTAATAGTTTAACCTTGGAATTGTTCATGCTCTCCATCTAAACTAATTCCAAAATCTTTATAGAATACCTTAATTTCTAAATGTGTCATTGTCCAAAACTAAATGTGTTGATAATACCTTTGGTATATAAATCTAAAGAGTGTAAAATAATATTTGGTTTATGATTGATATATACATATTTTTATTAGACAAATAATTTCCTTTCCATAATTGGGTATTATAATTTTACATTTTTATATTCATCATTTATTTCCAAGGATTCAAGCGTTAGTGAACTATTAGTTGAGTATTAGACACCATAGACAACATTAATTACAAAACTAAGACAATGTCTTATTATATTCAATGGAAACATGAGATAAATTTTTCAGTAATACTCAATACATTTTTTACTTGAATCATTAATCTTGGAAATTAGAATTTGTTTACTTCTCACTGCTAACTTAGGAATCACTCTCTCTCCTATGCTTGTAGAATTTATCTTACTTCTTGTAAAATTTATTTCAAAACTTGTTTTTTATATTCAAATACAAATATGTGATTGGAATAATGTATTTAATACCCAAAAATAATGACAGAAACATTGTATACAACGATGAATATACCTAAAGAAGGAGCGACTACTTTCTTATTCAATTCAGTTCACTAAATTTAAACTTACATAGACTTATTTCATGATATGTAAAGTGAATATCCACCTATATAATGGTATACCTAAATTATTTGAAGGAATTTGAAAAGATTACTTTTAAACCACAATTTTCATTGGAATTTTATCCTTGTCATTCAACTTTTTCACCTTAAGAACTAAATATTAATCTTTCTTTAAGTTCTTATCATCTTTTGGAAATATTTACCTGAAGAAATGAAGTATTTTTCTCTATACTATTTGTTTACAATTTAAAAATAATTTTATTAGAATGTGGGTGAAAATTATATAATAAAGGTATGTATTGAAATATCATGATCTATCTTTCAATTTACATGTTTCTAGTATAAACCCTACCTTATTTATATCTTGTTTCACTATCTCCTTATATAATCCTTGGAAATGAGACAATATGTGGTACCATACATGTCCTGATGATGCATCCTCAACTCATTTGAAATTGGTGATGATAAAATATCAAATGCGCCATACATGAGTCTCCTATAAGCATATTTAAAACCTTCTCTTTCGGAGGTGGCTCAACAAGTAATGGGGAATCCAACACCTTGAATTTCCTATAATGCAATTGTTTGCACAAGTACCTATATTACTCTTGGAAATTCATTATGGTTAGAAAAAGACCTTTGTATAATATTAATCACAATGTATCTATCTTTATATTTTCCTATAAAATAAAATCCATCAGTTTAGTAATTTTTCTTGTTTTCCGATTATACATTACCAATTAATTAAATCATTTAATTTTTAACACTATTTTATCAAACCCTAGTAGCCCTCACTATTAGATTCAGAATACTTTTTTTCTTATGTATTCTAGTGGAAAGGATACTGAAACCACTCCTCATAGTACAAACTATGGCTACAACACCACTCAAAGAGTTTCAAGGTAAGTGTTTTACTAGCCAACCACATTAACCCGTGACTTTTTGATCTGTTGAGTGAAGTCCCAACTTCTAAAATCATAAACTTTATTTACCTTTCCTATAAAAATGTAAAAAACTAGTTATAGCCACTAATTTGTTGTAATATTTAGTTAATTCAACTGACTACTCTAATAAGAATACCCCATAAGTCGGAGGCACCCTAAACTAAGGTTTACGAGCACCCCATACACTTAGTTTTGTTCAAATTTGAACGATAGAAGATGTTTTCAACTTAATATTTCTTTGAGGGTTTTTATTATTTATTTATGAATGAAATCATTTTATGTAACCCCCATGACTTTAATTTTTTTTTGAATAAAATTAATTTTTTTTCTATATTTATTTAAATGAAACACCATGTTAATATTACACTACACACAACAAAGAGTTATCTTGTGTTACACACAAGACTGAGTTTTACAGAACTACAATATATTATTAAAATATTATTATTTAATATAATAATATATAACCTAGATAATAAGTTAGTAGTTATGAATATTATTAACTAACTTATGAAAATATATGGTTGAATTCATAGGTTAAAAATTAATTAAAATCAATATTGGAACCAACTGAATATATAGAAAATATTTTTTTAAGAACTATTTTTATTCTTAAATATTTGATAGGCATAAGATTAGAATAAATCCAGATTTATGCTTAAATATTGTATTTTTCTAAAAAAGGCAGTTTTACTGCATTTCAATGGAGAACATATTTTATATCCATTTTTTGAAACTTTTATATATTATATTTGAAAAAAATAATATTTCTCTTTTAAATTGGAATATAAAAATTTACTTTGATTGAATTTTTGGTATTTTTCTAATAAGTCTCATGTTTTTATGAAAAGTGAAAAATATTAATTTTTAATTGAAAACAACATTTTCATCGAAATAATTTATAGTGTCAAATTATATTTTTAATTGGTTTTAAAGTATAAATATATTATTTTATTATAATTTAATACAATTTAGATTGTTTTCATCTATTTTTCATTGAATTTAGATATAAAAACATTTCAATCTTTTGCATGTTTAAACTTTAATAACCATTTTTATCACCCCATCAACGAGATTAATTTTAAATTAATTACTAAAACTTCTCTATATTGGATTTTGAAAAATGGATTCCATATTTTGAATTGTTGGTTCCAAATTATTTAAATATTTTTCTTTTAATTTTGGGCATATGAATTGTAACTTTAGTAATATTTTTATTACCACGGTTAAGGTTAAATCGGGTAATTAAGGGTAAAAATAATATTATAAAATTACCTTAACATGTCTACTAATTTTTTTGGATGAGATATTTTCAACCAAAACCATCCTTAAGCCGATTTTATATCCTTTTGGTGCCAATCTGATTAATTTAAGTCCTTTATAGTATTTTATTCTTAGGGAATTCCAATATGTCACACTCTTTTTTTATAAAGTATTACATTTTTTATATTTTTATTTGGAGGATAACATTGAATATAAATAATAATTTGAAAAATAACATTTTTATCTTAATTATGCTAATTTATTTTTAATATTCATAAAATAAATAATTAAATTAAATGATGATACAATGGTGATGCGGTAATTGTTTAATTAATGGAAGAATCAAATAAATGATATTAAAAATATTAAAATAAATATAATTTTGTAAAATTAATGTCATAAAAAATTTAAAGATTAATTTGAAATATTAGGGATGATTAAAAAGGTTTTGTTTGAATATATCGTGTTGTTATGATATTTTAAAATGTCAAGTAATGAATAGTGTCAAAATTGACACTAATGATATTTTAAAATAAATAATATTTTATTAAATGATATAAAATTCATAAAAAAATAAAATTCGGCAAAATGATTGTGATCAAGTTAAATATGTCATTAATGGTCCATTTATGGCTCGTTTTACATTTTTTAGTACATATATTAACCCTCAAAGAGTAAAAATCCAGGTTGTCACGATCAGAGTTAAAGGGTTTAAATAAGGGTTAAAGCCAAAAGATGATTATAATAATGTGACCAAAACTTATCTAAACATTTTTTTGAGAGTATTTAGACCTATAATCATATTATATTAGAAAAAAATCACTTTTTATCCATTTTTAAGAGAAAATTATTTTATATTAATTTAATAGTTTGAGTTTTCCAAAAGTGACCCTCGTCTCAATTATAAAAAGGTACCACCTCCCCCACTTCCTCACACCTCTCAAGCCACTTTGGATTGACCAAGGTCTTCCCAAACAAGCTCCCAACTCACCTATATACAACATAGAAGCCTCCCTTTGGTCATAAATCCATATAAGGTAGATATTAGGTGAAAACTAAAAGAAGTTACCCAAATTAGAGGTAACATCTTTCCTCAAGCTCTTTAGTTTTATTTACATTCTTCACCCCCTCAACTATATTTACTACAAGATTATATTACAACACCAGTTTCCTAAATATACTAAGATTTTTTTATGATAATGGTTATAACTACACTTATACATACTTCCATCTAATGGGTAACAGACATACTCTTTACGTATATGGAGAACTTCCGCCTCACGAAACGATGCTTGTTCATTTTTCTTTTACCACATTTAATGGTTGATAATTATTCTAGAAACATTGTTTATATATGTTTTATATTATATTAATTATGTATTTATTATTCTTTAATTATTTTATTACACATTCCCTTAGGCTTTCCATTTTTTATAAATATGATAGCATCGTTAGTGGAAGAGTAGACAACCGCCTCCTCAAAGCGACGTAATTCATTCATGCTATACATGGAACATATAAAGGATGGTTTTAATAATAATATGTAACATATATGACATAAATATGACAATATAATTTTAATATTCATATATATCATTTTCCTTTCATTCCTTTAATACGACAAAGAAATGAAAGTAGCGTTCATGAGTACGTATGACCAACCATCTGTAGCACCCCAAACATTTTATAGTGTGTTTCTATTAATACATTTTCTTCATTAGATATCCTATATTTCATTAATCACTAATTCTCTTTGGAAAACAACTTTGTTATTTACATGTCATAGTCATTACCTATCCATTAAACTTAAATTTTCCAGTTCTGTGATTTGAATTTTAAAAATATGACATACACGGTTGTGTTCAGGATAATAATTAGAGTCTGATAAAATTAACTTAATTATTAGTGAATAGTAACCTACCCTTGTGAATAGTAACCTAACCTTATGAATAGTAATTACCCTTATGAATAGTAATATGAATCTTATGAATGGTTTCCATACCCATGATTGTATAAATAAATTTAGGCACCTTAAAAATAAAGATGAATATTTTAAGTGTTTCTACTTTTCGATTAAATAATTACTTTAATTAAAAATTTAATTTATCATATTTATAATTTTTTTAAAAAAATGGAGTTCATTTTTGGATTCTTCACATTGAAAAATGTTTGGGGTCAATTTTTGGGATTTTTCTGAAATGCTTGAAATTTTTATAAATAGTATAATACGATAAATTACGAAAAATGCTAAATATTGGATTTACTGCATCATAGGTGATGAAAGGCTGATGTAATCCCACATGTATCAAACTCACATGCCATTATTACTTTTTGGGATCACATGAATAAATACTATTCATATTCTTGAACAAAAATATTAAAATAATAATTAAAATAATGTAAAATCGCTCCTCCCCTCCACTATATAAACCACCTCTCACTCCCTCTTCCTCCCACACCACTAAAACATTAATCCTTGCCTAAATTCTACTCAAATAGATCCCTAACATTCTCCCCAATGTCTAAGACCTTCTGGTCTCACCAAAAGGCCAAAAACAAAGGCCTTAAGGAGTTTCCCAAGGAGAAGTACTCAAGAAGTGAACCTCTATTCTCTTTTCTTTCAATTTCGTTTACAAGTTCCATTATTTTTATGCTCTCTCATAACATCCCCTCATCAAAATTCCATGATAATTAAATTAACTTAAATGTACTATATTTTAGTTATTCTAATGTAATATTTCATCATAATCTCTTTTTTCCCTCCCTTTTATACTAGAAATGCAAACACCATCTCAGATGTGTTAATTTATCACACTCAAGGAAGACAGGTTTTCAATTTACATTAATATCTTCAAGATTAGTCATTAAACCTTTTAAATGGTTTAAAAAGATAATAATATTTGTATTTTAGCTTTCTTAATGTTCTGGAATCCTTAAACACTCATAATATGTAATAATGATACAAAACAAGTTCATTTTGCACAAAATCGCCAAGCCAAATCCAAGCGTTTATCATTAACTCATCGAATGAGTCATCCTCATGGTAGATAACCAGAATCATTATAAGATCATTTATATCTATTTAATTTCAATAATTTTATATATTTAAAATTATGGATGTTTAACCACATTTCAAATGAATTTCCAGTCATGAATACAAGTAAACAGATCATGAAAACCAAGAAAGAAAATTCTTCCAAAACAATAAAATCGAACCTCTTAAACCAATCAAAAAGGTCATTAATGAACCTAATTAGGTTATAAAATATAAATTACATGTATAATAGGTTCTGTAATTATTAATTAATAAATCTTAATTTGATTATTCAGGTCGTTAAGAACAATCAAGAACACCTTCGAGCATAAAGTAAGGGATCCTCTCTCTCACTTTTGTTCAAGAATTTCCCCTATGTTGTACCATTTTATTTTTAATTCCTAATGATGGGGTATGTTTTCACACCTCCCCAATACTTACATTATGATATATAAATAATGTGATACCCCTTTAACTCTCATTAATCCCTCACAATAACACTCGTTACCAGGCCATAATGTTTGTAAGGGGTTTTCTCATCTCACCTTCATTTCTGTGAGATTTTTAATGTTCACCAATTTTTTATTGAATGTAGTGTATGTGTACTTCCATTTTTCATATAATTTCATGATTCTCTTTATATTCATGGTATTAAATGAATCATTTGATGGTTATTATGTTTTGGTCATATGCTTCGACTGATTACATTATGGTAAGGGACTTTGTCTTAATTTTCTATTTTGTTGTGACTTACTTTGTATTGTGCACATAATAATTCTTAGGTGGTGTACCTAATGCCAATTGAGATCACATTTCATTTGAAATTATAATTCTATTAAATATCTATATTCTCATATCATGGATATGATTATTTTCTAAGTCATATACCATTTTACATAGGGTATTTATTTTGAATGTTGTTTTAATTGTGGAAGT
The DNA here is from genome assembly GCA_963277665.1 of Viscum album. NCBI lineage: Eukaryota > Viridiplantae > Streptophyta > Magnoliopsida > Santalales > Viscaceae > Viscum > Viscum album. The sequence continues at coordinate 272,791,783 of OY728135.1, forward strand.
GTTGATGAATCTGTATCCTCTATTATTTACAGATAATGTAAATTCATATTTCTATTTTTTTTAATATATTTATAAAGGATTTTTTGGACATGCAGTAATGGGTGGGGCCTGCTTTAGCACCTTGATGCATCGACAGGTCTCATGATACAAACAGTTGGGCGACAAATCCTTCGAGTTTGTTTCCAAAAATAAGACAGGTTTCTACCCACAGAACTAAGCCATTTTAATGGTATTATGGTATCATGTGCTAGATACATGATGTCCAATTAATAATCATTCTATTTATTTATTATCAGTTATTACTACTCAGGAGGTTTTCACTATGAAAAAATCTAGGGATGTAGTTTTATTCTAAGTTTGTCAATGGAATGAGTATTTCATTTATTCACTATGCCATATTGATTATATAAATTTTTTTATGACTCACATATTATTGAATTCATGATTACACTATTCATAACCCTTACTAATCATTTGAGATCACCCCTTTCATTTGTTTACCTTAAGCATGTTATGAAGAGGAGATCACTTATTGAGTTTTTGTTGATACAATATATTAGTTTTTTGTTAAGTATTATACTTTATTACCTTTTCCAATGTAATTTGAGTTACATATTTGTATATAGTTTCTTCAAGACTACTAAACTGATCGTTCCTTTGGTATTTCATTCCTTCTAACCATTAGAATATAACATGTAATGCACTAGTTGTGGTCTAGAGGGGTCGGGGTGTTATAGTTGGTATCAGAGAAATTTTAGTAGCGAACTTGGAAACTAGATTAGAAAATGTAGATTAGGGAACAAAGCCCTAAGGTAGTATTTTAGGAAAACAATACAAGAACATACTGGTATTTTGGTATGTAATATATTATGTGGATCTTTCTAACAAATACATCCCTTTCTGGATACAAATAGGTAGAGGTGGCTCTGGAACAGATGTACCTAGGAGTTAAAGCTCCGACAAGGAATTTCAGGCTTGACCTGGGGTATCATGTTACACAACAACAGGCCTCGCTTCACTCTTGGTATTGAAACTCTTGGGATATATTCTTAGGATAATTCACATTTTCTTTAAAATACATTATGAAGAAGTTTAATGTAATTTTCTCCACATAGAAACCATGTTTTTGATATTAGATATGCCTAGATTTTCAATTTATGTTGAGTGATTTTCTATTTTAGATTAATTAACTAATTTAGTATATGCCATTATTTAGAAATGAGGCCTAATGGAATAAGGGGAATCAATACTCATGGAAAATTTAGGGATTTCCCCACTGAGCAGGTCAACATACTCAATGTTGGAGCAGATCGGATTTTGACCATATTGGGAAAACTTAGTCAGGACATGATGAATGACCATGCTACACCTATGTTGGATCATTTCATGCAGAATAAGCCCCCATATTTTAGTGGGACTACTAATCTAATGGTATCTGATCATTGGATCGAGTCCCTTGAAAAGATATTCATGGCATTAAGATGCAATGAAAATGAGAAGGTAGTGATAACAGTATATTGTCTTAAAGGTGATGCGGATCAATGGTGGTCTTTCATCCAAAATACCACGGAGGAAGAAGAAATAGAAGATATGGAGTGAAGGACTTGTAAGGAAATATTCTTCGAAAAATATTTCCCTCGTGAGCAATGAACTGAAATGAAGAGGAAATTCGTTGGCTTAAGACAAATGGAAGAAAACAGTGTTGCAGAGTATAAGGATACCTTCACAAGGCTAGCCAGATATTCCATAGATTACATATGTGACTCGGTAGACAAGATCGATCATTTCTTTGATGGTCTTAAGCCAAGTCTTAAAAGGGAACTGGCTTCTCAAATATTTTCATCATATGATAAAATTGTATCTAGTGCAATCAAAATAGAGAAGGAATTTTCTAGATCAAATATGTTCAAGGGAAACCAAGATAATAAGTGGTACTTTGATAACCAAGGAAAAGGTGAAGCACCAAAGAAGAACAAGGGAAGTAAGAAATCCCCATTATGGGAGAACTGTGGAAATAATCATCTCGGAAAATGCTTGAAAGGTATGGGAGTCTTCTATAATTTTGGATAAAAGGTTCATCAATCTAATGAATTCAAGGGGAAGAAACCAGTCAATGATACTAAATGATACAATTGTAGAGAGTTGGGACACTATGCAAATGAGTGTCCTAAGTTCCAAGGAAACTTTCCTCAAAAATGCCACGAGAGCAAGGGAAAGCTTATGCGATTACAACTACGAAGTTTGAAGTTCCTAATGATGTGGTGGAAAGTACTTTAATTGTTTCCTCAAACTTAGCCAACAATTTATTTGATTCTGGATCATCACATTCATTTATATCTTTCTAGTTTTCCCAAAAAGTAAGACATGTCTAATTTGATTTAATAAAGGAGTTTTCAGTCAGAACTCTTTGGGGATGTATCATTGCAACAAAGGCATGCTGATTAGTCCCCCTCAGGAAACAGAAACATGCTTTCGTTTCTAACCTTATCATCACACCAATGACTGACTTTGATATAATTCTCATTATGAATTGGCTGTCAAATTATGATACGAAGATTTATTTCAAGAAGAAGGAACTCACAATTTTTGAAAATGGTGCAGAATCTCTTATCTTTAGAGAAGAAACCTCCCCATATGATTCTTATCTAGATCCAACCCTAGTATCTCTATTGAATGCAATTATTAGAGAGTAAGATAACCCAATATCTATGCGTGAGGAAAGAAATTATTAAATTGAAGATATTCATATAGTGGAAGAGTACATTGATGTATTTCTAGAAGATTTACCTGGAAATCCTCTGGAGAGGGATGTTGAGTTCTCTATATATTTAATTCATGGTTCAAGACCAATATCAAATACTCCCTATTGAATGTCCACTCTAGAGTTAGTGGATATAAAGAAAAAATTAGAGGAATTGATTGGAAAAGGATTTATTCGGCCTAATGTTTCTCCATGGGGAGCCCCTGTCCTCTTTGTCAAGAAGAAAGATAGATCCATGAGGATATGTATTGATTATAGGGAAATCAATGCAATTACAATAAAGAATAAGTATCGTTTACCAAGAATTTATGATTTATTTGATCAACTTCATGGAGCACAATAATTTTCGAAGATTGACCTTTGATCTATATATCATCAGCTACGTGTAAGAAAGGAAGATATTCCTAAGACAGTATTTTAAACCAGGTATGGGAATTACGAGTTTACAGTGATGTCTTTTGGACTGACTAATGCACCATATATTTTCATGGATTTAATGAGTAGATTTTTCAAGGAATATCTTTATAACTTTGTTATGGTATTCATCAATGACATCCTGGAATACTCCAAAAGCTATGAAGAACATGAGAATCACACGCAGATTATTTTGAAAACTCTCAGAAGAAGTGAAATATATAGAAAGTTTAGAAAGTGTGAATTATAGCTTCAATTAGTTTCTTTTCTTGGCCATATTGTCTCTAAGGATGGAATCATAGTTTATCCTGTGATGACAAAGGCAATCCAAGAGTGTCCTATGCCAACAAACATAACTGAGGTACGTAGTTTTATTGGCTTTGCAGGTTACTACTGATATTTTGTCCAGAATTTCACCTGATTGGATAACCCACTAACCAAGCTCACACATAAAGGGGTTATGTTTGTATGGATGAAAGAATGTGAAGAATTCTTTTAAGAATTGAAAAGAATATTTGTTAATGCTCCAATTTTGACTCTTACATCTAGAAGTGATGGATTTTTAATATACAGCGATGCATCAAAAATGGGCTATGTTGCATCCTTATGAAAAATGATAAAGTTATTGCTTATGCATTAAGGCAGTTGAAGACTTATGAGAAAAATTATCCAAATCGTGATCTTGAGTTAGTAGCTATAATCTTTTCTCTATAAATATAGAGGTATTATCTTTATGGTGAGAAATGTGAGATATACACATACCACAATAATTTGAAATACTTTTCCACACAAAAAGAACTCAACATGAGGCAAAGGAGATGGCTCTAGTTTATAAAATATTATGATTGTTCAATATAATACCACCCAGAAAAGGGAAATAAGGTGGAAAATGCATTAATCAAGAAATATCATGGACTCCTGACCCAAATGAGGATTGAAAGAGATCCTATATTTATGGATCTACTAAAGATGGATATGAGAATTGTTAAGGAAGGGGAAACATCTTTCCTATTTCAAATTATTTATAAACCATCTTTACTAGAGAAGATAAAAATCTCTCAATATGATAATGTAAATCTGCACAAGAAAATTAATGTTGTCAAGGATGGGAGATTGGAAGACTTTGTGTATGAAGAAGGAGTTATGAAATTTGGGAAGAGGTTATGTGTTTCAATAGAACCTAAGCTAAAAAGGGAACTATTAGACAATTCTCATAGCTCAGATTTATCTATACACCCAGCTAGAAGAAAGATGTATAGATATCTGAAGGAATATTTTTGGTGGGATAATATGAAGAGAGAGATTGTTGACTATGTGTCAAGGTGCCTAGTTTTTCAACAAGTGAAGGCAGAGAGACAACATCCTAGAGGGGTGATGCAACCTCTACCTATTACAATGTGGAAGCAGGATGACATTATGATGGATTTTTTCAATGGACTAACAAGCACACCTAGAAGGAATGATGCAATATGGATAATTGTTGATCGTCTTACAAAATATTCCCATTTCCTTCCATTAAGGGAGGATTTACCACTTGAGCGCCTAGAAAGACTTTATATTAATGAATTTTTAAGACTTCATGGTGCACCACTGTCGATTATGTCTGATCAATAACCCTATTTTACATCAAAATTCTAGAGAAGTCTTCAGAAGGCTTTGAATACTGAGCTTTGTGTGAGTACTGCTTATCACCCCCAAACCGATGGACAGTCTGAAAGGACAATTCAAACACTGGAAGACATGTTGAGATCATTCTCTCTTGACTTTCAAGGTATATGGGATCAATAATTTCCTTTGGTGGACTTTTCCTATAACAATAGTTTCCATTCTAGTATTCAAATGTCTCTATAAGAAGCGTTATATGGAAAGAGATGTCGAAATCCAACTTTTTGGGATGCAGTTGGTGAGAGGAAACTTATAGGCCCAAAACTTATGGAAGAGACCATGGAAAAGGTAAAGAAAATTCAATCCCATATTAAAGCAGCCCAAAGTAGGTAGAAGATTTATGTGGACAATCGGAGAAAGGATTTGGAATCCCAAGTGGGAGATCATGTCTTTCTAAAAGTATCACCATGGAAGGGTGTCTTTAGGTTTGGTAAGAAAGGGAAACTGTGTCCCAGGTTCATCGGACCATTTGAAATCCTAGAAAGAATCAGAGCTGTAGATTACAGTTTAGAAATGCCGCCAAGTCTCTCCAAATTTCATGATGTGTTCAATGTTTCATTGTTAAAGAAATACATGCCAGACCCAACACATGTACTCACCTATGAATAAATAGAGCTGGAACCTGATTTTTTCTACTGTGAAGAGCCTATCGAGATTCTTGACACAAGGGAGAAGGTATTGGGAAATCAGACAACTTCCCCGGTAAAGGTTCATTGGAGAAACCATAATATGAAGGAAGAAACATGGGAACCATAGGATGTTATGAAGAAGAACCGCCCAAATCTTTTTGAAGGGATTTAGAAATGAAAAATTTCGAGGACAAAATTTCCAAAGGAGGGAATAATGTCGCACCCCAAACATTTTAAGGCGTGTTTCTCTTAATACACTGTATTCATTAGATAGACTATATTCCATGAATCACTAAACCTCTATGGAACAAAACTTTTTTATTTATATGGTATAGTCATAACCTATCCATTAAACTTAAATTTTCTAGTTTTGTGATTTGAATTTTGAAAATCAGATATACAGAGCTATGTTCAGGATGATATTTAGAGTCTGATAAAATTAACTTAATTTTTGGAGAATAGTAACCTACCATTATGAATAGTAATCTACCCTTATGAATAGCAACTTACCCTTATTAATAGTAATATTACTCTTATGAATGGTATCCATACCTTTTAATGTATAAATAAATTTAGGCACCTTACAAATGAAGATGAATGTACTTTTCGATTAAATAATGATTTTAACTAAAAATTTAATTTATCATATTTAGAATATTATTTTTGGAAAATTGAGTTCATTTTTGGATTCTACACGTCAAAAACGGTTAGGATGAATTTTTGGGATTTTCATAAAATACTTGAATTTTTTATGAATAGTAAAATACGATAAATTACAATAAATGCTAAATATTTGATTTACTGCATCATAGGTGATTCAAGGATTATTTAAGCCTACTTTTATAGAACTCACATGACATTATTACTATTTGGGATCACATGAATCAATACTATTCATAGTCTTGAACAAAAATATTAAAATAATAATTAAAATAATGTAAAATCTCTCCTCCCCTCCACTATATAAACCACCTCTCACTCCCTCTTCCTCCAACACCACTCAAGATTCAATCCTTTCCTAAATTCTACTCAAATAGCTTCCTAACCTCCCCCAACCCCAACATCCAGGACCTTCTGGTCTCACCAATAGGCCAAAAACAAAGGCCTTATGGAGTTTCCCATGGAGGAGTACTCAAGAGGTGAACCTCTCTTCTATTTTCTTTCAATTTCTTTTACAAGTTCCATTATTTTGATGCTATCTCCTCAGATCCCCTCCTCAAAATGCCATGATAATTCCAGTACCTTACATGTAATATCTTTTAATAATTCTAATGTAATATTTCATCATAATCTCTTTTTTCACTTCCTTTTATACTAGAAATGCAAACACCGTCCGAGATGTGTTAATTTATCACACTCAAGGAAGAAAGGTTTTCAATTTACATTACTATCTTCAAGAATGGTCATGAAACCTTTTAAATGGTTTAACTAGATCATAATATATGTATTTTATCTTTCATAATGTTCTGTAATCCTTACACCCTCATAATATGGAATAATGATACAAAACAAGTACATTTTGCACAGAAATCGCCAAGCCAAATCCAAGAATTTATCATTAAATCATCGAATGTTTCATCCTCATGGTACATTAACATAATCATTAAAATATCATTTATATATCTTTAATTTCACTAATTTTATATATTAAGAATTCTGGATGTTTAACCACATTTCAAATGAACTTCCATTCCCGAATACAAGTAAACGGATCATGAAAACCAAGGAAGAAAATTATTCCAAAACAATAAAACCTAACCTCTTAAACCCATAAAAAAGGCCATTAATGAACATAATAAGGTATAAAATATCAATTAAATGTTGATGAGTTTATATAATTATTAATTAATGAATCTGAATTTGATTATTCAGGTTGTTAAGAACAATCAAGAACACCTTCAAGCATAAGTTAAGGGATCCTCTCTCTCACTTTTGTTCAAGAATTTTCTTTACATTGTTCCCTTTTATTTTTAATTCCTAATGATGGGGTATGTTTTTTCACCTCCCCCATATTTTAATTACGATATATTAATAATTTTATAACCCTTTACCTCTCATTAATCCCTCACAAGAACTCTTGTTACCATGCCATAATGTTTGTTAGGGGTTTTCTCATCTCACCTTCATTTCTGTGAGATTTCTAATGTTCACCAATTATTTCTTGAATGTGGTATATGGGTACTAACTTTTGTCATATAATATCATGATTATCTTTATATTCATGGTATTTAATAATTCATTTTATGGTTATTATGTTTTGGTCATATGATTCGATTGATTATATTATAGTAGGGGACTTTGTCACAATTTTCTATTTCGTTGTGACTTACATTGTATTGTGCACATAATAATTCTTATGTGGTATACCTAATACCATTTGAGATAATATTTAATTTGAAATTATAATTCAATTAAATATCCATATTCTCATATCATGGATATTATTATTGTCTAAGCCGTATACCATTTTACATATGGTATTTATTTTGAATGTTGTTTTAATTGTGGAAGTGTTGATGATTATGTATCATATATTCTATACAGATAATGTTAATGCATATTTTTCTTTTATTAAATATATGTATAAAGAATGATTTGGACTTGCAGTGAAGGTTTGAGCCCACTATAACCCCTCGATGCATTGACAGGTCTCATGAGACAATCAATTTGGTGACAAACCCTTCAAGTTTGTTTCCAAAAATCAGATGGGTTTCTACCCATAGAACTAAGATGTTTTAATGGTATTATGGTATCATGTGCCAGATACATGACGTCCAATTAATAAGCATTATCTTTATTCATTATCAGTTATTACTATCCATGAGTTTTTCACTCTGAAAAAATCTATAGATGCAGTTTCATTCTCAGTTTTTTAATGGCGTGAGTATTTCATTTATTCACTATGCCATATTGATTATGTCAAATTTTTTATGATTCACATATTATTGAATTTATGCTTCTTCTATTCGTAACCCTTAGTTAGAATTTGATCTCACCCCTTTCAATTTTTACCTTCAGTAGGTTATGAAGAGGAGATCACTTATTGGGTTTTCATGGATGCAATATATTAGTTTTTGTTATGTAATGCACTTTATTAGCTTTTCTAATGTAATTTGAGTTACATCTTTGTATATAGTTTCTTCAAGACTTCTAATCTGAACATTCATTTGGGATTTCATTCCTTCTAACCATTCCAATATGAAAAGCAAGGCACATACTGTGGTCTAGAGGGGTCGAGGTGTTACAGTTGGTATCAAAGGAAGTTTAGTAGAAAACTTGGAAACTATATTAGAAAATGTAGATTAGGGAACAATGACCTAAGATAGTATTTGAGGACAAACATACAAGAACATCCAGTTATTTTGGTAAGGAATAGATTTTGTTGATCTTCTATCAAATACATCCCAATCTAAAAAAAACAGGTAGAGGTGGCTCTGGAACAAATGTACCTTGGAGTGACAGCTCCGAAAAGGATTTTCAAGCTTGACCCAGGGTATCCTAGTACATGAAAATGGGTCTTGCTACACTCTTGGTATTGAAACTCCTGGGGTATATTCTTAGGATAATTCACATTTTCTTTACTAGCAATTATGAATGAGTTTAATGTAAATTTTTTCTCAGAGAAACCATGTTTATGAGTTTATATATGCGTAGAATTTAAATATATGTTGAGAGATTTTATATTTTAGATTCATAAACTAATCTAGTGTATGTCGTTTTTTAGAAATGACACCTAATGGGAGAAGGGGAATCAATACTCGTGGACAATGTTGGGATTCCCCCACTGAGAAAGTCAACAGAGTCAATGTCAGATCAGATCAAATTATGACCATATTGGGACAACTTACTCAGGTTGTGAGAAATAACCATGCTAAAACCTTTTTGGAATGTTCCATGTGGCAGAATCCCACATGTTTTAGTGGGACTACTAATATCATTGTAGCTGAGTAGTGGATCAAGTCCCTTGAAAAGATATTCATGGCATTAAGATGCAATGGAAATGAGAAGGTAGTGATGGAAATATATTTTCTCAAGGGTGATGCATATAAATGGTGGTCTTTGATCCAGAATACCCTGGAGGAAGAAGAAATAGAAGATAAGGAATGGAGGAATTTTCAGGAAATATTCTTTGAACAATTGTTCCCTCATGAGAAATGAACTAAAATGAAGAGGAAATTCTTTGGGTTAAGACAAACCGAAGAAGACAGTATTGTAGAGTATGAGGCTACCTTCACAAGGCTAGCCAGATATTCCATAGATTACATACATGACTCAGAAGACAAGATCGATCATTTATTTGAAGGTATTAAGCCAAGTCTTCAAAGGGCACTAGCTTCCCAAACATTTTCATCATATGATGAAATTGTATCTATTGCAATCAAAATAGAGGAGGAATTTTCTAGATCAAATATGTTCAAGGTAAACCAAGATAAGAAGTGGTACTTTGATAACTAAGAAAAATGTGAAGTACCAAAGAAGAACAAGGGAACGAAGCAATTCCCATTATGAAAGAACTGTGGAATGAATCATCTCGGGAAATGCTTGAAAGGCATGAGAGTCTGCAATAATTATGGAGAAAAGGGTCATCGATCAAATGAATTCAAGGGGAAGAAATAAGTCAATGCTATTCAATTCTACAATTGTAGAGAGTTGGAACACTATGCAAATGAGTGTCCTAAGAGCTAAGGAAACTTGCCTCAGAAAAGGCCATGAGAGCAAGGGAAAACTTATGCGATTACAACTATAGAGGTCACTACTAGAAATAGTATATTTCCCAACGGTTGAGAACTATTGGGATAGGCTACAGAACCATTGGTATATCTTATACCAACGGTTCTTCCAACCGTAGGGAAGCAAGCCGTTGGGAAAAAGTTTTCCCAATGGTTTATGTATAACCGTTGGGATAGAGTAGTTACATTAACCTATACCAAATGTTTGGTCGAACCGTTGGTATAATTTTTTCCAACGGTTCAATCCCTATACCAATGGATGGATTGAATTTCATATACCAACGGTTCAGGTGAACCGTTGGAAATGCGGGGTTATATTTCATATACCAACGGTTAACTTGAACCGTTGGCAATGGGGGATGAATAGCTGTAGCACTGCCCACTGCAATTAAAAAAATCGCTACAATTAAAAATGGTGCACTTAAAAATGGTGCACTGCAATTAAAAAAATCAATGAAATCAAAAATGGTGCACTGCACTGCAATTAAAAACGGTTCACTTAAAAATGGTGCACTGCAATTAAAAAAATCACTGTAATTAAAAACGGTGCACTACAATTAAAAATATCAGCACTCTCTACCCACTGCAATTAAAAACGGTGCACTGCAATTAAAAAAATCAGCACTCTCTACAAACAGCAGCACCACACCTACTCCACCTGCAATTAAAAATAACAACATTATATGTAGCCAAATAGTATCATATAGCTATGGAAGGAACAAGGCACTGCAATTAAAAACATCAGCACCGTCTGCAAATAATTATTGAAAAAAACAAACAATACAGAAACAAAATAGATACACATTATCATTCTATAAATTTCAATATCAGATAGTCTCATACATTAAAGTAAAATAACCAAAAATTGTGAAGAGTACAACAGAGGATGTAGTGGGTGAAAATTGAATCCAAATTGATTTCGTAGTTGGTCATCATGGATGAATAATACCCCCACCCATGACACCATCAGTAGAGGAGACAAATGAGAATTTGAACTCCGGTTATCTCTTTGGATTATCCAACTTACACACATACACACAACATCTCAAGATATGAATCATTAAAATAGTATTAAACTATGTTTGGTTTGATAAAAACATTTCCATGAACCAAACACAACCTGACAAAAAAATTTACAAACAAGAAGCTTCTATATTTCAGCCAGAACTCCTAGTGCTTGCGGTATAGATATCAGAAGAATGGTACCCCATCTCGACCGGGAAATACACCGACACATTGAACACTTTTTCCCAGGCTTCACCCTTTTAACCTGATCCAACCAAGCCTACAAAATTCAGCAATGATATCTTTGTGGTTAGTCAGACCCCATCGGATGGCCACGCCACTATAATCAATATAGATTTCATCATTGCATTCAGGTGGGAACATCCTGCCAGGTTTTTTTTGAAACAAACTCAAGTATGAGTTGGAGACCAACCAATACTCCTCAAATTTTATTAATGAAAAAAGTGTACAAAGATTACACAAGGTGCAAAGATAATGCACCACAACAGAATTAAATGTTACCAAAAATCAAAAGAAGATGAGCTTACAAAATCACAATAAAGGCAATGCAAAAAGTCTCCCTGAAATATGATCACTTCATTCTAAAGTCTGTCCAAAAAGATCTAATCACTTCCTCCAAAAGTGATAAGAACATCTTGGGAAGCAGGAACACAAAAGCCAATGGGAATAAATTCCAAATCCTTTAGGAATGATTCCATCATCTCAACAAACATCCTCAACTTCATTTAAAACACCCATTCAAACCAAAATAGAGACCATGTAAAGTGAGAAAAATAGGCTTAGAAAGATAGAAAATGTCTGAAACCCCAGATAGAATAGAGAATCAAAATAGAGTCTGGAAGCATCGCCCCCTTATCAAAAAGTTCAGAAAGAAAAATAGCCTTCAGATCCCTCTAATGGTTCTAAACAAAATTCTCAAAATTGATCCATACTTTAACATATGTAGCAATGATCCAGCAGACTTCATATACCAGAGTACAAAAGGGAAATGTGAAGCAAGGAATCCCACATAGTATGCACTAGTCCTCCAACACAAGCATGTACTTTAACACCACTCGCATGACCTTCACAATCTGCTATGCAAGCTCTCAAGATGGAGGTAGAACACGAGTCTGGGAGACTAGCAGACCATAATCAAGCTGCTGGAGAAAACCAAAACACAAGATAACAGTTTTCCAAGTCCAGACAGATCTTGAAGGATTACATCAAGACCCTTGAAGAATGTAACAAATCCCCATTGCTGGATTAAAAATAGGTTCTCAAAACCATATGCAATAATGTCTCAAAAAAGAATATCCTATAAAATCATGGAATTAAAAACTTTAAAAAAATATCATTAAAGACAGTAGCATCCTGCCAGGTATTATGACTCTTACAGAGAGTTAAATAATGAATTTATTAAGAAAAGTTACCCAAAAAAGACACAACTCTATGTTGGGTCTATATCCATTACCAAATTCATCTTCACTTTCAGTCTTATCACTCGGCTCCTTGTTAGTGACTCCCCTCGGATCCATAGAACAATTTCTTGGAGCAGCCTTAGCCAGTTTGCCTCTAAATATCTAAGTAACAACTCTGTAGACCTACTCATTCACATCACAGAGAATGGAATGATAGAAAATATTACGGTCATGGTCCATATATAATGGAATGATCGAAAATGTTACGATCATGGATCATAGAGAATTTTTTTGTTACAAGGTTATCATTGTAATTAGTTTTAACATGTTTGAATACAAAAATAACACCTTAACTAATTCAATTCTCACATCCACTGAACTATATCAGATAAAGTTAATTAATTCGTAAATGTTTTCTATAAAGATAAATCCAAATTACTTTTAATAATTTAATATTCAACACCTAGTTAAAATTACTCCCTTTATAAAATATTAGAAAAATACTAAATTAAAACAATCATTCCAGAATGAACATGATTAAAAATTCATGTACACATACTTATAATCTTGATATCCATAGTATAACCATCACACACCAACAATCATCTTCCATTCACCACAAACCATCCCTCATCATATACCATGCCAATCAAACCAAAACCTCACTACTTCAACAAAATCTACATAAGAAATTGTCATAACCATCACCATAATTTCCCAAAAAGTTCCAAAAAATCACAATGTAAAAAATAGAATACATGATAAAATTCATAGGAATATATTTTCACCACCATAATTACCACAATTTCAATTTAAAGGGGGATTAGAAAATATTTCCTCATTTCTTGCATGACTATTTTCCAAAAAATTTCCAGATTCACACACAACTAGTTTATTTCTATGTTTAACATTATAACCTTTAAATAATTATGAGTTCAAATAATCAATCACATAAGGTCTTTATAATTCAAAGTGGATAAAAGAAACAAACAAAACACTATTCAAGTTAAACTTCATACTGCAGTAGAACCCCAATGAAAAAATAAATAAATGGAAAAAGAAGATAAATCTCGATTAGAACTTACTGATTTGAACTGAAATATGAAATGATAAATTAATATGTTAATAATCATTAATTCATTTATAGACACTAAAAAAACACAAAATAAATCAAGGCGGAAGATATAACTTAGTGAAAAACTACCGATTTTAAGTGGAAGACAAAAAAAATGACTGAAATAGGGATGGGGATGGCTGGGATGAACGAGAACCGTAGGACCTACATATAACCATTGAAAATAATGGGAACCGCTAGGAATAAGGGAGTGACAAGTTCTCGGAAGAACCACCGAGAAGTACGGGAACCCCTCAGAAGAAGGGGAAGAAAAGATGTGGGAAGAATGGGGCACTGAAAAACTAGGTTAGGGTTTTTTCACACTGATTGGGTCTGGAGTCTGGGATGGTTGGGCATTTTTTAATGTGGAAAATATATCCCAAAAAAAACCATGACATTTTAGGTTTTTTTCGGATCTAGAGTGGGGGTGTTTTTTTAATTTTTGGGTAATATATGCCAACGGTTCTGAATAACCGTTGGCATAGCTTGGCTTATCTCAAAAGGTTTTCTAAACTGTTGGGAAAATAATCACATATATGGCCTATCTAAACGGGGTTTTTAAACTGTTGGGAAGATACTCCTATGTCAACGGGTTTTCTAAACCATTGGGATAGTGTCGTTGGGATAGAAGTAGTTTCCAGTAGTGGGTTGAAGTTTCTAATGATGTGGTGGCAGGTACTTTAATTTTTTCCTCAAACTTATTCAACGATTTATTTTATTCTGGATCATCGCATTCATTTATATCTTCCCAGTTTTCTAGGATAATTAGACCTGTCCAATTTGATTTAATAAAGGATTTTTCAGTCAAAACTCCTAGGGGATGTATCATTGCAATAAAGGTATGTCGATTAGTTCCCCTCAAGTCACACAAAAAATATTTAGTTTCTAACCATATCATCATACCAATGATTAACTTTGATATAATTCTCAGTATGAATTGCATGTCAAATTATGATACAAAGATTTATTTCAAGAAGAAAGAAGTTACAATTTTTGAAAATGGCGTATAATCCCTTATCTTTAGAGAAGAAACCTCTCCATCTAATTATTATCTAGATCTACCTTCAGTAGCTCTATTTAATGGAATTCTTAGAGAGGTAGATAACCTAATATCTATGGGTGAGGAAAGAAATATTCGAATTGAAGATGTGGATATAGTGCAAGAGTAAATTGATGTATTTCAAGAGGATTTACCTGAAAATCCTCCAGATTAAGAAGTTTAATTCTCTATAGATTTAATTCCTAGTGAAAGACCTATATCAAATACTCCCTATAGAATGGCCACTGTAAAGTTAGTGGAGCTAAAGAAACAACTAGAGGAATTGAGTGAAAAAGGATTTAGTTGACCTAGTGTTTCTCTATGGGGAGCCCGTGTCCTCTTTATGAAGAAGAAAGAAGGATCCATGAGGATATTCATTGATTACAAAGAAAGAAATGATATTAAAATAACGAATAAGTATCCTCTACCATGAATTGATGATTTGTATGATCAAATTAATTTAGTACAATAATTTTCGAACATTGACCTTCGATCTGGATATCGTCAACTGCGAGTGAGAAAGGAAGATATTAATAAGACATCATTTCAAACTAGGTATGGACATTACAGGTTTACAGTGATGGTTTTTGGACTGACTAATGCACCATCTATTTTCAGGGATTTAATTAATAGAGTTTTCAAGGAATATCTTGATAATTTTGTTCTGGTATTCATCGATGAAATCCTGGTCTACTCCAAAAGCTATGAAGACCATGAAAATCACTTGCCGATTATTTTGAAAACTCTTAGAAGAAATGAATTATATGGAAATTTTAGCAAGTGTGAATTCGGGATTCAATCATTTTCTTTTATTGGCCATATTGTCTCTAAGTATAGAATCCTAGTTGATCTGATGAAGACAAAGGCAATCCAAGAGTGGCCTCAGCCAACGAACATAACTGAGGTACGTAGTTTTATTGGCTTAGCAGGTTACTACCAGCATTTCGTCCAACATTTTTCCCCAATGGCTAACCCACTAACCAAGATCACATGTAAATGGGTTAAGTTTATATGGAAAAAATAATGTACAGAATGCTTTAAAGAATTGAAAAGAAGATTGGTTAATGCTCCAATTTTGACTCTTCTATCTGGAAGTGATGGATTTGTAATATACAATGATTCATCAAAGAATGGTCTCAGTTGCATCCTTATGAAAAATAATAAAGTTATTACTTATACATCAATGCATTTGCAGACTCATGATCAAAATTATCCAACTCATGATCTTGTGTTAGTAGCTCTAATCTTTGCTCTGAAAATATGGAGGCATTATCTTTATGGTGAAAAAATGTGAGATATACACAGACCACAAGAATTTGAAATACATTTTCACACAAAATAACTCAACATGAGGCGAAGGAGATGTCTTGAGTTACTCAAATATTATGATTCTTCAGTACACTACTACCCGGGAAAGGCAAATAAGGCGGAATATGCATTAAGTAGGAAATATCATGGACTCCTGACCCAAATGAGGATTGAAAGAGATCTTATATTCATGGATCTACTAAATATGGATATGGGAATTGTTAAGAAAGGGAAAAAATCTTCCCTCTTTAAAATGATTGTTAAACCATCTTTACTAGATAAGATTAAAAGATCTCAATATGATGATGAAAATTTGCACAAGAAAATTAATGTTGTCAAGGATGGGAGATTGGAATACTTCATATATGAAGAAGGAGTTCTGAAATTTGGGAAGAGGTTATGTGTTCCATTAGTACCTGAGTTAAAAAAGGAACTATTAGATGATGTTCATAGCTCAAATTATCTATACACTCTGGTAGCACAAAGATGTATAGAGATCTGAAGGAATAATTTTGGTGGGATAATATGAAGCGAGTGATTGTTGACTTCGTGTTAAGGTTCATAGTTTGTCAATAAGTGAAGGCATAGAGGAAACATCCTAGAGGGGTGATGAAGACTCTACCTATTACAATGTGAAAGTGGGATGACATTATGATGGATTTTTTCACTGGACTACCAAGTATTCCTAGAAAAAATGATGCAATATGGGTAATTGTTGATCATCTCAAAAAATCTGCACATTTCATTGCAATAAGGGAGGATTTGCTACTTGAGAACTTGGAAAGACTTTATATTATGGAAGTTGTAAGACTTCATGGTGTACCTATATCGATTGTGTTCGATCGAGACCCCTGGTTTACATCACATTTCTGGAAAAAGTTTCCAGAAGGCTTTGAATACTAAGCTTCATATGAGTACTATTTATCACCCCCAAACCGATGGATAGTTTGAAAGGACTATTCAAAAACTGGAAGACATGTTGAGATCATGCTCTCTTGAATTTCAAGGTATGTGGGATCAATACTTGACTTTGGTGGAATTTTCCTACAACAATAGTTTCCATTTTAGTATTCAAATGGATCCATATGAAGCATTATATAGAAAGAGATGTCGAACTCCAACTTGTTGGGACAAAGTTGGTGAGAGGAAACTTATAGGCCCAGAACATATTGAAGAGACCATGAAAAAGGTAAAGACAATTCAAGCCCATATTAAAGCAGCCCAAAGTAGGCAGAAGAGTTATGCTGACAACCAGAGAAAGGATTTGAAATTCTAAGTGTGAGATCATGTCTTTTTGAAAGTATCACCATGGAAGGGTGTCTTTAGGTTTGGTAAGAAAGGGAAACTGAGTCCTAGGTTCATCTGACCATTTAAAATTATAGAAAGAATTGGAGCTGTATATTACTGTTTAACAATGCCTCCAAGTCTCTCCAAAATCCATGATGTGTTCCATGTGTAATTGTTATAGAAAATACATGTTAGACCCAACACATGTAATCACCTATTAAGAAATAGTGATGGAACCTGATTTTTTATACTATGAAGAGCCTATTGGTATTCTTGACACAAGGGAGCGGGTATTGAGAAATCGGATAACTCACCTAGTAAAAGTTCTTTGGAGAAAACATAATATAAAGGAAGCAATATGGGAACCAGAGGATATTATGAAGAAGAACCACCGAAATAATTTTGAAGGGATTTATAAATGAAAAATTTTGAGGGTGAAACTTCCGAAGGGGGGAATAATGTAGCACCCCAAACATTTTATGGTGTGTTTCTCTTAATACATAGTATTAATTAGATAAACTATATTTTATGAATTGATGATCCTCTATGGAACAAAACTTGTTTATTTATATGGTATAGTCATAACCTAGCCATTAAACTTAAATTTTCCAGTTCTGTGATTTGAAATTTGAAAATCTGACATACACGGTTGTGTTCAGGATGATATTTAGAGTCTGATAGAAATAACTTAACTTTCGGTGACTAGTAACCAAACCTTATAAATATTAACTTACCCTTATGAATAGTAACTTACCCTTATGAATATTAATACGACTCTTATGAATGGTATCCATACCCTTGAATGTGTAAATAAATTTAGGTATCTTAAAAATGAAGATAAATATTTTAAGTGTTTGTACTTTTCTATTAAAAAATGATTTTAATTAAAAATTTAATTTATCATATTTAGAAAATTATTTTTGAAAAATGGAGTTCAGTTTTTGATTCTACACATATAAAAATGGTTAGGGTTAATTTTTGGTATTTTTCTGAAATGCACAATTTTTTTATGAATTGTAAAATACGATAAATTATGATAAATGCTAAATATTTGATTTACTACATAATAGGTGATGCAAGGAAGATTTAATCCCACTTGGTTAGACCTCACATGACATTATTACTATTTTGAATCACATTTTTCAATAATATTCATAGTCTTGAGCGAAAAAACTAAAATAATAATTAAAATAATGTAAAATCCCTCCTCCCCTCCACTATATAAACTACCCCTCACTCCCTCTTCCTCCCACACCACTCAAGATTAAATCCTTGATTAAATTATTCTCAAATAGCTCCCTAACCTCCCCCCCATGTCCAAAACCTTTTGGTCTCACCAAAAGGCCAAAAACAAAGGCCTTACGGAGTTTCTCAAGGAGGAGTACTCAAGAGGTGAACCTCTCTTCTCTTTTCTTTCAATTTCTTTTACAAGTTCCATTATTTTGATGCTCTATTCTCACCTACCCTAATCAAAATGCCATGATAATTACATTACCTTACTTGTAATTTATTTTCATTATGATAATGGAATATTTCATCATAATCTCTTTTTTCCCTTCCTTTTATACTAGAAATGCAGACACCGTCCGAGATGTGTTAATTTATCACACTCAAGGAAGATGGTTTTCAATTTACATTAATATCTTAAAGACTGGTAATAAAACCTTTTAAATGGTTGAAAAATATCATAATATATGTATTTTATCTTTTTTAATGTACTGTAATCCTTACACACTCATAATATGCAATAATGATACAAAACAAGTTCATTTTGCACAAAACTGCCAAACCAAATCCAAGCATTTATCATTAACTCATCGAATGATTCATCCTCATGGTATATAACTAGAATCATTATAAGATCATTTATATCTCTTTAATATCACTCGTTTTATATGTTAACAATTCTGGATGTTTAACCACATTTCAAACGAACTTCTATTCATGAATACAAGAAAATTGTTCATGAAAACCAAGGAAGAAAATTCTTCCAAAACAATAAAACCGAACCTCTTAAACCCATAAAAAAGGACATTAATGAACCTAATAAGGTTTAACATATCAATTAAATGATTATGAGGTTCTATAATTTTTAATTAATGAAGATGAATTTGATTATTCAGGTTGTTAAGAATAATCAAGAACACCTTCGAACATAAGGTAAGGGATCCTCTCTCTCACTTTTGTTCAAGAATTTCCCTTATGTTGTGCCCTTTATTTTAATTCCTAATGATGGGGTATGTTTTCAAACCTCCCACATACTGACCTTATGATATATAAATAATGGTATACCACTTTACCTCTCATTAAGCCATCACATGAATGCATGTTACCATGCCATAATGTTTGTAAGGGGTTTTCTCATATCACCTTAATTTCCATGATATTTCTAATGTTCACCACTTATTTCTTGAATGCGGTGTATGTGTACTGGAAATTTTAATATAATATCATTATTCTCATTATATTAATGGTATTAAATGATTCATTTGATGGTTATTATGTTTTTTTCATATGATTCGATTGATTACATTGTGGTAAGAGACTTTTTCTCAATTTTCTATTTCGTTGTGACTTACTTTATATTGTGAACCTAATAATTATTATGTGGTGTACCTATTTCCATTTGAGATAAAATTTCATTTGGAATTATAATTCTATTAAATATCCATATTATTATATCATTTATATGATTATTTTCTAATATGTATACCATTTTACATACGATATTTATTTTGAAATGTTGTTTTAACTATGGAAGTGTTGATGAATCTGTATCCTCTATTCTATATGGATAATGTAAATGCATAATTATATTTTATTTAATCTATGTATATAGAATATTTTGGACATGCAGTGATGGGAGGGGCCTGCTATAGCCCCTCGATGCATCGACAGGTCTCATGAGACAATCAGTTTGGCGACAAACCCTTCAAGTTTGTTTCCAAAAATCAGACGAGTTTCTACCCATATAACTAAGACGTTATAACGGTATTATGGTATCATGTGCCAGATACATGAAGTAAAATTAATAATAATTATCTTTATTCATTATCAGTCATTACTATCGATGAGGTCTTCACTATGACAGAATATATGGATGTCGTTTCATTCTTAGATTGTTAATGGGGTGAGTATTTCATTTATTCACTATGCCATATTGATTACGAAAAATTGTTTATGACTAAAATATTATTTAATTCATGATTCATATATTCATAAACCTTACCAAACATTTGATCTCACCCCATTCATTTTTTTACCTTCAGTAGGTTATGAAGAGGAGATCACTTATTAAGTTTCTGTGGATGCAATATATTAGTTTTTGTTATGTATTGTACTTTGTTACCTTTTCCAATGTAATTTGTGTTACATATTTGTATCTAATTTCTTCAAGACTACTAAAATTATCATTTCTTTAGGATTTAACTCCTTCTAACCAAGCCAATATAATAAGTAATACACCAGCTGCGGTCTAGAGGGGTCGGGGTGCTACACCATCTCCATGAATACTTCATTTTATTTATTATCTCCAAATTTTATGGGTTATTATAAATATATATATAATGAATATATATAATATTTAAATCGTGGTTTAAATTATAAATATTATGAAACCATTATCTAATTAATGGTAACAACAAATAATAGTTCAAAACTTACACAAGAAACTAGACAATTAACACTCGAAATAGTGAAAATAGTGAAAAATTAATAACAAATGGGTAACATGATATTATAATAGGATCATATATAGTATAATAAATATTAATATTGTTCTGGAATAAATTAGTAACATTCTTAAAACCATTATGCGAGGGGTTAAATTATGTTCATCCCATAGTAAATAGAAGGAAAGGGTTAATTTCACAATCTCATTTCTATTTAGGACTGTTTATACGTAAGTACATTATGGGAAATATTTATCATATATGTCCATGTTTATTTAATAAAATCCAAAATATTTTTTCTATTATCCTATAAATTTTTAATGTCGTTTAACCCATGTTTTTCTTTTTATAAAATGGTTTTAAAGGAATCTTTTTATCGTTTCCAAACGAGAAACTTTATGACTTTTCCAACAAAAGGAATGTTTTTAACTTATGCAGTGTGAGTATATTTTTTATATCTTCATGACCACTTAACATTTTTAATATTACCTTAAAAGATTAAATGGTTATTTTAAAATAATATTTTTCCCATACAATTGAATGAATTTTAAATAAATGATTTCAAAGTAAAAAGGTGTGTTTCTCCCAAGAATTTTCACTGATTTAATTAGATTATTTTAATCTATGTAAATATCCTTTGTTGAACTTTATGTTTCATTAATATTGATCTATTATGATATGATTTACAATATTCTATTAAATGGTTTATATTCAGTTTCACTATAGATGTTCTATTTTGATACCATTCACCATATTACTCAAAATGGTTTGTGATTATGATTACTAATTGGGGAAAGTTATTTATATTTTTCATGTATATTTTGTTTATGTTTCACCCTATTCATATGAGGAATGTATTGGAATTTTTAAGTGAAGGGTGGGGACCTATATATCCCCTCAATAAATTGGTTGGTATCATGAGATAAACTAGATATGGAATTGGTCGAGGCCTTGACCATTTATTTTCATATATGGATTTGGTTGAGGTCTTAACCATTTATTTTCATATGTCTTGGTTGAGTCCTTGAAGGTATGTTTTGGATGTCCAGTATTAATCATTCCAACATTACAAGATTATTTATTTATATTCCATGTGATTATTCGACTTGTATAATATTCACTGTTAAATTTCCTAGCTAATTTGATTATTTAAATGGTTTGTATTTTAGTTATTTACATTTCCATATTGTTTATGTCATATTTACTCATAGATTCCACTGTACACTTTCCCTTACCGAGCATTAGAGACCATACCTTTCTTATGTTTTATTTTCCTACAAGATATGAATAAGTTTTTTGAGTTTGATATGAAGAGTTAAACTAAGGGGATTAATGGCATGCTCAAAGAAAATTCTTTTTATATTTTATGTTTTAGATTATAATTTGAATTTCAAGTATGTAATCTGGTTTCCAAAACATATAAACTGGTCAGTATTTTGGGATTGAAATCATGTATCTATGACAATGTAATAAAGTAAGGTATCGACTCTGGGCTACTATGGCTGAGGTCATTACAGTTGGTATCAGATAAAGTATAGTAGAAACCTTAGAAAATAGATTTAGGAAAACATAGATTAGGGAATATAACCCTAAGATATACTTTGAGGATAAGCATAAAAGAACATCCTATAATTTTGGTAAGGTAGAGATTGTATGGGTCTTCTTCACAATACATCTCTATATGGATACTACAAGTGGAAATCATTCTAGAATAGATATACCTAGGGGTAAGAACTCTGATAAGGTGCATCGGGATTGACTTGACATAACCTGGTACACGACAACAAGCCTTACTGTACACTTGGTTTGACACTCCTAGGGGATATGATTTGGATAATTCACATTTTCTTTAAAAACTATTATTATGGATTTAAAATTAAATATATCCCAAAATAAACCATGTTTAAGATTATAAGATTAACTAGAAATAAATTTTTAAATTTATGTTAACAATTACTAGTTAGAAAATTATGCATTGTGATTCATAACCAAATATAATTTATGCCATTATTTAGAAATGATTCCTAGTGGAAGTAATGGAAAGAATTTCAATGAACATAATCCATATAGGTATTTCCCTCATATAAAATATAATGATGTTGTACTTGAGAATGAAACTCATGCTGAGAATCTTATAACTATACTAGGATAACTGGATTAGGTTATGAACAATAACCTTACTCATATGGAGCATCCTGATCCGCAACTTGGAGGAGAAATGTTATACCAGTTCATTAGACAACAACCTCCAACATTAAATGAGAATACAAATATTTGTCGATGAACAATGGATAAGATCCTTAGAGAAGATATTTCTTACTTTGGGAAGTAAGTAATAGGAGAATGATGTCATGGATGTTTATTGTCTTTCGAGATATACATATCAATGGTGGTCATTGATCCAAAACACTAAGGAGGATAAGGAAATAAAACACAAGGAATGAAAGGATTTCAAGGAACTTTTATTTGAAAAATATTTCCCTCATGAACAATGAGTGGATATGGAGAGAAAATTATTGAATCTAAGGCAAAAAGAGGATGTGAATGTTTCTAAGTATAAAGAAAACTTTACAAGGTTATTAAGGCATGCTACAAACTACATATGTAACCCAAGGAGTAATATTGATCATTTATTTGATTGGTTAAATCTATTCCTCCAAAATGAATTGGTCTCCCAAAAATTACCATCATACATAGATATAGTCTAATGTGATATAAATAAAGAGAAAGAACTCTCTAAGTCTTATGACTTTAAGAGAATACACGGGAAGGAGAGAATAGTGGAGTAAGATATAGATAAAGGGAAAAGGGAAAGAAATATATTTTTTCATATGTCATAATTGTGGAAGGAAACACTCTGGCACCTGACTAAATGGAAAATGATTTTTCTTCAATTGTGGTGAGAAAGGCCATCATTCTCATGATTTCAAGGAAAAGAAAGAAGATAACAATGTTCAATGTTAAAATTATAAAGATATGGTACATTATACAAATGATTTTCCGAAGCATCAAGGGAATATAGCTCAGAAAAAGAAAAGGGATCAAGGTCAAGATCATGATATTTCTATAATAAAAGTGGAATAATTAATGTATTTGTGGTTTTGGATTCAAGAATTCTATTATGATATTCTGGTTATGAGAATCATGAGATATATAAGGATTGTACTACAATACTTATTCTTTAAGTATTTTGAAGCATAAAAGTTTTAATTAATCTTTTAATGTGATCAAGGTATTCATATATTTGCAATGTGAAAATAAGTTAAACATTACGTTGTATGAGGAAAATCAGATGTTATCATTTATTCTGGAAATTTAGAGACCTTTTTGGACTATTAATTTAGGCAGAAGTATTTTAGATAAGTCTAAAGGTTGGAAGGGATTATATTAAACATTGGATATTATTGTTTGAGGTTAAAACATTTATTTAATGTATAATATATTAAGTTCATTTATAAAATTTTATAATAAAATATTTTTAAAAAAAGGAAAACCCATAGGATAGGCAACAACTCGTTACTTCCAGAAATGCCGTGATACTTGAACCCGCAACCTAAGGGTGACAAGGGTGCATCACCTATCATTGGACTACATATTGTCCTAGTTATTATAACATAGATTTATTTATTTAAATGGTATGATAGATGAAGTATAAGTTAATTTTTGGAACCCTATATGATTAATATAAATAGAATATTTTTGAATTTTATTATCTTTTGGAGAAAAAGATGAGTTTGTGGTGGAAATTGATTAAAGGATGAAACTGTACTTGTCAAGTAAGTATGTTTCCTTATATTCTTAGTATATTAAGAAAATTAATTATTCAACTTTGTGGAAAAGTTATTGAAACAAAAAAAATTATCCTAGTACCATATTTTCCAATGAATCAAATGGTCCATTGGATCATCATAGATCAATAATTTTTTGAATGTTCACTTTCCTCAGAACATGTTATCTATCATTCTCCATCAAAACATAATGGTTAGATTTCTCTTCCATTTCCATGTTTTTCTACATGGAAATCTAGTATGTATTATATCCAATGACCTTCATACTTCCCTTTCTTTATTTTAAAGTGTATGTTTTATCAACCCTTTTTTAGATGTGGGAATTCAATAAAAGTAATTTGAATATTCAAAACCTTCATTACCGAACTTGAATTAAAAAAACAACAATTTAGAGGACACAATTTATTGAAGTAGGGGAGAATTTAATAACCCAAGACTTTAAAATATTTTCATTTTGAATAAATTTAATTTTTTTTTCTAGATTTATTTGTAACTCCCCGACCCCAAAAGCCTAGAGTTGGTGCATTATTTTAATAAATTGGCATGATTATAAGGAATCAAGTCCCGAAGGACCGATCAATTTATCAGTCTTGGAAAATTGATTACATACATGAACATTAAATTAAAATTTGTAACATAAAATAAAACATAGATAATACTTTTATAATTACATTATTCTTCTATCTTAAACCTGCATATAAATAATAGTACACTTATTGGAATCCTAGTAAAATAAAACATAAGAAAGTGGTGAGCACAAATGCTCAGTAAGGGTAAATAATTTAGCAGAGGCTATAAACTTTTAATGCAAGATGTGTAATAAAAAAAGCCATTTAAACATAAACTTGAACCTAATATGGAAAAAAAATATACATTAACCTATAAAAATGAACATGGATACTCTACCAGTCTAATAATGACATGTAAAAATAATTTCATAATGAGGGAATGCATAATGCCAGACAGGATAACCACATCGTCAAGGCCTCATTCCAAGAATACAAATAAATTATTTGTCAAGGCCTTATGCCAAAACACCAGTTTTTCTCACCAGACCTACCTATGCATCCAGGAGCTATAGCGGGCTCCACCCGTCACTTAATAAGTCCAATGCATTCCTCATATGAAAATGTTGAAATATAACATAAACATTCGTATTAAAACTAGCATACGAAATGTCAATACTTTAAACACAAACCATGAATGGTATAAAAAATAGCACATACATAGTCAAACATATCATAAATCATTCAATATAATATGGAAGATTGTATTATAATAAATGAACCATAATCAAGAATCATATCCAGTAAAGGATGTTGACATAGTTTAAAATGATAAGTAAAACTCTTTGAGAGAAATATCCCTCTTTGTGAAATCCTTTAAAAGTCACACATTTATAAAGGAAGTCATTTAAAAGGGATTTATGAATCAAAGTGTCCCATACCACTTCGAAAATTGTGAAAGTAATTAACATTTTAAAACCGTCATGTCCATATTAATAAATCCTTAAAATCATTTTTAAAACATGGACATTAATTAAAAAGATTTAGAAAAATAAATCATTAAAAAATTTAAAATGATGATCTTGATAAAGTTTCCCATACAAAAAAACCATAAAAAATTTTTAAAACATTTTTATGAAACATGGAAATGGATAATAAAAATTTCCCAGTAAATACTTACACATAAACAATCTGGAATAATAATGAGATTGATGAATTAACCCTTACCTTGTACGTTCCTTTAGTCAAGGGTACGTTTAACCTCCTGTATAATGACCATAGTATGTTATTAAATTATACCAGAACCATATTAATATTTATTATATCATACATGATTCATTTATGAATTTATACTACCCATTTAATAATAATTTCCATGTTAAATTAACATTTTGGGTAATAATTGCTTTCTTTATCATACGTGTTTTCACTTGTTATTCTTGATCATATCAGTTAGATCATGATTTAAATACTACCAGAATATAAAAAATGATTTATATATCATATATATTTTGAGTATAAATATTTATAATAGATATATATATGAAATGGAAAACACCATTTATGGAGACGGTAGGCCGTACGTACGTATAAACGTTGTTTCTGTTTTCGTATCGTATTGAAGGGAAGTAAGTGAATGAGATATATGTAAACACAAACACACACATATATATCTAGTATCATTATTATTTCATATATTACATACTTATTAATAATATACATTTTTATAATCATCATTGAATTTTGAACGTGGAAATGAATCTCATCGTGTCGTGGAGACGGTAAGTCGTACGTACGCATGAGCAACGATATAATTCTATTGATGGTGAAATAGTATATAATTGGATGGTATATTATTTATAAAAAATCATTAACATGTTATATTTATTATTTACATAAATTATACCCATTATTATACTCATCCAAATAATGAAGTGTTGAATAACAAACTACACTACAACGTGGAGACGGTAAGTCATACGTACGCACTTATGGTGACTTTGTTATTCATAGGATGGATAGAATAATGAATATGGATGTAATATATTTATAATAACATAAAAATATGTAGAATATACTATATTTATTTTTTTTGGTATGAAAACAACAAATAAATATGAAGTGGAAGAAGAAGATAACTTTGAAAGAGGTGATGAAATTATTACCTCTTCTTCGGGTGCTTCCTTTCAATCTGATCAAACGGGATCTTTAAGTTAGATTTATGTTCAAATGAAGGCCTATATGGTGAATTTAGGGTATTTGGGAGGATATTTGATTAGGATTTGTCCGAGCAAAATGGCTTTGGAGGTGTGAAATTAAGAGAAGGGGTAGTGCCCTTTTATAAGAGAGGTGATGGGAACCTTAGGAAAAGCTTGAAATATTATTTTATTATAAACTCTTTTCTGGTTTATAATGGCTCCAAATGGATTTATTTATAGGATTAGGTGAGTATGGGTCTAAATCCTTTCAACCAATAGGTTTTATACAAGTTTAGGTCACCATATTAACGTTATCTTTTAGATTTAACTCTTGGTTAAAAAGTTTAACTTTTAACATGTCTTCTTGTATTATTATAATAAATGGTTAACAAAATTACTATAAAAATCCAATAGAACGCAAAGTGATTAATTATTGACCTATATATCATTATATAAGTCTTTTGGTTGATCCTTATATTTTTAGGAATATTGTATCATTTAATAATATAGTATTTGTTTTAACAATTAATTTATGTCAATTTTGACACTATTTAGTATTTGGTTTTTGTGAAATTTATAACAATCTGATTTGTTCAAAAAAATTAATTGAATCAACCCTAAAAGGTCATAGTAACCTATAAAATTAGTGTAATTCATCATAAGTTTCAATTTATATTTATTTTAATATTTATAATATCAATTATTTTAATCTTGCATTAATATGGTAATTAATGCATCATCATTGTGCCATAAATAAATTTAATTATTTAATGTCTAAAAATTATAAATAAAATACAGTGTTATAGTAATTTTTTAGCTTTATAAAGTATATTTATATTTTAAATTATCTTATGTATAACCCTATATTAAAAAAAAGTAGTTATTAAAATTTGAATTTAACACTTTTAACACTTCTTTAAATAAAATAATAATAAATGTCATAATCTAATCCAAGTAGATAAAAAAAGATCATATTTTATTAAAAAGGTTTATTTTTGTCGAAATAAACTTATCTAATAGAATTAGGACATGTGTTAGGGTAATTATAATAACATTTGTACCATTAATTACCCTATTTACTTTTAACTATGGTAAATAAAATTCAAAAGTTACTATTCACTAAAAATTATTTTCATCCTATTAAACCACATTTTACTTACTAATATCAACCTTGTCTCTCGGAGTTTTGAAATTAAATTCACAGAGGTGGTAAAACTACGTTTTATGCAAATTTTCGAATGTTCCTAGAATGTGGGTAAAAGATGTTAAAAGTTCAATAAAATTTTATATATCTAATCTTATTACAAAATGACTCCAATGAATTATATTGTACTAATATAGGTATTATGTATCCATTTTTACTTTAAAATAAATTTAAATAAATAAAAATAAGTATTTAAATAAAAGTCGATTTTAAACAATAACATAGTGTTTTTCACTATTAATCAAAAATTGAAATTTTTCATAAAAATAACAAAAAATTAACCCTAAGATAATTTTGATAATCCAAATTAAAAAATGATTTCTATTTTACCAAATTTAAAATATATAAGTTTCATTAACTAATTTTAAATCAATTCCCATTGTCAAAACCAAAAAGTCGGTTTTTAAAAGGTAAAAACTATCAAAAGATTGACATGTGTTTATGACCAATTTAAATGTCAAATTACTTATAATGAACTAAATTATATTGAATTATAAAAATATAATATAATTATACTTTAAAACTACTCAAATTCACAATTTAACACTACAAAGTATTTCGATTTAAAAAGTTGTTTTCAATTAAATTTAGTATTTTCACTATTCATCAAAATATGAAAGTTATCAGAAAAGTTCCAAAAATTTATCCAAACTAAATTTTTATGTCCCGATTATAAAGAAGAATTTTATTTTGTCATATAGAATATATAAAAGTGCCAAATATTGGATTTAAAAAATGGTTCTCCATGAAAAGGCGGTAAAATTGCATTTTTTGAAAAATACTTCCTTTATCTGAAAAATTGAATTTGTTCTTATATTATGCCAAAGAAATTCATAATATGGATGTTAAAATTATATGGAAAATATAAGATTCAAAATTCAGTTAATACTATTCATAACCACTTTTGAACGGCTAGTTTGGTAAGTCATGGTGCGCTCGAACTCGGTGTTGCGTGTAGCGCAAACTATTGAATTATTTTAAAGAGATAACGTACTATGAGATCCTGGGGTGTTACATTCTCCTCTCCTTAAATAAATTTCATCCTCTCAATTTGAAATTGTTCTTTGAAAATAAAAGTTTAAAAATAGAAAATACCTTTGTGGAAAACCCACATCGAAAGTAGGGTTAATAAAATTTAGTCTTAATAAGAGGGAAAGGGAAATGAAAAAGTCACCACCAAATTATGATCTTGAATAAGAGAACATTGGTGGAAATTAGAGACACATAATTGGTGGAAAACATAAATATTAATAGTGTGTAATTGAGGTCATCAATCACAAACAAGTGAACAATAAATGGAATATTGAGGGCCTCAAAGCGATAAATCTATGATGATTTAAACACCATTGGTTCAACAAAATATAAGGTATCAGGATAACACATTTTTGGTTTTAAGATCCCTTCCCTAAAGTTTAAGAATTAATTTCTTCATATAATAAGAGGGAAAAAATACTTGACAAGTAGATTTCCATCCTTCAACTAACTTCTACCACAAACTCATCTTTCACTCCAAAAGATAATAGAATTCAAAAATATTCTATTTATCCTAATTGTATAGGGTTTCAAAAAAATGAATTTATAATTAATCTATCAGATCATTTAAAAAACCACATTATAAAAACCAAGACATGACGTAAGACAATGTTAGGTGATTCACCCTTTACGCCCTTCGGTTGCAGGTTCAAGTCTCGCGGCCTTGCCAGACGCGACCTGTTGTTGCCCAACCTTCGTGTTGTCCTTTTTATAAAAAATCCAAAAATAATCTTAAGAAATGTTTTAATATTAAATCATAGTACCCAATGTAAAAATTAATCTATTATAACCTTTAGACTTATCCAAAATACTTGTGTCCAAACTCATAGTCCAAAAATTTATAAGGAAGGTGAACATAACCTAATGAAGATCTCATTTTTTCACATAATAACATGTGAGTACCTTCATCATGTATTCTATTAAAACATGGTAACACCCTGAATTACCATAAAACCTTATTGATTACATTTATTCTCCATTATTCCTTATATAATATTAGATATATTCCTTATATCCAAAAATTTTTAATACTCCAACAACGATGGAATAAACAAACCATTAATCTATTCCAAAGTAGTCAAGAATATCCAATATAATTTATCCAAATCAACCATCTCTTATTCCAAAATCACTACCTCAGTATCAGGACCATATTAAGGGTTATATTTCCTTCAACCATGTATTTTCCAAAAAGTTTAACTTGTTGTTGAGTTACTTTTTTAGTACCATATAATCTCAAATACTCAATGAAATAGTACTAAAATACAATCCTTATTTATTTCCATAATTAATATAACCAGTACATCATTGATACAACACTAAAATGAAAAATATAAGAACACTAATTATTCCTCTTCATATGAAATTGTATCATAACTTGATTATTATCCAATAGCATCATTTGGGGTATTCTTTGATGATTGGGAAATTGATTTGCATAGTGTACCAACTCCTTTCAGATGAAGCATTGTACATTTGAAACCTTTTTCTTACCATTGAAATCACATACGTGGTTTCCTTTTCCTCCACACTTATAACAAAATCTCATTCCCTTCAAGCATTTACCAAGGTGATTCTTTCCATAGTTATCACATATGGGAAAATCCTCCTTTCCCTTATTCCCTTTATCTATCTTTCTCTCCATCATCCTTTTATTCTCTGGATTCCATTCAAAGCCACTAGGTTAGTTTATGAATCACAATTCATAATTTCAAACTTATAAAATACCTAACATAAATTGAAAAGTTTACGCATATAATCCATAATCATAAAAATGTTTTTCTTGAGGAAGTATTTACTCTTAAATCCTTAATAATGGTTTATAAAAAATTTTAATTATCCAAAGAATATCCCCCAGGAGTGTCATAACCAAGAGTGCAACAAGGCTCATTGTCATGTACCAGGATACCCCAGGTCATGCCAGAAACTCCTTTTTGGAGTTTTCACTAATAGGAATATCTGTTCCAGAGCCGTATCTACCTACTCGTATCCAGATAGTGATGTATTTCTTAGAAAATTCAAAAAATCACTACATTACCAAAATTCTTGGAAGTTCTTCTATACTAATAATAAATTTTATCTTAGGGTAATGTTCACTAATCAGAATTTTTCTAAATCTAGTTTCCAAGGTTATTTATAAACTTCCTATGATGCTAAACATAATTCTCCAACCCCATTAGCCTAGAGCTGGCACATTATTTTAATACATTGGCACGATTACAAGGAATCAAGTCATGAAGTACCGATCAGTTTAACAGTCTTGGAAAATAGATTACATACATGAACTTTACATTACGATTTCTAACATAAAATACAACATAGATAATAATTTCATAATTACATTATTTTTCTATCTTAAACCTTCATAAAAATAATAGTACACTTCTTGGAATCCTGGTAAAATAATGAATAATAAAGGGGTGAGCTCAGATGCTCAGTAAGGGTAAATAATTTAGCGGAAGCTATAAACTTTTAAGGCATGATGTGTAATAAAAACAACAGCCTTTTAAACATAAACATGAACATAATATTGCAAAAATAAATTATGCATTAACATATAAACATGCATTTGGATATTCTATATGTCAAATAATTATATGTAAAAACTAATTTCATAATGAGGGAACGCATAATGTCGGACATCATAACCACAAAGTGAAGGCCTCGTGCCAAGACTAAAAATAAAATTTTTGTCAAGGCCTTGTTCCAAGACACTAGTTTGTCTTAGGAGACCTACCGATGCATCGAGGAGCTATAGCGGGATCCACCTGTCACTTACTAAGTCCAATGCAGCCCTCATATGAAAATGTTGAAACATAACATAAACATTCATATTAAAACAAGCATATGAAATATCAATACTTTAACCATAAACCCTGAATGGTATAAAAAATAACACATCCACAGTCAAACATATCAAAACTCATTCAATAAAATATAGAAGATTTTATTATAATAAATCAACCTCAATCCAGAATCATATCCAGTAAAAGATGTTGACATTGTTAAAAATGACCAGTAAAACTCTTTGAGAGAAATATCCCTATTTGTGAAATCATTTAAAATTAATGAATTTATAAAGGAATTCATTTAAAAAAGATTTTTGAATCAAAGTGTCCCATACTACTTTGAAATTTTTTAAAGAAATTAACATTTTAAAATAACCATGTCTATATAAATAAATCCTTAAAATCATTTCTAAAACATGGACATTAATTGAAAATATTTAGAAAAATAAATCATTAAAAAATTTAAAATGGTGAACGTGATAAAGAGTCCCTTCCAAAAAACCTTAAAATATTTTGAAAACATTTTTATGAAACATGGAAATGGATGATAAAAATGTCCCAGTAAATACTTATACATAAACAATCTCAGATAATAATGAGATTGAGAAATTAACCCTTACCTTGTACTTTCCTTTAGTCGAGGGTATGCTTAACCTCATGTATAATGACTATAGTATGTTATTAAGTTATACCAGAACCATATTAATATTTATGATATCATACAAGATTCATTTATGAATTTATACTACCCATTTAATAATAATTTCCATGTCAAATTAAAATTTCAGGTAATAATCACTTTCTTTATCATACGTGTTTTAACCCGTTATTCTTGATCGTATCACTTAGATCATGATTTAAATAATTCCAGAATATAAAACATGATTTATATATAATCTATATTTTGAATATAAATATTTATTAGAAATAGATATATGAAATGTAAAACATTGTTTATGGAGATGGTAGGCCGTACGTATGCATAAACGTTGTTTCCATTTTCATTTCGTATTGAAGGGAAGTAAGTGAATGAGATATATGTAAATACAAACACACACACACACACAAACACACACATATTTATATAGTATCATTATTATGTCATATATTACATACTTATTAATAATATACATTTTTATAATCATCATTGAAAGGTGAACGTGGAAATGAATCTCATCATGTCGTGGAGACGGTAAGCCATACATACGCATGAGAAACAATATCATTCTATTGATAATGAAATAGTATATAATTGGATGGTATATTATATATAAAGAATAATTAAAATGTTATATTCATTATTTACATAAATTATACTCATTATTATACTCATCCAAATAATGAAGTTTTGAATAACAAACTTCACCAAAACGTGGAGATGGTAAGCCGTACACACACACATATGGTGAATTTGTTATTCATAGGATTAATAGAATAATGAATATGGTTGTACCAAATTTATAATAACATCAAAATATGTAGAATATATTGGATTTATTATTTTGGTATGGAAACAACAAAGAAATAGGAAGTGGAAGAAGAAGAAAACTTTGAAAGAGATGATGAAATTATTACCTCTTCTTCGAGTGGTTTATTTTGATTTGATCAAAATGGATCCTTAGGTTGGATTTATGATCAAAGGAAGGTATCTAAGATTATGTGAGATTAGTTGGTAGGATATTTTAGTAGGGTTTTTCTGAGGAAAATGGCTTTGGAGGTGTGAAATTAAGAGAATGGGAAATGCTCCTTTATAAGAGAGGTGAGGGGAACCTTAAGAAAAGCTTGAAATATTTTTTTATTATAAAATAATTTTCAGTTTATAATGGATCCAAATGGATTTATTTCTAGGATAAGGTAAATATGCGTCGAAATACTTTCAACCAATAGGTTTTAGATAAGTTTATGTCACCATATTAACCTTATCTTTCAGATTTAACTCTTAGTTAAATATTTTAACTCTTAGTTAAATAGTTTAACTTTAAACATGTTTTCTTGTATTATTATAATAAATAGTTAATAAAATTACTATAAAAAGACAAGAGAACCCCAAGTGATTCATTATTGACATATATATCATTATTTAAGTCTTTTGAAAAAACCTTATATTTTTAAGAATATTATATCATTTAATAATATAGTATTTGTTTTAGAAATTCTTTTTTGTCAATTTTGACACTATTTAGTATTTTGTTTTTGTGAAAGTCATAAGAATACGATTTCTTAGAAAACAATTCATTGAATCCACCATAACATGTTATATTAAACAATAAAATTAGTTGAATGCATTATAAGCCTTAATTTACATTTATTTTAATATTTATAATATCAATTATTTTAATCTTGTATTAATATGGTAATTACTGCATCATCATTATGTCATAAATAAATTTAATTATTTAATGTTTGGAAATTATAAATAAACAACCATGTTATAGTAAATATTTTTATCTTTCTCATGAATATTTATAGTCAAAATTATATTATGTATAACCATATATTTAAAATGTTTTAGTTATTAAAATTTGAATTTAATACTTTTAACTCTTCTTTAAATAAAATAATAATAAATGTCCTAATCTAATCCAAGTGGATAAAAAAGGATCATATTTTATTCCTAAGGTTAATTTTGGTCAAAATACACTTATACCATAGAATTAGGACATGTGTTAGGGTAATTATAATATCATATTTATCTTTAATTACCCTATTTACTTTTAACCGTGCTAATTAAAATTCAAAAGTTACTATTTACTAAAAATTATTTTCATCCTATTAAACCAAATTTTACTTACTAATGTCAAACTTGTCTCTCAAATTTTTTAAATTAAACTCACCAAAGTGGTAAAATTATGTTTTATGTAGATTTTCAAATGTGCTTAGAAGGTGGGTAAAAGACGTTAAAAGTTCAATAACATTTTATATATCTAATCTTATATTAAAATGATTCCAATGAATTAAATTGGAATAATATAGGTATTATGTATCTATTTTGACTTTAAAATATATTTAAATAAATAATAATAATTATTTAAATAAAAGTTAGTTTTATACAATAAAATAGTGTTTTTCACTATTCGTTAAAAATTGAAAGTTTTTAGAAAAAATAACAAAAATTAACCCTAAGCTAATTATAATAATCAGAATTAAAAAATGAATCCTATTTTACAAAATTCAAAACATAGAATTTTTGTTAATTAATTTAAAATCAATTCGTATTATCAAAACCAAAAAGCGGGTTTTTAAAAAGTAAAAACTATAAAAAGATTAACGTGTGTTTATGTCCAATTAAAAAGTGAAATTACTTATAATGACCTAAATTATATTAAATGATTAAAATATAATCTAATTATACATTAGAACCACTTAAATAAATAATTCAACACTATAAATTATGTCGATTAAAAAAGTTGTCTTCAATTAAAATTTAGTATTTTCCACTATTCATCAAAATATGAAAGTTATCAGAAAAGTTCCAAAAATGTATCCAAACTAAATTTTTATGTCCCTCTTCTAAAAAATAATTTTATTTTCTCAAATTGAATATATTAAAGTGTCAAATATTGGATTTAGAAAGAGTTCTCCATTAAAAGGTGGTAAAATTGCATTTTATGAAAAATACATCCTTTATCTGAAAAATTGAATTTATTCTTATATTATGTATAAGAAACAGATAATATAGATGTTAAAATTATATGGAATATATAAAATTCAAAATTCAGTTAATACTATTCATAACCGCTTTTGAACGACTTGTTTGGTAAGTCTAGTGTGCTCGAACTCGGGGTTGCGTGTAGCACAAACTGTTGAATTAATTTAGAGAGTTAATTTACCATGAAATCATGGGGTGTTACATTATTTATACACAATAACAAGTTAAGCTTACACAACACACAAAAAAGATTTGTCTTGCGTTACACACAAGAGCGAGTTTTACCGAACAATAATATATCATTAAAATATTATTATTTAATATGATATGATATAACCTAGATGATAAATTGTTAGTTATTAATAGTCTTAACTAACTTATGAAAATATATGGCTGAATTCATTGGTTAAAAATTAATTATAAATTAATATAGGAATCAACTGAATATATAAGAAAAGTTTTTATACAGAACTATTTTTATTCTTTCAAAAGAGTTTGTCATAATAAATTAAATTAATTACAATTAGTGAATGATATTAATGAAATATATATATTATTAATTCAATAAAATATTTTTTACATTCATCCAATTGGTTTTATAGGAATTAGATAGGAAAAAATCCACTTTTATGCTTAAATATTATATTTTTTAAAAAGGCAGTTTTACCGCCATTCAATGGCACACGTATTTTAAATCCAATTTTGACACTTTTATATATTCTATTTTAAAAAATAAACTTTCTATTTTAAATTTTAATATAAAAATTTACTTTAATTTAATTTTTGGTATTTTTCAGATAAGTTTCATGTTTTGATGAATAGTAAAAATACTGATTTTTAATTGAAAACACTTTTTTTTTGAAATAATTTATACTATTAAAATATATTTTTATTGGTTTTTAATTATAAATATATTATTTTCTTTTCATTTAATTCAAATTAGGTCATTTTTATAAATTTTACATTGAATTTATATATAAAAACGTTTCAATCTTTTTCATGTTTAAACTTTAATAACCTGTTTTCTCACCCTGTTAACGATATTAATTTTAAATTAATTAATGAAACTTATGTATAATGAATTTTTAAAAATTTATTCCATATTTTTATCCACTGTGTACAAATTATTTTAATAGTTTTCTCTTAATTTTTGGAAGATGAATAGTAACTTTAGTAATATTTTAATTTCCATGGTGACATGTAAATCTGGTAGTTAAGGGTGAAAATAATAGTATAAAATTACCCTAACATGTGTACTAATATTATTGTATGAGATATTTTTGACAAAAATAATCCTTAGGCGGATTTTATGGCCTTTTAGAGCCACTTGGATGACTTTAAGTCGTTTATAGTATTTTATTCGAAGGGAAGTCCAATATGTCACACTCTTATTTTAATAAGTATTACATTTTTTATATGGTTATTTATAGGATACCTTTGACTATAAATATAAATTTGTAATATAAAATGTTTATATTCATTATGGTAATTTATTTATATTTTTAGTAAATAAATAATTAAATTAAATGGTGACACAATGATGATATAGTAATTGTTTAATTAATGGAAGAATCAAATAAATGATATTAGAAATATTAAAATTAATATAATTTGATAAAATTAATATTTTAAACGAATTTTATATATTACATTGACATATTAGGGATGAATTAAAATATTTGGTTCCAAGATATCATTTTTTTATGATATTTTTAAAAATACAAGCAATGAATACTGTCAAAATTGACACTAACGATATTTTAAAATAAATAATATTTTATTAAATGATATAAAATTTATAAAAATATAAAATTATTCCAAATGACTGGTATGAAGTTAAATATGTCATAAATGGTCCATTTATAGCTCTTTTATTATTTTATAGTAACTATATTAACCCTTAAGGAGTAAAAATCCAAGTTGTCACTCTAATAATTAAATGGTTTAACTAAGGATAAAATCCAAAATATAAGGGTAATAATGTGATCTAAACTTTAATAAAAATTATTTTATGAGAATATTTTTACCCATAATCATCTTATATTCAAAATTACTCACTTTTGTTTCATTTTTATTGGAAAATTAATTTTTATTAATTTATTATTTTGGGGATTCCAAAAGTGACCATCACCTCAATTATAAAGGGAACCTCCTCCCTCAGTTCCCCATACCTCTAAAGCCACTTTTGATTGACCAATATCTAAAAAAACAAGATCCCAACTTCAATATAATCATAGTAGAATCATCTCTTTGGTTATAAATCCGTCCAAAGAATCCCATTGGTGCAAACCAAATGGAGTTACTCAAATAAGAGGTAACATCTTTCCTCAAGCTCTTTAGTATTATTTCCATTAATCACCCCCTCAAATATCTTTATTCCAGGAGTATATAACAAAATCAATTTCATCAATACACTAGTATGTTTTTATGACAAGGGTTCTACCTACACTTACACACATTTCTATCTAATGGGTAACGAATATATTATTCATGTGTATGATGAACTATTGCCTCACAAAACGATGATTGTTAGCATTTCCTTTAACACCTTTAATGGTAAAAATTATGATGAAAACACTATTTATATATGTTATATATATTATTTATTATTTATTTATTCTTATATAATTATTTTATAGCACATAACCTTATGCTTTAAATTTTGTATAAATATGATAACATTGTTTGTGGAAGTGTGGACTACTGCCTCCTCAAAGCGACGTGATTCATTCACACTATATGTGAAATATATAAAGAATTGTTTTAATAATAATATGTAACATAGAGGAAATAAATATGATAATATAATTATAATATACATATATATAATTTTCTTTTCATTCTTTTAATAAGATAAAGAAATGAAAATAGCGTTCATGCATACAGATGACATACCGTCTCCAAAAACGGTGAATTTCATTTCTTATATAAATTTTTTATGGATTATTATAAATAAATATATACTGAATATATAAAATATTTAAATCATTTTTTAAATTCTATAGATGATTAAACCATGATCTAATTAATGGAAACAACAAATAACAAGTCAAAACATACTCAAGAAACTAGAAAATTAACACCTAAAATAGTGAAAATAATGAAAAATTACTAACAAACGGGTAAAATGATATTATAAGAAGATAATATATAATATCATAAATATTAATATGGTTCTATAATAATTTATTAAAATTATTAAAACCATTATACTATAGGTTAAGGGATGTTCACCCCAAAGGAAACCAAGGTAAGGGTTAACTTCACAATCATAATTTTATTCGTGATTGTTTAAATATAAGTATATACCGGGGAATATTTATCATCATTATCCATGTTTCTTAAAAATGTGTTCTAAAATATTTTTTATATTATCCTATAAATGTTTAAATTATTTTAACCTGTGTTTATATTTTTATAAAATGGTTTAAAATGAATCTTTTATTCGTTTTCCAAACAAGACGCTTCATGACTTTTTCGATGGAAGGAATTTTTTTTAACTTATGTGTCATGAGAATAATTTTTATTCCATCACGAGGCCTTAAAACTTTTATGATTTCCTTATAATATTATGTGGTTATTTTCAAAGGAAATTTTTTCTTTTATAATCAAACATATTTCTATGAAATGATTTCAATGTAAAAAGGGGTATTTCTCCAAATAATTTTCAATGATTTTATTAGAGTATTTTCATCTATGTCAATATCCTTTATTCAACTTTATACTTCATTAATTTTCATCTATTATGATATCATTTTATATATTCTATTAAATTGTTTGTGATCAGTTTGACTATGGGTGTTATATTTTGATACCATTCACCATATTACTCAGAATGGTTTGTGATTATGTTTATTGATTGGGGAAAGTTATTTATATTTCACATGTATATGTTTTTTATGATTCAAATCATTCATTTGAGGAATGAATTGGACTTAGTAAGTGATATTTGGGGCCCAATATAGCTCCTTGATGCATCATTATGTCCTTTGAGACAACTAGATATGCACTTGGCCAAGGCCTTGCCCATTAATTTTCTAATATGGATTTGGTTGGGGCCCTAACCACTTATTTTTAGATGTCTTGGATGAGGCCTTGATGGTATGTTTTAGATGTCCAACAGTATTCATTACAACATTATGATATTAGTTATGGATATTCCATGTGATTATTCAACTAGTAGAATATCCCTAGTTAAGTTTCCTAGATCATGTGATAATTTTAATGGACTGTGTTTTAGTTATTTACATTTATATATTGTTTATGACATATTTTCTCATATCTTTTGATGTATACTTACCTTTATTGAGCATTTTATCTCACCCCTTTCTTATGCTTTATTTTTCCAAGGATACGAAGATGTGTTTTGAGTTTTTTATACAGGGTTACAAAAAGGGGATTAATGGCATGCACGAAGAAAATTATTTGTGTATTTTGTGTTTTAGATTGTAATGTAAATTTCAAGTATGTAATATGGTTTCCAAAACTACAAAACTGATCAGCCTTTTGGGATTATAA
Organism: Viscum album; assembly: GCA_963277665.1. Classification (NCBI taxonomy): domain Eukaryota; kingdom Viridiplantae; phylum Streptophyta; class Magnoliopsida; order Santalales; family Viscaceae; genus Viscum; species Viscum album. Next base: position 272,832,511 of record OY728135.1, read on the forward strand.
TATTGTATCTTTTCCAATGTAATAAAGTATGGCACCAACTCTGGGTTACTGGGGTTGGAATGGTTACATTTTATATTCAATATACATTTACTATGTGATCATACTAACAAATTGACTATGAAATAAATAGAAAATATCCCTCTCATGGCACATTCATTTTATCTATGCATTCTTTCTTGTAATTTTATGTAATCATTCATAAAAACTACACATACCTACAATAATTAACCATGCATAAATAAAATTAAATGATTTGATCATGTGTTGATACCAATGGTTGACCCATTGACTGAATAATGGATCAACCTAGACCCTAGGGGTAACTCCTTGAGTCTCTAAATATTTGATTCGAGTTGTAGTTCTCACCCATCTAATGCATCAAACTCTTATCTGGTGTGTCTCCAAGTCTCTACATGAACTACAACTCTGTTCATACTCATCATTATACAACAATACTCACACATAGTCGAGGGTATATCAAGAATTAGAAATAGAGATAAAAACTTTTATTTGGGTGTTCATGAACTTATATAAATAATGATGTATAATACAATTCATAGATCATTATTTATGAAATAATTATTACAAAAAATGTATGGTAATAATTAAATTAATAAATAAAAAACATTTGACATTCATTGGATAGTCTATGGTTCATGGTCAATCAATATGCATTAAACTTATGTATATTATTTAAATTCATAAAAAAACTAAACTTGCAAGAAATTCTTTTCCAGGTAGATTTTAATGAATTAGAATAGTTCACTCTTATTTTAATTCAAAAATTTATATCGTTTAGTACCACACTGTAGAAAAGATGACGTTCCGAAGGAAAATAGGGTTTTTTGTATATATGGGTATTAAAATTTTTTATTGAAAAGGGATAGGGTTTAAAATATTTTTAAAAATGGGTCTCCAGATGTGTGAACCCCGTTCAGGCATCTTAGGAGCAGAGAGATGCGTGAACGGGGTTTATGCATCCTTCGAAGAGGGGATGAAGGATGCATGAACCCCGTTCATGCATCCGGTCAAGAAAAACTATAAAAGGGGGTCTCCCCCCTCTATTTTATTCTTCTACTAGGGATTTTTCTGTGAAGCCCTGCATAATTTATTTCTCAACAAATTTTTTCTTCTTTTAAATAAGGTAAAATTTCTATTTAAATATTCAATTGTTTAATTATGTTTATTTATTTTATTTGTGATATGTAGAAACTAGTGTTTGTGTGTATGGTTTATTTATTTCATATGTATTGATGTGTAAATTAGTGTATTTTGTATGATCTAATTTATGAACGATGTGTTTATTGTATGAATTCATATTGAATGTTTAGGAAAATTAATTATGTCATGTCTAAAATATTGTATGATCTCATGTTGAATGTTTATGAAAATTAAATATGTTATAAAAACTGTTATTTTGAAAGTAATATTAATTTAAATTATAATATTTTATACACTAGTAATATAATTTGTGAATAATATATTTTTTATATGTATCATATTTAAATTTATTAAAAAATAAATAGATTTGTTTTTGTTAATGGTATAGAAATAGTTTTGTATAAGTAAATTTTTAAAATTATATTAGTTATAATTAAACTTATTAAATATAAAAGAGGTGTAGATATTTAATATGTATTTCATATAGTAATAGATATAATAAGTATACCCAAAAACATGGTAAGTTGTGTGATGACTGATCTTGAGATGACTGACCGATGTATATTGAAATTTCATGCCTTGTATTGTGAATGTGGTTATTAAATTTATAATAACTGCATTTCTATTTCTGTATTGATGACATGTGAGTCATCTCTGATTAAGTATGTAAGGACCTGCATGTCCACTTAAAAAAATTATGTATTTCATACCCCTAGACCCCCCCACATGCATGTGAGTAAATTTCTAATTAAAAGGCAATCAACAAGAGGTGTCCCTGAAGAGGCGTCCCCGGAGAGGTGTCCCTAAAGAGGCGTTCAATAACAAGCATTCGACAAGAGGTGTTGCTATTTGAAAGGAGACTAACTATTTATGAAATATTTGATAATAAAGACTCCATGAGTCTACCCATAGGTTTTGGTTAGTTTATGAAATAATGATAAACTAATCATAAGTCTCAAGATCAAGTCATGATTAATTATTAATAACTAATTAAAATATATAAAGTTATATTAAATAATGTAAAATATTGATGTAGAATATAATATTTTATTAATTATTTTTTATAGGTAATAATGTCTGCACAAATATATTGCAACAGTGAGACCATTTATACATAAATGGATTTAGATATAGTGTTCCATCTGTCAAAGAAGTAAATATTCATGGTTGTATGACATTGGATGCAGTTCGCAATAAGATTTATAATCGGTTAAAATTGAAGGTCGATCAATCCATTTCTTCAATCACATATCAACATCTACAACATCATCAACGTTTCTGGAACACCGAGTACCCTTTGGTCGATGATGATGATTGGATGGATGAATCTTCCTTATTTAGATAGCAGTGTGCTAATGGTTTGATGGATTTGTATGTGGTGTTTTCTGATATAGATGTGGTGTAATTGACTACTATATAACCATGTTTTGTGAGCTCTGTAAAAGTTGGTCCTTCACATTAGTATTTTTAATTTCCTTCTTCTCATTTGAATCCAATAATAGATGCAAATTATGAAGAAGATGATCAAAATTTATAAGGAAATGTAGATGACATACCTTTGTGTGTTGATATAGTGAATGAAAGTTTATCTAAGGAAAAAGAATCTGGGGAGCCATCAGGAGATGATGTGGGTGAGGGTGATGTTGGGAATAAATCTTCTGAGGTTCCTTTGAGAGATGTGGGTGAGGGTGATGTGGGAAATGAACCTTCTGAGGTTCCTTTGAGAGAAATACATCCATGACATCCACCATTTAGTGGTAATCATCCTTCAGTATTGAGTTCCTTAGTTAAAGGAATGTCTCGTGAACAAAATTTTGATTGGGATGTCATTACACCAACTTCTGAATTGCCTGACATTATAGGGAGTAGGTCTGCATCAAATGATAACACCATCTATGTTGGGCATGAGTTTGAAAGTAAATTGGTCATGAAAAATATGATACAGCAATACCACATTGAGCGGAATTTCACATTTGTGGTTGATGAGTCAAAGAAGAAAAAATATATCATTCGTTGTAAAAAAATATGGGCCATAATTTAAATTTCGATTAAGGGAAATATTTGATAAATTTTTTACATGTTGAAGGATAACCAAATTAGAAGGGACACACACTTGTGTGCATCCAAGATTGTCGCAGGATCACTCTTCCATTGATTTAGAGTTTATATCAAATGTTATTTGTGAGATGAGACGAACATCTCAGGAAATTCCTGCTTCCCTTGTTCAGGAAAGAATTCAACAGTTGTATAACTACAAGATATCATATACCAAAGCATGGAATGGAAAACAGAAGGCAATTGTAAAAGTGTATGGTGATTGGGATGAATCTTATGCTATATTTCCACAACTTATGGAATTGTTATCTCTTAACAATCATATTGTTTATCAGTTGGACATTGTTGAGTATGTATCCCCCAATCACTGAGTTGATCGAACAAAGGTGATGTTCAATAGGGTTTTTTGGGAATTCAGGCCATGCATTGCTGCCTTTCCCTACTATAAACAATTTATTCAAGTCAATGGAACTTTCCTATATAGCAAGTATACATGTGTTCTACTCATTTCTGCCACACAGGATGGTAATCGTGCTCCTCTACCACTTGCGTTTTCTATTATAGAAAAGAAGATTTTTGAATGTTGGAGCTGGTTTTTGGCATGTGTACATGTTCATGACACACAGAACCATGGCATGTGTCTGATATTTGATCACCATCAAGTGATTATAGAGGCTTTGGTTAGTGATGGGGTTTCATGGACTCATCTGAATGGTTATCATCATTATTGCATTAGACATATTGCATTTAATGTGCATAAGCATTTCCCAGATGATGCCATAACGAATGCGATCCTCAAGTTGGGTATGTTTTTCTAAACTTATTTTTTTTAAAACATTTATTCTACATTTTAATATATTATTCTCTTATGGTTTCAGCATATGATCCCCAACAAGAAAGGTTTGATCGACACCTTGAAGAGATCTGAACTGCTAATGAATATGTGTATGAATATATGATGCATATTTCGAATGAAAAATGGTCATTAGCATATGATGGTGGAAAACGATTTGGCCATATGACCACTAATATAGTGGAGTGCATAAATGGGATCCTCAAGGGTGTGTGAAAACTTCTGATCATAGTGTTAGTGCAATAGAAATTTTATAGATGTGTTCACTACTTTTTTGACCATTCCCAAAAGGCCTATCAGAGGATGGAAAATGGAATGCATTTTACGTAGCATTTCCAAAGTGATATTGATTCGATACTGAATGAGGCTTCAAGATGTAATGTTCTAGTCTTTGACATGGAAAAGACGAGCTTTCATATAAGACTGTTCTAGGACTTGGCTACATGCACTAGTGGTTAACTGTTTTTAGTGATGTTAGATAATAGATATTATGATTGTGGAAACATTCAGGCATTCAGATATCCATGTTCACATGTTATCGCAACTTATGCTTTAGTAAATATATCATGGGAGCCATATGTTGACCCAATGTATCACATGAGAACTTTGGTTAACTGTTATAGTGCAGCTTGGATGCATATTGGTGACTTTCATTCTATCTCATTACCTGTTGATCAGCAGACCATCATCCCTAATCTTTCTAGGTTTCATAATTTGGTTTTGTTTTCATTTATGATTTTTTCAATGTCGGTTGTTTTTTGAATTATTGTCTTCATACTACTAGGTTACAGCCCTGGGGAAGACTAAAATCAAGTCAAATCTGAAATGAAATGGATTTGCCTCGACAACGAGGAGGGAGAATACGATATAGTATTTGTCATGCAGAAGGACATACTCGTAAGAGATATCCCCAAGTGGCAGTACAGAGCTCCACATCTCGTCATCCATGGTTGAGTTTGTGTATTGTATCACGAATATGTATATTTTGATTTGTATATGGAAGTTTCAGTATTCAATCCTTTTATTTCTGACTTGATCTATTTATATCATGTTTCAATTTTGGTTTGTCTCGTTTTTTTATTCACTAATAAAGAATTTTGTGATACTGAAACTATTCAAAAAAAACAACATAGAATGAAAATGAATATATCAAGCTTCCACATGTAACAAAGGCAGTAATCCACACACAAAAAATGAATTATAAATCAAAACAAATAACACAATAATTTGTCATTTGATTATTCTAGATTTATTTAAATAACAGTTGAAATTTTTTATTGAACCTCTCATACCACATGCGCCAATGCATACTACCTTGAGATTATATGAGAAAAATGACATATCACTGATACCATCCATATGATTATCATCCCTATGCATTCAAGTATCTTATGGGCCACACAAAAGAACTAGCTCATAGAATCCCACATGCACTGCTTAGAAGACCTCTATAGGTTTTAATTAATGTAGATCACATAAATATTCAATCTCAAAATTAGGTAATAGGGTGCTTTATTTATTGAGGAGATTGTTCAAGTAATAAAAACACCAATCCTCACACAAAAAATCAAGTATGAATTGAAAATATTAACACAATAATTTTTCATTTCATTGTTCTAGATTTATTTAAATAATGGTTGAATTTTTTTATTGAATTCACTATAATAAAGTAACGATGATATAATTTTTGAAGATGATAGATTTTACATTGATCACATCTCAGGCTACTCATGTATCATGACTACTTTTAGAGGGACGTCCAGTGCCTCCATTGAGTGTACACAGATCTCACGATTTCCATCATACCGCACCACCTCCCGCTATCACCCCTCATCTTCATCATGCTGGATTCTATGGCGTAGCGATGTGAAACTTCACCTTTCTCAATCATCATCTCATTGCTGCGCTTGTAGAGAGATAGATGCCAGAGCCACATACATTCCATTTTAGAGAGGGGTAGATGACTATTACCCTGCAGGGTGCAGCCATTATGTTGGGCCTCCCCATCGATGGTGCGGCTCTGACTGGCCAAGTTGGAGCAGATTTTCCAGAGGTTGTTCATAGACTTCTGGGCATAGAGGTCCTTGATGATGGAAGGACCATCGTTGGTGGTTGATTATGCATTCCTTGGTTTGATCAGCACTTCACACAGTTAGTAGAGGATACTGATGAGATCATCGTGCTGTGATTTGCACGTGCATATATTTTGAGGTTGATTGGTGGCATGTTTTTTGTTGATCACTCCAATACTTTTGTACATTTTATGTATTTATCTTTTTTGGGGGATTTGGATGAGGCTGGCCAATATAGCAGGGGGTCTATTTGTCTAGAATATACATACATGGTGTTATGTAGTGCATGTCGCATCGATAAGATGTAGATCACATGATGCAGGGTTCTTTTAAAGATGTGGGTATGGGAGCACATCCCTCGTTTAGCTCCACATGCCCGTGTGCCATTACTAACAGATATTATAGTAGAGGTTCCATGTAGATGTTGGTATGTTATTCCTTCCTTATACTATCTAACTTAATTGTATAACATTCTATTATGAAATGTAAATATAAAAATATTATCTATAGGTAGAGTCAGACACATCGAAATTCAGATTCCCCCAGGCATGATGTCCACACCTATATACTTATGTTGGACAGCATTCGACCACTCAATTTAAGTTATTATTATTTATATTGTAAAATCTTTATTCTTTACTATACATGTATTCATTTTTTAATTGATTATTTATTTTTTCTTTCAGATTTTTGGATTCCATATAAAAATGATATTATCCAGAGTCTTCCACTGTACTGTATGATGATGCTTGCTATCAGCTTCTATAGGGTTCCATTGATTCAATTTCATATAGACGAGTGGCATCAGTGTAACACCCCAAGCTTCTACGGTACGCTTCTCTTTGAATAATGTGATAGCGTCTATTGTACGCAACACCGAGTTCTAACACACCATAACTAATCAAACTAGCCATTATGAATAGTAATACCTACTTTTTGAAATTATATATATTTTATATTTGAAAATGGACTTCATTTTTGGATTTGGAATATCGAATTTAGCCTAAGGTGAAATTTTGGTACATTTCGGATAACTTTCATATTTTGATGAATAGTGAAAATTACTAAATTTTAATTAAAAACAACTTTTTTAATCAAAATAATTAATAGTGATAAATTATGAATTTGAGTGGTTTTAAAGTATATTTAGAATATATTTTTACCATTTAATATAATGTTGGTCATTGGACATAATTTTACAATTAAACTGAACATAAACGAGTGTCAATCTTTTGATAGTTATTATCTCTTAAAAACACGCTTTTTGTTTTGACAGCGGGAATTAATTTTAAATTAATTTCTGCCACTTCTGTGTTTTGAATTTAGGAAAATGGATTCCATATTTGGAATCAGGATGTTAAAATTGTGTAAATAGGTAACTTTTATTTTTAGACATTTTGAATAATTACTGCGGTAAATATTTTATTTACCATGGTTAAGGGTAAATCCGGTAAATAAGGGTTAAAAAATAATATTATAATAATAATAAATTACCCTAAAACGTGTCTTAACCCTATTGGTTGATACATGGTCGACCATGGGTATCTTTGGGTCTATTTTGGGACTCCATGGATCCACTTGTAAGTGATAATGACACTTTATTTTAATTTAGTTAAAATGAATACAAAAATGACACAAGCATATATCTTTTAGAACAACAATTGTTACATAGGGTTATATATGTTGGATTTTAGATTATAAATATTAATTAGAAAGATAAAAAGATTTCCTACATAATTATATTTTATTTATAATTTTTAGACATTAAATAATTTATTTTATATATGACACAAAGATGATGCGGTAATTACTATAATAGTGAAAAATTAAAATAATTGATATTATAAATACCAAAATAAATATAATATGAAACTTTTAATGAATTAAACTAATTTTATAGGATAATATGATATATTAGGATTGATTTTATTGACTTTGTTCGAAGTAATCAATCTGTTATGAGTTTCAAAAAAATCAACTATTGAATAGTGTCAAAATTGACATAAAAGAGTTCTTAAAACAAATATTATATTATTAATTGATATTAAATTCCTAAAAATCTACGGTTCGGCCAAGAGACTTATATCATGATATGTTCATCATTAATGTACCACTTGGGGGTCTCTTGGATGTATATAATAAGTTTATTAACCATATTATATAAAAATACAAAGAGACATTGTAAAAGTGAAACTAATTAACTTAGAGTTAATACTTAAAAATAAGGTTAATATAAGTACCCAAACCTGTCTAAATTATATTGGTTGAGTGTTTTTTGACCTATCCCAACCTTAACCTTTGAATAATCAACTTTGGAGCCTTTAGAAACCGAATATTAATTTATTATAAATTAATATTTCTAGCTTTTCCAAAGGTGCCCCTCACCCCTCTTATAAAAGGGAACTCCTACTTCTCATTTATTCACACCTTCAAAGCCTTTTGGTTCGTCCAAACTCTGCCCAAATACTCTCCCAACATCCCTCAATACAACCTAGAGGCCTTAGTTTGATCAGAAAGCCAACCTAGGGAGCCCTTTTGATCAAATTAAAAGGAAGAACCCGAAGAAGAGGTAATGATTTCACCACCCTTCTCCAAGTTCATTTCTTCTTCCACTTCTTCTTCCTTTGTTCTTACCATTCTAAAATAATAACTCCAGTATCTCACATATACTATGATGTTATTATAAATATGGTACAATCATATTCAGTATTCTATCCACCCTTTGAATAACATGTCACCATACGTGCGTACGTACGGCTTACCGTCTCCACGTCGTGGTGTAATTGTTATTCAATATAATATTATTTGGATGGGTATAATAATGATGTGTAACTTATGTAAATAATAAATATAACATGTTAATGATTCTGTATATATGATATACCATCCATTTATATATTATTTTAATATCAAAAGAATGATATTGTCGCTCGTGCGTACGTACGGACTACCGTCTCCACGAACGCGATGAGATTCATTCTCCATCGTATCCATTCAAGTATAATTATCATTTGATGATTTAAAAATGATTTTTAAGGACTATATATCATTCTGGATATGAATAAGATACAACAACCATGGCTTATGTAACAAAACATATAAAAGAAAATGAGTAAGTTAACTCCTGAAACGACGATAATTCTAAGATATTATTAACAAATCAATGTTAAAAGATCATATATGATATCATATTAATATATATGATTCTTGTATAATTTAATAACAACTATTTCACCATTATACAGGAGGTTAACCTACCCCAACCAAGGAAAAGTACAAGGTAAGGGTTATTTCACAATCTCTTCATTATCCGAGGTTGTTTATACGTAATAATCTACTGGGATCTCGTTATCATCCACATCCATGTTTCTTCAAAATGTATTTCAAAACATTTTTACAAGAATATGGGTTAAAGTCATTTATACCTTTTTTTGACTTTTTATAAGAGGAATCTTTCCGTCGTTTTCCAAACAAGGTGCTTTTTTAACCTTTTCGACAAAATTAAGATAAGAATGTTTTTTTAACTTATACGGCGGGTGCGGTTATTTTCCGCCGTTATAAAATCGTCAAAGCTTCCCTTACAAGCTTATAAGAATATTTTCAAAGAAAATGTTTTATTTTATAAATATATGTCTCTTAAATGATTTCAAAATAGAAAGAGATATTTCTTTAAAAAGAGTTTTGATTTCATCTATGTCAATATCCTTTAATGGATTTTATGCTTATTTGAGGATGATATAATATGATACAAAACTTTTATATTGTATTGAAGGTTTTGTGATATGTTTGACTGTGGATGTGCTATTTTTTTATATACCATTCATGGTTTATGGTGAAAGTATTGACATTTCGTATGCTAGTTTAATACGAATGTTTATGTTATGTTTAAACCTTTTCATATGGGAATGCATTGGACTTAATATGTGACGGGTGGAGCCCGCTATAGCTCCTCGATGCATCGGTAGGTATCATGAGACAAACTAGTGTCTTGGCACAAGGCCTTGACAAAATCTTATTTGTATTCTTGGCACGAGGCCTTGGCTATGTGGTTATGATAGTCTGGCATTATGCATTCCAACATTATGAAAGTGGTTATTGATTTTTGCATGTGATTATTCGATTAGTAGAATATCCATGTGAATAAGTAAATGGCATTATTTCATTTTATTTATGCCATACCATGTTGAAAGTTCATGTTTGAAAGGTTTTTGTTTTAGTTATACATTTCCTTAAAAGTTTATTCTTATTTATGAAAGTTTCCTCTATATTGTTATCCTTACTGGGCATTTGAGCTCACCCCTTTTCTATGTTTTATTTTTCCCAGGAAGTGAATAAGTAAGTTATGAATGACCTGCAGGGATATTATGTGGGGATATGAGTGTGGATTATGGAGACAATATGTTGTTGTAGTAGTTTTTCATTTTATGATGTAATGTAAAACCTATGAATATATCTAGTGTTTCCAAGGCTACTAAACCAATCGGTCTTTAGAGATTTGATCTTTCTTGTGATCATGCCAATGTTACGAAGTAATGCACCGACTCTGGGTAGCTGGGGTCGGGGCGTTACAGTTGGTATCAGAGGAAGTTTAGTACAAACCTTGGAAGCTAGATTTAGATAAACTCTGATTAGAGCACGTAGACCTAAGATGAACTTTGAGGATTAGTATAGAAGAACTTCCTAGAATTTTGGTATTGTAGAGATTTTGTGAGTTTTCCGAGCAATACATCCCTGTCTGGATACGAGCAGGTAGAGGCGGCTCTGGCACAGATGTACCTAGGGGTAAAACCCGAAAACACCGCTTTGAGCTAGACTCGAACGGGAACTGGTGCACGACAACGGGCCTTGCTGCACTCTTGGTTACGACACTCCCGGGGGATATGCTTAGGATAACTCTCATTTTCATTACAAATCATTTTGAAGGGATTATGAGTATATACATCCTCAAAGAAAACATTCTTATGATTATGGATTATATCCATAAATAGTTCAATTTATGTTAAGTGTTTTATAAGTATGGGATTATGTATTTTGATTCATAAACTGATCTAGTTTATGCCATTGTTTAGAAATGGCGCCTAGTGGAAGAAATGGAAACCGTATCAATGCACGCACTCCATGTAGGGATTTCCCTCCTGCTCAAGATAATTATAGTGGGGCTGGTGATGCAACTGGTGCTGATCAGCTAATCACCATACTGGGACAACTTACTCAGGTTATGAATAATAACCTTACCCGTATGGAGCACCCTGATCCGCAGCGTGGAGGATCAATGTTAGATCGATTCATGAGGCAACGACCACCAACGTTCAATGGGAATACAAATCTCTTAGTAGCTGAGCAATGGATATTTTCCCTAGAGAAAATATTTCAGGCTTTGGGGAGCAGTGAAAGGGAAAAAGTTATCATGGCAGTTTACCGCCTCACTGGAGATGCTGATCAATGGTGGTCATTGATTCAAAATACGAAGGAAGATGATGAAGTATCAAATATGGAATGGAGGGAGTTCAAAGATCTGTTTTTAGAAAAATACTTCCCTCGCGACCATCGAGCAGATATGGAAAGGAAATTTCTGAGTCTGAGACAAAAGGAGGATGAAAATGTCACAAAGTATGAGGCTAACTTTACAAGGTTAGCGAGGTACGCTGGTGATTATATTCGTAACCCAAGAAGTAAGATTGATCGTTTCTTTGATGGGTTAAAACCATTTCTCCGTCGAGCGTTAGTCTCACAATCCTTTTCATCGTACGAAGACATTGTATCATGTGCTATCAAGACCGAAAAGGAATTCTCTAAGTCTTATGACTTTAAAGCAAAGCAAGAGAAGAAGAGACCTGCTGATCAATCTGGGAATGGAAATAAGGGGAAGAAGGGAAAGGTTGAATATCCATCTTGTGGTAAATGCGGGAAGAAACATCCTGGTACTTGCTTGAAGGGAATGGGAGTCTGTTACAAGTGTGGTGAAAAAGGCCACCAAGCTCATGATTGCAAGGGGAAGAAGGAAGCTACCAACGTTCAGTGCTACAATTGCAGGGAGATGGGGCATTATGCAAATGCATTTCCTAAGCGTCAGGAGAACTTACCTCAGAAAAGGCCAAGGGATCAAGGCCAGGCTTATGCTATCACTACTGCTGAGGTAGAAGCTCCGAAATATGTGGTGGCAGGTAATTTAATGGTTTTCTCAAGTTTAGCAAATGCATTATTTGATTCTGGATCATCGCATTGTTTCATATCTTCCCAGTTTTCTAAGAAAATTAGATATTTCCAATTTGATTTAATAAGGGAGTTGTCAGTTAAAACTCCTAAGGGAAGTATCGTTGCAACAAAGTTTTGTGAATCAGTCCCCATTAGAGCACATAAATTTTCTTTATCTGCTGATTTCATCGTCATACCTATGATTGAGTTTGATATAATCCTCGGTATGGACTGGCTTTCAGACTATGATGCGAAGATTTATTGTAACAAGAAAGAGGTTACGATTCTTGATGATAATGATAAGGAGCACCTTATTTTTAGAGCAGAATCATCACCACCTAATTCTTATTTAGATCCACCCCCAGTAGCTCAACTTAATTCAATTATTGGGGAGGAAGAGAATGAAATAACTGTCGGTGAGGAAAGGAATGTTCAAATAGAGGATGTACCTGTTGTGAAAGAATTTGTAGATGTATTTCCAGAAGATTTACCTGGACATCCTCCAGAACGAGAAGTTGAGTTTTCCATTGATTTGATTCCTGGATCAAGGCCTATATCGAAGACCCCTTATAGAATGGCCACTGTAGAGTTAGTCGAACTAAAGAAACAACTAGAGGAATTGAGTAATAAGGGATTTATTCGCCCTAGTGTTTCTCCATGGGGATCCCCTATTCTTTTTGTTAAAAAGAAAGATGGATCTATGAGGTTATGTATCGACTACAGGGAGGTCAATGCTATAACGATAAAGAACAAGTATCCCCTACCTCGTATTGATGATTTATTTGACCAACTGCAAGGAGCTCAATACTTTTCAAAGATTGACCTTCGATCTGGATACCATCAGTTGTGTGTGAAGAAGGAAGACATTCTGAAAACAGCATTTCGAACCAGGTACGGGCATTACGAGTTTACTGTAATGCCGTTTGGATTGACTAATGCACCCTCTGTATTCATGGATCTAATGAATAGAGTTTTCAAGGAGTATCTCAATGAATTTGTGGTGGTATTTATTGATGATATCTTGGTATACTCCAAAACCTACGAAGATCATGAAAATCACTTGCGCATTATCTTGAAGACTCTGAGGAGGCATGAATTATATGGGAAGTTTAGCAAGTGTGAATTTTGGCTTCAGGAGATTTCTTTTCTTGGCCATATTGTCTCTAAAGATGGAATCTCTGTTGATCCTTCTAAGACCAAGGCAATCCAAGAATGGCCAGCACCTACGAGTATAACTGAGGTACGTAGTTTTATTGGTTTGGCAGGTTATTATCGACGTTTCGTCCGGAATTTTTCCCGATTGGCTAACCCATTAACGAAGCTCACACGTAAAGGGGTTAAATTTGTTTGGACAAAAGAGTGTGAATAATGTTTCGAAGAACTGAAGAGAAGATTAGTCAATGCTCCTATATTGACTCTACCATCGGGGAATGATGGGTTCGTTATTTATAGTGATGCATCGAAGAAAGGACTTGGCTGTGTCCTTATGAAGAATGATAGAGTTATTGCCTATGCATCACGACAGTTGAAAATTCATGAACAAAACTATCCTACTCATGATCTCGAGTTAGCAGCAGTGATCTTTGCTTTGAAGATATGGAGGCACTACCTCTATGGTGAAAAATGTGAGATTTATACTGATCACAAGAGTTTGAAGTATATTTTCTCACAAAAATAACTCAACATGAGGCAAAGGAGATGGCTTGAATTACTCAAGGATTATGATTGCACGATACACTACCAACCGGGGAAAGCAAACAAGGTGGCAGATGCTTTGAGCAGAAAAGACCATGGAGTTTTGAACAATATGAGAATTGAAAGGGATCCAATTTTCATGGATCTAGTGAAGATGGACATGGGAATAACCAGGGAAGGTGAAACATCAATGCTTTTTCAAATGGTTGCCAAACCATCATTACTAGAAAGGATTAAGAGTTCTCAGACCGATGATGAAGAATTCCAAAAAAAAATTAAAGCTGTGAATGATGGGAGATTGAGAGACTTTGTGTATGAAGATGGAATTTTGAAATTCGGGAAGAGACTTTGTGTTCCCAATATACCTGATCTAAAAAGGGAATTGCTGGATGATGCTCATAGTTCCAATTTCTATATACACCCTGGGAGCACCAAAATGTATAGAAATTTGAAGGAACATTTTTGGTGGGACAACATGAAGAGGGATATTGCTGATTTTTTGTCAAGATGTATGGTTTGTCAACAAGTGAAAGCTGGAAGGCAACAGCCTGGAGGAGTCATGCAACCTCTTCCCATACCGGAGTGGAAATGGGACAATATTACGATGGACTTTGTCATGGGGCTACCAAAGACTCCTAGAAGGAACGATGCAATATGGGTTATTGTTGATCGTCTTACCAAGACAACACATTTTCTTGCTATAAGAGAAGATCTACCCCTGGAACGTCTAGAAAGACTATATATTAATGAAGTTTTGAGACTTCATGGAGTACCCCTATCGATTGTTTCTGATCGTGATCCCCGTTTTACTTCAAGATTCTGGAAAAGTATTCAGAAATCCCTGGATAATGAACTTCATTTGAGCACTGCTTACCACCCTCAGACAGATGGACAATCAGAACGGACTATTCAAACCTTAGAAGACATGTTGAGATCTTGCTCACTTGACTTTCAGGGTATGTGGGATCAATATTTACCTCTGGTAGAATTTTCCTATAACAATAGCTTCCATTCGAGTATTCAGATGGCACCATATGAAGCGTTATACGGAAAGAGATGTCGTACACCAACCTGTTGGGATGACGTTGGTGAAAGAAAACTTGTAGCCCCAGAACTGGTGGAGGAAACGGTGGAAAAGGTGAAGGTAATCCAAAATCACATCAAAGCAGCTCAAAGTAGGCAGAAGAGCTATGCCGATAATCGAAGGAAGGATTTGGAATTTCAAGTCGGTGATCATGTTTTCTTGAAGGTATCTCCATGGAAGGGAGTCATACGTTTTGGTAAGAAAGGTAAATTGAGTCCCAGGTACATCGGACCTTTCGAAATTCTAGAACGAATTGGGGTTGTAGCTTACCGATTGGCAATGCCGCCAAGTCTCTCCAAAGTTCACGATGTGTTCCACGTATCTCTATTGAGGAAATACATGCCTGATCCGACACATGTACTCACCTATGAGGAATTAGAACTGGAACCTGATCTGTCTTATTGCGAAGAGCCTGTCAAGATTCTCGATACGAGAGAACAAGTGCTGAGAAACCGGACGACGCGTCTGGTAAAAGTTTTGTGGAGAAACCATAAGATGGAAGAGGCAACGTGGGAACCCGAAGAACTTATGATGAAGAACCACCCGAGTCTTTTTATGCAGTAATACCCTAGAAATTGCGAGGACGCAATTATTTGAAGGAGGGGATAATTTAACACCCCAAGCTTCTACGATATGCTTCTTTTTGAATAATGTGATAGCGTCTGTTGTACGCAACACCGAGTTCTAACACACCATAACTAATCAAACTAGCCGTTATGAATAGTAATACCTACTTTTTGAAATTATATATATTTTATATTTGAAAATGGACTTCATTTTTGGATTCTGAATATCGAATTTAGCCTAAGGTGAAATTTTGGTACATTTCGGATAACTTTCATATTTTGATGAATAGTGAAAATTACTAAATTTTAATTAAAAACAACTTTTTTAATCAAAATAATTAATAGTGATAAATTATGAATTTGAGTGGTTTTAAAGTATATTTAGAATATATTTTTACCATTTAATATAATGTTGGTCATTGGACATAATTTTACAATTAAACCGAACATAAACGAGTGTCAATCTTTTCATAGTTATTATCTCTTAAAAACACGCTTTTTGTTTTGACAGCGGGAATTAATTTTAAATTAATTTCTGCCACTTCTGTGTTTTGAATTTAGGAAAATGGATTCCATATTGGTAATCAGGATGTTCAAATTGTGTAAATAGGTAACTTTTATTTTTAGACATTTTGAATAATTACTGCGGTAAATATTTTATTTACCATGGTTAACGATAAATCCGGTAAATAAGGGTTAAAAAATAATATTATAATAATACTAAATTACCCTAAAACGTGTCTTAACCCTATTGGTTGATACATGTTCGACCATGGGAATCTTTGGGTCTATTTTGGGACCCCATGGATCCACTTGTAAGTGATAATGACACTTTATTTTAATTTAGTTAAAATGAATACAAAAATGACACAAGCATATATCTTTTAGAACAACAATTGTTACATAGGGTTATATATGTTGGATTTTAGATTATAAATATTAATTAGAAAGCTAAAACTATTTCCTACATAATTATATTTTATTTATAATTTTTAGACATTAAATAATTTATTTTATATATGACACAATGATGATGCGGTAATTACTATAATAGTGAAAAATTAAAATAATTGATATTATAAATACCAAAATAAATATAATATGAAACTTTTAATGAATTAAACTAATTTTATAGGATAATATGATATATTAGGATTGATTTTATTTACTTTTTTAGAAGTAATCAATCTGTTATGAGTTTCAAAAAAATCAACTATTGAATAGTGTCAAAATTGACATAAAAGAGTTCTTAAAACAAATATTATATTATTAATTGATATTAAATTCATAAAAATCTAAGGTTCGGCCAAGAGACTTATATCATGATAGGTTCATCATTAATGTACCACTTGGGGGTCTCTTGGATGTATATAGTAAGTTTATTAACCATATTATATAAAAATACAAAGAGACATTGTAAAAGTGAAACTAATTAACTTAGAGTTAATACTTAAAAATAAGGTTAATATAAGTACCCAAACCTGTCTAAATTCTATTGGTTGAGTGGTTTTCGACCTATCCCCACCTTAACCTTTGAATAATCAACTTTTGAGCCTTTAGAAACCGAATATGAATTTATTATAAATTAATATTTCTAGCTTTTCCAAAGGTGCCCCTCACCCCTCTTATAAAAGGGCACTCCTCCTTCTCATTTCTTCACACCTTCAAAGCCTTTTGGTTCGGCCAAACTCTGCCCAAATACTCTCCCAACATCCCTCAATACAACCTAGAGGCCTTTGTGTGATCAGAAAGCCAACCTAAGGAGCCCTTTTGATCAAATCAAAAGGAAGAACCCGAAGAAGAGGTAATGATTTCACCACCCTTCTCCAAGTTCATTTCTTCTTCCACTTCTTCTTCCTTTGTTCTTACCATTCTAAAATAATAACTCCAGTATGTCACATATACTGTGATGTTATTATAAATATGGTACAATCATATTCAGTATTCTATCCACCCTTTGAATAACATGTCACCATACGTGCGTACGTACGGCTTACCGTCTCCACGTCGTGGTGTAATTGTTATTCAATATAATATTATTTGGATGGGTATAATAATGATGTGTAACTTATGTAAATAATAAATATAACATGTTAATGATTCTGTATATATGATATACCATCTATTTATATATTATTTTAATATCAAAAGAATGATATTGTCGCTCGTGCGTACGTACGGACTACCGTCTCCACGAACGCGATGAGATTCATTCTCCATCGTATCCATTCAAGTATAATTATCATTTGATGATTTAAAAATGATGTTTAAGGACTGGATATCATTCTGGATATGAATAAGATACAACAACCATGGCTTATGTAACAAAACATATAAAAGAAAATGAGGAAGTTAACTCCTGAAACGACGATAATTCTAAGATATTATTAACAAATCAATGTTAAAAGATCATATATGATATCATATTAATATATATGATTCTTGTATAATTTAATAACAACTATTTCACCATTATACAGGAGGTTAACTTACCCCAACCAAGGAAAAGTACAAGGTAAGGGTTATTTCACAATCTCTTCATTATCCGAGGTTGTTTATACGTAATAATCTACTGGGATCTCGTTATCATCCACATCCATGTTTCTTCAAAATGTATTTCAAAACATTTTTACAAGAATATGGGTTAAAGTCATTTATACATTTTCTTGACTTTTTATAAGAGGAATCTTTCCGTCGTTTTCCGAACAAGGTGCTTTTTTAACCTTTTCGACAGAATTAAGATAAGAATGTTTTTTTTAACTTATACGGCGGGTGCGGTTATTTTACGCCGTTATAAAATCGTCAAAGCTTCCCTTACAAGCTTATAAGAATATTTTCAAAGAAAATGTTTTATTTTATAAATATATGTCTCTTAAATGATTTAAAAATAGAAAGAGATATTTCTTTATAAAGAGTTTTGATTTCATCTATGTCAAAATCCTTTAATGGATTTTATGCTTATTTGAGGATGATATAATATGATACAAAACTTTTATATTGTATTGAAGGTTTTGTGATATGTTTGACTGTGGATGTGCTATTTTTTTATATACCATTCATGGTTTATGGTGAAAGTATTGACATTTCGTATGCTAGTTTAATACGAATGTTTATGTAATGTTTAAACCTTTTCATATGGGAATGCATTGGACTTAATATGTGACGGGTGGAGCCCGCTATAGCTCCTCGATGCATCGGTAGGTCTCATGAGACAAACTAGTGTCTTGGCACAAGGCCTTGACAAAATCTTATTTGTAGTCTTGGCACGAGGCCTTGGCTATGTGGTTATGATAGTCTGGCATTATGCATTCCAACATTATGAAAGTGGTTATTGATTTTTGCATGTGATTATTCGATTATTAGAATATCCATGTGAATAAGTAAATGGCATTATTTCATTTTATTTATGCCATACCATGTTGAAAGTTCATGTTTGAAAGGTTTTTGTTTTAGTTATACATTTCCTTAAAAGTTTATTCTTATTTATGAAAGTTTCCGCTATATTGTTATCCTTACTGGGCATTTGAGCTCACCCCTTTTCTATGTTTTATTTTTCCCAGGAAGTGAAGAAGTAAGTTATGAATGACCTGCAGGGATATTATGTGGGGATATGAGTGTGGATTATGGAGACAATATGTTGTTGTAGTAGTTTTTCATTTTATGATGTAATGTAAAACCTATGAATATATCTAGTGTTTCCAAGGCTACTAAACCAATCGGTCTTTCGAGATTTGATCTTTCTTGTGATCATGCCAATGTTACGAAGTAATGCACCGACTTTGGGTAGCTGGGGTCGGGGCGTTACAATCAGACCGATAGAGTTATAAGGAAATTCGGATTCTTTCATCCTTTTCTTGAACTACCTAGTCAGTTAGATTCACTGCATTCCCTAAACATGTCAGGGAAGAGAGATTTTGATTGGAGGAGATACCATGCCAAATATATTGATTTATGGGATATACGATAGGAATTCCAGTTGTGAGGGGCGAGGACAGTGCATTTTCATTTGGTGGATCAGATGGATTACACAGTTTGGTACTATAGGCCCCAGTCAGATTTTTGACACGACACAGATGAGGTTTTCATGAGTTGGTATAGATAGTTTCTTTCACAATTCAGTGGAATTTTTATTCATATTACTTAACAACATAATTTTTTTTTCATAGGATGCTCGTATCCGTCGTCTACTACACATGTATGATTCAGTAGAGCACACCATATTTGACTTAGCATATTTTCACACCTTTGTATCACAGTTTATTCCTTTGATGGATGAGATTTATCCTGGCATTTTCTTTGATCCACCACATGATGAGGAGCCTATAGAGCCTTCTGAGGCTCATATAGATGTACTAAGGGGTGACAACCCTGTTATGGATCTTGCTATTCCACAGGAGGAGGATGTTTAGATTGATCAGTTAGATGCTACTGTTCCACAGGAGGAGGGTGTTCCGCATGATCAGTCATATGCTCCTCCAGCTTCTCAAGCTCAGCCACAGGTAGATACAGATGTTGACTGGGTTGAGCTTGATTATTTATTACAGACATACTCATAACATCAGCCATCTTCTTTCCATGTTGGTGAGAGTTCCATCCTACCTCCACTATCATTAAATGCATGACAGGGTACAAATGGTGAGACTTTACATCCACCGCCTGTCACATAGGAGGATGTGGGGGTGGCTGCTGAGGATGATGCACAATGTATTCCAGAGTGTAGATAGAGACAGACATGACGTGGACGCATCCAGTATACACCTGGCTATGGGACAGAGGAGCATCCACACCAGAGGCATAGATTAGGTTGATTTTTTATTTACGATACATTATGTATGTGCATTACTATTATCATTTATAAAGTTCTACATTTTTTAATAACTGTCTTACTGTCATGAAATTATCTTCACAAATTAATAATTTCTATTTGGTAATCATTAATAAATATTAATACTCTGGATGAAAAGATCTGTGAACATCAAGAAATCTTGGAAAATATTATTGATCTCAATGATTTGAATCCTAAAATCATTGAACATGATTGTTTGTTTAAAAAAACTAAATTTCATGAATAATTTCAATGAATAATGAATAATTGTGAAGAGTAGATGATTATGATTAAAGATAAAAAAAACCAAAATATGAGATGTATGGAATTATATGTTCATTTTTCCAATTTTTGAGAAAATACATATTCAAACTTTACAAAAGGACACATGTTTTAATGGTACAAAATATTCACTGGGGGATTTTGTTGTTAAAATACCTCGATCATGTGATAAAATTATGGACATTATGAAAAAGATTTATTTCATATTCTTCTAAAATAAGAAATAATCCTTAAGAGTATTAAGAATGTGTTAGCATATGTATGAATAAGTATTGAAGAAGATCATCCTCTGTGAAGTTATATAAGATTTCAAAACTGATGTTTATGAGTGTTTCTCTTTATGGGGAGGTAAATGAAGAAATATTAAATTAATTCCAGAATTAATATATCAATTATAATCAAATCTAATTACTGTAGAACATTCAGAAAGATTATGTTATAGAAATATAAATGTTTTTTCTAAATATCTCTTCCTTTGTTAACAAAAGAAATAATGAATAGAAAGCCGTTGTAATTGAATTAATCAAATACATAAGAAATTTTTGCTTCTAAATAAATGATGATTTTTTAAACCTTTTTGTAGGATGTGTGAACGGAGTTCACACATCCTTTAGAGACTTCATAAAGGATGCATGAACCCCATTCACGCATCTAGCGTTTCTAGGATTCAGGAATGTGGTTCACGCATCCTTTGAAGATGGGATGAAGGATGCGTGAACCCCGTTCATGCATCTCTTCGTGCCGAAGATGCGTGAATGGGGTTCACAAATCTGGAGACCCATTTTTAAAAATATTTCAAACCATATCCCTTTTCAATAAAAAAATTAAAACCCATATATACAAAAATCTAGGAAAATACGGTGGGGAACAACTGATACTTCAACATCATCATTGGAGGGGAGTTATCGATCACCGAATATTGGGCTTGGATTAAAACACATGCGGCTGTGCTGGAACTGGCCAAGGGTTGGGTTCACACACCGTATGAAGGAGGGGAATCAGTGTGGGATGAGGCCATTGCGATGATGGGTGGTGTCCTGGGTTTTCACTGGTGGGCCTTGGGAAATTAGGGTGGCTGCAACCTGGCTATAGTGATGATAAGATGTGAGGTGAAAAAAGAGTGGTGGTCTAGCCATGGTGTAGGAGGTAAACCAGACGAGGGAGCTAGCTCTAGGGCGAGTGGTCAGATCTGGGTTCGGCTCGGTGTTTGGCCGAGTTCGATGGTAGGTGGAGGCGGTGATGGGTAAGCTTCCAAACAAAGCTACTATATTTTTAATTTTTAATTATTCTTTTCAAAAGACACATTATTAGATTTATTTTATTATTTTTAGGGACTTATAAGACCCATGACCCTATTTCCTTTTTCCCTATTTTTTGTTTGTCAAATAGCCGACGCATCGGACCGAAATTTATTTATTTTTTAATTTTTTTTATAAAAATCCTATATTTATTGCCCTATTAATTTATTTTGATTCCATAATTATGTGGAAACTAAATCCCATATAGATATATACATTTTCATGGAAGTTAAAACCCACAAAATTTTGATTTCAATCAGATTTAAACTTTTAGATGACTGCAACATGTCCATTCAGGATAATATTTAAATGTTATTTGTGGTTTTGGGACCATTGTGACGTCCTCTACACAGATTTATTGCAAACATAATTTTTCTTTGAAAAATATTTTCATGTGTCACTCTAATACCAATTGATGGTATAATGGTGCGTAACAGAATCAAATGGGCCATAGTATCATGGCTAGATGATCCAACATGATGAATTTTAAACACAAAAATTAAATTAATAAATACCTTGTTTGATCTCAATATCTACTCAACATCTACTCATCTCCAGTGATCATTGCTCAAAGAATCTAAGTTTGAATCCTTCTAGATCATCCAAACTCACATGGATAAAACTGAGAAATTAACTCAACTCATCATTCCATTAAATTTTAAAAGAATCTTGAATATTAAAATAATATTCATTAAAATAATATTTTCCATGTATTTACTTTAATACTTTTCTAGTTAGTATGATGTATCTAGACTATAGGACATATATTTTAGATTAATGTCATAGTATCTTGAGGTTCTCATTATAGCTTGAGAACTGCTATAACCTTTTGATATGGAAAATAATCTATGAATATTACCATATAAATAGTGGATGAAAAAATATAAACATTATTATGGTAAGCGTACAACATACATAACACACTGTATACATAATATGGTAATCAAAAAGTATTATTCAAGTTGGGTCTAGGTCACCCACTATTATAACTAATATGACATCATATAATGTAAATATAATATAAATATAACATTATATAATGTTTTATATGGTTATGTATAAATAAATTTTATGTTACACACAATATAATACAAACATAAATATAACCTTAAATAATGTAAATATACATAAATACAATGCTATAATGAAGATATGATGTTATATAATGTAAATTTAATGTAAATATAACTATATATAATGTTATATTTATGTAAATTTATGTAATATTTAAGTTATATTTATTTTATATTGTCATTATATGTTGTTATATATTTGTTATATTTATTTAAATATAATATTATATAATGTGAATATAATATAAATATAGAATTATATAATATAAATATAAAATAAATACAACATTACAACATTGTATAACATTATATGAAAAACTTTTACTATAAATATAATGTTATATAACGTAAATCGAGTGTATATATAAAATTATATAATTATTATATTTACATTATATAACATTATATTTATGCATTTTTTTGATAGAAAAAGAAAATTAAATAAATGATCAAGGATCATCCAATACAAGAGAGTTTCTCCAAATAGGAAAATCATCCCACCAGACCTACTAAATGTATGAGAGACCACAAGTCACCAAAATGTAAAAGCTTATTCATATCTCTTTTGTTGAATAAAAATGATCAAGCTAAGATGTGGTGACATAATGTATGAATCTCCCCCACTAACAAACCAAATAGTTGAATGCCTCTCTATGTGGATGAGATGACTTTAAGAATAGTAAGGCCACCAGATTTTAAAATGATTGAACTCCACCCTTTATCAATAGTGAACTCCATAGCAATAAAAATGGATTAGGCTTTAGCTACTGGTGGGCCCCAGTTGGTGAAAAATGATTTATAGAAAGCTACAATGATCAATCCAAGATATTCCTAGAAGACTAATTTGAAACCATATAAAACTACACACAAGGAAGAGGAATCCACATCAATCTTTATCACTCTAGTCAGGGGAGACTTATAAGAGCCTGAACCAGATTGCATGCATGTGATGTCAAGATTCATGTCACTGTTGTTCCAGGTTTCTAACTAGGAGACCACCCAACTAATCTAGAAGGATATCAACCTAATCATATGATTAAAGATACCATCATTTCTTCAAACCCATATCATCCAATACATAGTACATAAGGTGCTCACGACCTCCATTGGGAGGGACGAGGACCTCTTCACTAGCAATGCTGCAAAACCAGATGATGAATCCATGAAAATTTCATCATTAACATTCCATGCATTCAAAACATCCCTGGATATGGGGAAACCAAAAATAACATGCGTAGAAGATTTCGATGTAACCATGAAAAGAAGACCTATAGGATTGTATGAAGCATGGTAAAATGTGAGAAACTTCTTTTATGGGAGAATCCCAGAACATACTTTCCTCTAGAAGTAAAGGGACTTAGGTGGAATCGGTAGGTTCCCTAGGATTTTATAAAACTCAACAACATCTAGGTTTAGTGATTCTAGAACCAAATTATATCCATATTTAACTGAATATGAGTCTCAATAGTCTTTTCTCTAGTATAGTTAGTCGAATCCCATATCCCTAGCACTTCAAATGCTCAAAATAATTTCATAGTCTATCTCATTAAACTAAGAGTTCAGTTTTTTCAATACAGTAGCCATTACCGCATCATTAAAAAAAGATAGAAAACTTTCATTTTTTATACTGGTGACCACAAAAAAAGTATCCATGGATACATTTTTATCATCCAAACACAAATACTTCCTAATCTATATGATGGCCCCATAAAAAATCCTCCAGCAAATCCCCCTATTTAGTTTCTTGCACGACCCCTACAAGCTTCACCAAAAATAACTAGTATGAGGTCATAGATTTGATTTGCAGAAATCTGAGCATAAATATTTGTTTCTATGGATGAATTAGGCACACAAAGAATCAAGATTATTTAGAATCTACCAAACCTTCTTGGAAGAAGGGTATCATTAAAGTTATGAATATCCTTAAATCCTATTACCCCACATGATTTATAGAGGAAAAGATTAGGTCAGACCACCTAATGGATTTTATTCCACCCATTATTAAGGCCTCACCATAAATTTACTAGTTGGTAGTGGAGTTGATCAATAATAAAACTAGGGAGTGTGAAGAGGGACATAACAAAAGTTAGGATTGACAAGGACATGACCTAAACAAGGATTTCTTTTACCTCTTTAGAAAACATTCTACTGGTCCACCTCTGAATTTTATTTTTCTAACCAATCCAAAACACCGAAGAACAATTATTTTTAGATTTCCTAAAGATAGTAGGGATTAAAAGATATTTATGGTGATTCTAAGCCACTCAGATACCATAAAATTTGTGAATTTCATACTTACTTATTGGGGGAACAAGTGAGTTTATGGAAATTTAAAACATGGAGAGATTAAGGGAATACCCTAAATCCATTTCATACCCATGAATAATTTGAAAAATAGATCTGCATTCTTCAACGGTGGCCCTCCAAAAAAGTAAACTATCATTAGAAAAAATGAGAAATAGGAGGACCATTCCAAAAAACCTTCACACAATGAGCCATATTATCTATAGTATCCATTGAATGAAGATTATAAGAATCACCATCCCCCATAATAAAAAGGAAATGGGAGAGAGGATACCCCTTATAGAGTTCCTTAGAAGGGTCAAAACACCGAGTAAGGCCCCCATTAATCCAAATCATAAATGAAACTAAAGTAACACATTACATATAAATTTTAATCCATTTAGAGAAAAAACCCATTTTACTCTACATGAATTGAAGGAAATACCACTCCACTCTGTCAAATGATTTTTTCTTGTCAAATTTCCATTCCATTACCCCTCATTTAGATATAGAGATTGTTTTTATGGAATGAAAAATTTCATGGGTGATAATAGAATTATAAAAAATAAGCCTCATAGGAATAAAAAAACTTTTATTTCTCAGATATCATAGAAGGAATGCTACCATGAAAAAAGTTGAATAAAATCATTGAGAAGATTTTATTTTTAACATTACAAATACTATTAGGCCTAAAGTTTGAAACCATATAAAGCTTTTTAACCTTAGGAATGAGGGTAAAAAGGGTTTCATTGATAGAGAATAAATTTTACTTACCCCTATATAGGTCTTTCATGATACCAGAGATATATAGCCCAATTATTTGCCTATATTTTTTGGAAAATAATACCTAGAAAAACATATGGATTGACACCTTTGTAGAATGGTTTTTTTGATGGATGAAATATTTTCATATTTTATAATATCAATAACAAGTAGGAAATTCATTATGTCAATAGTCACTAGAGTAAATTAAGGGTAAATATCTAAAGATATAGTTGAGTCCCCATCTGAATAAATCTCTTAAAATAAGTGCATAATTATATCATGGATTTCCTTCTCATTTGATGTAGATCTCCCTTTAGGAGTAGTGAGACAATAAATAAAATTCTTATGAATCCTCACATAGTTTCTCATAACTATATTCACCCGCATCAAAATATGTGGTGGATCTTCTCTCTAGTACATAAATTTTAAAACCATATGAGCCATATGTTCCAAAGCATACAACAACCATTAGGCGATAAATCTAACCCATTATTTAACACCCATGTTTTTATTTTTTTCATGAAGTTTATTTTTTTTACTTCAGTTTATTTATTAAAGTGAATTTGAAATGAAGTTATGAATTAGATTGGTTATTTTTAATTAAGTATTATTGAAATAATGTTATTTTAGGAGTTATTAATTTTGTGGTTTGAATAATTAATTGGTGAATGTTATTTAATGAATTTATGGTTTTAGATAATGACCATGGAGTTATTCTAGGAATTAAAGAATTAATTTAGATAAATTAATTTAAATTATATCTTTTACTTTTCAAATAGAAATGTTTGGGATTAAATATTGGAATGGGTTTTTAATTTAAAAAGATAAATATTTTTCATGACATGGATTGAGATTGTGGTGTTTGAGGTTTATTTTGTCATTTTGATGCTATTGACACCCACCAAATGAGCATCCAAAAATATTCAAGGGAAGAAATATCCAAAACATGGGTATGATTTTATACACAAAACAAATAAAGGGAATGTGGATGAAACACACAGATCAAGTGATCTTACAAAAGATACAAAATCACATGACCTTCAAAAGGTCACATAAAATGGGCCTAGCATAGAACACGAACCGATTTAGATCCTAAAAATCCCCTTTTGACAAGCCTCCTTGTTCTCACAAATACACCTAAGACACTCACTAATTGTGCAGTGGTTTCCAGATAATCTACCCTAAGCCATGCATCTTGTCAGCTGACAGGTGCCTGACAAGCATCCAAAAATCCTTGTAAAATAGGGGAATAAAATATAAAAAATATGGGAGCCTCTTATAGCCATAAATATTTATGTGATGGACCCATGAAGTTCATAATACACCACAAGAGTCTTGGAAACATGTCCACTTTGTCACCCAATAGCTCACTAGTATGTCGGCCTCATCACGCAAAGGGATTCTGACATGTCCAGATAGTCCTGCACTCCCCCTTAGGCACCAAAGACAAATAGAAGGGTTGTCCATGATAATTATTTCACATCACCACATGATTCTTTGTTCATCACATGACACATCACCGATGGGTAGAGTGATTATCTTCGATAACACTCATACAAACTCGTGAGATGCTAAGTCCTTATAAAATAAACAAGGAAATTAAAAGGGAAATTAAAGGATCATCTTACGAGGGGAAGATACATTGATTTTATATGAATGAGGTTATATGCCCTTGATGATCTCCAATGATCACATGAGCGCCCCATTGAAAATCCAGCTTAGTTCTACAAGACCCCTATGCATGTAATATTATTCTCCTAAAAGCCACCTTTTCTCATGGAAGGTACTAGACAATTCATTTCAAATTATGAAAAATACTTTCATCAAGAATCTTGATATCACAAATTGTTTTGGACATGTTGTCCTGACCTTGAGAAATTACCTTGTCATGTCCACATGATTAGGAAAGATCCCTTTAATTTTCTTAAATCCAATAAATGGGGTATTGATGGGATAGTCTTCCGATCATTTAAAATCATGCGACACCCCCAACATATCCCATGGAAAGATATCTTGAAGCACATGACACCAAATTCCTCCACAGAATACAAGCCAAATTTATGTGATACACATCACACATGGTGGAGAATAACCAGGGTGGTGAGGCCTATAAATTCCTCCCCTTTAGCATAAAAAATAAATCTTTGGATCCACGCACTAGTGCAACCAGGCTTTAGAGTGGACTTATCAAAGCATAAAATCTCACGATCGCAAGGTCTTTCTCCAGGTAAAGATATAGGGAATGATCTAAGGTGATCATGAAGTATGCATGAACACTTCACATGATCACTCATAGATCATGATGAGGACTTCCAACAGGAAAACTAGATCATGCGAAGGACATCCCGCATGTCGGCAGGGTCACATAAAACCTAAATAATACACTAACAATATAAAAATATAATGAAAATTGGAAATAAAAGGTTGGAACAAATAATAAAATATGGGATACTTATGCAAAGAACTTATACGATGATCCTCATTCACTTCACATGAACCACCAAGATCATGCAACAACACCGAGACATGTCATCTATATCATGTGATTCTCCCTTGACATACCATTTGGATCACGCGACATCCCCTGGACATGTTAAATCAAGTTGCAAACATCCCTATGAGCATACTACCCAAGTATCATGAAACCCTCAAGGCTCACTATCCATACCTTATGATGTTCTCCAGACATATCGTCCAAAGTATGTGGTGATGATAGTGTATGTCAGCTAGATCTCACAAAGATCTCTAAGATTAACAACAAGATCTAACAACACCCTTCAAGTTAGTCATCCAACTTTCACGATGACACCAATACAAGTCAAATAGATCACGTGGAGTCCCCCATGAATTCAAGGAAATCATGCGATTCCCTCTAAGCATGTCAACCAGGATCATGCGATGGCCTCCAGGATAAGTCATATAAGTCTTGTGATGTCCTTTGGATAAGTTATCCTTGATCATGTGATACTATCCAAATTATGTGACATCCCTTAGATAATCCAACTTAATCAATCGATTACCTTGGGACATGTCTGCAATGCATCCATACATGTCTAAAAATCCTTCGACATGTCAAGTAGGACAATCAAGGCATGCCATACATAAAATCAAGCAGGTCATGAACACAACTATGTCAGGTCAAGTAGGTATCCCAAGACATGAGAGACATACACAACCTTTATATAAGGCCAGTCACAATGTGTATTCCCCAATCGATGGAAAAACATGATATGTACCTGTCACACCATGACCCGACACTTCACGATTATTTTATTTATTTTTGAGTTTCTATTTAATTTTATTCATTTTTGGGTTTATTATTATTATTATTATTATTTGTTTAAATCAATTGAATTAGAATGAAAAAAAACAAAAAAATCCCTAATCTAACCCTCAACCTAACCTTGCGGCAGACCACCCATCCCCTCCTATTCGTGTGGCCAACCCCCCCTTTCCCCCTTCCTATTGCACGACACCGAACCACCCTCCTCTTGAACCTATGACTGGCCTCCACCTCTCCCCACCGAGACCGCCACCGAAATCCTTTTGTGGTGAGTACTCTCTCTGTGTGACCTCTCTAGCCACATTTTACAGCAGGTGCACGACCCCCCCAATAGCGACACAAATCATCAACCCAGGTCCTTCCACACTTGTTTTTCTTCCGTTTACTTCATACACTACCAGAAAACTGCCTATTAGTGGCGGTTTACAGAAACCACCGCTAAACTGGGCGTCGACAATCTATTAGCGGTGGTTTTATACATTTCGCGTCGGTAAAAGAAAAGTGTCATAGTACCTCATTTAGCAGCGGTTTTTGGTAAATTTAGCAGCATTTTTAAGGTCTATTTAATTAGTGGCGGCTATAATCGCCACAAAATTCAGGCGTGTCATGCACCTACTTAGTGGCGGTTAAAACCGCCGCTAATTCCGGCGTGATTTTGTGGCAGTTTTAACCGCCGTGAAGTTTATTGCCGATTACATTTAGCGGCGGTTTAAACCACCGCTAAATGTATAAGTGGTAAAACATTAGCAGTGGTTAAAACCGCCACGAAATGCTGACCTGAAAAAATAGCATTTCTGCTTATACTGCACCACTGCCCTGAAAAACAAACCAAACAACAAACCATTTATCATGCTAAGCATTCTCAACGGGAAGGAATTCATCATATGTTTCCACTAATAGAAGTATTCCCCCAAGCTTAAAAATATTTCATAGGCCAATTTCTACCTAACCATGGGCTAGATAAATAGTTTTGGTTCCTAGAAACCATCAACTAATCAACTCACTATGGAATTATGGTTTATGGTACATGATAAACTAAAAAATATGTGTCTCCTCATAATGATGAATAGAATGCACAACTATCAAAGAAGAGAAGGTTTGGTGTTACACACAACATGGTTAACATCACTACTAACACAAGTACTAAAAACATTCATGGTTTTAATCACACCCAACACAACTATCAAAGAAGAGAAGGTTTGGTGTTACACCCAACATATATACATGAAGATAACAATGGTTAACATTCCCCCCAACCCATATAATAAATAATAACAATAGTTGGAATTACATTCAACCCATGTAACCAACAAGAACACTAGTTTTAATTTCACCCAACCCATATAAGAAGTCATAGGAATATTTGGAATTATGCCCAATCTATGTAAAAACCAAGATAAATTGTCAGAATCATGTATAACCTACATAACCACAAAAATTTGGTTGGAATCACACCCAACCCATATTCCAATAAGAATTATTGTTGGCATCTTATACAACTTATTATAAAGTGTTCAACATGGTTAAAAAATAGCCAACCTATATAGCATGCAAAATAAATGGTTAGCATTATGCCAAACCTAATTAACAATATAGAAACATCATTGGAATGAAACCCAACTAAAGCACCAAGTAATAACAAGAATTTAATTACACCCAACCAAAAATATACATCATTTTACTCAAGTCACTCTTACTTGGATAAGATCTACACTATCAATTATGTTGTATATAATTCACCATCATTGAGGAATTTCATTAAATAACTTTTAAGATATTATCATTTCACATTAATACATACCCCTCTTGGTTATCATTCCAAGTTCTACCACCAATTTCAATTTAATTCATGGATGTACATGATTAATAATTATAAACCAGAGGACCTTACACATCCCTAACAAACCTTTCCTGAATATCATCTATGAGGAAATATAATTTTGTTCCATCCTGATCAATTGTTACCTTCCCTTCTACACTTGTGCATCAAACAACACATACAACATATATATAATAATAATAAAATTTATGCACCACCTACGCAATATTCCTAAACACCCTTTCATTTAATGTTGATGAAAAAGTTGATCTAATTCAATAAGAATACCTAAATCATAAAAAATACCTAAAATTATGGATTTATAATGAAACACAAGATAACATCAAATGAAACAAGAGATTGGGGGTCACATGGATTTATACTTATAGTTTAGAGATGATCAAAATTGAAAATATTTGATTCCATAAAGGATTAAAGTGTATGGATCAAAATGTGCCAAAGAAGAGAGGGGAGGGATCACTACTAGTCGTTTGTCCTATAAGGAGGAGGAAAAAGGATTAAATGGGTTGATGTTCAGTCAGAATAAGAACCTTTAAAACATCATTGTTATAAAATACTTTTTATCGATGATTGACATTATGGTTCCAGGAAATAAGGTCTCTCCAGTCTACTACATAAGAAGAAATTTGAGAAATAGAGGACATATTTAAAGAGAATAGAGAATATATTAGAAGATATGTAACCATTAAGAGAGAATTAGTTGTGCTAATCAAACAAAATAAGTGCATAACATGGAAAACATTACGTGGACCACATGATCCATTCTAGGTCACGAAAATCACATAACCCATAAAACATCTTTTGATCCCATGATTTTTCTTAATACATATAATCATGTTACCATGTGAAGGTCACATGAATCACATAAAGATGAGTAGATCATGAAAAAATCATCAAGAGACAAACAAATCACATAAGTTAGACTAATGGCCAAGGGTGTGCATCAAAGTTCAAATAAATTACCATTGATTAGTTCATGGATTGATTAAGTGAGATATTTATACAAGGTGATCACACAAAGAGGTCAAGTGACATGATCACATGATTAGGTCTCTTGTATGGTTCTTGTGATGAGGTCATGCAATGTTGTCTTGCAAAACAATCTCACGAGAGAGGAAGTTTTGAGAGCTATGGAGCTTCATGTCACCGGTCAAATGACCAGCCTCTCACCCCCTATTTATAGGGAACCTCAAGGAATATGAATGGACTTATAGAATACAAAAATATTTTTTGAATTCCAACCAAAGAAAGCATAAGAGACTCATGAAGTCATTTCCTACCTCATAACTGAGTCCTTGTTCCTTCAAACATCACTTTTGTGGGGGGGGGCATTTTTTGACGCTATCCAAATGAGCATTGTATATTTTAGGAACAAAGAAATACCCAAAGAATAGGTATTAATATATACCCAAAGGAAAGAAAATTCTAGCATGTATACATATAGATTAATCACCTAGGTCACAAGGACCATGTGAACTTCAATGAGGCTCATGATCACATGACCCTAGGAACATCATGTAAAGGGGTTATGCAATTCATGTGATCTGTTCCTGATCATGTGAAGCCCCATCAAATAGCCCAATTAATCATGTAAAACCCCTCTGATTATTCTTTTTTATCATCTGACATGTCATCTAACAATCTCCCAATATGTTCCTAAAATAAAAGTTAGAAAAGAGGGAAGCTTCATGGGAAGGGAGTTGCATTGGTTTTCATGTGATGTGGTTACATGCCTCATAAAAACTATTAATGATAATGAAAATCACCTCAGAAAACCATCTTGATCTAGTGATATCCATTAAACATGGCTGTTTGGACATGCAACACCCTAATGAGTCCAATTCCCAATGCTGAATTTAGAACAAAAACATCAAAGAGCCTATTACCATAGATCATATAACCCATGAAACAAACACATCATTCTCTTTACCACCTGAGGTTATTGTGATCATTCAAGGTTATCCACTAAATCTCCTCCAAGACCAATGGTTTTTTAAAGGTTCCATACACCACACATGTTATATATACAAACCAACCTTTCCCATATTTCTTTAACACATCAACAATACTACTCATGGTCCGATGATGCATCGTCACCCTCTCCACCTCCGTCTCCTGCTGCCACCTGTAAAAATATTATATTGAAAATTAAATATTGTTTCATATTTATAATTAAACTTAAAACCAATAAAAGTTTTCAAACTAAATGATTTTGATTTTTTGTGATTTACCTGCTCACCACCACTTAGTGCACTACAACTGGGGGCATATCTGCACATCTGCTGATATAAATCAGTCAATGCTTTCTGCATAGCGGATATCTGAGACCCTTGGTCTTGAACTGTGGCTCGTAGAGAAGAAATATCCCTATGAACATCTTTAGGTATGGGCTGACTATAACCCGGAGTAGATGCAGCTGGAATCCCTAATGGCCTGCTAAAGATCTCAGATGGTACGAGTCCTAAACCCATCCCGCGTACTCTACCAGGATGCTCCTTACCAAGAATTTGAGCAACCGGGTAATCCTGGGAGACTGAGTAGGACTTCCCAGGATTGGCATCCCATAGTTCTTTAATTTTTACCTATCAATAAAATATCAATACATATTAACACAGTAAAAACTGATAATAAGTTATTATAATAAAAATTTGACTTCATACCCCAACTTCTTTGGTAGGCTCATTAACAAAAGAGCCATCTGATTTTCTGTGAACATCCAACCACAGTTCAGTCTGGGAGGCTTCGTGTCCTAAATTCTGTGACTGCATTAAGAAAAGATAAATACAAAATTCAATATATTAAATAGATAATATTGTATTATAAATATTTAAACTATTTAAAATATTACCAATGACATTCAGCTTCTAGAAAAGCTATTTGAGCCCGCCGTGTGTGGGATGACTTGCTTCACCCTATTTGATGCATTCTGTCGTGAGAGATCCTGAAATAAATAAAATGAAATTTAACAGTAATGTATCAAATTTCATCTCCTCTTCATATACATGTATTAATGTAAAATAAGGATAATATAATAATATATATTTCAATACCATCCGCTTCTCATCATGATGCATGTCAACAAAAACTTTCCACTGATCTTTTGGTACCCCACTGGGTAGCTTGTCATACATTTGTTCCAAGGTCAACGAAGTATCGTTGACATCACACCACAATCTCCATTTGAAATCTTTACATTTTTTACCAAGATTTTTCAAAGTCCACTTCCGTGCTATCACATCAGCAACTGTGAAGTAGAAGAACATATGTATACAGAAATTCATTTTGAACATATTAGTGACATGACATTCATTT
The DNA here is from genome assembly GCA_963277665.1 of Viscum album. Lineage (NCBI taxonomy): Eukaryota > Viridiplantae > Streptophyta > Magnoliopsida > Santalales > Viscaceae > Viscum > Viscum album. The sequence goes on from OY728135.1 coordinate 272,867,153, forward strand.
AAACCATAATGTAATAAAATTACCTTTATTTGATAATCGAAAACTTCATTTTTCCAGTTTGGAGGCATATGTATTCAATCATCATATGAAATGGGAAGGGAAATGGGCTCTGCTGCCAACTGACCTATAATCTGGCCAGGTAACTCCGCTGCATCATCCGTAGGGACCCCATAAGAATAAAATGGTATGACTATCTTTTCTCCATTCAAGTTCCAAACATCTGAGCTTTTTAAGTGTTTCTACACGGTTTTATTTTTGTCATCTTCAATGAGAAAACAATTAGTATAAACAAAATGCAATAAATTTATTTAATTAAAATTTATACCTATGACTGTGACCCTCCAGTATGTCCGGGATGAACTGGAAGGGGTCTGTCGCTGCCTAACTGATGAGGCACCTGTAGGGGGAGTCGACGACTTAGCCTCTAATGGGAGGCCATCTGATGGTGTGAGAGATGGTGCAGGGGGAGATGGTGCGGGGGTGTAGGCAGCTGGTGCCTCAGATGTCGTGGGGAGTGACCCAGATGGATCGACATCTGTCACAGAACTAGAAGAAATAGTATACCACTTCCTCCTTGGCATTCCTATTATTTAATCAAATAAAATTAAGTTCAGAATATATTTTTCAAAAAAATTATGCCGAAAAAAAATTAAAAATGATAATAGATTCCCAGTACTAACAAACAAAATATATATAACAATGATAATGAATGACTGCAGAAATGTATCAAGTGGTTGCTGCATGAATGAATAATTGTACATAAAATCATTTTCCCCTTCAATCATGTCAGTTTCCAACTCCATTGCTTCATCCACTTCATTCATCCTTGCAAGACTAATATTTTCAATATCATGATGGACAAATAATTCTGCTTCCTGTTGTTGATGACATTCAATTTCAAAGGTCAAATCTTCCACTTCATCACCCATATCATACAAATCTCTTTGTATTACGTGAGTAACTACACTCCACCCTTCATCCACAACATCATTCACACAATATACCATTTTTTCTTGCGATGCTAAGATATATGGATCATGCATTTCACGATCACCAACATCCATCAAGAGAGAGAAGTTCACAGAAGTAAATTGCAATGAATCTCTTTTAACACCTCTGATAATATCGACCCATTTTCATTTGAATAAAACAACAGAAAAATGTCCATGGTAGTTTAATTCAATAATATCATGTAGCTTTCTATAGTATCCCACTTCAGCAAATGTAAATATACCACTCTTCTGTGTTTTCAAACCCACTTCTTGATCAACTATATGAAATCTAAAGCCATTCACATTATAAGCGTCGAACTTTCTAACTTTCTTTATAGGACCTCTTGCAAGAAACTTCAAATCTTCGGACAAGTCTGCTCGAGTATCAGTATTCATGATCTGAAAAAGGAAATATAATTCAATAGATTTACAAATTGTATGTGTCAAACTAATATTCATATTTATTGAAATATTTATGAACTTACATGTCATTCAAACCATTCTACAAGATCTTTATTCATGGATTTCGTTATATCTTTCTCATTTCGTGTTCGGCCTCTCATTCGTCTCTTTGTTTGTATCCTCAACTCTTCAATAAATGGATCTGCAATTTCACTATTCAGAAGCACATATCTATGTGCCTATAATAATTCCAATTCTGTCAATGTCACTATAGCATCCCGCCTTTTTATAACATAACTTTTCATTACATTCTACAAAACCGAGGATCTTTAAGGTTTAGTGTCATGGAAACCCGAAACTTATTACATGAAAAAAACATTCTTCTTAAACACTTGAAAGGATTCTCCTTAAGTTCATCCTAGGTTCATTACTGCATCTCATAACCCGGGGACATACATCAAAAGAAAGGGTGAGCAGAAGGCCCAATAAAGGAACAAGAGAAACATTTAACACGTGAACTTGAGATACATCAACTATATCATGAAAAAGAACTTTAAGGCATGAGAAAGAAATCATGTGGAATATCATAATAAAAATAACATTTTTCATAACTTTAAGATGTGGCTACATCATTTAACATAGACAATCATGAACATATCACCAAGGTCCATCCCCAAGGTGTCATTTGAAAATTACCAAGGTTATTCACCAAGATATCGTGAAAATTGTAATCTCTAGTGGTTACATCATCACCCAATGCATTGGAACGCTATCAGGGCGCACCCTTAAATTTGCATTTATTATCATGTGAGCCACATATATCATCATAAAAAATTTCATAAATAACCCATATAGCATAAAATAAGTGGGTTTCATTTCATAATCAAAACGTTTTAAAAACTGCTTTAAAGACATGATCTTTATGTCACTTTAAAACCCACAGAAAAAGAAGGTGGATCTCATGTATGTAAATACCAAAATTTAAAATAGAAAATTTTGGTATATATGTGAATACCCATATAAAATATAGAGCTTTGAGTATTCACTTAATAAAATAAAAGAACTTTAGAAAAATAGAGAGACATTTTGAGATGGAAATTCTGCAGCATAACGACTATGTTTCGAGGTTTTAGAAAACATTGAAAAGAGAGGGGACATGGGTAAAACATTCATAAATGACCCATAAAACAGTATAGGGACAAAATATGAAGGATATATGAACATGGTAATGAAATTTGAAGGACATACCATTTAAAATGAAAAACATGGAAGGAAGACAAAAATTAGATTTCCCTTATGAAAGTTCGGCAGCCTAACAGCGTTACTTAAACTTCAAAAAAAATTATTTGAAAAGATAAAATAGGGTCTCTCATCATGGGAACATAAGAGTTCAGTATGATAGATATAGAGATCATACCCCAACATAATAAAAGGAACTTGAAAGACTTGACATGAAAGTAGAACTTTGAAAAGAATGAGAAGGGTGAAAGAATCCCTTAAAAATTCGGCAGCCTAACGGCATCATTTAAACTTCAAAAAAAAAATGAATTGATGTGATCAAATATGGTCTCTCATAATATGAACATAAAAGTTCAGTATGATATATATATAGATCATACCCCAACATTGTAACGCCCTGACCCCAGTTACCCAGAGTCAGTGCATTAATTACATAACATTGGCATGATCACAAGAAAGATCAAATCTCGAAAGACCGATTGGTTTAGTAGCCTTGGAAACACTAGATATATTCATAAGTTTTACATTAAATCATCAAAATAAAAAAAAACTACTACAACAACATATTGTCTCCATAGTCCATACTATTAACCCCTCATAATATCCCTGCAAGTCATTCATAATTTACTTCTTCACATCCTGGGAAAATAAAACATAGAAAAGGGGTGAGCTCAAATGCCCAGTAAGGATAACAATATAGAGGAACATTCAAAATAAGCATAAACATTTAAGGCAATGCATTACTAAAACAAAAGCCTTTTAAACTTGAACTTCAACATAGTTTGGCAAAAGTAAAATGAAATAATGCCATTTACTTATTCACATGGATATTCTACTAATCGAATAATCACATTCAAAAATGAATAACCACTTTCATAATGTTGGAATGCATAATGCCAGACTATCATAACCACAGAGTCAAGGCCTCGTGCCAAGACTACAAATAAGATTTTGCCAAGGCCTTGTGCCAAGACACTAGTTTGTCTCATGAGACCTACCGATGCATCAAGGAGCTATAGCGGGCTCCACCCGTCACATATTAAGTCCAATGCATTCCCATATGAAAAGGTTTAAACATAACATAAACATTCGTATTAAAACTAGCATACGAATTGTCAATAATTTCACCATAAACTATGAATGGTATAAAATAGCACATCCACAGTCAAACATATCACAAAACCTTCAATACAATATAGAAGTTTTGTATTATAATAAATCAACTTCAAATAAGCGTAAAATCTATCAAAGGATGTTGACATAGATGAAATCAAAACACTTTTTAGAGAAATATCTCTTTCTATTTTTGAAATCATTTAAGAGCCATATAAAACAAAACATTTTCTTGAAAATATTCTTATAAGCTTGTAAGGAAAGTTTTGAAGATTTTATAACGGCGGAAAATAACCGCACCCACCGTATAAGTTAAAAAAACATTCTTACCTTAATTCTGTCGACAAGGTTAAAAAGCACCTTGTTTGGAAAACGACGGAAAGATTCCCTTATAAACCTCTTATAAAAAGTCAAACAAGGGTATAAATGACTTTAACCCATATTCTTTTAAATATTAAAAATGTTTTGAAATACATTTTGAAGAAACATGGATGTGGATGATAACGAGATCCCAGTAGATTATTACGTATAAACAACCTCGGATAATGAAGAGATTGTGAAATAACACTTACCTTGTACTTTTCCTTGGTTGGGGTAGGTTAAACTCCTGTATAATGGTGAAATAATTGTTATTAAATTATAAAATAATCATATACATTAATATGATATCATATATGATCTTTTAATATTGATTTGATAATAATATCTTAGTATTATCGTTGTTTCAGGTGTTAACTTACTTGTTTTATTTTATATGTTTTGTTACGTAAGACATTTTTGTTGTATCTTATTCATATCCAGAATGATATCAAGTCCTTAAACATCATTTTTAAATCATCAAATGATAATTATACTTGAATGGATACGATGGAGAATGAATCTCATCGCGTTCGTGGAGACGGTAGTCCGTACGTATGCACGAGCGACAATATCATTCTTTTGATATTAAAATAATATATAAATGGATGTTATATCATATATACAGAATAATTAACATGTTATATTTATTATTTACATGAGTTTCACATCATTATTATACCCATCCAAATAATAATATATTGAATAACAATTACACCACGACGTGGAGACGGTAAGCCGTACGTACGCACGTATGGTGACATGTTATTCAAAGGGTGGATAGAATACTGAATATGGTTGTACCATATTTATAATAACATCACAGTATATGTTAGATACTGGAGTTATTATTTTATAATGGTAAGAACAAAGAAAGAAGAAGGGGAAGAAGAAAGGAACTTGAAAAGGGGTGGTGAAAACATTACCTCTTCTTCGGGTTCTTCCTTTTGATTTGATCAAAAGGGCTCCTTAGGTTGGCTTTCTGATCAAACTAAGGCCTCTAGGTTGTATTGAGGGATGTTGGGAGAGTATTTGGGCAGGGTTTGGACGAGCCAAGTGGCTTGAGAGGTGTGAGTAATGAGTAGAAGTGGTCTCCTTTTATAAGGGAGAGGAGGGGCTCTTTAGGAAAGAGTGAAAGTATTACTTTATAATATAATTATATTCGGTTTATAATGGTCCAAAAATCATTGAGGTCGAAGATAAGATGACTCGTATTCTAAATAACATCAACCAATAAGAATTGGATAGGTTTTAGATAATATTTTAATCATTATAATCTAATTTATTTAAATGATTTGTTAATGAGGTAAACATTGCATCATTATTGTGTCATTAATAATTTAAATTATTTTATGTCTAAAAATTATAAATAAAATATCATTATGTAGGAAATCGTTTTAGCTTTCTAATGAATATTTATAATCGAAAATCCAACATGTATAACCCTATGTAAAAATTGTTCTTCTAAAAGATGTAAGCTTATGCCATTTTTATTTTTATTTTAACTTTATTAATATAATGTGTCCCTACCACATACAAGTGGCTCTAAGGGGTCCCCAAATCGACCCAAGGATTCCCATGGTCGGGTATGTGTCCACCAATAAGGTTAGGACACGTTTTAGGGTAATTTTGTATTATTATAATATTATTTTTTAACCCTTATTTACCGGATTTACCCTTTAACCATGGTAAATAAAATATTTACCGCAGTAATTATTCAAAATGTGTAAAAATAAAAGTTACCTATTTACATAATTTGGACATCATGATTCCAAATATGTAATCCATTTTTCCAAATTCAAAACACAAAAGTGGCAGAAATTAATTTAAAATTAATTCCCATTGTTAAAATAAAAAGCGTGTTTTTAAGAGATAATAACTATCAAAAGATTGACACTTGTTTATGTCTGGTTTAATTGTGAAATTATGTCTAATGACAAACATTAAATTAAATGGTAAAAATATATTCTAAATATACTTTAAGACCACTCAAATTCATAATTTATCAATATTAATTATTTTGATTAAAAAAGTTGATTTTAATTAAAATTTAGTAATTTTCACTATTCATCAAAATATAAAAGTTATCCGAAAAGTACCAAAATTTCACCCTAGGCTAATTTCAATATTCCGAATCCAAAAATGAAGTCCATTTTGAAATATAAAATATATATGATTTCAAAAAGTAGGTATTACTATTCACAACGGCTAGTTTAATTAGTTGTGGTGTGTGTTAGAACTCGAGGTTGCGTACAACACACGCTATCGCATTATTCGAAGGGAAACGTACCATGGAAGCTTGGGGTGTTACATTCTCCCCTCCTTCAAATAATTGCCTCCTTGCAATTTATAGGGTATTACTGCATAAAAAGACTCGGGTGGTTCTTCATCATAAGTTCCTCGGGTTCCCATGTTGCCTCTTCCATCTTATGATTTCTCCATAAAACTTTTACCAGACGCGTCGTCCGGTTTATCAGTACTTGTTCTCTTGTATCAAGAATCCTGACAGGCTCTTCACAATAAGATAGATCGGGTTCCAGTTCTAATTCCTCATAGGTGAGTACATGCGTTGGGTCAGGCATGTATTTTCTCAACAGAGATACGTGGAACACATCGTGAACTTTGGAGAGGCTTGGCGGCATTGCCAATCGGTAAGCTACAACCCCAATTCGTTCTAGAATTTCGAAGGGTCCGATGTACTTGGGACTCAATTTACCTTTCTTACCAAAACGTATGACTCCCTTCCATGGAGATACCTTCAGGAAAACATGATCACCGACTTGAAATTCCAAATCCTTCCTTCGATTATCGGCATAGCTCTTCTGCCTACTTTGGGCTGCTTTGATGTGATTTTGGATTACCTTCACCTTTTCCACCGTTTCCTCCACCAGTTCTGGGCCTACAAGTTTTCTTTCACCAACCTCATCCCAACAGGTTGGTGTACGACATCTCTTTCCGTATAACGCTTCATATGGTGCCATGTGAATACTTGAATGAAAGCTATTGTTATAGGAAAATTCTACCAGTGGTAAATATTGATCCCACATACCCTGAAAGTCAAGTTACCAAGATCTCAACATGTCTTCTAGGGTTTGAATAGTCCATTCTGATTGTCCATATGTCTGAGGGTGGTAAGCAGTGCTCAAATGAAGTTCAGTATCCAGGGATTTCTGAAAACTTTTCCAAAATCTTGAAGTAAAACGGGGATCACGATCAGAAACAATTGATAGGGGTACTCCATGAAGTCTCACAACTTCATTAATGTATAGTCTTGCTAGACGTTCCAGGGGTAGATCTTCTCTTATAGCAAGAAAATGTGCTGACTTGGTAAGACGATCAACAATAACCCATATTGCATCGTTCCTTCTAGGAGTCTTTGGTAGCCCCATGACAAAGTCCATCGTAATATTGTCCCATTTCCACTCTGGTATGGGAAGAGGTTGCATGACTCCTCCAGGCTGTTGCCTTCCAGCTTTCACTTGTTGACAAACCATACATCTTGACACAAAATCAGAAATCTCCCTCTTCATGTTGTCCCACCGAAAATGTTCCTTCAAATCTCTATACATTTTGGTGCTCCCAGGGTGTATAGAGAAATTGGAACTATGAGCATCATCCAACAATTCCCTTTTCAGATCAGGTAAATCGGGAACACAAAGTCTCTTCCCGAATTTCAAAATTCCATCTTCATACACAAAGTCTCTCAATATCCCATCATTCACAGCTTTAATCTTCTTCTGAAATTCTTCATCATCGGTCTGAGAACTCTTCATCCTTTCTTGTAAATATGGTTTGGCAACCATTTGAAAAAGCATTGATGTTTCACCATCCCTGGTTATTCCCATGTCCATCTTCACTAGATCCATGAAAATTGGATCCCTTTCAATTCTCATATTGTTCAAAACTCCATGGTCTTTTCTACTCAAAGCATCTGCCACCTTGTTTGCCTTCCCCGGGTGGTAGTGTATCGTACAATCATAATCCTTGAGTAATTCAAGCCATCTCCTTTGCCTCATGTTGAGTTCTTTTTGTGAGAAAATATACTTCAAACTCTTGTGATCAGTATAAATCTCACATTTTTCACCATAGAGGTAGTGTCTCCATATCTTCAAAGCAAAGATCACAGCTGCTAACTCAAGATCATGAGTAGGATAGTTTTGTTCATGAATTTTCAACTGTCATGATGCATAGGCAATAACTCTATCATTCTGCATAAGGACACAACCAAGTCCTTTCTTTGATGCATCACTATAAATAACGAACCCATCATTCCTCGATGGTAGAGTCAATGTAGGAGCATTGACTAATCTTCTCTTCAGTTCTTCGAAACATTCTTCACACTCTTTTGTCCAAACAAATTTAACCCCTTTTCGTGTGAGCTTCGTCAATTGGTTAGCCAATCGGGCAAAATTCTGGACCAAACGTCGATAATAACCTGCCAAACCAATAAAACTACGTACCTCAGTTATACTCGTAGGTTCTGGCCATTCTTGGATTGCCTTGGTCTTAGAAGGATCAACAGAGATTCCATCTTTAGATACAGTATGGCCAAGAAAAGAAATATCCTGAAGCCAGAATTCACACTTGCTAAACTTCCCATATAATTCATGCCTCCTCAGAGTCTTCAAGATAATGCGCAAGTGATTTTCATGATCTTCGTAGGTTTTGGAGTATACCAAGATATCATCAATAAATACCACCAAAAATTCATCTAGATACTCCTTGAAAACTCTATTCATCAGATCCATGAATACAGAGGGTGCATTAGTCAATCCAAACGGCATTACAGTAAACTCGTAAGGCCCGTACCTGGTTCGAAATGCTGTCTTCGGAATGTCTTCCTTCTTTACACACAACTGATGGTATCCAGATTGAAGGTCAATCTTTGAAAAGTATTGATCTCCATGCAGTTGGTCAAATAAATCATCAATACGAGGTAGGGGATACTTGTTCTTTATTGTTATAGCATTGATCTCCCTGTAGTCGATACATAACCTCATAGATCCATCTTTCTTTTTAACAAAAAGAACAGGGGCTCCCCATGGAGAAACACTAGGGCGAATAAATCCCTTATTACTCAATTCCTCTAGTTGTTTCTTTAGTTCGACTAATTATACAGTGGCCATTCTATAAGGGGTCTTCGATATAGGCCTTGATCCAGGAATCAAATCAATGGAAAACTCAACTTCTCGTTCTGGAGGATGTCCAGGTAAATATTCCAGAAATACATCTACAAATTCTTTCACAACAGGTACATCCTCTATTTGAACATTCCTTTCCTCACCCGCAGTTATTTCATTCTCTACTTCCCCAATAATTGAATTTAGTTGAGCTATTGAGGGTGGATCTAAATAAGAATTAGGTGGTGACGATTCTGCTCTAAAAATAAGGTGTTCCTTATCATTATCATCAAGAATCGTAACCTCTTTCTTCTTACAATAAATCTTCGCATCATAGTCCGAAATCTAGTCCATATCGAGGATTATATCAAACTCAATCATAGGTATGACGATGAGATCAGAAGATAAAGAAAATTTATGTTCTCTAATGGGGACTGATTCACAAAACTTTGCTGCAATGATACTTCCCTTAGGAGTTTTAACTGACAACTGCCTTATTAAATCAAATTGGAAATATCTAATTTTCTTAGCAAACTGGGAAGATATGAAACAATGCGATGATCCAGAGTCAAATAATGCATTTGCTAAACTTGAGGAAACCATTAAATTACCTGCCACCACGTCTTTTGGAGCTTCTACCTCTGCAGTAGTGATAGCATAAGCTTGGCCTTGATCCCTTGGCCTTTTCTGAGGTAAGTTCTCCTGACGCTTAGGACATTCATTTGCATAATGTCCCATCTCCCTGCAATTGTAGCACTGAACATTGATGGCTTCCTTCTTCCCTTTGTAATCACGAGCTTGGTGGCCTTTTTCACCACACTTGTAACAGACTCCCATTCCCTTCAAGAAAGCACCGGGGTGTTTCTTCCCACATTTACCACAGGATGGATATTCAACCTTTCCTTTCTTCCCCTTATTTCCATTCCCAGAGTGATCAGCAGGCCTCTTCTTCTCTTTCTTTGCTTTAAAGTCATAAGACTTAGAGAATTCCTTTTCGGTCTTGATAGCACATGAGACAATGTCTTCGTACGACGAAAAGGATTGTGAGACTAATGCTCAACGGAGAAATGGTTTTAACCCATCAAAGAAACGATCAATCTTACTTCTTGGGTTGAGAATATAATCTCCAGCATACCTCGCTAACCTTGTAAAGTTAGCCTCATACTTTGTGACATTCTCATCCTCCTTTTGTCTCAGACTCAGAAATTGCCTTTCCATATCTGCTCGATGGTCGCGAGGAAAGTATTTTTCTAAAAACAGATCTTTGAACTCCCTCCATTCCATATTTGATACTTCATCATCTTCCTTCGTATTTTGAATCAATGACCACCATTGATCAGCATCTCCAGTGAGGCGGTAAACTGTCATGATAACGTTTTCCCTTTCACTGCTCCCCAAAGCCTGAAATATTTTCTCTAGGGAAAATATCCATTGCTCAGCTACTAAGGGATTTGTATTCCCATTGAACGTTGGTGGTTGTTGCCTCATGAATCGATCTAACATTGATCCTCCACGCTGCGGATCAGGGTGCTCCATACGAGTAAGGTTATTATTCATAACCTGAGTAAGTTTCCCCAGTATGGTGATTAGCTGATCGGCACCAGTTGCATCACCAGCCCCACTATAATTATCTTAAGCAGGAGGGAAATCCCTATATGGAGTGCGTGCATTGATACAGTTTCCATTTCTTCCACTAGGCACCATTTCTAAACAATGGAATAAACTAGATCAGTTTATGAATCAAAATACATAATCCCATACTTATAAAACACTCAACATAAATTGAACTATTTATGGATATAATCCATAATCATAAAAATGTTTTCTTTGAGTAATTATATACTCATAAACCCTTCATAATGATTTTTAAAGAAAATGAGAGTTATCCTAAGCATATCCCCCGGGAGTGTCGTAACCAAGAGTGCAGCAAGGCCCGTTGTCATGCACCAGTTCCCGTTCGAGTCTAGCTCAAAGCGGTGTTTTCGGGTTTTACCCCTAGGTACATCTGTGCCAGAGCCGCCTCTACCTGCTCGTATCCAGACATGGATGTATTGCTCAGAAAACTCACAAAATCTCTACAATACCAAAATTCTAGGAAGTTCTTCTATAGTAATCCTCAAAGTTCATCTTAGGTCTACGTGCTCTAATCAGAGTTTATCTAAATCTAGCTTCCAAGGTTTGTACTAAACTTCCTCTGATACCAACTGTAAATCCCCGACCCCAGTTACCCAGAGTCGGTGCATTAATTACATAACATTGGCATGATCACAAGAAAGATCAAATCTCGAAAGACCGATTGGTTTAGTAGCCTTGGAAACACTAGATATATTCATAAGTTTTACATTACATCATCAAAATAAAAAAAAACTACTACAACAACATATTGTCTCCATATTACATACTATTAACCCCTCATAATATCCCTGCAAGTCATTCATAATTTACTTCTTCACATCCTGGGAAAATAAAACATTGAAAAGGGGTGAGCTCAAATGCCCAGTAAGGATAACAATATAGCGGAACATTCAAAATAAGCATAAACATTTAAGGCAATGCATTACTAAAACAAAAGCCTTTTAAACTTGAACTTCAACATAGTATGGCAAAAGTAAAATGAAATAATGCCATTTACTTATTCACATGGATATTCTACTAATCGAATAATCACATGAAAAAATCAATAACCACTTTCATAATGTTGGAATGCATAATGCCAGACTATCATAACCACATAGTCAAGGCCTCGTGCCAAGACTACAAATAAGATTTTTCCAAGGCCTTGTGCCAAGACACTAGTTTGTCTCATGAGACCTAACGATGCATCAAGGAGCTATAGCGGGCTCCACCTGTCACATATTAAGTCCAATGCATTCCCATATGAAAAGGTTTAAACATAACATAAACATTCGTATTAAAACTAGCATACGAAATGTCAATAATTTCACCATAAACTATGAATGGTATAAAATAGCACATCCACAGTTAAACATATCACAAAACCTTCAATACAATATAGAAGTTTTTTATTATAATAAATCAACTTCAAATAAGTGTAAAATCTATCAAAGGATGTTGACATAGATGAAATCAAAACACTTTTTAGAGAAATATCTCTTTCTATTTTTGAAATCATTTAAGATCCATATAAAACAAAAAATTTTCTTGAAAATATTCTTATAAGCTTGTAAGGAAAGCTTTGAAGATTTTATAATGGCGGAAAATAACCGCACCCGCCGTATAAGTTAAAAAAACATTCTAACCTTAATTCTGTCGAAAAGGTTAAAAAGCACCTTGTTTGGAAAACGACGTAATGATTCCCTTATAAACCTCTTATAAAAAGTCAAACAAGGGTATAAATGACTTTAACCCATATTCTTTTAAATATTAAAAATGTTTTGAAATACATTTTGAAGAAACATGGATGTGGATGATAACGAGATCCCAGTAGATTATTACGTATAAACAACCTCGGATAATGAAGAGATTGTGAAATAACCCTTACCTTGTACTTTTCCTTGGTTGGGGTAGGTTAACCTCCTGTATAATGGTGAAATAATTGTTATTAAATTATAAAATAATCATATACATTAATATGATATCATATATGATCTTTTAATATTGATTTGATAATAATATCTTAGTATTATCGTTGTTTCGGGTGTTAACTTACTTGTTTTATTTTATTTGTTTTGTTACGTAAGCCATGTTTGTTGTATCTTATTCATTTCTAGAATGATATCATTTCCTTAAAAATCATTTTTAAATCATCAAATGATAATTATACATGAATGGATACGATGGAGAATGAATCTCATCGCGTTCGTGGAGACGGTAGTCCGTACGTACGCACGAGCGACAATATCATTCTTTTGATATTAAAATAATATATAAATGGATGTTATATCATATATACAGAATAATTAACATGTTATATTTATTATTTACATGAGTTGCACATCATTATTATACCCATCCAAATAATAATATATTGAATAACAATTACACCATGACGTGGAGACGGTAAGCCGTACGTACGCACGTATGGTGACATGTTATTCAAAGGGTGGATAGAATACTGAATATGGTTGTAACATATTTATAATAACATCACAGTATATGTGAGATACTGGATTTATTATTTTATAATGGTAAGAACAAAGAAAGAAGAAGTGGAAGAAGAAAGGAACTTGAAAAGGGGTGGTGAAAACATTACCTCTTCTTCGGGTTCTTCCTTTTGATTTGATCAAAAGGGCTCCTTAGGTTAGCTTTCTGATCAAACTAAGACCTCTAGGTTGTAGTGAGGGAATTTGGGAGAGTATTTTTGCAGGGTTTGGACGATCCAAGTGGCTTGAGAGGTGTGAGGAATGAGTAGAAGTGGTCTCCTTTTATAAGGGAGAGGAGGGGCTCTTTAGGAAAGAGTGAAAGTATAACTTTATAATATAATTATATTCGGTTTATAATGGTCCAAAAATCATTGAGGTCGAAGATAAGATTACTCATATTCTAAATAACATCAACCAATAAGAATTGGACAGGTTTTAGATAATATTTTAATCATTATAATCTAATTTATTTAAATGATTTGTTAATGAGGTAAACATTGAATCATTATTGTGTCATTAATAATTTAAATTATTTGATGTCTAAAAATTATAAATAAAATATCATTATGTAGGAAATCGTTTTAGATTTCTAATGAATATTTATAATCGAAAATCCAACATGTATAACCCTATGTAAAAATTGTTCTTCTAAAAGATGTAAGCTTATGCCATTTTTAGTTTTATTTTAACTTTATTAATATAATGTGTCCCTACCACATACAAGTGGCTCTAAGGGGTCCCCAAATCGACCCAAGGATGCCCATGGTCGGGTATGTGTCCACCAATAAGGTTAGGACATGTTTTAGGGTAATTTTGTATTATTATAATATTATTTTTTAACCCTTATTTACCGGATTTACCCTTTAACCATGGTAAATAAAATATTTACCGCAGTAATTATTCAAAATGTGTAAAAATAAAAGTTACCTATTTACATAATTTGGACATCCTGATTAAAAATATGTAATCCATTTTTCCAAATTCAAAACACAGAAGTGGCAGAAATTAATTTAAAATTAATTCCCGTTGTTAAAATAAAAAGCGTGTTTTTAAGAGATAATAACTATCAAAAGATTGACACTTGTTTATGTCTGGTTTAATTGTGAAATTATGTCCAATGACAAACATTAAATTAAATGGTAAAAATATATTCTAAATATACTTTAAAACCACTCAAATTCATAATTTATCAATATTAATTATTTTGATTAAAAAAGTTGATTTTAATTAAAATTTAGTAATTTTCACTATTCATCAAAATATAAAAGTTATCCGAAAAGTACCAAAATTTCACCCTAGGCTAATTTCAATATTCCGAATCCAAAAATGAAGTCCATTTTGAAATATAAAATATATATGATTTAAAAAATTAGGTATTACTATTCACAACGGCTAGTTTAATTAGTTGTGGTGTGTGTTAGAACTCGAGGTTGTGTACAACACACGCTATCGCATTATTCGAAGGGAAATGTACCGTGGAAGCTTGGGGTGTTACAAACATAGTAAAAAGGAACTTGAAAGACTTGACATGAATGTAGAACTTTGAAAAATGAGAAAGGTGAAAGAATCCCTTAAAAATTCGGCAGCCTAACAGCGCCACATAAACATTCATAAAATGAAATGATGAGAGTAAGAGGGGGTCTCTCATCATATGAAAATAAAAAGGAAAGTATAATGAAGATAAAAGAACATCCTCAAACATAAGAACATGGAGCATAAAAGAAATGACATAAAATAGATTACTTGAAAAGAAAGAGAGAGGTCATATCCATTACCTTACAACGTAACTCTTAAAACTCAAAGGTTTGGACCTTGAGGGCTTGGGGGAACCTTGTGAGGACTCCTTGGGAGGTAAGGAGACCTGAAATTCATTGAGAATGATTTTGGAGTCCAAAGGATGAGAGCATGGCTTGGTATTTATAGGGAAAGTGAGGGGACAAGGCATTAATGGCCAAGGGACACCTCATAAGTGGGTTTCTCAAAACCATGTGCTCTCCCAAGATATTTTCCATGAAGTTAGGCCACATGGGGCCCCCAATACAAAAAGTAATCACATTTGGTTGTCCAACCCATAAAATATCTCATGAAATCATCATGACACAGTTATGATGTCATTAAACATACCGAAACCCTAAAATTGTATTTTTACTATTCACTGAAAATTCAACTTTCTCAGAAAAATCCCAAAATTTCAACTTAACCAAATATCAATGCTCTGATTTCAAAAATGAACTCCATTTTATAAAAATATTTTTCTAAATATTTTTAATTTATTTTTTTAAATAAATACACTATTCACCGAAAATTCATTTTTTTCCGAAAAATTCCTAAAAATTACCTTAACATAATATCAATGCTCTGAGTTCAAAAATGAAATCCATTTTATAAAAATATTTTTCTAAATATTTTTAATTAAAAAACACTATTCACCCGAAAAAACTAATACTTGAATAATAATTTATGAAACCGTTATTCAACCATTTTATTGAATCACATTACTTAATCAAGGTGCCTATATTATATTAATACTTTCTTTAAGTGAGATTAGTAATCCATTTTGTCACATTACTAATCCTAAGCATAAAATAACTATTCATAATTTACTATTCATCAAAAATTAAGTTGATCTTATTAGACACTAAATTTCGTACTAAACATAATTGTAGAAGACCATTTTTTGAAAATCATTACACATTTTTAATTATTTAAGGTTTACATAAACATTTTTTAAAATATCCTTTCTCTAAAATTCACCAAAAATATGCATACTATATTTATCCGGACATTTGAAAAGTCATAAACATCATCATAAGAAGAAATCCCAATTTTTATTTAAAACAAAGGATTACACAAGGCAGTTATGGTCTCCTTACATAGCCCCTTATCACACTAGCATAGGACCTAAGTGTAAGGTGTGCTAAGGTGAGAGAATCCGAGGGAGGCTCGACCAACATCGCACGAGTAGTAATTTCTATCAGTTTGAACTTCTCGCGAAGACGATCCCGTTCTAGCTTCACATGATGAAGTTCAGCTTGGTTTTGGTCCAGAGCAAAGCCCAGTGGTGCTACCTCCTTCCCAAGTTCTGTTAGATGGGCTTCAATCGGTCCAAGACTACTGGGTGAGGCAATCGAATCTTCTTTCTATATTAATTAACCAAGATTTCTTGTATTTAGAGACAATAATCAAAACGTTTATTTTCTAGCGGTCATATTGACCAATGGTCATATAACAGTCAAAACCCAAAGGTCTCATTTTAATTATACTCATGTTATCAAATGAAATATTTTTGTTGAGTATAAAAAAAATAAAAAAACACACAAAATTAGGAAACAAGATTTATTCAAAATTTCTGGTCGTTACAATATTCCCCCCTTAAGAAATTGCATCTTCACAATTTTTAAAATTGGGTTTTGAAATTTCATTGAAAGTCCCACATCAGAAAAGGAGTCAGTAGCACTATTTCTTTAAAAGAAAGAAAGGGGAGTACAAATGTAACCCGCATTAACCCACACAAGGATTCCATGTAGGAAAACATAGACATGGAAGAGAAAACAAAGGGGCAAGTTCTGAGGGAGAGTGATAGAAAACATGATTAGGAGAAAGTTAACCACGAGAAAATCCCAAACTTATGATGTGTGTATACGGTCTTTGATTACCTAGTAGAAAACGTTAACCTACAATGTTTTTGTTTTACGTTCCTTTTCATAATTTTGAGGAATTCATTTACTACATAGAACAAAAACATAAGGAAATATACCTACCTTCAAGTAGAGTTTCATCCTTTAATAAGTCTCTCCCAAAACTAATCTTTTCTCCAAACGATGAGCATTCAAAACTACTTGGTCTCATCAAAACACAAGAATCATCTTCTAGATAATCACATAATCCACAAAAGATTAACTATCTATTTCTTCTATCTTTAAACATTATCCCAAAAAAAGAAAGGTTAAGGTAAAACAACTCTTCAAAAAGAAATAATCCCATAGGAATGGAAACTACTTTTAAATCTTCAAAGTTCCATGGTACTACTCAAAGTTCATCATAGACCATTCCATAAATAACGATCCTTAAAATCCCTCAAAATAAACCAAACTAGGATTGAAACCCAAATACAAGAAGGATTTGATAACATAGTCTTCCAAAATAAACTTCATTGTTCATTTCCAAACAACATCAACCACTCCTAACATATTATAAAAAAAGTAGCTAACCTAAACATATTTTACCCAAGATAGGTTAATCATTCCCATAAGTAACCTAAATTACTATAAGTACACCTTAAATTAATCGATTCTTCAAAATATAAGTCAACCTTACTCCTCAATGAAAATACCATAGTAATCTATTTACCTCGATCACATAGGGTCCCCAAAATAGTGAACGTCTTCCAAAATAATAATCATCTTTTAATCCCCTAATCATCTCTGTCATATTAATACGGCAATCGTCGCATTTCTAATGACATTGGTTGTTGGGACATGTTCTTCCATTTACCACCATTAACTAATAAGAGAAAGTATAATTAGGGGCTTAAATACATAGCCAAAAATTATGAAAAGGAACTTAAAGCATATAAGGATAACTTGTAGAAGAAAAGTATACCCTAACTTGTGATCCCCTAGGTTCCCATCTAGGTAATCCATGATCTTATATTCTTATGTGAATCTTTATTTTATTTTATCTTTCTTCCTTTAATAATGGTTCATACTAAGCTTATGAATTTGACAAAGCATATCCCCCGGGAGTGTCGTAACCAAGAGTGCAGCAAGACCCGTTGTCGTGTACCAGTTCCCGTTTGAGTCTAGCTCAAAGCAGTGTTTTCGGGTTTTACCCCTATGTAAATCTGTGCCAGAGCCACCTCTACCATCTCGTATCCAGACATGGATTTATTTGCTTGGCAACCCATTACTCAATACTCACCAAAATACCAGGAAGATTTCCTATATATAAACTTTTCTATAGGCTTCTTCCTAAAGTTTTCCTACCCTAATTTCCTCAAATAAGTAAACAATCCTTTGATACCAACTATAGCATCCCGCCTTTTTATAACATAACTTTTCTTTACATTCTAGAAAACCCAGGATCTTTAAGGTTTAGTGTCTTGGAAACCAGGAACTTATTACATGAAAAAAAACATTCTTCTTAAACACTTGAAAGGATTCTCCTTAAGTTCATCCTAGGTTCATTACTGCATCTCATAAACTAGGGAAATACATCAAAAGAAAGGGTGAGCAGAAGGCCCAGTAAGGGAACAAGAGAAACATTTAACACGTGAACTTGAGATACATCAACTATTTCATGAAAAAGAACTTTAAGGCATGATAAAGAAGTCATGTGGCATAGCATAATAAAAATATCATTTTTCACAACTTTAAGATGTGGCTACAAAATTTAACATATACAATCGTGAACATATCCCCAAGGTCCATCCCCAAGGTTTCATTTGAAAATTACCAAGGTTATTCACCAAGATATCGTAAAAATTGTAACCTCTAGTGGTTACATCATTACCCAATATATTGGAGTGCTATCAGGGCGCACCCTTAAATTTTCCTTTATTATCATGTGATCCATATATATTATCATCAAACATTTCATAAATAACCCATATAGAATAAAATAAATGGGTTTTATTTCATAATCATAATGTTTTAAAAACTGCTTTAAAGACATGATCTTTGTGTCACTTTAAAACCCACAGAAAAGGAAGGTGGGTCTCAGGTATGTAAATCCCAGAATTTAAAATAGAAAATTTTGGTATATATGTGAATACCCATATAAAATATAGATCTTTGATTATTTACTTAAAAAAATAAAATGTCTTTATAAAAATAGAGAGACATTTTGAGACGGAAATTCTGCAGCATAACGACTATGTTTCGGGGTTTTAGAAAACATTGAAAAGAGAGGGGACATGGGTAAAACATTAATAAATGACCCATAAAACAGTATAGGGAAAGGATATTAAGGATATATGAAAATGGTAATGAAATTTTAAGGACATAACCTTTGAAATGAAAAACATGGAAGGAAGACAAAAATTTAGATTTCTCTTATGAAAGTTCGGCAGCCTAACAGCGTTACTTAAACTTCAACAAAAAAGATTTGCAAAGATCAAATAGGGTCTCTCATTAAGTGAACATAAGAGTTCAGTATGATAGATATAGAGATCATACCCCAACATAATTAAAAGGAACTTGAAAGACTTGACATGAAAGTAGAACATTGAAAAGAATGAGAAGGGTGAAAGAATCCCTTAAAAATTCGGCAGCCTAACGGCGTCACTTAAACTTCAACAAAAATGAATTGACGAGATCAAATAGGGTCTCTCATCATATTAAAATAAAAGTTAAGTATGATATATGTAGATATCATACCCCAACATAGTAAAAAGGAACTTGAAATACTTGACATGAAAGTAGAACTTTGAAAAATGAGAAAGGCGAAAGAATCCCTTAAAAATTCGGCAGCCTAACGGCACCACATAAACATTCATAAAACGAAATGATGAGAGTAAGAGGGGGTCTCTCATTATATGAAAATAAAGAGGACAGTATAATTAATATAAAAGAACATTCTCCAACATAAGAACATGGAGCATAAAATAAATGACATAAAAGAGATTACTTGAAAAGAAAGAGAGAGGTCAGATCCCTTACCTTAAAACGTAACTCTTAAAACTCAATGGTTTGGACCTTGAGGGCTTGGGGACACCTTGGGAGGACTACTTGGGAGGTAAGGAGACCAGAAATTCGTTTAGAATGATTTTGGAGTCCAAAGGATGAGAGAATTCATTGGTATTTATAGGGAAAGTGATGGGACATGGCATTAATGGCCAAGGGACACCTCATAAGTGGGTTTCTCAAAACCATGTCCTCTCCCAAGATATTTCCCATGAAGTAAGGCCACATGGGGCCCCAATACAAAAATTCATCACATTTGGTCGCCAACCCATAAAATATCTCATGACATCATTATGACACAGTTATGATGTCATTAAACACACTGAAACCCTAAAACTGTATTTTTACTATTCACTGAAAATTCAAATTTCTCAGAAAAATCCCAAAATTTCACCTTAACCAAATATCATTGCTTTGATTTCAAAAATGAACTCCATTTTATAAAAAAAATTTTCTAAATATTTTTAATTTATTTTTTTAAATAAATACACTATTCATCGAAAATTCATTTTTTTCAGAAAAATTCCCAAAAATTACCTTAACATAATATCGATGCTCTGAGTTCAAAAATGAAATCCATTTTATAAAAGTAATTTTCTAAATATTTTTAATTAAATTTTTAATTAAAAAACACTATTCACCCGAAAAAACTAATACCTGAATAATAATTTATGAAACTGTTATTTAACCATTTTATTGAATCACATTACTTAATCAAGGTTCCTAGATTATATTAATACTTTCTTTAAGTGAGATTACTAATCCATTTAGTCACATTACTAATCCTAAGCATAAAATCACTATTCATAATTTACTATTCATCAAAAATTAAGTCGATCTTATTAGACTCTAAATTTTGTACTGAACATAATTGTAGAAGACCATTTTTTGAAAATCATTAGACATTTTTAATTATTTAAGGTTTACATGAACATTTTTTTAAAATATCCTTTCTCTAAAATTCATCAAAAATATGCATACTATATTTATCCGGACATTTGAAAATTCATAAACATCATCATAAGAAGAAATCCCAATTTTTATTTAAAACAAAGGATTACACAAGGCAGTTACGGTCTCCTTATATAGCCCCTTATCACACCAGCATAGGACCTAAGTGTAAGGTGTGCTAAGTAGAGAGAATCCGAGGGAGGCTCGGCCAACATCGCACGAGTAGTAATTTCTATCAGTTTGAACTTCTCGCGAAGGCGATCCCGTTCTAGCTTCACACGATGAAGTTCAGCTTGGGTTTGGTCCAGAGCAAAGCCCAGTGGTGCTACCTCCCTCTCAAGTTCTGTTAGATGGGCTTCAATTGGTCCAAGACTACTGGGTGAGGCCATCAAATATTTTTTCTATATTAATTAACCAAGATTGCTCGTATTTAGAGACAATACTCAAAATGTTTAGTTTCCAGTGGTCATATTGACCAATGGTCATATAACAGTCAAAACCCAACGGTCTCATTTTAATTATACTCATGTTTTCAAATGAAACATTTTTGTTGAGTATAAAAATAAAATAAAATAACACACAAAATTAGGAAACAAGATTTATTCAAAATTTCAGGTGGTTACAATCTTACCCCTTTAAGAAATTGCGTCCTCGCAATTTTTAAAATTGGGTTTTGAAATTTCATTGAAAGTCCCACATCAGAAAAGGAGTAAGTAATACTATTTCTTTAAAATAATGAAAGGGGAGTACAAAGGTCACCCGAGTTAACCGACACTAGGATTCCATGTAGGAAAACATAGACATGGAGGAGAAAACAAAGGGTCAAGTTCTGAGGGAGAGTGATAGAAAACATGATTAGGAGAAAGTTAACCACGGGAAAATTCCAAACTTATGATGTGTGTATAAGGTCTTTGATTACCTAGTAGGAAACGTAAACCTACAACGTTTTTGTTTTACGTTCCTTTTCATAATTTTGAGGAATTAATTTACTACATAGAACAAAAACATAAGGAAATATACCTACCTTCAAGTAGAGTTTCAACCTTTAATAAGTCTCTACCAAAACAAATATTTTCCCCAAACTATGAGCATTCAAAACTACTTGGTCTCATCAAAACACAAGAATCATCTTCTAGAGAATCACATAATCCACAAAATATTAACTATCTATTTCTTCTATCTTTAAACATTATCCCCAAAACAGAAAGGTTAAGGTAAAACAACTCTTCAAAAAAAATAATCCCATAGGAATGGAAACTACTTTTAAATCTTCAAAGTTCCATGGTACTACTCAAAGTTCATCATAGACCATTCCATAAATAACGGTCCTTAAAATTCTTCAAAATAAACCAAACTAAGATTGAAACCCAAATACAAGAAGGATTTGATAACATAGTCTTCCAAAATAAACTTCATTGTTCATCTCCAAACAACATCAACCACTCCTAACATCTTATAACAAAAGTAGCTAACCTAAACATATTTTACCTAAGATAGGTTAATCATTCCCATAAGTGACCTAAATTACTATAAGTACACCTTAAATTCATCGATTCTTCAAAATATAAGTCAACCTTACTCCTCAATGAAAATACCGTAGTAATCTATTTACCTCGATCATATTGGGTCCCCAAAATAGTGAATGTATTCCAAAATAATAATCATCTTTTAATCCCCTAATCATCTCTGTCATATTAATACGGCAATCGTCGCATTTCCTATCACATTGTTTGTTGGGACATGTTCTTACATTTACCACCATTAACTAAGAAGAGAAAGTATAATTTGGGGCTTAAATACTTAGCCAATAATCATGAAAAGGAACTTAAAGAATATAAGGATAACTTATAGAAGAAAAGTATACCCTAACTTGTGATCCCCAAGGTTCCCATCTAGGTAATCCATGATCATATATTCTTATGTGAATCTTTATTTTATTTTATCTTTCTTCCTTTAATAATGGTTCATACTAAGCTTATGAATTTGCCAAAGCATATCCCCCGGGAGCGTCGTAACCAAGAGTGCAGCAAATCCCGTTGTCGTGTACCAGTTCCCGTTTGAGTCTAGATCAAAGCAGTGTTTTCGGGTTTTACCCCTATGTACATCTGTGCTAGAGCCACCTCTACCTGCTCGTATGCATACATGGATGTATTTTCTTGGCAACCCATTACTCAATACTCACCAAAATACCAGGAAGATTTACTATATATAAAATTTTCTATAGGCTTCTTCCTAAATTTTTCATATCCTAATTTCCACAAATAACTAAACAATCCTTTGATACCAACTATAGCATCCCGCCTTTTTATAACATAACTTTTCATTACATTCTACAAAACTGAGGATCTTTAAGGTTTAGTGTCTTGGAAACCAGGAACTTATTACATGAAAAAAAACATTCTTCTTGACACCTGAAAGGCTTATCCTTAAGTTCATCCTAGGTTCATTACGGCATCTCATAACCTGGGGACATACATCAAAATAAAGGGTGAGGAGAAGGCCTAGTTAGGGTACAAGAGAAACATTTAACACGTGAACTTGAGATACATCAACTATATCATGAAAAAGAACTTTAAGGCATGAGAAAGAAATCAAGTGGAATATCATAATAAAAATAACATTTTTCATAACTGTAAGATGTGGCTACATCATTTAACATAGAAAATCATGAACATATCACCAAGGTCCATCCCCAAGGTGTCATTTGAAAATTACCAAGGTTATTCACCAAGATATCGTGAAAATTGTAATCTCTAGTGGTTACATAATTACCCAATGCATTGGAGCGCTATCAGGGAAAACCCTTAAATTTGACTTTATTATCATGTGAGACACATATATCATCTTCAAACATTTCATAAATAACCCATATAGCATAAAATAAATGGGTTTCATTTCATAATCATAATGTTTTAAAAACTGCTTTTAAGACATGATCTTTATGTCACTTTAAAACCCACAGAAAAGGAAGGTGGGTCTCATGTATGTAAATCCAAGAATTTAAAATAGAAAATTTTGTTATATATGTGAATACCCCTATAAAATATAGATCTTCGAGTATTCAACTAATAAAATAAAAGAACTTTAGAAAAATAGAGAGACATTTAGAGACGGAAATTCTGCAGCATAACGACTATGTTTCGGGGTTTTAGAAAACATTGAAAAGAGAGGGGGCATAGGTAAAACATTCATAAATGACCCATGAAATAGTATAGGGATAGAATATGAAGGATATATGAACATGGTAATGAAATTTTAAGGACATAACATTTGAAATGAAAAACATGGAAGGAAGACAAAAATTAGATTTCTCTTATGAAAGTTCAGCAGCCTAACGACGCTACTTAAACTTCAACAAAAATGATTTGAAAAGATCAAATAGGGTCTCTCATCATGTGAAAATAAGAGCTAAGTATTATATATATAGAGATCATACCCCAACATAATTAAAAGGAACTTAAAATACTTGACATGAAAGTAGAACTTTGAAAAGAATGAGAAGGGTGAAAGAATCCCTTAAAAATTCGGCAGCCTAACGACGTCACTTAAAATTCAACAAAAATGAATTGACGAGATCAAATAGGGTATCTCATCATATGAACATAAAAGTTCAGTATGATAGATATAGATATCATAACCCAACATAGTAAAAAAAACTTGAAATATTTGACATGAAAGTAGAACTTTGAAAAATGAGAAAGGTGAAAGAATCCCTTAAAAATTCGGCAGCCTAATGGCACCACATAAACATTCATAAAACGAAATGATGAGAGTAAGAGGGGGTATCTCATCATATGAACATAAAAAGGAAAGTATAATTAAGATAAAAGAACATCCTCCAGCATAAGAACATGGAGAATAAAAGAAATGACATAAAATAGATTATTTGAAAAGAAAGAGAGAGGTCGAATCCCTTACCTTAAAACGTAACTCTTAAAACTCAATGGTTTGGACCTTTAGGGCATGGGGACACCTTGGGAGGACTCCTTGGGAGTTAAGGGGACCAGAAATTCGTTTAGAATGATTTTGGAGTTCAAAGGATGAGAGCATGGCTTGGTATTTATAGGGAAAGAGAGGGGACAAGGCATTAATGGCCAAGGGACACCTCATAAGTGGGTTTCTCAAAACCATGTCCTCTCCCAAGATATTTCCCATGAAGTTAGGCCAAATGGGGCCCCCAATACAAAAATTCATCACCTTTGGTTGGCCAACCCATAAAATATCTCATGACATCATCATGACACAGTTATGATGTCATTAAACATACCGAAACCCTAAAACTGTATTTTTACTATTTACTGAAAATTCAACTTTCTCAGAAAAATCCCAAAATTTCACCTTAACCAAATATCAATGCTCTGATTTCAAAAATGGACTCCATTTTATAAAAATATTTTTCTAAATGTTATTAATTAATTTTTGTTAATAAATACACTATTCACCGAAAATTCATTTTTTTCAGAAAAATTCTCAAAAATTACCTTTACATAATATCGATGCTCTGAGTTCAAAAATGAAATCCATTTTCTAAAAATAATTTTATATATATTTTTAATTACATTTTTAATTAAAAAACACTATTCACCCAAAAAAACTAATACTTGAATAATAATTTATGAAACCGTTATTTAACAATTTTATTGAATCACATTACTTAATCAAGGTGCCTAGATTATATTAATACTTTCTTTAAGTGAGATTACTAATCCATTTGGTCACATTACTAATCCTAAGCATAAAATCACTATTCATAATTTGCTATTCATCAAAAATTAAGTTGATCTTATTAGACTCTAAATTTCGTACTGAAAATAATTTTAGAAGACCATTTTTTGAAAATCATTACACATTTTAATTATTTAAGGTTTACATAAACATTTTTTAAAATATCCTTTCTCTAAAATTCACAAAAACTATTCATACTATATTTATCTGGAGATTTGAAAAGTCATAAACATCATCATAAGAAGAAATCCCAATTTTTATTTAAAACAAAGGATTACACAAGGCAGTTATGGTCTCCTTACATAGCCCCTTACCACACCACCATAGGACCTAAGTGTAAGGTGTGCTAAGGTGAGAGAATCCAAGGGAGGATCGGCCAACATCGCACGAGTAGTAATTTCTATCAGTTTGAACTTCTCGTGAAGGCGATCCCATTCTAGCTTCACACGATGAAGTTCAGCTTGGGTTTGGTCCAGAGCAAAGCCCAGTGGTGCTACCTCCTTCCCAATTTCTGTTAGATGGGCTTCAATCGGTCCAAGACTACTGGGTGAGGCCATTGAATCTTCTTTCTATATTAATTAACCAAGATTTCTTGTATTTTGAGACAATAATCAAAACATTTAGTTTCCAGTGGTCATATTGAACAATGGTCATATAACAGTCAAAACCCAACGGTCTCGTTTTAATTATACTCATGTTATCAAATGAAACATTTTTGTTGAGTATAAAAATAAAATAAAATAACACACAAAATTAGGAAACAAGATTTATTCAAAATTTCGGGTCGTTACAGTCACATTTGAGGTCCTCCCAACTGATCAACCAATAGCAGGAAATATTTTTGATTTATGATGCATTTGAGATTGAGTTGATGTGTCATCTACACATCCAACTCGATTAAATCTTGTCTCAATATCATCTAAATACCTAGAACAAAAGGTAAAACATTCCTCGGCCAAATAGCCTTCAGTAATAGAGCCTTCTAGTTGAGCTTTATTTCTCACGTATGATTTAAAATTCCCAAGATATCTGTGAAATAAAATAATAATATTATGCATTTATTTAAATGTAAAAAATTGTTTACATAACTGGGAAACATATAAATAAAATACCTCTCAATTGGATACATCCATCGATAATGAACGGGGCCTCCTAATTTAGCTTCTTCAACCTAATGCACAGTTAAATGCATCATGATAGTAAAAAACAATGGAGGAGAGATCATCTACATTGCACAAAGAGTCAATACAAACCCATCCTGGAGGTTGTCAAGCTGAAATGGATGTACAACTTTCTCACATAATTTCCTGAAAAATGTGCAGAATTGGAGTACAATAGCAGTAACTTTTTCAGGTAATAATGTACGCAATTCCAATGGTAGTAACAGCTGTAACAAAATATGTGAATTGTGACTTTTCAATCCATGTAACTTATGATTCTTCAAGTCAACACACCTCGAGATGTTACTCGAATACCCATCAGATACCTTCACATTCTTTAAAATTCAAAGGAACGTATCTTTATCCCTATTTTTCATTGCGAAAATGGCCAGAGCATACTTTTCATTCTCATCTGGCTAGAGATCACGTTTTATATTCATTATTTTTATGTCTTTGCGAGAATTAAGATGATCCTTCGACTTTCCATGCTAATTAATTAATGTGAAAATAAAATTATCATTGAAATTCTTCTCAATATGCATCACATCAAGATTGTGGCGCAACAAATTAAATTCCCAATACGAAAGTTTAAAGAATATACTTTTTTTCTTCCATTGTTGTGTTCTGATTTCACTTGACGATGCACTTCAGACCCGTTTTCCGCTATCATTCAAATGATGAACCTTCCCAAATTTTGTTTCAACATTTTCATGCTGTGTCAATATTTCAGAACCGGTTAACAACTTTGGAGGTGGTCTACGATCAATGAAACCATTAAATTTTGATTTGTTCAACCAAAATCTATGAGATGCGTCGAGAAATCTTCTATGGCATAAGAAGCACCATTTTCTACTATGAGGTAGCCGTTTGGGCTCAAAATAAAAGTTACAAATGGGACAAGGCAAACCCGTATAAGTGTTCCAACCAGATAAATTCCCAAGCCCTGGGAAGTCACTAATGGTCCACAGTAAAGCAGCATGCATTTTGAACATTGTTTTAGAAGAAACATCAAATGTCTCAACACCGTTACTCCATAACTCCTGCAATTCTTCAATCAAAGGATGCAAGTATACATCAATATCATTTCCAGGAATTTTGTTTCCAGGAATAATCATTGAAATGATAATAGATGATTTTTGCATACACATCCACGGAGGCAAATTATAAGGGATCAAAACAACTGGCCAAATGCTATAACTTGTACTCAAAGTCCCAAATGGGTTGAATCCATCAGCAGACAATCCCAATCGAACATTCCTAGGATCATCTGAAAAATATGGATGTAATGAATCAAATGTCTTCCATGATTGGGAATCTCGTGGATGTCTCATTAATCCATCATTGTTAATATCTACAGAATTCCACTTCATGTGTTCGACGGTTTTTGATGACATGAATAATATTTGCAATTGAGGCTTCAAAGGAAAGTAACGTAAAACCTTTGCAGGTGTGTTCATTTTCTTCTTCTTCATGAAATTATGTTCAATAAGACTTCCAACATCACCCTTTGGCTGCCATCTAGAAGAATAAAATTTCTTGCAATTCTGTCTACTTGAATCCTCTCCCCAATAAAGCATACAATCATTGGGACACACATGTATTTTTATATAATTCATACCAAGCTTGTTAACAACTTTTTTCATATCATAAAAAGATTCTGGGATTTTTTCTTTAGGAAATGCATCACGAATCAATTCCAATATCATGGACATTGCCTTATTTGTAATTCCACATAGACATTTGATATGGTACAACTTCAACAGAAATGAAAGCTTTGAATATTTCAAATACCCACTATACAACTCTTGATTTCCATCGTCAACTAAATCATGAAACAAATTTTTCTTAGTGAAGTTTTCCATTAGATTTGGCTCTACAGAATCAAGAGGAGGATCCAATGATATGTTCCAATCTTGATCTACTTGTGTTACAGTCTAAAAAACATCACTTGTCACGTTGCAATTTGTAGAACCCTCTTCTGGTTGTTCTGATATGTTTTGATGCTGATAGTGGTGTCTTGTAGTGCCGAATGCATCATTTATGAGGTTTTTTATTTCATTTTCCATTTTCGGCGAACTTGGGACCTCATTCTGTGGATTAACATCAGTTCTCAATCTTTCTGTATTGTTCGATTCTCCATGCCAATTCCAACACAAATATTGACCCGGGAATTGCTTTAGTATTAAATGTTCATAAACTTCATCTCTCTTCAACCATGTTCTAAATTTACATTTAGGACATGGACATATTATTCTCACTTCAACGGATCGATTAGAAATCGAAAAATCTAAAAACTCATTCAAACCCTTAACATACTGAGGTGTGTTCCTCGGTAATGTGATCCAGCTTTTATCCATGTATATCACAATGTGCCTACACAAAATATACGATAGTGTAAGATTTCATAATCATAATATAATAAAGATGACCCATTGATCATAAAGTATGCATAATATAATAAAGATGATTCATTGATCACATTTACCACTTACTTAACATGCCCACACAAACCAAACAAGTCTTGTCCCTAGGAGACAGCGTGAACACCTCATTGAGGAGCAGTAAGAATATCGGGTTACACAATTATCATAACATTTTCAATCACACATTTATGTTACCTCAAACAATTTCTATCCCCACTACATTAATGAGATACATTGGTCCACTCAAATTACTTCCACACCATCACAAAAAATACTACAACTTTCCTGAATATCTCATATACTCACATGCTTGGTCATCTCAATTAAATGTTTTATTTTATTTTCCATATCTAGAAATGGGATACCAGTCGGTATTTATAACATCCATCCAAAATCACTAATATAGAATACCAATGCATGGGTTCCCATTTCTAGAGTTTCCTGTCATTGGATTATGTTTAATAATCATTACCTTCACTTATCAATATTATAGATCAATAAAAATAATATGGAATATTTTTTTACCATATTTAGTTTCATAATTTGAACAATGTTGTTGATACTTGTTTATAAGCCAATGAATATTATTCTCACTAGATCCAACATAGTGATAACACATTATGATAATTCCCCCACTTAATTTCAATGTTTTTTCATCTATTAACCATTTATTTAGTCGTGATTACCTATTCTTCAAAGATGGAAAAGGATTATTTAATTCATAAAAAAGATGAGTTTTATTTTTTTGGTCTTTATCAACATTACTATAAATTATTATCTTTTCATTACATATAATCAAGTAACTTTTATTTATATAATAAGCATATGGTTCAAGTGATCTTTTATTTTGAGTGATGATACTTTTTTTTAAAAGAATTAAATGGTTCTATCCCATTTATCCACATAAACCGAAGAAAAATATTCATATATCTATTATCTATATATATTACATGGTTGTACCTTCCATGAGTTCCTCATGAGGGTGTCGTTGAGTTAGAGATAGAGATATGTTAGACCTTTTGAATTGATATTTGTTCTTTTCTGTTGGCTCTAAGATTATTTATACCATTTGAGGTCACTGATAAGCTCATATAGGTTGCTTATTGATTAGCATTTTTTGTTTTTATGATAGGTATTCCTGATTTTTTCCACATGTATCATCTCAGGAAATACCATCCTGATCCCGCTCATATTTTAAGTTGGGAAGAAATTGACTTTGAGCCATATGTTTCTATTTTGGAGAAACCAATTGAGATTGTTGACTCTCAAGTGAATGTTTTTTGTGGGAATTTTATTCCATTGGTTAGGGTTCTATGGAAACATCGATCAAATTATCATGAGAATTGGGAACACGAGTCGTTGATGAAGGAGTAGTGAACTCATATTTTTCCATGGATTACATCTTTTACATGACTTATTGAGGACAAAAATTATTTATAGTGGGGAGTTTGTAAGATCCTATTACTGATCTATCAGGTATTTTTTTATCCTCTTCATGGTTTTCCTTTTTTCCATTGTCTGTAAAGGACTGGGAAGGAATTGGTAAGATACCTAAAATGGTGAAATCAGATATTTGTTGTACTTTCATCTTTAACCAGCTTTTTCTACATGATTCAAAAGTCTTTCACACTATATAACTAGGTTACACACCGTGTAACTATTACTAGATACAATTCATGAAAGGGTATTCATGCTGTGAAAGTTTATACCTCAGGAAGAGTGGTTTCACATCATAAATTTTAAAATAATGGATTTTTAATTCAAGGTGAAGGATTTTTCAACATACTAGAACACCATGGATTTCACAGCAGGTAATAGTATTACACATCATCAAATGGCCCTCGTGTAGTTTTTAAAATAGGCGAGTGGCTATTTTGGTTTCAGTTCTTTTCTCCGTGCCCTTGGATCCCTACCTAGAGATCTTCTCGGGTTATTTTGGGAAACTATGCTCCATCTAGATTGATCCATTCAACATTAGATCTTTTATTATAGTTGTGGCACATCTCTCTGGGTAAGAAATATTTCTGATTCTTCATTTCTCTTGATAATGGTGGCACCCTAGGGTAACATTATCAGATCTGGTGGCCTAAGTTTTTGAATCTTTGTGTATTCTTCTAGATCTTTTGGGAGATCTCATTATGGAGGCCATTCCTTGGTTAGTTGTGGTGCGGCTAATGTCTGTTCTTGAGGTATTTGGTGTTTTCTCTTTCCACCAACCCCTTATTTTCTAATTTATATCAATATTAATGTTTTTATTATATTCTAGGGCCTTCGTTTTCATCATTGGGTTTTTATTATTGGTGGATCCCATTACGGGAATATGTGACTTGAGCTTTGAGGTAGGTGGTTCCATCTCTAGCCTATGATAATTAGCCTAATTTCTCTTAACTTATAAGTTGATTTATCAAATTGGAATGACTATTTTCATTTGTTTAAGAAGGGGTTTTTGAGAGAAATGTTTTTCCATGATTTCTGATAAATGAAAATGAAATGGGTACTTTTAAAATATTGAAATTGATTTGTGAAAATGAGCACTTAGGTTACCTTGGGTACTTAGGTGGAAGGTTTATCTTGAGTCCATCATCCATTTTTTGTTATTATTAGGAGGTTTTCTCATGGTAATTTCCTTTGTTTCCTAGTCCCATTGTTCTAGGGGACAACTATTAGCATTTTCGGGGGGGGGGGGGGGGTTACTCATGGGGTATTCCTCTTCTTCCTAGGCATGTGTTATAGGAATTGGATTGTGCACATGATTTATTATGGTATAAGTATTCTTCTAGTCTAAACTATAGTGTTCCTTGGTACTTATGCCTATACTACTTATTTTATTTTATACTGATTGGATTTCTGAGTTATAATTGATATACATTTTGTACCTACTTTTGTTTAGAACTAGGAAAAAGTGAAATGTTTACCCATGTTTTCTATAAAATTTAATTACTGATTATCATTCCATGTTATATTTAATATAAGAATACATGAATAGTTATATAGAGGCTTGATATGGAACACCCGAGTGGGATCCTATGGAGGTTGTTAGCTCACACCGTGTGCACCTCCTTAGGGGTCTGTAGACATTTGTATGTCTTCCAATACTGGGAAGGGAAAGGTGCTGAAGTGAGGTGGTGAGGTTTGTGTTAGCTGGTTTTGGGTAGCTGGTGGTGAGATGGAGGGAGTTCATCCACACCATCTCATGGAGTAGTTTTTGGTTTTAGTCCATGTAGTTAGGCTTGTTTTCGAAACGTTGACTACTTTTTTAATTGTTCTTTTCTACTTTCTTTTGACTATTATGGTATATATATTCCTTTAGTATTCCACATTCATTTTCAATTTGTGTATACATATATGCAATGTGTTTGATCGTGTTGGGATAAATTTTTACCTTTGTTGTGTTTTTTGATGCATTGGTGCTTGCCTCCAACCCACGAGGATCAGGAATGACCTTCAGGTATGTAACAGAATGGGTCAGTTACCACGTTTGAGGGTTACCCAGGTCAATTCAATACACAACCTCAATGGAAACTCTTCCTAGAATTAAATTAAAGATGAGAGTGACCCCCATATCCAACCTCATACAGGCCCCGGGTTGATGACTAGAATAGGGGTATAAAAAATAAGGATGAGAGGAATTACCATCATATGTACCAATAATAAAAAAGGAATAACACTGAACAACAACATAATATATATATATATATAAATTTAAATCAACAATAATACTTTAAAGAATGAATACATAAAAAAATAAAAACTCCAAGATAAAAATACCAAATAAATCTCCACGATAGTGATTTCACAACAAACACCAAGCACAAAGATAGTATGACCCAACTTAGTCACAAAAAATATCCTAGGAATCTTGAATTTTATATATATATTGGGTTTATCATAATATGTATCCTTAGTATGATTATACACAATACCTCCAATGAAAAAGTTAAAGGAGTACAATAACACATCATTTAACAAAAAACATAACTAGTAAGCACCTAGTAGGTCAACTATTGAAAATACTCACCAAGACTCAATTACTAAATATCATAATCATGCATGTAAAATAATATCAGATGAATATGACACAAAGGCACCCTAAAACCAATTTCTTATTTTTTTCACTATCACACCCTAATACAAAATGTCATATTCTCCCAATATCTTTAACATTTATTCCATAGAATACTATATCTCATATTACTACCATACCAAAAACCTTATCCATAACATCATCATTAGCCAATAGCCACTATCACATATCACATATCATCAACACTTCTCAAAACCAGTATTATTGGGAATAAAAATCATGAAGGACATTAACCTAATTCCCTCCACCTACCATGCACAGCCTCTAATATATATCCTTACATCAACACCACAATATCCCATCCCATAAATACCACTTATAGTCCACTATTTTACATACATAATATCATTATCTCAATACACCATAGGGACTTATAGTGCACCTAGTTTATAATCATCATCAATGACTCAAAGGGTTTTCTAATACGTAATATAACTTCACATAAATAACCATTAGGGTCTTATATTTCACTATATAATTTAGAATTATGATCTTACACACCTCAATACATCAAAGATAATTCTAAAACTAGAAGGGAGAGTGGGGATGGGGTAGTAGAAATGCATCCATTCCCTCACCAACCCGAATGTTAGGGGAAACAACAAAGTACCCAGAGCTTGTTGGGATTCAAGAAGGGTATCTAAATCAAGTGGGATGTATTAAAAAACCAAAAATAATAATATTTAAGTATATTTATAGACACACACAAGACCAACATAAGACATAAATAGACAAATAGAACTTCTATAGCTAGTAAAAATCACTACACTACTACTACCTCACATTACCATCACTGCCAACTATAACACAATGACCATCCCCACATCTTATACAAAGATCCACCATAAATATGAATAATTTACCATCATGCCTCATCATTTATCGCATTTATATATTTATTTCACCAACCATATTACATTATTTATATTTTATATTAATCATATTTAATGACAAACCATGCAGCCATCACCCATATTTTTCCCAACTATTAACCATTAATTAAAAGGCTTATTTTTTTAATATTTACCCATGATCTTTTTTAATTCCATCAAACCCCATGTCATGATCATGATTAAAAACTATATTCCATTCCATAAAGAAACTACCAAACATTCATTTTTCATATAACCAAGTCATGTCCCATAACAACCCACTCATTCCCTCTTTTCAACCATGTAAAGGAGGAAATATCCCCACTACACAATCCATAATCTCAATTTTATTCCATAATACCACACATTTAATCTTTTCAACTATGCTCCTTTGTACTCTAGGATTTATATAACTATTCAATATTAACCTATTGTGTCATAAATCATTGAATCCATGTTCAAACCTCCAATGAAACGATCACCTACCAATCATTCTCAATATTACCACCATGCGTGAAGTCTATAAAAATTTTCTATATTTCAAACCTAGTTAAATGGATACATACCTGGAAATGACGGGTCGCTGGAGATGGAGGTCGCGGGGTCGCCGGAGATGGAGGTCGCGGGGTCACCGGAGGTCGCGGGTCGCCGGACGGTTGGGGGTCACCGAACGGTTGGGGGTCGAGGGTTGCGGGTCACCGGGGGGTTAGGGGAAGAAGGGAGGGCATTGGGGTTTGGGTGAACGATCGGGGTGGGGGGTAGGGAAGGGTCGGGATTGTTAAAATAAATTTCGGGTTTCACGGTGGTTTATTAAAAACCTCCGCGAAACCTTTCGGCGAAAACGTTTAGCGGCGGTTTTGTGAACCACCGCCACAAAACCGCCGCTAAACCCAGTTTTTGTTTGGCCGAAAACCCTAACATAGGGTTTGACCCGTTGTGGTTTTCTTCCAATTGTATGGTGTGCGGTGCCTCCCCCAGGTGATTTTGGTTCATAATCTGGCATCTGCTGCTAAAGGATAAGTGGATTTACTCCTTTTCAGTTCATTTCCAACATCAGAGGTATAGTTTAATATCGTCGTTTGGTTTCCCAGTTGTTGTGTGGAATCCTTTATGTGTGTTTGAGGTTCGTTGTAATTATCTGGTAGTGCGTTGGTCATTGCTTTGTGATTTCAGTCCATCTCATTTCATCAGTCACTATTTGAGGTGGATTTGGTTTTAAAGTGGCGATTTTATGTGAAACTATGTTTTTTTATGTGGAAAACCTAGTAACGTCATTGCTTATTATTTTATAAATCATGCAGGTAGTTTATTAAATTATGTGTAGGATTGAAATTGTATTTTGATAAGTATTTGATATGAAACTGATTTTTTTTAAGACGGTTAAAATGCTCTTTGGGTTTAAAAGAATTTGGGGGTGTTATTGAAGTTGTTTTATAAGTTGTTTTAATGGTGTTTTTATTTTTTTAAAAGGTGAAAACCATATTTGGAAAATGTTTTGAGGCACGTTTGATTTTTAAGAGAGGAAATGGAGTATGTTTTTAGGGTAAATACTTGTTGTGAATTTTAGAAAATTTTTATTAATTATTTAAATAATTTATTAATTTGTCAGTGTGATGCGAATGATACTTTTGGAAGTGTTGGTCGGAGTGGAATCTCAAGAGGGGGTGAATTGAGTTCCTACTTAAAATTTCTGTTAAAAACATTATGATAAAGATTCCCCAATTTTGAAATGGCCTAGTTAATTAAGTCAGTTGAGATATAAATGTTTAGTTGCTCAACAAATTTCTTACAGGGTGATTAGTCCTCAGTTGAATTAGTGTAATACACTTCTTCAACTTTTGAAATAGGTTTACTGAATTAAACACATGCACACACCAACCAGAACTAACAATCAGAGTCAATGTAATTTTTTTTTCTATTTTTGAACTTATAAGCAGTGATAAATAGACAAAATAGAGTATTACTACATATAGTACACAATAGAGTTAAACAAGAGGTTCAATCTAAAGCTGATACTTAATCCTCTCCACTTGTTTATCACCTACCACCAAGCAGTTTATATAAATGATAAACTTGATACACATCCTATATCGGGATTTACAAAAGTTTTCAAAAAATATCTAGGGACCACACCCTCTACCATAGTTCTTCATGGGATAAACACTCAACTGGGCCACACAAGACCTCTTCCACAGTTCTTCGTGGGAAACAAAGGAATAAAGGATGATGTGAGGTTTTTTAGTATCCTCTAGTTTAAGCACGTGAGACAGTGTGTGTAATAGACAAACACACACTTCTTATAAATGTAAAATAAAAGAACACAATAGAGATAATGTTATAAGATTGAGTTTAGAAAGCTCTATGTATTTGTAGTTTTTCTATTGATTTCTTGGGGTGATGAATTTTCAGTTCGAGTCTTTCTCTGGAAGTTGTTCTCAAAACAAGGTGTCACAACTTCTAGTTTTAGCTTCAAAAAACTGAGTGTTATTCTTCTTGAGGTGATAAAAAGTCGATGAAGGACAAACACGGCCTTGAATTTGTTCTCCTGAAATGATCTTTTTGAGGCTCTTGGGGGTTCATAGTGTAATTTCTCGGTGGTTCTTCCTTGTTCTCTTTGATCTAGTGAGTAAGCTATTTCTCATGCACTTCTCTATTCTTTTCTCACACACACGTCTCAACATGCTTCTTCATCTTTTCTTCCTTGGTCTTCTATTTTATATTTGAGGTCCGAAAATTGGAATAAGTAAACCATGTGTGGTCCTCCTCACACCTCATACTGTCTCTAGATGAGGTCTCTTGATATGTCTACAATCAGCATTAATTTATTTCAGAAGTATTAAATTTACCAAATATGGCTGTTAGAATAATCTTAAGAATTTGACAAAGGAGTAGAAGAGTGAGAATCAGTAAATTGGTAACGCTAGCCTTCAGCAGTAGCCTTCTCAATGGTAGCCTTCAGCGGTAACATTCTCAATGGTAGCATTAAGCAGTAACATTATCAACAGTATCCTTCAGTGGTAACTTTTTATTGGTGACTTTTCATCAGTGACATTTCATCGGTGACCTTAATCGTTGACCTTTCATCGGTGACCTTCATCGGCGACCTTTCATTGGTGACCTTCATCGGTGACCTTTCAGTGGTGACCTTAATCGGTGACCTTTAATCAGTGACCTTCATTGATTACCTTTCATCGGTGACCTTTATTGGTGACCTTTCATTAGTGACCTTCACCGGTGACCTTTCTATCAGTGACCTTTCATACTTAGAGAAATTTTGCACTGTAAGCATAAACAAGAGAGAATTGAGATTAAAAGTACATAGTTATTACTTGATAGAAACTAAGAATATTAATGAAACATGATTATCATATAATTGAAACATGATTATCACATAGATGAAACATGATTTGGGATTATCAAAATAGGTGAGTCCAACAATCTCACCCTTTTTGATAATCACAAATTATGTCAGTGAAAATTTAGATTTAAGAATTACCGAATCAGGGTAATGCATATTTTCTAATTTCTTTAGAGGTGTGTATAATGAAAATTGAACCATGTTTATTGTGGAAAGTATATATAGGTGATATATTTAAGAATTCCAGGAAAATTAAACTTCTCCCCCTTTTTGATTAAAAAAACAATGGAAGACAAAGAGAGACAAAGGAGGATTTTATTAAGAATGAAGAAAGAATAAAATATACAAAAAGTTTACAAAGATCCCTATCAACTATGACATCCCATATTCAATCCACATTAGATATGTCCAAGGGAGATTTTTCTTTGGAATATGAGGAGTCAGGTTCATAAGATGGAGGGATAGGCCTAGGTAGGGTAGTGAGCAGTGTAAGAAGAGCTACTACAGAGGAATCTATAGAGCTATAGTGAGTAGATCTCTGTGGGATCATTGTGGTCAAGCTTATGATGGAATGTGTATGAGTCATCAATGGAGAAACACTGGTAGATCCTGAGGCAGTTGAGGAAGAAGGTAATGCTGGAGGAATAATTATGGGAGTGCAGCCCACATAGAGGAAGGGTTAAAGAAGATTTCTGAAATCCATAATAATGCTTCCTCCTCATTTCTATAACTGAGATAAAATCATTCTTATTCTCCATGAATTTCTCTAAGGAAGGAGTCAACTCTCTAAGCATGCTAACTTGATCCTTAAATGCATGTGTGACATGTGAGATTCTCAAGTTCTCTAACAGCAGCTTAAAGTGACCATCCATCTGATGATTTTTCTACACCCTTTTGTAGTTGAAATCAAATTTCTCTTTAATGACCTCTTGATCTTGAGAAGCCTCCCTTAAATAATCTCCCACAATATTATGAATTTTTCTAGAAGTTGAAATGACATGAGTCATAGACTGAGGGTCTGAGGTACTTGCACCAGAGAACTTCTCCACTTCTTGTCTAATAACTAACCTGAAAGCTTCTAGATCAATAGGAGGGGAAACTAAAGAGGAATCATATGCACATATAGGTTCCATAGAAAAATCCACTATCTCTATAAAATATTTGGTCAGACCACTGATCAACCTCTTCACATCATCATCCTGTCCACTCACATGTGCCTCCATATACTTCTTAAAGTCTTCAAACACAATGACCATCTGCTGAACAAAACTTTTGACATACTTTAGGTCTCTATCCACCTGAACCCTTGAAGCCATATTAGAGTCTAAACAAGCAATTTACTATTCTACAGATTCCATAGATTCTACCAAGGTTCTGATATGATTCTGACAATCCTTCAATTCATGTAGTAGATTTGAGTGAGAGGTAGAAATTACTATTTCTAAGGAAGATGATACAACTTCTTGATTTAGGGCCAATTTTATTTCTATATAAACAGATCTCTCATAAAAGTGCCTTTTCAAATCATATTTTAAGGATTCTAAATCATCCTTCTTCACATAGTCTCGAGGTAAAATCACTACTAGCTATATAATGGTAGTCTTTGAAACAGAAGGAATTGGAGGGCTTCTATTAGGATTTTCATCATCATAGTATCCATAGTCTAATCCCAAGACCACAAATCTAGGATCTTCTAACCAATATTCTATACCATGAGAAACAACAGCTGAACCTATGGAAAAAGGTTCCTCCTACTCACTTGGAGAATTCTCTTGATTAATTACATCCATCTCTGTTATACCTCTTTGATCAACTGCATTAACAGGAGAGTCCACTGCCACTTCTTCTATAGAATCTTCAACTACTGCCATTGAAATTATAGCTTCAACCGAATCAGAATCCTCTTCATCTACACTTTCTACCATTTATGTATATCTTTTCAGAGGAATGAGACTGAGACATTACTCTTCAATTTCATCAGCAGCTATCTCAAACTCATCATGACTAGATTCAATTTCATACTCCTCCTTTGAGGTCTCTCTAATGTCTCTTAAGACATTTTCTTACCCTTATTCTTCACTGGTTTCCTCATAGTCACTATCCCTTAGGACAACCTCCCTTATAAGTAATTTATTTTGTGGGATAGGCTCACCAAAGAATACATTATTGGTATGAGGACTTGAGGGAAGGTCAGGATCAATCCTATCATCTATAAGAGAATCATCTCTTCCTTGCACAACAACAACCTCTTATTCAACATCTGAGTATACTGAGTCCACCTCGTCATGATTTAGACCATGAACTCTCTTATTCTTAGGCCTATTAGGATTGGTGAAAATTTTTAATTCTTCATATTTCATAGCCTCATAATTCACCCATCTTCCTTACCAAGGGTTCCAGATGATCTTCATAAAGTTGAAAATAATCTTGGTAATGTAGAAGTTTTCCCTTAAAAAAACTGTTTCCTACCTATTTCCCAACAACTCCGTTTACTTTCAATATTAAGGATATCAACCTAGAATTAAACAGAGCATTGGACTTGGAACTGGGCCTTTTCATCTCCTCTAATTGAATCATCAATAATCTACACAAATTTATTTTCTGTCCATGATTCAAAAGATACAAAAGTAACATGTCATAATACATCAAGGTAGCAAAGTCTCCTCTCCTGGGACTCAACACATGTTGAATAAACATAAAAAGTAACATGTCTTCTCCTTCCATTTTAGTAGAAATCACTTTCCTAGGGATTCCATTCCATGTCAGTCCAGCCAAGGCTTCTTCATAACAGAAGAACTCACTAGTGGGAGGTACCACTCTTGAGTAGTAATAAAAAATACCTTCATGTGGAACTCTTAGACACTCATCCCATTCGACAGAGTAGAAGCTCACACTTACTCCATTTACCTTTAAAGACATTTGGTTCTCATCCTCAGACTGCTCAAAATTCAGAGATTCATAAAATTCCTTCACTAGATTTGGGTAATAAGGTCCATTGTTATTTGCAAAGCATTCTACCCAGTCCTAAGATTCGAGTGCCTTCAACACTAGATACTTTCTTGAAAACAGCCATTCGGAAATTAATTTATTCTCAACCACAATTTCCATCTTCAAAAAATGTGGATTGATCAGCTTTTCCACTACCTTTCTTCCATTACTAGACTCATCTTGAAGTCTCTTAGGGTTCAGTGCATCTCCTTCATCACTGACCATCGGTCTCTTCAATATTACCATGTGATCTGAAGCAGTTTGAGGGTTTCAACAAAAGGTTAGGTTCTAAGGTTAGGGAGCAATAGGTTCAATAGAGGATTGAAGTGGATCAAAATTTTGTTTGTTCATTATTTTTATCATTTAGGGATAAAAAAAATCAAGTAAAAGAAATAAGTAATAATAAAAACATTTCAGATCCCAGTAGAAAAAAGAAAATTCCTAGAAAGGTAGACTATTGGTAAGGTTCCAACAGTGAGGTCCCAACGGTGAGTTCTAAATGAGAGGTCCCATGGTGAAGTCCAACGGTGAGGTCCAACAGTGAGGTCGAACAGTGAGGTCCAATGGTGAGGTCCTAATGGAGAGGTCCTAATGGTGAGGTCCTAATGGTGAGGTTCCTAACATAACCATTTATCATACCTAACTCATGTTCGATGTAATTTAACCTCTCAGAACTCAAAAGCTTTGTGAATATATAAGACAATTGGTGTTTAGTGCCAATGAATTCAAGAGTGATATCACCTCTTTGATAATGATCTCTCAAGAAGCGATGTCTCACATTAATGTGCTTTGTCCTAGAATGAGATACTGGATTTTTAGAGATGTTAATAGCACTTTTATTATCAAAGTTTATAGATACATGTTTGAATTGATATCCATAGTCTAGTAAAGTGTGTTTCATCCATAGAATTTGAGCACAATAATTACTAGCAGCTATATATTCAGCTTCAGAAGTAGATAATACAACATAATTATATTTCTTACTACACCATGATACTAGTGACTTGCCCAAAATGTGACATGTTCCAGAGGTTCTCTTTCTATCTAAATTACAACCAGCAAAGTTAGCATCCAAATAACTTATTAAATCAAATGATTGTCCTATTGGATAAAATAGTCCTAAGTTTGTAGTATACTTGAGATATTTAAAAATGCTTTTAACACCAGTTAAATGAGAATATTTGGGATTGGTTTGAAAATGAACAAAAATGCATACTCTGAACATAATATAAGGGTCTTCTAGCATTAAGGTAGAGCAAACTCCCAATCATACCTTTGTAATTGGTTTGATCAACTGGTTTACCAGTTACATCAGCATCCAACTTACAAGTGGTACTCAAAGGTGTATCAATACCTTTATTAATATCCAGAACAAAACATTTCAAAAGATCCTTATTATATTTACTTTGATTTAAAACAATACCATTTTTATTTTAAAAAATTTGAAATCCAAGGAAAAATTTAAATTTCCCCATTAAACTCATTTCAAATTCATCTTGCATCATTTT
Source organism: Viscum album (assembly GCA_963277665.1). Classification (NCBI taxonomy): domain Eukaryota; kingdom Viridiplantae; phylum Streptophyta; class Magnoliopsida; order Santalales; family Viscaceae; genus Viscum; species Viscum album. The sequence continues at coordinate 272,909,231 of OY728135.1, forward strand.
TGAGAAATCAGTACATAAGGAATTTTTAGAGGATCCAAAAATAGTGTCATATACATAAATTTATAATATTAAAACATCTTTGTAAATCCTTTTAATAAAAAGAGTAGGATCAACTATTCCTTTAGTAAAACCTTTTGAAATAAGAAAAAACTAAGTCTATCATACCAAGATCTTGGAGCTTGTTTTAGACCATATAGAGATTTAGAAAGTTTAAAGACATGATTTAAAAAATGAGGATATGTAAAACTAGGGGGGTTGTTCAAAAAATACATCCTCAACTATATACCCATTTATAAATGCACTATTGACATCCATTTGATAAAGTTTAAAATTTATATGAGTTGTATAAGTAAGTAGTATCCTAATGGATTCTAGTCTAGCTACAGGTGTAAAGGTTTCCTTATAGTCTATTACTTCTTCTTGACTATATCCTTATGTAACTATTCTAGCCTTGTTTCTAAATATGTTTCTAGATTCATCAACTTTATTTATAAAAACCCATTTAGTGCATATGGTCAAAGTGTCGTTAGGTCTTTCTACTAATTCCCAAACATTGTTTCTTTCAAAATGATTTAATTCTTATTGCATATCTATCACCCAAAAATCCTCATCGATAGCATCAATAATATTTTTAGGTTCAAGCTATGAAAGAAAGGCTTGATGTTCAATCTGGTTTCTCAGATAAGCTCTAGTTTGTGTTCCTATATTTAAATCACCCACTACAGCATCTAAAGGATGATTCTTGAGAGTTATAATACCTCTAGAAAGAGTTGAACTAGACTCCTCATGGTTGTCTATAGGTTCATATTTACCATGCTCATAATCTGGAAAATTTCCAGAACTAGTTTTTTTCACTAAGGGTTCACTGTCTTTATCATTAAGGTCCATAATTGACATATCTTCCCCAAGACGTTCAAGCGAGGTTTTGGGTTCATGTGGACCAGTCTCATCAAATTTGACATGAGATGATTCTTCCACACATTTGGTTATCTTATTGAATACTCTATAATCTTTACTAGAGATTGAGTAACCTAGAAAAATTCCTTCATCACTTTTAGAAGAAAACCTGTCAAGATTATCCTTAGTGTTAAGGATAAAGACTTTGCAACAAAACACTCTACAGTAATTAACCTTAGGATTTCTATTATTATAGAGCTCATAATGGGTTTTCTTAAGAACATGTCTAATTAAGACTCTATTGATGATATGAAAAGCTGTATTAATAGCTTCAAACTAAAAATAGATAGGTAGATTATACTCATTTAGCATAGTCTAGGAAATTTCTTGAAGTGTCCTATTTCTTCATTCAACAACTCCATTTTTTTAAGATGTTCTAGAAGAAGAGAAATTGTGATTATTGACATTTTGTGAGAAAAAATATTCAAACTCTTGATTTTAAAACTCACGGCTGTGATCACTTCTCAAGGTCATAATTCTAAGTCCATTAAGATTTTCTACAGACTTGAAATATTTAATGAAGTAAGAACATGCTTCACTTTTGTGAGCTAGAAAGTATACCCAATTATATCTAGAAAAATCATCAATAAGAACATAAACATAGTGCATCCCATTTAAACTTGAAACTCTAGACGGTCCAAACAAATCCATGTGAACCAACTCAAGCAGTTGAGAAGTATAAACTTCTTTCTTTGGTTTGAAAGAAACATTGTGTTGTTTTCCTTTTTGACAAGGATTACAAACTTTGTTATATGGGAATTCCAATTTAGGTAAGTCTCTAACTAAACCTTTCCTAGTTAGTTTCCTAAGTCAATGCACATAGAAGTGTCCTAATATTATGTGTCATAACCAAGATTCCTTATGAAAAGCATTTAAACAAGAAACATTTTGCTTAGCTAAAGAATTTAAATCAACAGCATATACATTTTTATTTCTAAATGTAGTATATATTAAATCACTTCTTGAATTAAAAACATTTCATGAATCATTTTCAAACTTAACATTAAAACCATCATCACACAACTGAGATATACTGAGTAAATTGTATTTTAACCCATCAACAAAAAGTACTTTTGAAATTAATATAGTATTAGGGTTACCAATTTTTCCTAAGCTAGTGATCTTCCCATTAGCATTATTAGTGAATGTGACATGTTCACCATCAAAATTAATTAGGCTCTTGAAGCATGAATATTCTCCTGTCATATGTATTGAACATCCATTTTACAAGTATAATAGTGTTTTACATAAGTTCTTTAGACAATTTTCTGGTAAAAAAGATTAAGTGTAGGGTAACTTTGGTACCCATATTTTCTTGGGTCCAGAGAGGTTATAAAGTAATGCTTTGGGAACCTATACCTGTCTCACAAGTTTCCTATAATCAGCAGATATGTTTTGAGACATGAACACTTTTTTAGGTCCTTTAGAGAATTATTTTTCAAAAGATGGTCTAGAACTTGAACTAGTAGTGAACTGTCCAGATTTTGGAACAGATTTATTTTTAACAATCCACCTCTATCCTGGTTGATATCCTAGGCCAGTAGTGTATTTTGGATCAATTTATTTCCCTAGAAACTGATTCTAGGTATCTCTACCTATAGTAAAATTCTCAAGATCCCTTTTTAATTGCTCATTTTATAATTTATGTTTAGTATTTTATTTTAACAGGTGAGCAAATTTTTCTCTCTCAATATCCAAATCAGACTTATAGTTAGAATTTTAAGCATGTTGTCTTTTCAATACTTTATATTTATCCTTGAGTTCATTAAAGGTATCCTCAAGCATTCCATAGTATTCAAATAGTTCATACTTAGTCATATTATCATCATTATTTGATTCACTTTCATTTCTAGAATAATAAGCATTATATATAAAAGAATTTGGTATTGACTCAAATGTTTCTATCATGAAACACAAGTTTGCATGTTTGTTCTTCTCAATATGAGAAGTGTCAGATCGACTGGAGCTATCTTCTGAATCACTCCAAGTATCTTTCATATCCTTTTTATATCCCTTTCCCCTGTCTTCATATTTCTTATTAAATTTCTTCTTGGGGCAATCATCCTTCACATGGCCTTTTCGTTTACACTCATAGAAGACTATTTCATTTGTATTATCATTCCATTTTCTGTCCATTTTCCACTATCCTTTACTATCATAACTTCCTTTACAGTTTGATTTTCTAAAGAACTTCTTCTTATGGTAGAACTTTTTGAATCTCCTAGAAAGATGTGCCATCTCATCATCACTGTCAGAAGCTGAATCTTCACTGGTCGAAGTGTCTACAGGAACTTGAACTTTTTCTTTATCTTTACTCTTTGAGGTAGCAGTCTTGAATGCTATATATTTCTTTCTTGGTTCTTCATCTACTTCTTGATTTAGCTTAAGATCTTATTTTTACATCATAAGTTTTCCAATTAGTTCCTTCACTGGTAGCTCACCTATGTCATAGGGTTCATGGATAGAAATAAATGTTCTTCTCCATCTATCAGGTAGGCATCGAAGCGACCTCATAATCTGATCCTTGCTCTCCACTAGTTTCCCAAGAAGACTCATGGTATTTAATATTTCATTGAACCTGAGATACATTTCATAATATAAGTTCATCATGGTTCATTTTAAAATTATTATATTTAATAGTATAAGTATTTAATCTAATTACTTTAACATTGGTGGTTTCCTCATGAGAAACTTCCAAAGTATCCAAAATTTCATAAGCAATTTTACTGGTAGATATTCTATTGAATTCTTCATCACTTATAGAATGGTATAATGCATTAATTGCCTTATAGTTATTGTTTTATGTATCTTTGGTCAATTGAGACTATGTGTCCCTAGCAGTAAGAGGCAATGCATGTTGTTCTTCTATTGTGTCCCAGATTTTATGACCCGTGCTCTCTAGATATATTTTCATTTTTAATTTCCATTGATCATAGTTATTACCATTAAAGAAAGGTGGAATTTTAGTAGAATCACCCTCAACTCTGTAATCCATTGTTAATTAGAATATAAAGAGCTGAAAATTTAGATATGACAGAAATTTTAAGATCTTTAAGATACAAATAAAATCACAATTGAAAAAGATTTGAAAACTTGTAAAACATTTCATATGGTAGTAATTATAAAAAAAATTAGACCCTCTGATACCAAATGTTGTTCAGAGTGGAATCTCAAGAGGGGGTAAACTGAGTTCCAACATAAAATTTCTATTAAAAACTTTATGATAAAGATCCCCCAATTTTGAAACGGCCCAGTTAATTAAGGTAGTAGATATATAAATTTTTAGTTTGTCAACAGGTTTCTCATAGTGTTATTATTCCTCAGTTGAATCAGGGTAAAACACTTCTTCCACTTTTGAAATAGGTTTACTGAATTAAACACATAGACACACCAACCAGAACTAACTATCAGAGTCAATACAAAATAGTTTTCTGTTTTTGAACTTATAAGCAGTAGAAAATAGACAAAGCAGAGTATTACAAAATATAGAACACAATAGAGTTAAACAAGAGGTTTAGTCTCAGGCTGATACATAATCATCTCCACATGGTGATCACCTACCACCAAGCAGTTTATATAAATGATAAACTTGATACACAACCTGTATCGGGCTTTATAACAGTTTTCACAAACTGTCTAGGGCTCCCACCCTCTACCACTGTTCTTTGTGGGATAAACACACAACCAGGCCACACACAACCTCTTCCAATGTTCTTCGTGGGAAACAAAGGAATCCAGGATGATGTGAGTATTTTTAGTATCCTCCAGTTTAAGCACATGAGATAGTGTGTGTAACAGATAAACACAAACTTCTCAGAAATGTAAAATAAAAGAACACAATAGAGATAAAGTTATAATATTGATTTTAGAAATATCTACATGTCTGCAGTTCAAATATTGACTCCTTGGAGTGATGAATTTGCAGTATGAGTCTTTCTCTAGAATTTGTCATTAAAATAGAGTGTCGCAACTCTAGGTTCTAGATTTCAGGAACTGAGTGTTTTGCTTCTTGAGTTGATAGAGAGTTGATGAAGCACAAAAGATATCTTTGAATTTGTTCTCTCGAAATGATATTTTTGAGGCTCTTGGGTTCACAGTGTAAGTTCTCGATGGTTCTTCCTTGTTCTCTTTGATCTAGTGAGTAATCTCTTTCTCATGCACTTCTCACTTCTTTTCGCACACACACTTCTCAGCATGCTTCTTCATCTTTTCTTCCCCGGTCTTTTATTTTATATTTGAGGTCTGACAATAGGAATAAGTAAAACACATGTGGTTCTTCTCATACCTCGTAATGTCTCTAGATAGGGTCTCTTGATATGTCTACAATAAGCATTAATTAATGTTATAAGAATTAAATTTACCAAATATGACCGTTAGAATAATCTTTAGAATTTGAAAAAGTATGGAGTAGAAGAGTGAGAATCGGTATACTGGTAACAATATCCTTCAGTGGTACCCTTTTCAATGGTTGTAACACCCAAGACTTTTATGTTATATAAATCACCAAAGGAATATTTTCTACACAACACTTTCTTGGCTTACTTTACACGCAATCGCGAGCTTCCTCGATAGCTTGCGTCATACGCAATACCGAGTTTCACTAAACAACAATATGCTATTAAAATATTATTAAAACTAGACGTTATGAATAGTAAAAACCAATTTTTAAAATTTTATAAATTTTATTTTTCAAAATGGACTTCATTTTTGGATTCGGAATATCGAAATTAGCCTAGGGTGAAATTTTGGGATTTTTCTGAAAACTTTCAATTTTTGATGAATAGTGAAACCACTAAGTGGTAGGTTAAAAACTGAATTTTGCATAAAACTTAATTTTACCGCTTCTGTGAATGGAATTTCAAAAATCCGACAGACATGGTTAATATCAAGGACTAAAATGTGGTTCAATGAGATGAAAATAATTTTTGATGAATAGTAACTTTTTACTTTTTTTACCACGGTTAATAGTAAATAGGGTAACTAAGGGTAAATATGATATTACTATTACCCTAACACATGTCCTAATTCTATTGGATAAGTGTAATTCGACCAGAAACAACCTTATCAATATAATATGACCATTTAGGTCCACTTGGATTAGATTATGACATTTAATATTATTTTATTTAATGAATAGTTAAAATAGTTAAAATCAAAGTTTAATAACTAAAACATTTTTAATATGGGGTTATACATAAGATAAATTGGACTATAAATATTCATTAGAAAGCTAAAAAGATTTCATACATAATGATATTTTATTTATAATTTTTAGACTTTAAATAAATTAATTTATTTATGACACAACGATGATGCGGTAATTACCCTTTTAAGGAAATGTTAACATAATTGATGTTATAAATGCTCAAATAAATGTAATTTGAGACTTTTTATGAATTCTACTAATTTTCTAGGTTACTATGATATATTAGTGTTGCTTTAATCAACTTGGTTCAAACATATAATTCTGTTATAACTTTCACAAAAATCAAATATCAAATAGTGTCAAAATTGACACAAAATAGTTTTTAAATAAAATATTTTATTATTAATTTTTATTTTATTCCTAAAAATCTAAGGTTCGCCCAAATGACTTAGATAAGGATATATATATTAATAATAAACAACTTGGGGTTCGTTTGGCATGTTATAGTAAGTGTATTAACCATATAGTGTAAGAAAACAAAAGTCACGGTAAAAGTTAAATTATTTAACTTAGAGTTAAATCTAATTGATAAGGTTAAAATAATAACCTAAACTTGTCTAAATATTATTTGTTGATAGGATTTAGACCCATCCCCACTTTACCTTCGAAATAAGACCCTTTGGAACCATTATAAACCGATTTTGACTTTAATATAAAATAATATTTTGAGATATTCCTAAGGTGCCCCTCTCCTCCCTTATAAAAGGGCACCTCCTCCCCCTCCTCCTCACACCAATATGAGAACTAAAGCTCGTCCAGACCCTACCAAAATCCCTTCTCCACTTCCCTAGAATAATCCGAGAGGTCCTGGTCTTCTTCAAAGACCAATCTTAGTTCCTTAAGTGGAGGATTCAAAGAAGCGTTTCAAAGAAGAGGTATGATCCATTACCGATCTTTTCAATTTCTTTCTTCTTCAACTTCTTATTATTTAGTTGTTTCATGATAAAGTAATAACATCAGTATTACTTACATACTGATATGTTATTATAAATATGAAACAACCCTAATTCACCTTCTATCCATCCTACGGAAAAATGAAATCACCGCGCGTGCGTACGTACGAAATACCGTCTCCACGCCGTGGTGTAATCTATTTTCCACCATCACCTTAAAAGGATGGGTATAATGGTGTAATGAGTAACTATTTATGATTATTATAAAGTAATATTGATACTGAAATAATATATATATACTCCAATACAGTTCCACGATCATAGGAACGATATCATCACTCGTGCGTACGTACGGAATACCGTCTCCACGATGTGATGCGACTCGTTCTACATGATCATCATTACATAGTAATTATATAAATGAATTGAATGAATAAATATGATATATGTTACACTAATACCATTCTGGATATAAGGTATCTATAACCTTAAAAGAAGAATAAGAATTTATTCGGCAAAACACGCATAAGAACAAAAGGCAATAAGGACCCGAGTAACAAGTAACAATGAAATATTACTAACAAGAAGCTAAGAATATGACCATATATGATATCATATCAATATGTATGATTCTGGAATAAGTCAATAACATTATTTAAACCATTATACAGGAGCTTCGGACATGTACAATGCAAATCGGACCTAAGGTAAGGGAAATATCACAATCTCATTTTTATCCGAGATTGTTTATTCGTAAGTATTTACTGGGGTGTATTTTATCATCCACATCCATGATTCATAAATATGTAATATTATTTCCATCCACATACAATTTTTTAAACCCATTTTTACCCTTCGGTGAGTTTTTAGTAAAAGAAATGAAAGGAATCTTTTTTCGTTTTTCGTACGAGGTACTTTTTGACTTTTCCGACAAAAGTACGAAGAATGTTTTTTAACTTATACGGCATGAATGGATTTTAAAAACATTATTTCCAAAAAGCTTCCTTTACAAGTTTTAAAGTTTATTTTTAATCAACTTCTTTTATTTTAAAGTCGTATGACATGTTATGAAAGGAAAAATGTTTTTGAAGAAGAAAGGATATTTTCTTCAAGAATGGAGTTCAAATGTTTTATCAAAATTATTTTCCATCTAAGATAATATAGGCTTCTGTTTTTATCCCTATTATTACATTGATTTGATTATGTTGTGAGGGAATTATTTTTATAGTCATTTACCTTATATGGTTTGTTTTATGATGTCATTATGTTTCAAGAATCCCATTTTTGTTACATGTGTTATGCGATGATGTATGATTTATGATTATGTGGCACACATGAGAAAGGATTCATTATAAGATGGGTGGGACCTATATCTCCCTCCAATGCATTGGGTAAAGATTTTATATCTCATGAGATAGACATGGCTGGAACGGTAGGTTATACCGGTTCAGTGAAACAGGACTGGAACGAGGGTGACTCGGTTCAGAAAGGAACTCTGTCCACTAAGATAGTCTTGGCAATGAGTCATGACTAACAAGAAATGATTTTCCATGATTATGTGTGCATGCCACAAAGGTTCAAGTTTCATGTTATGATTATGGGGATCTCATTTTCACTTCTATGATTTATTCCATGTTAAGATATTATGATCTCTTTTGCAGGTTATTATTTTCAAAAAGATATGATATGATTTGGATTTCCTTTATTTTCCCTTGCTGAGCATTTGAGCTCACCCTTTTATGTTTTCTTTTCCCTAGGCTAGGAAGATGGATATTAAGTAGAATATGCTAAAAGGGACCCTAGATATGATGAAATAAATGGGAGACACTGTAGAATATTTATGAACCAATTGTTTATGTTTCCCAGTTTCTAAAGACACTATACCTATACGGTCCTTTGTGGTTTTGTCGTATGTCGTAATAAGTGTGCTTCAATTTTGAAGTATTAACAATGTATGTAAAGTATGGGTCGTTATAGTTGGTATCAGAGGAAAGGTATAGTCAACCTTTGGAAACTAGGATGTGAAAGCCTTAGTAAGAACCCTAAGGATAAGTCTAAGCATAGAACACAATCTTAGTGTTTTAGAAATGGCCATGAATACCCTAGGATAAGACCTTAAGTGTGAAATTTTATCCTTGATTATGTGGTTTTCCTATTATAATTAGTGTTGCTCACACTATTCTTCTTGGTTTTAGTCAATGGATGGAACCCGAAGGAATCGTGTTAATGCGGAATGCAACGGGAAATGCAATGATTGTCCCCCTGAGCAACCAATCGATATGGGAGCTGGAATACAAAATCTTGTATCCATGCTCACACAACTTTCTCAAGCTATGAATCATGCAGGACTTCCAAACGAGCAAAGGAAGGAGCAACATTCTGTTGAATCCTTCATGAGGTAGCGCCCCCCTTCTTTCAGAGGGTCTACTGATCCATTAGTTGCTGAAAAATGGATTAGTACTACTGAAAAGATATTTTCAGTTCTTCAATGTTCTGAACATGATAAAGTCATCATAGCAGTGTATCGTTTGGAAGGAGATGCTGATCAATGGTGGAATCTTATTAAGAATACGAGGCAAAGGGATGAAATTGAGTCCATGGAATGGGACGAGTTCAAGAACTTATTTTTCAATAAGTACTTCCCTCGTGTTCTCCAAACAAAGATGGAGAAAGAGTTTCTTGAACTAAAGCAAAGGGATGATGAATCTGTTGGTACCTATGAAGCAAATTTTTCAAGACATGCAAGGTACGATTCTGGTATTATTATCCAACCTGAGAGTATGATCGATCGATTCTTTAGTGGCTTAAAACCAAGTCTTCGAAGGGCGTTGGCCATAAGGGACTTCAATAGCAATGAGGAAATCATTTGATGTGCTATCAAAGTCGAGATGGAGATTGGAGTAACCCATCAGTCATATGGGTTTGATAAGAAGAGGAAAATGTAATTTAAAGGAAAATCTAAAGAGCACACTGAAAAGAAGATGAGATTTCCCTTATGCTCAAAGTGTGGAAATAAACATGGAGGGAGTTGTCTTAAAGGTACAAGTAAATGTTTCAAATGTGGAAGGGAAGGTCATCGGGCATTTGAATGCTGTGATGATGGGAAGAAGATGTCTAATGATGCAAACAAAGGAAGGGATACATAGAATGAACCTACTACACTTCAATGTTTCAAGTGCAAGGAGATGGGGCATTATGCCAATCAATGCCCAAATCCAAGGGTTGATGATGATGGTCGACGTCAACAAAATCTTAAGGCTAAAGACAAAGGAAAGTCACATGCAATTTCTATTAGCGATGTGAAGTATGATAACGAAGTGGTGAAAGGTACACTTACCATCCACTCTAATGTAGCAAATGTTTTATTTGATTCTGGATCCACCCACTCTTTTATTTCTGAAGAATTTTCTAAGGGTATCACCGTATTACCTCAACAATTAGATGTTGAGTTAGCTGTGACAACACCTAATGGCACATCAATCGCATCAAAAGTTTATAATTCTTCTCCAATTGACATTTGTGGGAATGTGCTTCCTGCAAATCTTTTGATCCTTCCTTTAGTGGAATTCGATGTGATTCTTGGCATGGATTGGCTTTCTTTATACGGATCTCATATCAATTTCCAAAGAAGGGAAGTCACATTTCATATTCCAGATCAATCTATGATCGTCTATAAATGCAAGGATGAACATAACCTTACAGTGGAAATTTCTTCCATTTTATGGGTATTGATTCCACTAAATGAAGGTTATTTATCTCAAATGGTTGGTGAGAAACCCGCAATTAAGAATATGCCCATCATACGGGAGTTTGATGATGCCTTTCCGGAGGAATTACCGGGTCATCCACCAAATTGTGAAGTTGAGTTTTCAATAGAACTCGTACCGGGTGCTTTGCCTATTTCAAAGACACCTTATAGAATGGCCTCAATTGAGTTGCAGGAATTGAAGAAGCAACTCCAAGAGAATCTTGATAATGGATTCATACGCCCTAGTGCGTCACCTTGGGGAGCACCTGTTCTATTTGTTAAGAAGAAAGATGGATCAATGAGACTCTGCATTGATTATCGAGAACTTTACAAGATCACTATCAAGAAAAAATATCCTCTCCCATGCATTGATGACTTATTTGACCAACTACGCGGAGCTCAATACTTTTCCAAGATTGATCTTCGTTCAGGGTATCATCAATTAAGGGTCAAAAGGGAGGATATACCAAAGACGACTTTCCGTACAAGGTATGGACACTATGAATTTATAGTGATTCCATTTGGTCTTACTAATGCCCCTGCTATCTTCATGGATCTAATGAATAGAGTATTTAGAGACTATCTTGATCAATTTGTTGTAGTCTTTATAGACAATATTCTTGTCTATTCAAAGATCAAGGAAGAGCATGAAGATCACTTGAGAATTATATTGAAGACCCTGAGAAAGGAGAATCTTTATGCCAAATTTACCAAGTGTGAATTTTGGCTTCAAAAAGTTTCATTTTTGGGTCACATAATCTCAAAATAGGGGATATCTGTGGATCCAGCAAAAACAGAGGTTATCGAAAGATGGTGAAGACCAAAAACAGTAACTGAGATCCGAAGTTTTCTTGGTTTGGATGGATATTATCGACGTTTTGTAAAAGATTTTTCATGATTATCTAATCCACTCACCAAGTTGACTCGTAAAGGAGTTAAGTTTGTTTGGACAGAGGAATGTGAAGAGAATTTCAAGGAGTTGAAAAGAAGGTTATCTAGTGCACCTGTGCTCACACTACCTTGTAGTGGAGAAAGGTTTGTGATCTACAGTGATGCATCCAAGAAGGGATTGGGGTGTGTTCTTATGCAAAATGATATGGTGGTAGCTTATGCCTCACGACAGTTGAAAATCCATGAGAAAAATTACCCAACACATGATTTGGATTTGGCTGCGGTAATCTTTGCATTAAAGATTTGGATGCATTACCTTTATGGTGAAAGGTGTGATATTTATACTGATCATAAAAGTTTAAAGTATATTTTCACACAAAAGGTGCTGAATATGCATCAAAAAAGATGGTTGGAGCTGATTAAGGATTATGACTGCTCAATCCATTACCACCCTGGGAAAGCAAACAAGGTGGAAGATGCATTAAGTCGACAAGACCATGCTAGTTTATCCATGATGAGGATCACAAAAGATCCAACATTTATGGATTTACAAAGGATGGATCTTGGAATTATAATGGAAGGGGAAAAATCTTATCTTTCTCAAATGAATATTCAACTATCTATACATGTGAAGATTAAAGAGGCACAGAAAGAAGATGTTGAGTTCCAAAAGAAGGTGAGAAATGTTCCTGAATTCAACCTTGATTGTGATGGGATAATAAAGTTCAGGAATCGGGTTTGTGTTCCTCCCATACCCGAATTAAAGAAGGAGCTGCTGGATGAGGCTCATAGTTCTTCATTCTCTATTCATCATGGAAGCATGAAGATGTATAGGGACCTGAAAGAATACTTCTGGTGGGATGGCATGAAAAGAGATGTTGCTGAATATGTCTCTCGATGCTTGGTTTGTCAACAAGTTAAAGCTGAGAGACAGAAGTCTAAGGGGATGCTACAACCATTACCCATACCTGAATGGAAATGGGAAAACATCACTATGGACTTTGTCACAGGACTTCCTAAAACATCCAAAGGCAATAATGCTATTTGGGTCATAGTTGATCGTCTTACAAAGTCTGCACACTTCATTGCTATTAGAGAGGATTTCTCTCTAGATCATCTTGCCAGGATATATGTAAAGGAAGTGGTAAGATTGCATGGAGTACCACTTTCTATTATATCTGATCGGGATCCGAGATTTACCTCGAAGTTCTGGAGAAGTCTTCAGCATACTCTGGATACAGAGTTGAGTTTCAGCACTGCTTATCATCCCCAGACAGACGACCAGTCTGAGAGAACAATTCAAACCCTAGAAGATATGTTGAGAGCTTGCTCTATGGATTTCAAAGGAGGTTGGGATCAACACCTACCTTTGGTGGAATTTTCTTATAATAATAGCTTTCACTCCAGTATTCAGATGGCTCCTTATGAAGCTCTCTATGGAAAGAAATGCAGGACTCCAACTTGCTGGGATGAAGTTGGGGAAAGAAAGCTATTAGGACCTGATCTCGTTGATGAAATGGCAGAAAAGGTCAGATCTATTCAACAACACATAAGAGCAGCTCAGAGTCGACAGAAAAGTTATGCCGACAACTGAAGAAAAGACCTAGAGTTTGAAGTGGGTGATAAAGTGTTCTTACGAATATCTCCCTGGAAGAGGGTTATGAGATTTGGAAAGAAGGGGAAGTTGAGCCCTAGATATATCGGTCCTTTCGAAATACTGGATCGTGTTGGAAAGGTAGCTTACCGATTGGCGCTTCCACCGAATCTCTCTCAAGTCCACGATGTGTTCCATGTATCTCTCCTGAGAAAGTACATACCTGATCCTTCACATGTACTCCGCTCAGAAGTTGTACCGCTGGAGCAAGATCTTTCTTATGAAGAACAACCGATAGAGATTCTGGATCGTAACGAAAAATTCCTACGAAACAAGACCACTCGATTGGTGAAAGTTTTATGGAGGAACCACCAACTTGAAGAAGCTACATGGGAGCTTGAGGATTTGATGAGGGAGAAGTACCCTCATCTGTTTGTTACAATGTGACGAATTTTGAGGGCGAAATTCTTTTTAAGGGGGGTATAATGTAACACCCAAGACTTTTATGTTATATAAATCACCAAAGGAATCTTTTCTACACAACACTTGCTTGGCTTACTTTACACGCAATCGCGAGCTTCTTCGATAGCTTGCGTCATACGCAATACCGAGTTTCACTAAACAACGATATGCTATTAAAATATTATTAAAACTAGCCGTTATGAATAGTAAAAACCACTTTTTAAAATTTTATAAATTTTATTTTTCAAAATGGACTTCATTTTTGGATTCGGAATATCGAAATTAGCCTAGGGTGAAATTTTGGTATTTTTCTGAAAACTTTCAATTTTTGATGAATAGTGAAACCACTAAGTGGTAGGTTAAAAACTGAATTTTGCATAAAACTTAATTTTACCGCTTTTGTGAATGGAATTTCGAAAATCTGACAGACACGGTTAATATCGAGGACTAAAATGTGGTTCAATGAGATGAAAATAATTTTTGGTGAATAGTAACTTTTTACTTTTTTTTTACCACGGTTAATAGTAAATAGGGTAACTAAGGGTAAATATGATAGTACTATTACCCTAACACATGTCCTAATTCTATTGGATAAGTTTAATTCGACCAAAAACAACCTTATGAATATAATATGACCATTTAGGTCCACTTGTATTAGATTATGACATTTTATATTATTTTATTTAATGAATAGTTAAAATAGTTAAAATCAAAGTTTAATAACTAAAACATTTTTAATATGGGGTTATACATAAGCTAAATTGGACTATAAATATTCATTAGAAAGCTAAAAAGATTTCATACATAATGATATTTTATTTATAATTTTTAGACTTTAAATAAATTAATTTATTTATGACACAACGATGATGCAGTAATTACCCTTTTAAGGAAATGTTAACATAATTGATGTTATAAATGCTCAAATAAATGTTATTTGAGACTTTTTATGAATTAAACCAATTTTCTAGGTTACTATGATATATTAGTGTTGATTTAATCAGCTTGGTTCGAACATATAATTCTGTTATGACTTTCACAAAAATCATATATCAAATAGTGTCAAAATTGACACAAAATAGTTTTTAAATCAAATATTATATTATTAATTGTTATTTTATTCTTAAAAATCTAAGGTTCGGTCAAATGACTTAGATAAGGATATATATATTAATAATAAACAACTTGGGGTTCGTTTGGCATGTTATAGTAAGTGTATTAACCATATAGTGTAAGAAAACAAAAAGTCATGGTAAATGTTAAATTATTTAACTTAGAGTTAAATCTAATTGATAAGTTTAAAATAACAACCTAAACTTGTCTAAATATTATTGGTTGATAGGATTTCGACCCATCCCCACTTTAACTTCGAAATAAGGCCCTTTGGAACAATTATAAACCGATTTTGACTTTAATATAAAATAATATTTTGAGATATTCCTAAGGTGCCCCTCTCCTCCCTTATAAAAGGGCACCTCCTCCCCCTCCTCCTCACACCAATTTGAGCACTCAAGCTCGGCCAGCCCCTGCCAAAATCCCTTCTCCACTTCCCTAGAATAATCCTAGAGGTCCTGGTCTTCTTCAAAGACCAATCTTAGTTCCCTAAGTGGAGGATTCAAAGAGGCGTTTCAAAGAAGAGGTAATATCCATTACCAATCTTTTCAATTTCTTTCTTCTTCAACTTCTTATTCTTTAGTTGTTTCATGATAAAGTAATAACATCAGTATTACTTACATACTGATATGTTATTATAAATATGAAACAACCCTAATTCACCTTCTATCCATCCTACGGAAAAATGAAATCACCGCGCGTGCGTACGTACGGAATACCGTCTCCACGCCGTGGTGTAAACTATTTTCCACCATCACCTTACAAGGATGGGTATAATGGTGTAATGAGTAACTATTTATGATTATTATAAAGTAATATTGATACTAAAATAATATATATATACTCCAATACAGTTCCACGATCATAGGAAGGATATCATCACTCGTGCGTACGTACGGAATACCGTCTCCACGATGTGATGCGACTCATTCTACATGATCATCATTATATAGTAATTATATAAATGAATTGAATGAATAAATATGATATATGTTACACTAATACCATTCTGGATATAAGGTATCTATAACCTTAAAATAAGAATAAGAATTTATTCGTCAAAACACGCATAAGAACAAAAGGCAATAAGGACCCGAGTAACAAGTAACAATGAAATATTACTAACAAGAAGCTAAGAATATGACCATATATGATATCATATCAATATGTATGATTCTGGAATAAGTCAATAACATTATTTAAACCATTATACAGGAGCTTCGGACATGTACAATGCAAATCGGACCTAAGGTAAGGGAAATATCACAATCTCATTTTTATCCGAGATTGTTTATTCGTAAGTATTTACTAGGGTGTATTTTATCATCCACATCAATGTTTCATAAATATGTAATATTATTTCCATCCACCTACAATTATTTAAACCCATTTTTACCCTTCGGTGAGTTTTTAGTAAAACAAATGAAAGGAATCTTTTTTCGTTTTTCGTACGAGGTACTTTTTGACTTTTCCGACAAAAGTACGAAGAATGTTTTTTTTAACTTATACGGCATGAATGGATTTTTAAAACATTATTTCCAAGAAGATTTCTTTACAAGTTTTCATGTTTATTTTTAATCAACTTCTTTTATTTTAAAGTCGTATGACATGTTATGAAAGGAAAAATGTTTTTGAAGAAGAAAGGATATTTTCCTCAAGAATGGAGTTCAAATGTTTTATCAAAATTATTTTCCATCTAAGATAATATAGGGTTCTGTTTTTATCCCTATTATTACATTGATTTGATTATGTTGTAAGGGAATTATTTTTATAGTCATTTACCTTATATGGTTTGTTTTATGATGTCATTATGTTTCAAGAATCCCATTTTTGTTACATGTGTTATGAAATGATGTATGATTTATGATTATGTGGCACACATAAGAAAGGATTCATTATAAGATGGGTGGGACCTATATCTCCCTCCAATGAATTGGTTAAAGATTTTATATCTCATGAGATAGACATGGATGGAACGGTAGGTTATACCGGTTCAGTGAAACAGGACTTGAATGAGGGTGACTTGGTTCAGAAAGGGACTCTGTCCACTAAGATAGTCTTGGAAATGAGTCATGACTAACAAGAAATGATTTTCCATGATTATGTGTGCATGCCACAAAGTTTCAAGTTTCATGTTATGATTATGGGGATCTCATTTTCACTTCTATGATTTATTCCATGTTAAGAAATTATGATCTCTTTTGCAGGTTATGATTTTCAAAAAGATATGATATGATTTTTATTTCCTTTATTTGCCCTTGCTGAGCATTTGAGCTCACCCTTTTATGTTTTCTTTTCCCCAGGCCAGGAAGATGGATATTAAGTAGAATATGCTAAAAGGGACCCTAGATATGATGAAATAAATGGGAGACACTATAGAAGATTTATGAACCAGTTGTTTATGTTTCCCAGTTTCTGAAGACACTATACTTATACGGTCCTTTGTGGTTTTGTCGTATGTCGTAATAAGTGTGCTTCAATTTTGAAGTATTAACAATGTATGTAAAGTATGGGTCATTTTAACGGTATCCTTCAATGGTAACCTTCTCAACGATAGCCTTCAGTGGTAACCTTCTTAACGGCAACCTTCAGCGGTAACCTTCTATCGGTGACCTTTCATCAGTGACCTTTCATCAGTGACCTTTATCAGTGACATTTCATCAGTGACCTTCATCAGTGACCTTTCATCGGTGACCTTCACTAATGTGCTTTGATAAAACCTAACAACCCTCTGATATAGAGCACATGGGAAACTGAGGGTATCTAGGTGGGTGGACTAGTTCTGGTGTGCTAGTGATCTGAGTGGTACACCTCTACTTCACTTGGAAAGTTTGATGCTTACAACACAAACTAAACATGTATGATGAGGTTGGAGACTACTAGGTTATGGATGTGTTTTTCTACTAGTGTCCTGTGCATGGGAATGAATATTTTTTATGGACACTCTTACACTAAGACGTGAGGTTCTAGGGACCCACAGAGATAGATAAACCTTAGGGGTTTTTTCCATGGTTCTCACTTATAACTCAATGTTTGTGGTGTGATTTTTGTTTCAGTTGATTCATGAATGCTCCCTCTTCTGTGAAAACCATAATTGAATTCAAACTATTTTCCTTTCATTTGAAGTGTTAATGATAGCTTGAAATATACTTTGAAATATATGGGGAGTGAAATGTTTTCCATAAAGGAGAAACTTGTTACTGGAATTTGAAAAGAATGAAAAAGATTACTTTGTTATGTCTTATTTTCAAACTAGTATAATTTGATTTTTTTAAAAGGTAAGGGTATAGGGTGTTGTTATTCCTTGGACTTTCTACTAAGCATATCAGTGCTCACTCCAACTTTACTTTTTAGTTTCAGGTTTTACTATTGGATTTCTCTTGGAGCGAGTGTGGTTGTATGTTTAGTGGTGACCCCTAGGGTCACTTGGAGGTATGTCAAGCTGGTTATATTTTTTTTTTCCATTTTTATTGTTTATATGTTTTGTCCAGTTTATTTATATTTATCTGTCTTTTATTTTCTAGGATAAATTGTTCCCAACTCTGTGTTTTGATGCCTGACACTGGTTGCCAGCCCATGGGGATCAGAAACGCCCTTCAAGCCATGCCACAGACCAGCTTGGGTGACCGGTTTAAGGTCAAACCGGGTTGGTTTGTGAGAAAATGGCATCAAATGGAGGTTTAACCCATGTTCATTGGGGATGTATTATAGTTTGGAGTTAGAATTTTCAGAATCCAGGTGGTTAATTATGGGTAGGTTCTTGATTACCACCTATTCGGAATGACCCTTGAATTGCCTGGGTGGTTCGGGATAGTCTTTCCACAAATTCCATGTCGACCTCTCAATTTTTTTCAAGGTCCTTTGTCCCATTTGTGTGTTTTTGGTTAGTTTTGAGATTTTGTGGTCATTATAGAGGGGTGAATGGATGCTATGCACGACCTGGAATGCCATACGTAGACTATGCAATTGCCTCTAACGACTTCCTATGTTCTCACCCAGTTGGTGCAAGGTCAGCCAAACTGTGTGGCCAAACTGTGTGTAGCAGTTATTTATTTGAGAATTTTGAATCTTTATTTATGGAGTTAATTTGTTACTTTGGGACATTGTGTGAGTTTTAGTTGGTTTAGTGGTGTTTTTCTCAGGCTGTAAAATCGTTGATTTGTCTTTTGAAATTGGATTGCCAAAATGAAAATCATGGTTTGTTTTAAAATGTAATGAGTTGTTTTGGTGATGGAAAGTTCTTCAGAAAATTATTTGAGATCTTGAAATGTTTTTTTTAGAAATGAGAATGTTTTTTTTGATTTGGTATTCCTATAGATGCCCAAATGTGTGTATAAATGCAATTGGATGTCAATGGTTGTTGGTATGCTTGGATTGGTGCCTGAGTTGGAATAGGAATGTATGCTTGTGAGGTTTCATGGAATACCAATGGTTGTTTCTCAGTTTTCAAGGATTTTTTTTATAAAAGCGATTTTTGATTAATGATGTGTTGGGATGATTTTTGTTTATGAAATTTTAAAAAGGAAAGTGGGATATAAAAAAGGGGGTTTTAGTGTTTAGATGGTTTTGAAATGGGATGGTTTTGAAAAAGGCCATTAGTGGAAGTTGGGTTTAGGCTTGGCTGGAAAGGTTGCTTTGGTATTATTTTGGTTGATATTTTATTTGGTTATGGTTTGGTTTTGTG
Source organism: Viscum album (assembly GCA_963277665.1). Classification (NCBI taxonomy): domain Eukaryota; kingdom Viridiplantae; phylum Streptophyta; class Magnoliopsida; order Santalales; family Viscaceae; genus Viscum; species Viscum album. The sequence goes on from OY728135.1 coordinate 272,928,779, forward strand.
ATGTATTAGCCAATGGGATGAGGCTTTTTTTCAAGATGGTGTTTCAAGGTTGAAATGATGTTTTGAGTTTGAGTTAATGATTTATGGTTAAATGTGGAGGCTTGTTTTTTGATGTTCTTCAGGTTGGTTTTGTGATTATTGTTTAAAGTATGCCAACCAGAAATGTCCAAAGTTACCCAAGGGGTCATTTTCAGGTTTTAGTTTTACCCAGACTCCCAGTAGAGTGGTGGGGTTATTTTCTTTTCATTGTTTCTTGTTTTCTCTTCGGTGGCCAAGGTTAGGTAGAGGTTGCGGTGTAAATTGAGGAAGTCGAGTGTTTCTTCTGGTCGTTGGGAACTCCAGATGTTGTGAAGGGTATGTTGTCCTAGTTTTGTTTTAAGGGTCATGTTCAGGATAGAGAAGGGTGATTTCTATATTACCCTTCCAAGATGGGGTCGGAGACTGGGACAAATGACAATCTTGTTTTTCAAGGTTCTTGTAAAGGGTTCCCCATCTGGTGTAGAGAGTAAACTGGAGGAATATGTTCTTGGCATGGGTATTTCATCAGTTCTTGTTTCTCATTCCTAAGACCAAAAATTTTTTTGATTCTAATTTAGTCGATTTGGGCACTCAAAGCCGTTCGTCGTAATCTTATGAAGGCTTGTAAACGGCGTGGTTGTTTGGGGTCACCTGGGAATGTCTGTAAGAGGTATTTCCAGAAGATGAAGCCTCAGTTGGAGGTTGTTGGTTCCTGAATATAGTGCATCAGATGCTTCAATACACCAGATCTCTAGCCATAGGTCTCAAAGCGAAGCATTTCACACAGTCAGGCAGTTTCTAGGTGCGAGGGATCTGCATCCAACATATCGTCCATTGTTTGGGAAGAGACCGATTAAGTTTCCGCGTCATGTGGTTTTCTATTTGGGAGGTGGAGATTGTTTTAGAGGTCATTGTGGCCTCTTCATGAATTTTTCATGGTTGTGTCTCAGGGGGTATAAACTCTCTAATGGATAGTCTTCCCCTTAAGTGGTTTTGGGTTTTGGGTGTTGCCTGTTAGAGATGCTTGTGTCCTAGGGAAGTGGTGAGTCTAGAGTCATGATTCATTTTGGGTTCCTCCTGTCTGGACCCCCTTTACTGTCTAGGAAGCCGCCCCGTGTTGGTGGGTTGATGATGAGGAATTCAATATACGTTGTTGAAACTAAATTGAGAGCTCCCATGTGGGTAATATTGTACTACTCAGTTTCTAATATGGTGGGGAGACCCACTATGGGTCTCACCAATGTCATCCCTCAAGCTGGTCGGTTGTGACTCGGAATGTTGAGGGGTCACACCAACATCGAGGATTTTTTTTGGTTTTCTAATTTGTCTTGATTTGGGAAAGGCAGTATTCAGCTGGAGTCCTAAAATGGCAGGGAGACCAACATAGGACAAATTCACAGAGAAATTAATCTTCAAGGTGTTCCTGTCGGGGAAACTCTTTTCCTCTGATCCACCCGACCCCGATCAAAGTAGATGATGGGTCATATAGAAAATGTTCATTTGAGATCTAAAGCGGACTCTAGTGATTTCTAAGATTGGGGTGGGGTGTTCCAGGTTGTGGTTGTGTTTAGAAATGTGAGTCCAATATCATTGGTTGTTTTTCTTGGTAGTTCAGGTCTCCAGGTTTCAGGTCTTGGGTGGAAAGTGAGTGTTCGATCCTTAAGTGGCAGGGGTTTTGTTTTGATATTCGTTTCGTCCTTATTTAGAGCTTTGAACTGCTGAGTCTTTTGGGAATTTCTAGGGGTAGAAAGTGTCATAATGGGGAGAATTTCTACACCCCGACCCGACACTTCATGATTATTTTATTTATTTTTGAGTTTCTATTTAATTTAATTCATTTTAAAGTTTATTATTATTAATGTTATTATTATTTGTTTAAATCAATTGAATTTGAATGAAAAAAATAAACCATAATCTAACCCTCACCCTTACCTCGCGGTCGACCCCCCCGTCCCCTCCTATTTGCGCGGCTGACCCCCTTTCCCCTTCCTATTGCACGACGCTAACCCTCCCTCCTCTTGGACCTTCAATAGACCTCCTTTTCTCCCCACCGATACCATCACCAACCTCCTTCCGCGATGCGGACTCCCTATACACGAACTCCCTTGGCTGCGTTTTCCAACAGGTGCGCAACCCCCCCACTCGTAACGACACGACGCCTCACCCCAGGTCCTTCCACGCTTGTTTTTCATCTGGTTCCTTCATGGATCATGTCCACATCGACATGTTAAGACCACCTCCATATGTATCTATCTTCACATCATCAATTTCAGTTTCCCCATCGCCTAATTTTCATTTGGCTGAAAACCCTAACTTAGGGTTTGACCCATTGTGGGTTTCTTCTATTTTCATGGTGTGCGGTGCCTCACTCGGGTGATGTTGGTTTGTAATCCGGCATCCTCTGCTAAAGGAGAAGTAGATTTACTCCTTTTAAGTTAATTTCCAACATCTGAGGTACAGTTTTATATCATCGTTTGGTTTCCCAGTTGTTGTGTGGAATCCTTTATGTGTTTTAAGGTTCGTTGTAATTATCTTGTAGTGAGTTAGTTGTTTCTTTGTGATTTTGGTTTGTCTCAATACGTCAGTCACTATTTGAGGTGGATTTGGTTTTAAAGTGGTAATTTTCTGTGAAAAGAGGTTTTTTACATGGAAAACCTAGTCACATCACTGCTTATGATTTTATAAATCATGCATGTAGTTTATTAAATTATGTGTAGGAATGAAATTTTATTCTGATAAGGCTTTGTTATAAAGTTGATTTTTAAGATTTTTTGTGTGTTCTTTGGGTTTAGAAGCATTTTGGGGTGTTATTGAAGTTGTTTTATAAGTTTTTTTAATGGTGTTTTTATTTGTGTAAAAGGTTCAAACCATATTTGGAAAATGTTTTGAGGCGAGTTTGATTTTAAAGAGAGGAAATGTAGTATGTTTTTACGGTAAAGCCTTGTTGGGAATTTTATAAATGTTTTATTAATTATTTAAATGATTTATTAATTTGTGAGTGTGATGCGAATGATACTTTGGGAAGGTTTCAGTGTGCGCTTGGTTTAAAAAGTAGATTTTTAATGTGTTTTTGGTGTATATCCTTGTGGAGTTTCCTGGAATAGTTTTATTAAGTTTCTAAATGAAATATTAAATTATGAAAGTGATGCAAATTATGATTTGAAATAGTATTAGTGTGCTTTTAGCATCAAAAGTGGAATGTGAGTGGGTATTTGTGTAAAAATCCTTGTGATGCCTCTTGAAATTGCTTTATAAAATTTTTAAATGGTTTATTTAAATAGCTAAAATGGTGCAAGTCATTTTTTGGTATGGTTATGATGTATAGATTGTTTTAAAGTTACGTTTTGATATAAATTGGGTGTGTTTTTGGTGTAAATTTTGTGGTGATAATTTTAAGTGTTGCATAAATTGTTTTATTAATTTATTAAATTATATGTGTAGTGTTGATCCATGTTCATCAGTTTCGAGTCACCAAGTCAAGGGACACTCGCCTGCATATGCATAGGTATGTATTTATATATATATATAGGTTCCCCCATTACACATATATTCATGTATGGCGGTGTTTATACATGTATGGGGCTAGGTGTGGCTATGTATATATATAAAAGTGCATGCGTAGGTGAGTGGAGACGGGCATATGCATATAAGTGTATAGGTAAGGATCCCCTTACACAATCCCATGGCCATACGAATGTGGGCATAGGGGCTAGGTTTCCTTGCACGTATATGAAAGTGCGTATTCTTAGTGGGGGAGAAAAAACTTTGAGTTAGAAAGCACCATGATCCGAAGTGGACTGCTTGATTCCACTCTAAGGTAGGTCCTCTATTCCCTGATCTTTAATTAGAATTTCCATAATTGCTTAGTGTTTTATTAAAAGTGAATCTTCTTCTTCGACATGAAATAAATATTCAATATATATATATATATGTAAATTATTTTGGTTCTTGAAAAGTTATTTCTTTAATGTTTTGAACATAAAGCAGGTATTTCCAAAGATGTGTGGTCTTTTGGCCTATTTTGTTGTAAAAGTGAAATGACACGTTGTTTTCCAAAGAAGTTCCAAAATGATCTCCAAAATGGGTTTTGGGTGAACATTTTTTCTAAAGAAAAATCATTCTTATGTAGTAATGAGGGCCATTTGGCACCTTGACAATTAATTGTGAAAGTGAGAAACCTCTCTTAAGGTATGACCCATTATTTTAGAAACATGATGTGTATTTTAAATGTGTTATTTGTAATATGTACCTAATGAAGAGGCTTATGCAATGTTATATGACATAAAAAGGGGAATGCGCTTAAGGAGGGAGAGCAATGGTGAGAGGTTGAATGTATTTGGATAAATAAAATGTTATGTTCACTAATGTTCTTTGATAAAACCTCACCTCCCATTGATATAGAGCACATGGGAAACCCAGGGTATCTTGGTGGGTGGACTAGTTCTAGTGTGCTAGTGATTTTGAGTGGTTCTCCCCTGCTTCACTTGGAAATTTTGATTCTTAAAACACTAATTAAAAATTTATGATGAGGTTGGAGACCACTAGGTTATGGATGTGTTTCCCTACTAGTGTCTCATGCATGGGAATGAATATTTGTTATGGATACTCTTACCCCGAGACGTGAGGTTCTAGGGACCCACATGATCTAGATGAACCTTAGGGGTTTTGGAAATGGTTCTCACTTATGACTCACTGTTTGTGGAGTGATTTTTGTTTTTGTTGATTCATGCATGCTCCCTCTTTTGAAAAAACCATACTTGAATTCAAACAATTTTCCTTTCATTTGAAGTGTTAATGTAATCTGGAAATCTACTTTGAAATATATGGGGAGTGAAATGTATTCCTTAAAGGTGAAACTTGTTACTTGAATATGAAAAGAATGAAAAACATTACTTTTTTATGTCTTATTTTCAAACTATAATAATTGGGTTTTTTAAAAGTTAAGGGCATGGGGTGTTGTTATTCCTTGGCTTTCTTACCTAGCATCACGGTGCTTACGCCTACTTTAATTTTCAATTTCAGGTTATAGTATTGGCTCTCTCTTGGGGAGAGTGTGGTTCTATATTCTGTGGTGAACCATATGGTCACTTAGAGGTATGTCTAGCTGGTTATCTTTATTTTTTTCCTGTTGTTATTGTTTATCTATTTTGTCCAGTTTAATTATGTTTATTTTCTTTTATTTTCTGGTATAAATTATTCTCAACTCTGTGTTTTTATACCTTACACTAGTTGCCAACCCATGGGGATCGTGAACTCCGTTTGGAACATGCCACCGACCAGCTCAAGTGACGGGTTGAAGGTCGACCTAGGTTGGTTCGTGAAAAAATGGCATCAAAGAGAGGTTTATCCCATGTCTTTTGGGGTTGTATGATAGATTGGAGTTAGGATTTTGGGACTCCATGTGGTTAATTGTTGGTAGGTTCCTGATCACCACCAATTCGTAATGACCATTGAATTTCCAGGGTGGTCTGGGATAGTCTTTCCACAAATTCCATGTTGGGATCCCATTTTTTTTAAGATCCTTAGTACCGTTTGTGTGTTTTTTGTTAGTTTTGAGATTTGGTTGTCATTTTGGAGGGGGTGCATGGATGCTGTTCATATCCTGGAAAGCCATACACAGACCATGTAATCTCCCTTGATGACTTCCTATGTGCTCACCTGATTGGTGCACGGTCAGCCAAACCGTGTGACCAAACTATATGTAGTAGTTGTTTATTTGAGAATTTGGAATCATGATTTATGTATTGAATTGGATGCTTTGGGACTTTGTGTGAGTTTTAGTTGGTTTTGTGGTGTTTTTCTCATGTTTCAAAATCGATGATTGGTCTTTTGAAATTGGATTTCCAAAATGAAAATCTTGGTTTGTTTAAAAATGTAATGAGTTGTTTTGGGGATGGAAAGTGTTTTTGAAAATGATTTGAGATCTTGAAATGTTTTGTTTTAGAAATGAGATGGTTTTGTTTAGATTGTTATTCTTATGGATACCCACATGTGTGTATGAATCCAATTGGATATCGATGGTTGTTGGTATGCATGGATTGGTGCCCGAGTTGGAACAAGAATGTATGCATGCGAGGTTTCATGGAATACCAATGGTGGGTGCTCGATTTTCAAGGCTTGTTTTGTTTTCCAAAAGCATGTTTCGATTAATGATGTGTTGGGATGATTTTTGTTTAATAAATTTTAAAAAGGGAAGTAGGATCTAAAAAAAGGGGGTTTTAGCGTTCAGATGGTTTTGAAATGGGATGGTTTTGAAAATGGCCATTAGTGGAAGTGGGGTTTAGGCTTGGTTGGTGAGGTTGCTTTGGTATTATTTCGGTTGATATTTGATATTGTTATGGTTTGGTTTTTTGATGTATTAGACTATGGAATTAGTGATGTTATTAATATTTTCATGACTTATTATATACCCCCTTTATTGATTTTATATGAAATATGCATAATTTTTGTGAAATATTAAGGTTTTAATACTAAGTATAATTTTTGGGCATTTTTAGAAGTAGTCCAATTGAGTCAGTTTACTATTTTTTTACAACTCTCACCCTACAAGTTCAAATTTTGTTGTTTTTGTTTTTTAGGATTCCTTATTCAATTTCTCACATATCATTAGAAGGAATCAGGGCCCAATTCTACCATTTTAAGGCTCATATGGTCAACAAAAGAAGACCCAAAGAATTTGTGATGAAACTGGACCATCAATAATGATTGAGTTATTGGTCTAAATACCAAAGGAATTTTTTTTATTAAACTCCAATATATGTTCTATATTATCCAAAGGAATCACAAATAAAAATTTGAAGGTCCAACTACAAGAACTAGGGGCCCATCTAATGCCTTGAAGTCCACCCCACCATTCTGGACGAGAATTAAAATTCTAACACTATTGATGACATATATCATGATGTAATCATAAAATCAAGATGATATTTTGAAACCTGAAATATGAGATCTAGGATGAATAATTTTTTGAATAAATCATTCTGCTTTGAATGCATCTTCCTATTCAAAAACCCTTTCACATTTTGGACTTCAAAAATATTGAATTGAAATGAACAGATTAAAAGTGTTTAATCAACTAGCCATAACATTGGTTCCATAGGTCCAAATGACTCATAAATTTGAGATAGGTCGACCAACTGTATTATATACAACTTTGAAGTAAGCGATATCTTGCGATTCGGCAGTCTGGATGTTCAACTTTTCGAGCCAAGTGGAGGGATAGATTGGGAATGCAAACAGTCCACTTCCTTGGGCTATAAATGCATCCCCCTCCTCTCCTTAAAAGGAGTTGGAATTTCATAAGAGAGTATCACATATTGGCATGACCAAATCCTTGAAAAGGGATTGGGTGGACCTATCATACTCAATTTTTCACTTGATATACCTTTCCTCCTCTCTTTTCTTCCTTTCACTTTTGTGTTGTTCTTCGTTTGTAATCTTGTAAGTCTTGATTTTTTTAGTTCTATTTTAATCCATGTTTCTTCTTCAATGTCTCTTATTATCATCCACCTTTTATAGTTTAATAATAATTTTCTTAAAATATTTTAAATACGGTTGAATATCCTCCCCTTCTTTTGCTTCCTCATTCAATCGAAAGTCCGTTTTTTTAATTCTTATCATTTATGTGTGTGATCGACGCACCACTATTTTTCTTATCTCTTTCTTTTAATTATTTTATTAATTTATCATCATAAAAATTATAACCATATTATTAATCATTTAAATGGATGAGTAAATCTCTCATTTGAGAGAGTTATAATCTAGGTATGTTAAGTGATTGAGAGCTTTTTCTTGATGAATATTCTTCAAATTAACATTGTGTATGTTGAACATAGCATGACAGGGAGTAATGAATTGTTTTGTTTAACATATGAATTCCATGGATTATTGGAACCATAAATACACTAACACAATCAAGTTATTATTTAGATTAGAATCCTAGTTAAGTTAAGGCTTGGATTAAAGCTTTAACACTTAGGAATTCTAATCAACGTCAACTTGTGACATGGGTGTTAATTTAATGCAATATAAAGAAAAGTTCAAGGATATCACAAGATTCACTACCTAATGATGAACCTACCTCAATATTTATCAATTTATTAAATCAAACATAATCCATAAATTATTTCATAAGCTCTGCAAACAAACCCCCAATGAGAATACAATTAACTAAAAACAACCGATTATTAAAAAGTATCATCGCCGAGGATTCGACCTGAGTGTTACTGTACACATTAGCAGTGCATCAGAACCTTGACTATTCAATAGGTGAGAATCGACCATGTGTCTCAATGAGGCTTGTTTTCAAGATGGTGTTTCAATGTTGAAATGATATTTTTAGTTTGAGTTAATGATTTATGGTTAAATGTGGAGGATTGTTTTGTGATGTGCTTCAGGTTGGTTTTGTGATTCTTGTTTAAAGTATGCCACCAAGAAATATCCAAAGGTCCCTGAGGGGTCATTTTCAGTTGTTAGTTTTATCTAGACTCCCAGTGGAGTGGTGGGGTTATTTTCTTTTCATTATTTCCTATTTTCTCTGTGGTGGTTAAGGTTAGGTAGAGGTTGCAGTGTAACTTGAGGAAGTCGACTGTTTCTTCGGGTCTTTAAGAACTCCAGATGTTGTGAAGGGAAATTTGTAATGGTTTTATTTTAAGGGTCATGTGTAGGCTAGAGAAGGGTGATTTCTATCTTCTCCTTCCAAGTTGGGGTCACAGACTAGGACAAATGACAATCTGGTTTTTCGAGGTGCTCGTGAAGGGTTCCCCATCCGATGTAGAGAGTGGACTGGAGGAATATGTTCTTGGCATGGGTCTTTCATCAGTTCTTGCTTATCATTCCTAAGACAACACAATCGTTTGATTCCAATGTGGTCGATTTGGGTACTCAAATCCATTCTTCATAAACTTCTGAAGGCTTGTCAACGGTGTGTTTGTTTGGGCTCACCTGGGGAAGTCTGTAAGCGGTCTTTCCAGAAGATGAAGCCTCAGTTAAAGGTTATTGGTTCAAGACTGTGGTTCATTAGATGATTCAATACATCATATATCTATCCATTGGTCTTGGAGTGAATATTTTCATGTAGTAAGGCAGTTTCTAGGTGGGAGGGATGTGCATTCAACCTATAGTCTATTGTCTGGGAAGAGATCGTTTAAGTTTCTGCTTCATGTGGTTATCTGTTTGGGAGGGGGAGATTCTTTTGGAGGTCCTGGTGGCGTCTTTTTGAAGTTTTCATGGATGTGTATTGTGGGGTATAAAATCGCTAATGGTTAGTCTTCCCCTTAAGCGGTTTTGGGTTTTGGGTGTTGCCTGTTGGAGATGCTCATGTCCTAGGGAAGTGGTGAGTCCAGAGTCAATGTTTGTTTTGGGTTCCTCATATCTGGAACCCCTCTACTATGTAGAAAGTCACCCCATGTCGGTGGGTTCATGATGAGGGATTCAATCTGCATTGTTGAAACTAAATTGAGATCTCCCATGTGGGTACTATTGTACTACTCAGTTTCTAATATGGAAGGGAGACCCACTATGGGTCTCTCCAACTTCTTCCCTCAGGCTGGTTGGGTGTGAATCAAAATGTTGAGGGGTCACACTAGCATTATGGGTTTTGTTTGGTTTTCTAATTTTTCTCGATTAGGGAAGTCCAGTATTCGGCTGGAGTCCTAAAGAGATGGGGAAGCAAACATAATACAAATTCATGGAGAATTTAATCTTCAAGGTGTTCTTTTCGGGGAAAATCTTTTCCTATGCTCTGCCCACCCCCAATCAATATATATGATTGGTCATATATCAAATGTTCATTTGAGATCTCAAGAGGACTCTAGTGATTTCTAAGATTGGGGTTGGGGTGTTCTAGGTTTGTGGTTGTGTTTGGAAATGTGAGTCCCGCATTGTTGGTACTTTTGCCTGGTAGTCCGGGTCTCGAGGTTTCAGGTCTTGGGTGGGAAGTGAGTGTTTGGTCCTCAAGTGGTAGGGGTTTTGTTTTGAGAGTCACTGCGTCCTTATTTCGATCTTCAAGTAGTAGAGTCCTTTGCAACTTTCTGGGGGGTGGAATGTGTCATGGTGGGGATAATTTTCACACCCTGACCCGATACATTGGGATTATTTTATTTATTTTTGAGTTCCTATTTAATTTTATTCAATTTTGGGTTTATTATTATTATTATTATTATTTTTTTTTAATAAATTGGATTAGAATGAAAAAAAACCATAATATAACCCTCACCCTTACCTCACGGCCGACCCCCCATCCCATCCTATTCACTCGGCCGACACCCCATTTCCCCCTTCCTGTTGTGCAACGTCGACCCCCTCCTCTTGAACCTCCATCCGGCCTCCTCCTCTCCCCATTGAGACCTCCTCCAACCTCCTTCCACGGTCCAGCCTCCCTCTGCACGACCTCCCTTGGTCGTGTTTTCAAGCAGGTACGCGACCCCCCCATAGCGACACGACGCCTCACCCCGGGTCATTCCGTGATTGTTTTTATTCCAGTTCCTTCACAGATCATGTTCGCATCGACAAGGTATGAACTCCTCCATAAATCTCCATCTTTTCATCATCCATTTCGGTTTCCCCATCACCTGATTTTTATTTGGCTGAAAACCCTAACTTAGGGTTTGACCCATTGTAGTTTTCTTCCAATTTCATGGTGTGCGGTGCCTCACCCGGGTGATGTTGGTTCATAATCCGACATCTGCTACTAAAGGAGAATCAGATTGACTCGTTTTGAGTTCATTAGCAACATCTGAGGTATAGTTTTATATCGTCGTTTGGTTTCCCAGTTGTTGTGTGGCATCCTTTATGCGTTTTAAGGTTCGTTGTAATTATCTTGTAGTGCGTTGGTCGTTGCATGGTGATTTTGGTCCATGTCAATTCATCAGAAACTGTTTGAGGTGGATTTGGGTTTAAAGTGGCTATTTTATGTGAAACTGTGTTTTTTTACGTGGAAAACCTAGTCGCATCACTGCTTATGATTTTATAAATCATGCATGTAGTTTATTAAATTATTTGTAGGATTGAAATTTTATTTTGATAAGGCTTTGATATACAGTTGATTTTTCTACGAGGGTTAGGGTTTTCTTTGGGATTAGAAGCAATTGGCGGTGTTATTTAAGTTGTTTTATAAGTTTTTTAATGGTGTTTTTATTTGTGTACAAGTGCAAACCAGATTTGGAAAATTTCTTTGAGGCGCGTTTGATTTTAAAGAGAGGAAATGGACTATGTTTTTAGGGTAAAGACTTGTTGTGCATTTTAGAAATGTTTTATTAATTATTTTAATGATTTATTAATTTGTGAGTGTGATACAAATGATACTTTTGTAAGGTTTCATTGTGTTCTTGGTTTAAAAAGTTGATTTTTAGTGTGTTTTTGGTTTATAGCCTTGTGGAGTTTAATGGAATTGTTTTATTAAGTTTCTAAATGATATATTAAATTATGAAAGTGATGAAAATTATTATTTGAAATGGTCTTAGTGTGATTTTGGCCTCAAAAGTGGAATGTGAGTGGGTTTTTGTGTACAAAGCCTTGCGATGCCTATTGAAATTGCTTTATAAAATTTTTAAATGGTTTATTTAAATTGCTTAAATGGTGCAAGTCATGTTTTGGCATGGTTATGATGTACAGTTGGTTTTAAAGTTACATTTTGATATAAATTGGGTGTGTTTTTGGTGAAAATTTTGTGGTTCTAATTTTGAAGTGTTGCATAAATTGTTTTATTAATTTATTAAATTATATGTGTAGTGTTAATCCCTGCTCATCAGTTTCGAGTTGAGAAGTCAAGGGAGACTCACCTAAGTATGCAGAGGTATATATATATATATATATATGTTCCCCCATTACATGTATATTCCTGCAAGGTGGTGTTTATATGTGTATGGGGCTAGGTGTGCTTATGTATATATATAAAAGTGCATGTGTGGGTTAGTGGAGACGGGCATATGCATATAAGAATATATGTAAGGATCCCCTTGCGCATTCCCATGGCCATTAGGATGTGTGCATATGGGATAGGTGTCCTTGCATGTATGTGAAAGTTCATATACTTATTGGGGGAGAAGCATCTTTGAGTTAGAAAGTGCCAAGAGCCGAAGTGGATGACTTTATTCCACTCTGAGGTAGGTCCCCTACGCCCTGATCTTTAATTAGTATTTCCATAATTGCTTACTGTTTTATTAAAAGTGCAACTTCTTATTCTACATGAAACACATATTAAATATATATATATATATGTAAATGGTTTTAGTTCTTGAAAAGTGATTTCTTTAATGTTTCAAACAAAAAGTGGGTATTTCAAAATACGTGTGGTCTTTCAGCTGATTTGTTTTAAAATTGAAATGACATGTTGTTTTCCTAAAAAGTTCCAAAATGATGTCCAAAATGGGTTTTGGGTGAACATTTTTTCTAAAGTAAAACCATTCTTGTGGAGTAACGAGGCTCGTTTGGCACCTTGAAAATGAAATGTTAAAGTGAAAACCCCCTCTTAAGGCATGCCCCATTATTTTAGAAACATGATGTGTATTTTAAATGTTTGATTTGTGATATATACCTAATGAAGAGGATTATGCGATTTTATATGACATAAAAGGGGGAATTCCCTTAAGGAGGGAGAAAAGTGGTGAACGGTTGACTAGATTTTGGATAAAGAGAATGTTATGTTCACTAATGTGCTTTGATAAAACCCCACCACCCTTTGATATAAAGAACATGGGAAACCCAGGGTATCTCGGTGGGTGGACTTGTTTTGGTGTGATAGTGATTCTGAGTGGTATGCCCCTGCTTCACTTGGAAAGTATGATGCTTACAACACTAACTAAACATTTATGATGAGGTTGGAGACCACTAGTTTGTGGGTGTGTTTCCCTACTAGTGGATTGTGCATGGGATGGAATATTTTTTTTTGATACTCTTGTTAGGTCGGAAGAAGCAAGGAAATGAAGGCAAGAGGGGGGGTGAATTGCCTTTTAAAAAATTGATTAACAAATTAAAATCAGAGTTGAAAGTGCAGCGGAAATAAAGAGGCAATCACACAAGAACTTGATAACGGAGTTCGGCCAAAACCCGGCCTACGTCTCCGCTCCCAACTCAACCGTTGAGAGATTCCTACCGCTTGCTTTTCAATGGTTTTAGCAAGAAACCCACTAGGCTTTAAGGTAGCACTAGGACCTATTACAGCTTGCTTTTATTGGTTTAGCAAGAACCCACTTGCTTTTAATGGTTTAGCAAGAACCCACTAGTCTTTTTACAGGTGAAGACTAGCTCACCGAGACACAAGCCTTTTAAAGGAAAAGCTTGAGAAAACCTCTTCACACCTTAGTGGTGGTGTGAGAACCCAAAGAAGGGGAGATGAGAAAAGAGTTGGGGTTTGTAGGCACAAACCCAATTTTAAAGCTCAAAAAGAGATAAACAATAAAACCCGTAATGGAGAAGCCTTGGGCGCCTTTGATTGATTGATGATGTTTGAGGGCCGCTTCCAAGCTTCTATGGAGGTGCTCTTGGATGTGGAAGTTGTTGGAGCACTTTGGGTTCCCTTGGAACAATCCGTCGGAGCTTCGCCAAAGATGTAAAAATGTGTCCGGTGGCTTGTATGTTATTCTGGGGCTTCCTAGGCCTTTATTTATAGGCTAGGAACCTTCAAGTATCCGTTGGAGGGCTTTGGAGCCGTTGGAAAAGGCCTCGGAGCCGTTGGGAGGCTTTTGGAGTTGACTGGTCAAAGCCAACGGCTAGTTTGACCAGTGCTACCGGCTGGCCGGTACAGCTCCACCGGCTGGCCGGTGCCTTGGCAGTGGAGGAGAAGTCTGGTCCAGGGGCCACCGGTCGACCGGTACATCTCCACCGGCTGGCCGGTGCCTTGGTAGAGAAGAAGAGTCTTGATCCAGGCTCCACCGGTCGACCGGTGAGGAGCCACCGACTGGCCGGTGGAAAGACAGTAGCAAACACTATTTGAGCTGGGTGCCACAGGTCGACCGGTGGCAGAGCCACCGGTCGACCGGTGGGGAGGCAGTGGCTCAGCCTTGAGTCAGGGTTCCACCGGCTGGCCGGTGGTCAAGCCACCGGCTGACCGGTGGACTGAATTTCAGTCCACTTGAAGTCCATTCTTGGGCCAACTTCTTGGGTTCCTTGTGCCTATCATCCACAACACTTAAACACAATGTTAAACACATATTAAAGTGATTGTGATCATGAAAATCAAAGAGTGTGGGGTACAACAATCTCCCCCTATTTTGATGATCACAATCACTTATCAAGCAATGTAAAAACTTAAATGAAATGCATGCCTAAATGATAAATTGAAAATAAATACTAAGCGTGATAAAAAAGATTCTCCCCCAATCAATCAAGAAATTTCTCCCCCTTTGTGATTATCAAAATAGCACGGGGCATAAAACTTGATTGAGGGAACACTTTGAAAAACAAAAAGAGTTTTGAAAATCAATTGAGATTTTTGAAATTGAAATGAAAATTTGAATATCAGTTTGAATTGAAAGTTTTGAATCAAAAACCAATTGAAAGAGATTTTTGAATTAAAAATTCGAATTGAATATTTTGAAATGAAAAATTTGATACCAAGTGTTGAAATTGAAAGATTGAAAAAAAAAAAAAATTTGAAATTTAAAAGCTTAATTTTGAAAGAAAATTTTTAATTCACAAAAAGGCTTAAAAGAACCTAACTCCCCCTAAATAAAAACAACTAATCACCGGGGAGCGGTTTTTGAAACCGTGACAAATTTTGGTCCCGTGAGACTCGCCAAAAGGGATTTTTCAATCCAAATTTGTTTCATGGCGGGTCTTCTCCTATAAAACTCATCGGAAAAGAAAATACTTTTGGGTTGACCATACCGGGCGTTTTTACAATTACATTCATAAATTAGGTGCCCGGTTTTCTTGCAATAATTACAAAATTTATAATCGGAGCTCCCCCTTACAAAAACAGTTTGAGCATGGGAGGAGGAAGCTCGGTTGGTATATCCTAACCCTTGGGTGGTTCTAGATATACGTTGGGAACCAAGCAAATTGTTCAAATTTTGTTCCCCTTGGGTGAACTTAGCAAGGGTCTCCCTAAGGTCTTTGATGGTTGATTCCATGGAATCAACATTTGGAAAATTTTGGATTTTAAGGGACATCTCCTCCTTCTCTTTGAGAAGTTGTTCTTTTTCGGAGGAGAGTTTTTTGAAATTCTTTTTCAACGCGACAAATTTAGAAGAGAGTTCATGAAAACCTTTTTCCAATTGATCTCTAGCAAATGAGAGTTCTTCATAAGAAAGATGATTTAAAGAATTGGAATTTGAAGAACAAGAGGAGGAGTCGGAAGATGTTACCTCATGGAATGCCATTAGGCATTTTGTACCGTTGTCGCTTGAGGAGGAGGAGGATGAGGATGAGGAGGTGTCACTCCATGTCGCCTTGAGGACCTTTTTCTTTCCTTTCTCCTTTGGCGTGGCCCGTTTCTTGTTGAGTGGGCAATCGGGCTTGTAATGGCCCTTTTCGCCGCACCCGTAGCATTTCACCTTGGGCTCGGGTCTTGCGGTGGGTTCTTGCTTTCGATGCTTGCGGGATTTCTTCTTCTTCTTGTGCATCTTCATGAATTTTTGCATTTGGCGGGCGAGATTCTCCATTTCCGAGTCACCGCTTGAAGATGATGAAGATGAGGAGGAAGAGGATGAGGAGGAGCTTACTTCTTTTTGTACCTTGAGGGCGATGTTCTTTGGAGTTTTGATTGGTGTGCCCTCCTTTTGAGCTTGCCTCCTCATCGTGATCTCATAAGTCATGAGAGATCCGATGAGCTCCTCTACCGGCATATTTTTGACGTCCTTAGCTTCTTGGATCGCCGTCACCTTTGGTGCCCATGAGCTCGGAAGAACCCATAGGATCTTTTTGACCATCGTTTCTGCATAAATGTCATCTCCAAGAGATTTTCTACCATTGCACACATCAGTAAACCGTGTAAACATTTCAGAAATAGATTCGGATGGATGCATGGAAAAAGACTCGAAATCTTGACGGTACATGTCCAATCGAGTGTCCTTGACTTTGTTGGTCCCCTCATGGGTAACCTCCAAAAGTTTCCAGATTTCATGTGAGGAGGTGCAAGTGGACACTCGATTGAATTCATTTCGGTCTAGGCCGCAATGGAGAGCGTTCATGGCTTTTCCATCAAGCTCAAAATTCTTTATATCGGCGGGGGTCCATTTGGATTCGTCGGGGGTAGACAAAGTGTAACCTTGCATGACAATTTTGTAAATGGGATAATCTATGCTTCGTAAAAAGGTGGTCATGCGGGTTTTCCAATAATTATAGTCGGACCCATCAAAAAATGGAGCCCGACCCAATGAGTAGCCCTCGGGGGCGAAAGAAGTTGATGCCATCAAAAAAAGATCTTAACTTTGAAACCGGGTTAAGGAATTACTCAAAAGTCCCTCTGATACCAAATGTTAGGTCGGAAGAAGCAAGGAAATGAAGGCAAGAGGGGGGGTGAATTGCCTTTTAAAAAATTGATTAACAAATTAAAATCAGAGTTGAAAGTGCAGCGGAAATAAAGAGGCAATCACACAAGAACTTGATAACGGAGTTCGGCCAAAACCCGGCCTACGTCTCCGCTCCCAACTCAACCGTTGAGAGATTCCTACCGCTTGCTTTTCAATGGTTTTAGCAAGAAACCCACTAGGCTTTAAGGTAGCACTAGGACCTATTACAGCTTGCTTTTATTGGTTTAGCAAGAACCCACTTTCTTTTAATGGTTTAGCAAGAACCCACTAGTCTTTTTACAGGTGAAGACTAGCTCACCGAGACACAAGCCTTTTAAAGGAAAAGCTTGAGAAAACCTCTTCACACCTTAGTGGTGGTGTGAGAACCCAAAGAAGGGGAGATGAGAAAAGAGTTGGGGTTTGTAGGCACAAACCCAATTTTAAAGCTCAAAAAGAGATAAACAATAAAACCCGTAATGGAGAAGCCTTGGGCTCCTTTGATTGATTGATGATGTTTGAGGGCCGCTTCCAAGCTTCTATGGAGGTGCTCTTGGATGTGGAAGTTGTTGGAGCACTTTGGGTTCCCTTGGAACAATCCGTCGGAGCTTCGCCAAAGATGTAAAAATGTGTCCGGTGGCTTGTATGTTATTCCGGGGCTTCCTAGGCCTTTATTTATAGGCTAGGAACCTTCAAGTATCCGTTGGAGGGCTTTGGAGCCGTTGGAAAAGGCCTCGGAGCCGTTGGGAGGCTTTTGGAGTTGACTGGTCAAAGCCAACGGCTAGTTTGACCAGTGCTACCGGCTGGCCGGTACAGCTCCACCGGCTGGCCGGTGCCTTGGCAGTGGAGGAGAAGTCTGGTCCAGGGGCCACCGGTCGACCGGTACATCTCCACCGGCTGGCCGGTGCCTTGGTAGAGAAGAAGAGTCTTGATCCAGGCTCCACCGGTCGACCGGTGAGGAGCCACCGGCTGGCCGGTGGAAAGACAGTAGCAAACACTATTTGAGCTGGGTGCCACAGGTCGACCGGTGGCAGAGCCACCGGTCGACCGGTGGGGAGGCAGTGGCTCAGCCTTGAGTCAGGGTTCCACCGGCTGGCCGGTGGTCAAGCCACCGGCTGACCGGTGGACTGAATTTCAGTCCACTTGAAGTCCATTCTTGGGCCAACTTCTTGGGTTCCTTGTGCCTATCATCCACAACACTTAAACACAATGTTAAACACATATTAAAGTGATTGTGATCATGAAAATCAAAGAGTGTGGGGTACAACAACTCTTACACTGAGATGTGAGGTTCTAGGGACCCACATGAGCTACATGAACCTTAGGGGTTTTGGCCATGGTGATCACTTATGACTCAATGTCTGTGGAGTGTTTTTTGTTTTAGTTGATTCATGCGTGCTCCCTCTTTTGTGAAAACCATACTTGACTTAAAACTATTTTCCTCTCATTTGAAGTGTTAATGTAATCTTGAAACCTAATTTGAAATATATCGGGAGTGAAATTTTTTCCTTATAGATGAAACTTGTTACTTGAATTTGAAAATAATGAAAAACATTACATTGTTATGTGTTATTTTCAAACTAGCACAATTAATTTTTTTTAAAAGGTAAGGTCATAGGGTGTTGTTATTCCTTGGATTTCCTAATGAGAATCTCGATGCTCACACCTACTTTACTTTTCAATTTTAGGTTTTAGTATTGGATCTCTGTTGGAGCGAGTGTGGTTCTATGTTCGGTGGTGACGCATATGGTCACTTGGAGGTATTTCTAGCTAGTTATCTTTATTTTCCCCCATTGTTAGTGTTTATCTATTTTTTCCAGTTTATTTATGTTTATCTGTCTTTTATTTTCTGGGATAAATCATTCCCAAATCTATGTTTTGATACTCAACACTAGTTTCCAGCCCGTGGGGATCGAGAATGCCATTCAGTCCATGCCGCAGACCAACTCAGGTGACCGGTTCTAGGAAGACCTGGGTTGATTGATGATAATCACTCATATTAGGGAAACCTCAATGTTTAATCCCAGATTAGACACAAAATATAATATATCCCCAATATTAGGGCGGACTCAGTGTGTAAGCATTGACCAACAACATAATATGATATGTCCCCCATATTAGGGAAGCATCAGTGTTTAAGAATCAATTAGAATAATAATATGATATGTCCCCTGAAAGGGGCTATCATGGGATCTTTCAAATGATGTATGATTTTTGGGTACTTAGGTACAGCAGAGTGATTGACCAATGTCGTCTCTCAAAGAGGTAGTAATAAAAACAACTTATTAAAGGTATTTTGAAAATAAAATAAAATAGTATAAACACACTAATTAAAAGTATAGGGATGGGTTTCTTTATCATTTATAGAAGAATAAGACGTATGATGGAAGAAGATTGCATTTTTTTGTTTTTGTTTTTGAAATGAAATTCGATTAATATGATACAACTAGATGATGCTTTTTTAGAAAATATTTTTACAAGACGTAATCAATCTAACTCTACCTCTTATCTTACTTATTAATCAGTATTATTAAAATTAACATCAAATTAATTATTATCCCCTAATTTTTAATCTTTTTACCCTATGAGAATTAACATTACCATAAAGATGAAAAGAGCTTATCCTTAGGCTAGCTTTAGAACATGGAATCACAACACCTTACTTTGATTGTCATTATAAGAATAGATTATGGTCAGTGGTGAATTAGGGCATAAATCAATTCAAAAAATGAGGATGAATTTATTTTAGGTATTGCATTTTAACTCTACAAATTTATCTCCTTTGGTTTGGTTTTACCGATTGAGTTTGCGCTCTCACAATTTACACAAATCTTGACGTCAAGTGTTTTTGTATAAATTTTTCAATTTCTTCCTCAGTTTATTATAATTTTAAAACTGAATTCAAGTATCATATTTTTTAAATTATAGTAGCTTTATTATTCAAAATAAATAAACGAATAAGGTAATACGTTGATTGATTACCAAGAAAACTACTCTTCCATGGGAAACGTAGTCATTGTAGAAATGAATTTCATT
The DNA here is from genome assembly GCA_963277665.1 of Viscum album. Classification (NCBI taxonomy): domain Eukaryota; kingdom Viridiplantae; phylum Streptophyta; class Magnoliopsida; order Santalales; family Viscaceae; genus Viscum; species Viscum album. The sequence continues at coordinate 272,948,281 of OY728135.1, forward strand.
TGCAAAGATTTAGAAAGGGTATCACCCAATCTCGTTTCTACTCTTTGATTTCCATCCCAAATAAGAATATTAAGAGAAGAAAAAAATTAAAATGATAGAATAAATGGTAGATAAACTAAGAGTTTATTGAAAGTACAACAACATTACAACAAAGAAGAGTAAAATAAGATCATTTTGGAGGAGATCCTAGCTTGGTAGATTACCTCCTCTAATTGTGAATTTAAATTGTATGGAACAATTTATCCTATGTTCCCAATCTTCTAATGTACATCAAAACCCATAAAAAGGATAAAAACACCAATTTATAGAGTGTAGGGGAGGCTAGGTTTTAAGAGGTTTTAAGTGTGAATTGGGAAATTCGGCCAGATAAATTAATCCAAATGTCACCGCCTGTTTGAATACCAAAACACATGAACCATCCGTTCTTTCAGAAGGATGATTTGTGAGAAAATGGGTTCTAGAGATCCTCTCTCAATTTGGGCATAATCTAAGCATAGATGAAAAAGTTAAGGAACAAAAATAGAACTGATGTCCAATCTGGCGAGACTGACCCAGCTTTGACTTCATGGCCCATCTAGTCCTATTAAATGCATGATTTAGCTCATATGTCCTGAATTAAAGTTGTATCCCATTAATTCAAGAATATAGTTACAAAATTTTCTATTTTAATAGTTCAAATAAAATTATTTATGTTTGAAATACTACAGTGAATTTGTAAATGGTAAAACTAGAATTTTCCTAAAATTTTCAAATGAAGGTTCTAATCCAAAATATTTTAAAAATAAATAGATTTAACACAATGTGAGGGAATTTTTAATTTATTATCAATAAAATATTCAAAAAAAAATTTTATCAGCTCCCCCACACTTACCCTTTTGCACTCCTGGTCAAATCCTCATATCATGTATTCAAAAACAATTGTGACAAAATTTTCATGTTCATATTTCTCAATCCATAGTGGAAATATAAGCCAAGTTAGAATCCAATAAAGAGTCAATATCAATAAATTTTAAATAAATTGTTTCATAAATTGTGTCAAAACAAAATCCATTGAGATTCATAACACTAATCATAGAGAAAAAATTCATGGGTCTACCATGCCACTAATTATCCACGTGTGTGTGTGGGACAACCATTCCAAGCTCATAAATCCACCCTTTATTCAGTATATGCAGGTCATGTAAAACAATTCTTCTTAATTATTTTAATTCATTAAACCTATTATATATTCCTTAGCAATAAAATTTCAATACCCACTCACTTAAGCATTCTTTAAAGTCAAACCTTAAGCTCCCGACCTAGATATCCTCATCTGTTCTACATTTCATAACTCCCCTCATTTATTTATTTTTTATTTTTTTTATTTTCACTTGTAAAAATATCACACTCCCTCAACCCATGTTTGATCTCCTCATGAAACTAATTTTAATAGTTATAACAAGATCAAAGGTCAAGGAAGATTGGTTTTTGACATGCCCAAGACACAACCCATATTTTTTTTATTTTTTTTATTTTTTGATGGTGTACAATAGTTGGATAAAAGGTACACATACATAGGTAAATTCATCATAGTAATAAAAACCAATTGGAAGAGAGATGAATGTAAATATTAACAGATTAATTTTTTTACCTAACTTGACTATACCTTCAATTGAGTAGGAAAAATTTCACAATTCATGGTTGAGTGAAAATTTGTGTGGAGAAATCAATGGAACAACCATGAAAAAATATCACAAATAATGATGTAAAAATATAAAGGGTTTTATAATGACACAACCATTCACATCATCGATGAATTCATTTTTTATAAAAACCAACCTTGATGATGAAATCTTACTCATGCATATAATTTTACCAATGAATTTTGAAAACATGCATTTTCTATATGTTCCACATGATAATGTTACATGATATATTTTTTTTGAAAATTTTAACAAAAAACATAATTGAAAATACACACAAAACACACAAATGAAAATCCTAAATATCTACCCCAAAATGTTGTCCCCTCCCCCACACTTAAAATATTTCATTGTCCTCAATCTGAATTTATGAAATGATATGTGCACATGAAATGTAGAATTTTAAATAGGAAAAAAAATAAAAGTGAAAAGGTTAGGAATAGCATGATGTTCTCAAGTGATTATTGGGTTATGTAGTGTGATGAAATCCACTACATCGGTAGAAAGTCCCTCAATGTATTGCTTCAAGCGTTTCCCATTGACTGTAAATCTCTTTTTAGTGTACTCTTTTGTGATCTCCACTATACCATAAGGGTAAAAATTTGATACATTATAAGGACCTAACCATATGAAATGTAACTTACCAGGCATCAGCTTCAGTCATGAACTATAGATAAGGACTTTCTCTCAACCATGAAACTCCCTTTGTTGGATCATTCTATCATGAGATTCTTTTGATCATTCATTATAGAGCCTTGAGTTATCATATGATGACAATGAAATCTACTCAAGATCTTGAATTTTCAGCTTCCATAGGATTCCATCTTAGGCCAAATCCATGTTTCATTTCTTTATTTCCCAATATGCATGATGCTCGACTCCTACGGGGAGATGACAAGCTTTCCAAAAAAAATTAAAATGGGGACATAACGATGGGGGTCTTGTATGATATCATATAATACCATAATGAATTATCCAAACACTTTCTCAAATCCTTCATATTAGGAAGCATGGTTTTCTCCAAAATCTATTTCAACTCACGATTTGAAACCTCAACCTGACCATTTATTTGGGGGTGGTATGGTGTTGATGTTTTTTTGTCACCCCATACTTCCAAAAGAGGGAAGAAAAATTCTGATGGAAAAAGTGTGTCCCTTGATCAATGATGATAGCCTCTGGTACTCCAAACCTACAAAAAATATGTGCCTTGACAAATTTGACTACAACATGGGAGTCATCAGTCCTAGTGGCCTTGGCCTCCTCCAATTTACTCACATAATCAACAGCAACACAAATATACAAAAAAAGTGAAATAGGAAAAGGACCCATAAAATCGATACCCCATACAACAAAAATATCATAGAATAGTATGTGTTATAGGGGCATCTCATGTCTCCGAGAAATGTTCCTAGTGTGTCAGAAATGAGAGAATGACTTAAAAAACCCATGGGAATCATGTAATAAGCTAGGAAAATATATTCTAGTGTCTAATACTTTCCTAGATATTTGTTGGGGTCCAAAGTGTCCTCCACATGAAAGTGCATGGTAGAAATGCAGAGTAGACTGAAACTCATGATCATGAACACACCTCCCAATAGCTTGATTACTACACATGCGCTAGAGGTATGCATCATCCCAAATATAAAATCTTTACTCATTCTTTATCTTTTGGACTTGAATTTCATTAAATTTTTAGGAATTTCAGAGGAAATAAGGTAGTTAACTAAATTAGAATACCAAGGATGCATACCTAAAATGGAATAAAGATGTACATTGATTAAAGTGTCCCAAAGTGGTACTGGTCCAAGGATTCAGCCTATAATGTGTGAGTAATCCTACTCATGTGGTCCTCCCCATGGTTTTTGAACCCTTATTATCCTTTATCTCGATATCTAATTATTGAAGATGAAGCATAAATCAGATAAGCTTGGGTTTCACATCTGGGTTCTTCAAGAGGTACCTTAAAGTTGTATGGTCAGAAAAAATAACTACTTTAGAGCCCAATAAATATGAAAGAAATTTATCTAAAGAAAATATAATGGAAAGAAACTCCTTTTCCATGGTTGTGTAGTTTTATTGGGCTGAATCCAATTTCATCAAAGCATAGGTGATCACAAATGAATGTCCCTCCACCCTCAGTGATAAGACTATGCCAACTGAAAATTTTGAAGCATTACACATCAACTCAAATGGAATGTACTACTATGGGGGCTATATGATTGGCAGAGTGGCCAGATGCTATTTTATCTCATCAAAGGAAGTCCTGCAAGAATCATTAAACACAAAATCAATATCCTTTTTAAGTAATTATGACATAGGAAGAGAAATATTACTAAATTATTTGATAAAGAGCCCATAAAATATTTCATGCCCTAGTAAATATCTAACATCATGCACACTTGAAGGATAGGGTAAGGGTGAAATAAAATCTACCTTAGATCTATCAACCTTTATCCCATGTTTTGACACTATATTCCCTAAGACAATCCCATGCTACATTGAAATGACACTTTTCAATGTTTAAGACCATATATTTCTCAATAAAACGATTCCACACCTTCACCAAACTAAATATAAATTCATAAAATGAATATCCCTGCACTATAAAGTCATCCATGAATACCTCTATGTTGGTCACAATGAAATATGAAAAAAAGACTCACCATGCATCTTTGGAAGGTACCTGGGGCATTGCAGAGTCCAAATGGCATCCTATGATAGGTAAATGTGTGGAATGGACAAGTGAATGTTGTCTTATCCCAATCCTCCAAAGCAATAGGAACCTGAAAATATCTATAAAATCTATCTAGAAAACAATAGTGTGTTTTTCCAACTAGTCTCTCATCATTTGATCAATACATGGGAGGGGAAAATGGTCACTGCGAGTGGACTAATTTGGTTTCCTATAATCAATACACACACACCAACTATTTTTCACCCTCATTGGAACTAATTCCCCTTTATAATTTTAACAACAGTAACACCACTTTTCTTAGGCACAACTTGAATAGGACTTACCCACCATGAATCTAAAATCAGATAAATTATTCCTACCTCGAGAAAATTTTCAACTTCTTTTTAACAACTTCCAAAAGAGTTGGATTTAGTATCCTTTGTGACTACATCACTTTTTATCCCCATCCCCCAAACGAATCATATGCATGAAAATGGAGGAGCTAGTACCTCATATTTCATCCTAGGTCCACCCAATTTCCATGATGTTCTCCCTCAAAAGATTTAATTTTTTTTCATGTTCCAAAGGGAGATTTTTAGTAATGATAATTGTTAATCTCTCACCACTGAACAAGTATGATTATTTTAGATTTAGTGGAAATGGATTGAGTTCTAGTATAGGGGGTGATATAAGGATGTAGAAATTGAAGGAACTGAAATATGCACATAATGAACATTAGTATCAGAATATAACTCATCAAACTAATAGAATAAATAATCAAATATATCGGTATAATCGACATCCATGTCATAATCAAGGTTCAAATGATCAAAATCAGAATATGAATCCATTTCAAAATCAAATATATGAGAGGTTTGTGCATTAGAAACCAGTGTGGAAGTGCTCTTAAACATCAAACTAGAACCAATTATTATAATATTCCTAAGAATAGGAAAATAAAATTCCAAGGAGTTTTTATTTGATGGTTCAAATGGGAGATAAAAAATCAGAGTGGTCCTCTGAGGGGTACTTCATAGAGTCTATAACATTAAATATCACAACTTCATCTTCTAACTCCATCTAAAATGTACCTTCATGGAAATTTATGATCGTTTTTGAATTTTTGAGGAAGGTCCTACCTAATATAATGGGATCATGGGAACTTACTTGATTATCCTCTATGTTAAGAACATACAAATCTACTAGAAAGATAATGTCACTCACCCAAACAACTACATCCTCAAGAAATCCCGCTGGGTATACTATAGTTTTCTTTGCCAACTGCACCACTACTCTCATCGGCTTCAACTCACCAACCTATAAAGAAAATAATATAGAGTGAGGCATCACATTTATAGAAGCTCCAAAATCATAAAGAGCATAAAAAAGTGCAACTCCTCTATGGTTCATGGTATGGTGAATGTCCTAGGATCCTTTAACTTTGTTGGCATTACTAGATTTGGTGCAATGAGTGCCGACACATTCATTCCAAGATTGATCCTCTCATATCCCTTGATCTCTCTTCAAATGGTACAAACTTCTTTTAAGAATTTGGCATAACATGGTATTTTTTTAAATGATTCAAGTAAAGGGATATTAATCTAAACATTCTTGAATGTATCCAAAACCTCTTTTTGTATTGAATCTTCATCTATTATTTTGGTTTGAACAAATATATTTGGAAAATTAATGGGTTTAGGATAAATATAATCAATCTTTTTCTTACCTTTATATTTCTCCTTGGGTTTCTCATTATTTGGTGTGGAATGGGGATCTCTAGGGCTGAGGTGAATCCCGGTGGAATAGTAGGTGCAGAAGCATCAGTTGTTTACTTCCCGCTTCTCAATGTGATGACACTAACATCCTACTTGAGATTTGGATTAGGTTGGGAAGGAATATTTCCAGAGTTTTTACATACCAGTTGATGGAGGGTGGTGGAAATATTGCTCATTTGAGTCTTCAACACCCTCAGCTCCGAACCTTGACTATTCAACTCATTCTATTGATTAAGAACAATTTGTTTCAAAAGATCTTCAGTATTAGAAACTACCATTGGTTGAGAAATACCTTGTTGTTGACTTCTTGATTCCTGAGCTTCAAATATCCTTTAGGGTTGTTGGAAAACCTACTGGTAAGGTGGAGTATACTGGAAATTTTATTGAAAAGGGGGCCTTTGTTGTTATCTAGAGCCATACCTCATGTCTGATTGATCCTTCCACCCTTGATTGTATGATGGAGAAAAGGAATCATATTTTTTCTAGGGATCTGGCTATTATTTTTGTTGATATGGTGTCCCACATAATACCACCGAACAATCTTCCGTCTCTTGTAGTTGGGGGAAACAATTAGTTGGGTGGTCTATTTCAGTGCAAATTTCACAAGGTCTCGCAAGAGTGGGTTGGGATGTCTTTTGTGCTAAAGCAATCTGTCTCACCATAGTGGTCAATTATTCCAACTTGGTATAAATTAAATTAATTTCAAGATAACATGGGCTTACCTATTTTACTCCTCTAACATATGGTATACCTTGATCACCAAATTATTGAGAGTTTTGTGGAATCTTTTCAATCAATGCACATGTGGCTACTGGTGTTTTGTCCACCAATTCTCATCCAATTGAGGCAGCCACCATGATTTTCCCCATAGGTGTTATTCCTTCATAGAAGTATTATATGAGGAGTTTCTCACTAATTTTGTGATGTGGACAGCTTTCACACAACTTCTTGAATTGCTCCCAGTACTGTTACATTGAATCCCCTTGTTCTTTCTTGATCACTGAGATATCCTTACAAATGGAAGTGGTCCACGATGTTGGAAAATATATTTTCAATAAAAGACATTTCAAATCATTTCAACATGTTACATATTTATGTTTTAAATAATACATCCAATCCTTTGCAGCTGCATCAAGTGAAAATGGGAATTCCCTTAGTTTTATTTGACCTTTAGGGACATTTCTTGGTTTAAGGGATGATATAAATACATTAAATTCTTTTAAATGTTTGTTTGGATCTTCACTATATAATCCATGAAACTTTATAATAAGTTTAATTAACCCAGATTTCAATTCAATGTCCGATCCGAGGTTTGGGTATGCAATACAATTTTATTGATAGTTAAAGTTTGGTGCATCCAATTCTTGAATGGTTCTATTAAGTTCATTATTATTGTTTTTAGCCATTGGTTATTATTTTATGTTTTAATTATAATTTATTCTAATTTAAATGTTACTAGAATAGAGGAATTCTTCAACTATTTGAATGTTGAAACTTCATGTAGACTGAGATTGTCAGATTCGATCCCCAAGGCTACGCTCAATCTTAGGGTCAAGATATAATAGATCTTTGGGATTAATTCATGTCATAAATAAAAAAAATTAAATGATGAAAAGTGAACCATAATAAAAATATAAGAAGTTTGGGTTGATGGTCTGAAAAAAATAAAACAAGAGAGAAAAAAAATGAAAACTTGAGAACGGGGAAAGAAGAATGAAAGAAGAGAGGAAAATAAAAAAAATAAAAAAATTAAAGAAATACCTATAATTGGTTGAAAAAAGTAATTTCCTCCCTATAAATGGAACCAATTTGAAAGGTGTTGTTGTGGGAACTTTCAAATGATGTATGGTTTTTGGGTACTTAGGTGTAGCAGAGTGGATAACCATGACCGTCTCTCAAAGAGGCAATAATTAAAACAACTTATTAAAGGTATTTTGAAAATAAAATAAAATAGTATAAAAACACTACTTAAAAGGACAGGGGTAGGTTTTTTATAATTTATAAAATATGAAGAAGTATGTTGGAAGAATATTTCATTTGTTTGTTTTTATTTTTGAAATGAAATTCGATTAATAAGACACACTGAGAAGATGTTTTTTAGAAAATATTTTTAAAAGGCGTAATCAATCTAACTATACCTATTCACTTAATTATTTATAATTATAATTTAAATTAACATACACTTGATTATGATAATTTAATTTTTTAATCTAATTACCCTACAAGAATTAACATTACAATAAAGATGAAAATAGTTATACCCTAGGCCAGCTTCAGAAGATGAAATCACAACACCCTGTTTTGATTGTCATTCTAAGACTATCTTATGGTTAGTGGTATATTATGGAATAAATAAATTATTTAAATAAGTATGAATTTATTTTATGGATTATATTTTAACTCTACAAATTTATCCCATGTGGTTTGTTTTTACTGATTAAGTTTTCGCTCTTACAATTTACACAAATCTCGACCTAGCATGTTTTTGTGTCAATTGTTAAATTTATTTCTTAGTTTATTATAATTTTAGAACTCAATTCATGGATAATATTTTGTTAATTAAGTTATCTTAATTATTCAAAATAAATAAATGAATAATGTAATAGGTCAATCAATTACTAAGAAAACTACTCTTCTATGGGAGGCATAGTCATCGTAGAAACGAATTGCATTTGCAAAGATTTAGAAAGGGTATAACCCAATCTTGTTTCTACTATTTGATTTATAGACCAAATATTATGATTAAAAGAATAATAAAATTTAAAATAATATAATAAATGGAATATAAACTAAGAGTTTATTGAAAGTACAACAACATTACAACAAATAGGAGGAAAAGAAGAGCATTTTGGAGGAGATCCAAGCTTGGTAGCTTCCCTCCTCCAATTGTGAATTTAAATGGTATGGAACCACTTCTCCTCTACTCCCAATCTCATAATTGACTTCCTAACTCATTCAAATGATAAAAAAATCAATTAATAGAGTGGAGGGGATGCTATATTTTAATAGGTTTCAAGTGGGAATGGGGAAATTCATCTAAATAAACTAATCCAACTTACACTGCCAGTTTTACAACAAAAATGCATGAACCAGTTATAATTACATAATGATGATTTGTGAGAAAATGGGTACTAGATATCCTCTTAAAATTTGGTCCTAATCGAAGTATGGATGAAAATTTTATGCCCCAAATACATAACTAATGTCCAATCTGGAGAGTGCAGCCCAACTTTGACTTAATGGCCCATTAAGTCAAATACAATGCACGATTTAGCTCATATGTATTGAATTAAATTTATAGACTATTATGTTAAGAACACTGTTACAAAATTTTATGTTTAAATAATTCAAATAAAATTATTTATGTTTTAAATACTACAATAAAATTTTAAAGGGTAAAATTGGAATTTTCATCAAATTTTCAAATGAATGATCTAATCCCAAATATTTTATAAATAAATATATTTTACGCAATTTGAGGAAATTTTTTCATTTATTATCAAAAAAATTGTGTTTTATCATCCCCCATATTAGGGTAGCCCCAGTGCGTAATCCATAACCAGTGACATAAAATGATATGTCCCCCCATAATAGGGAAACCTCAATGTATAAGACTTAATCAAACTAAACTTGAAAGACTATGTTTCCAACAATAACCAAGATTATAGGATTACTTCCTAAGGTATGATATCCATATTAAACATCTAAAGGGACATCCAAGTACATAAGTTCCACATCCATATGTAGTGAGATTGATTAATTTCTATACCTTATTTCTCACACTGACCATAAATCATGTGGGATTAGGGAGTTTCAATGGTCATATCATTTACATTATGAATCTACATAGAGTTAGGGAAACCTCAGTGTGTAAACCTCGATCAAACTGAACTATGAGAACTATGATTCCTATAATAACCAAGATACATTGGAAGCCTTCCTAAGGCCCAAGTTCAAATGAGAATCCACTTCGCTGTCTATACCTCCATTTCACCAACATGTCAACCATTGTGACCTAATAATTACCATGGGATGATCATTCTACCTTATCCATCAAAGGATTGATAATTCATCTGAACTATGATGACTCTAATTATTTCCATAATTGAGATATGTAAGATACGTATATGAGGATTAAGCTTAAACACTCAATTACTAAGTGCGCATATGCATGTACTTAATGAATGACATTAAACTACATGGGTTTAATGAAATACATGTTTTTTTATTCATTCTATACAATAGGATATGCTGGATGCCTCATAATGGATCAACCCCATACTCAATGTATTTATTTCAAACCTTCATAGAAAAAAAATTCAGAAATATATGGTGATATAAATTCAACATATAAGAAGCTACCCATTAGGGGAAATGGATAAAGAATCTCAAATACATATAGATGGACTCAATAACAGATTCCCCTTCACATATAGAAGGGTTTAACCTATGATCATTTTTTAAGGTAACTGGTTCCATATCGAGATTAATAATAGATTAATGAACATATATTAAATATATAAGAGAGTCCTAGAATGGGAAACAGTTTACACTAAAAGGGTGTGATGATCCCAAACTTCCATCCTCTCGACCAATGTGAGTTATTAAGTTCCATTGAGTCTAAAACCCCAATTGGTTTCCTTCCTTTGGAAAGAAATTCTATACCCAGTTATGTATGTGGGAACCTTTGGTATTTTCTATGAAATAAAAACATAAACTGTGAACCTGGTGTGAATGATTGTATAGACATAAACCCCCCTACAATTGATCCATCAGGCAGTTTTGTTCTATCCATTACATGTGATCTCTTCCCGATGAAACAAAAATGCTAAAATAGATGTGAATCTCAAAAATAACTTAATGATTAGTTTACCATGTGTTGTTCCATGTTGGTTTCATTTCCACTAAAAACTTGAAAAAAATCACTTGAATTATGTGGATGATCCTTTTTAGCTGGGTTTCTCATAAAATAAGTCCATCCTCGCTTTGAAAAGTTGATGTGAGATGAATGGATGGATCAGGAATGAACGGAAAATTATGTTACCCATGCATATATTATTTAGCACAAATCATACATATGATGATGCAATAATCATTAAAAATATTCTTTATTGTTTTCATGATTGTAGATACTACTCTCGAAAACCACACCCTGATCTGACATGTCTTAATCAAGAGACTGTTCTGGAAAATCTTCTATGACTACAACTCCTACAAGCCTCATAATGACATCATCCACCTGACATATTTAGTGTAGGGTTTCTGATAAAATGGTCTAGGATTACCATCGACATGTATGATCCCGACCCTTGAGGCTATTTTTGAGGGTCTTAATGTTCTAAAACTAATGAGTTTTCATCATCCAAAGAAAGCGACATTGAACCTAGTGGCACTCGTTGCCACTAGAAACTACTTCGGGAGCTTATCTCCAAAGAAAGACAATCACCACCTTAACTATATGATTAATATATAATTTGGATTTAACAATGACCCCATCCTATTTAGGGGCCACTAAGGAAAGATCCTATTATCCGCCATCGCCAACGCCATCCCACTAGTGCTATTTAGTAGCCTACTAAGTGTACCTCCTGAAGCACTTCCACCTATGATACCCATGCACAAGAAACAAGGAAGAAGTATCAGGTATAGAGGACTCTAGATAATCATGAGTGGATAATATCCCCACTCCTAATGGTAATCTCTACTTGCATATTACGACAGTAACATGTGAGCAGACTCATATTCCTGCTCACTCGGAACAAGTATGCAGGCATATTCCTGTAGTAGGCATGGGGGATTCTCATATCCCAACCTCCATGCATAAATCCCATCGACATATTTCAATGGAATAAAGATGAAATAATTGGGCTTATATTCCCACTTCAATTGAAGATATCTACCAGTATATAGTGGAGATAGATAATGTGTAGGCTTAAATTCTTGTACAAACTTTGCTAAAGTATCCTTACATCTTAGTAACAGTTGAAGAACTCCACCAAAATATTATGTAACTAGTATAGATACAGGGATTGGTTCATATTCATATACATACGACCATGGCATAAATTGTTTTTACTAGTACGAACAAGTGGTTTCTCTAGAGAAATAACACATTTTTTCTCCTCTCTAGGAGGATTATCAGTATAAGCTGGTAAAGGATGAAGCACCAGAATGGGCTCATATTACCATTCCAAATGGGGCTCACCATGTGAGAGTGTCACATACCTCAAGAAAGGGGAACATTCCTATCAAAAAATACTAGTGATATATTCCAAAAGGCTAAGGATCGGCCTCATATCCATGTTCTGGATGGGGATGACCAAGTTAGAGGGGCACTTGCCTCTAGAAAAGATCATATTCCTATCAATGAATACCAACAACATACTCAGAAGGCCCAAGATAGGGGTCATATATTCATTATGGTCAAGGATCACCAAGTAAGAGTGGCATATAACTCAGGGTAGGCTCATATTCTAGTCAGTGAATCTACTTGGAATATTCTAGAAGATCACGAAAGATATGCTCATATCCATACTTCCACTAAAGAACAAATACATCGAAATCCTTTTACAGATATATAGAAGGAGGCACATATTCCTTCTCCCATTATAGAGGTTTGTTAACATATTTTTATGGTAAATTCATATTGAGGTTAGGCTCATATTCCCACTCCAACTAGGGCTTGCCAATTGAGAGTGGAACATGCCCCATAAAAGGATAATGTTCCCATTGAAAGGAATAGAGGCATACTCTAAAGGTTCAAGATCAGACTCATATACCTATTTTGATTGAGGCTCACCAAGTGATAGTGGCACATATCTCAGGGAAGGCTCATATTTCTTCCAATAATAAATAAGATCATTGGAATATTCCAAAAGATTCTCAATGGTGGGATCATATTCCCACAACACTAGATGGTTATCAACAATTTTCAGCTGTAGTCATACAACATTCTTATATCCCTGCACAATTTAAAAAGGTATGTTTTCATATTCTAGCCATGATGAATAATGAGGCCCATATCCTAATTTGTTCAATGCTAGTATCCTTGAGGTTGTTTTAGACACATTCACAACACCTCAAGGGTCCATTGACTAGTCAACTGAAGTAGAAGTCAATAAATACCTATTCCTCCTCATTGTATTGTGGAGATGGATCATCGGGGCTTGACTCCTGACATCCACCATGGTCGAACTTCCCATGGTGATATTTTCCAAGGATAAGGAAATCCTCCCATTTCATAGAAACCTCTATATAGAGAGGATTCCAAAACTCAAACACCTTTGTATAGAGAGGTTATAAAAACATCTGGGTCAACCACATGTAGTTCCCCATCAACTTCTAGCAATAATACACTCTAACCAGAAGGCGACCCCAAAATGAACCTTCTGTGGTTTGAGCAAATGGTGGCATGTAAGTAAGATGAAGAGGAAGTCGATATTGACATATAGCGAGAGTTTTCTAAAAAAAACCACACAACTATGTTCTATACCCTTTCCACTTATGACTATGAGATCCTAGTTGAGTTATAAAAGGATTGAATTATTTATATATGCCAAAATATGCAGGGAAATCATCAGTGACCGAAGGATAGAAATATCCCTTATATAGGATATGAGTATCACCTTCACACCATCAATAAACTCTATTGTCAGCTGAATATTACTTTTCTTCCATATCCCGAAACCCAAGAATAGAGTAGAATGAAAAAAAACTACACAGTTTTTGTCTTTTCATCATGACAACTCTCTGTCGAATGATTTCCAAGAATCTTCAGATGTACATATCTGAGGATGGCTGAAGTATGGAGTATTTAACTTCAATATGTCTCTTGAAAAACATAACCCCTCAGATATAGTGTCCTGTATTGTCATAGACTCTTAAAAAATCAAGGGAACATGTAATGTACGAGCTAGTTGGTCACTAGAATAGAATTCCTCCACATAAATGGTTCCAAGATATCCCTAACAGAGGGAGAAAACAACTAAAAAATATTTTAATTGGTTCCCTCAAAATAATAGGAACTCATTATATACCTGGAGGCCAAATTTGAGATCTACTCAACAACCTCCTATAGAAAATAACACCCATCATGGGTATCCATTTCACCTAGATCCTATATGGGAACAACCGCACCACATCAAACTAGTTACAGTAGCACATGTTAGTAGTTATTTAGGAGAAAACCCATCCCACCAGGCTCAGGTAGTATCTACCATCTCCTCCACCCATAAAATCATCAATTACTAAGAGGGTTCATGACATATCAATAGTTATTGAAAACAAAACCCATCCCACTAGTCTGGGGAAATTTATATCTCAATCACCATCAATAGATTCATTATCCCCTAAGAGAGTCCTTGGAAAATCAATGATGAATCCAGATCAACCCCAACCCCTTGGGATGGAGGTATTTATAACTTAATTTCATTCTTGGGAATCATCAAATCCCCGACTGGAATCATTGGATCCTCAACAACAGGATCAATCAATGTCAATTGTGGACCCGAATAGTACCTAACCCATAGCTTTGGGGAATTTTCATCATCATCATCACAAAAAAGGAAATCATTCTTCTCCAAGTTGGGGGTAAATATCGATGGTCGGAATCCCATTCGTTCCTCCCACTTCAGAACAAACCTCTACTAGTTAGGGCCCATTTGGTAGTCACAACTAGAAACTACCTCAAGGTCACTACTCACAGGCCAATATGGGATGAGCATACGCCAAAGGAAACCAAACCCCACTGGGGTAGCAAGACAAAACATCCCAATGTGGCTAAGGGTTTGATAAATGACCCTAATGCAGTTAGTGTAGAATTATCATGTTGCGTTGAAAGTATTGGTATAACTACCATTTCCCTATATTCTTCTTAAAATATAATCACTATTAACATGAAAGATATTGTAGACAAATAAGAAGATGAATAGGGATGCAATATAGAAAACATACCTCAAGGGGAGGATCTGGATACACCCCCTAAGGCTTTATGCACTCAAAACATGAGGAGGATCCAAAATAAGGCACCCCCTGAATATTGAGTTTCCACATCTACATTGAAACACTGCCAGAGATAAAGGAAAATGTGTGGCTAAATTCTAAACACTGCCTAGAAGAATTGAAAATCCTTCCACGTACGAATGGTTTTCACAATATAATAATGAGAAAAAAAACTCCCAAACATTTCAACTAGGAGTTACTAATGATAAATATCCCCCGAGGTATCATCTTTAGGTACAGATGAATATTCCCCCTCCTAGATCCAATCCACCAGCAAGAGCGACATCTAAGTGTCAGACTAGAACCAAATCAAGGTAGTCGGTCTATATAAATGAGGAAGTATAAAATGATTATAACAACCCTTATTTTTCTTACACACTTACCTAATTTACTATATAAAATATTCACTTGATACAACATGGAATATCGAGAGGTCTAGTGTATTTGGGGCTTAGCATAATTACATAACAACTTAAAACATGAAAGACAACATCTTTATTGAAAACTTCCTTTACATGACCACTACATTCGCTCGTACATAGCATTGTATGGAATAACCTGAGGACATGCATAAAAAAGGGTGAGCTATAAAGCCCAGTAAGGGGATAAACATGGAATAACATGAGGAATAAAATACATGTAAAAAATAGGCATATTAATGGAGCACAAGAGAAACATGAACATAAAGGCATGATAGAGTATGATAATCAAAACATGGAAATGTGGCACCAACACTTAACATGGAATTAGCATGATCCAAGGTTCATTACACATGGAGTATGAGTAAACCCCCATTTCACATGAAGCATGAGTAAAACCTCTTTGAACTTGAATTAGCTTGATTCAACACCCGTTTCACATTGTAGACACCATAAAATGTGTTCCATGCACTTTTCCATAGAGTGAAGATAAAATTATCACATAGAAAATAGATGTAAAGTATGCATAAAGATGTTTTCACCAAGAAAGAAGAAGTTGCAGGCCGGATTTCTATGTGCCAAAATACTACTCCATACCAATGGATAAAGTGGACTGATTTCCCTATCCAGGAGTAGGTAGTGGATTTTCAAGATCGATGATAGAATGGTGTGAACACATTAAATTATATTTCCGAGTTTCATCCAAGAAGACTTGGTGTATTTAACATATCCAGAAGTGTAGATCTCCTCAAGCCCTTCGATTTTACTGGTCATAGATCCCAAACAGGCTTACGGATCAAAAGTTATGGCACTCGGAAGACGGATCAAATTTCACAAAGGGACCTACGCAGAGGACCTACGCGGAGGACCTACATGGAGGAAAAGTGTGGAAGATTAATTTCGACACCCCTACATGGTGGACCTACGTGGAAGACCAACACAAAAGAATAATTTCTACACCCCTATGCAGAGGACCTATGTGGAGGACCTATACGGAAAAACTCCTTTCGATCAAGTCCCCTCCTTGCCTATAAATAGGACCCGTGGGCTCCCCATTTCAACGACAGAAAAGGTTAGAAGAAGTCCCAAAGATCCTATTGCATAGCTATTTTTCCAAGATCTCCCAAAATTTCAAAGGTATCTCTCTAAAACACAAGAGAATAGAGAATTAAAGGAAAAAAGTGGTTCAAAGTCCCATCATGGTCTAGAACATATGGAGCTGCATGGAGCACCTGCGCGGTGTACCTGTGTGGAGCACCTGAGTGGAGTACCTATGTGGAGTACCTATGCGAGGGACCTATGTGGGGGAGCTACGTGAAGCACTGATGCGAGGAACCTTGGCAGAGCACCTGCGCGACCCTACTGGTCCATACCACGGGGGTTGCGCCCC
The DNA here is from genome assembly GCA_963277665.1 of Viscum album. Taxonomy (NCBI): domain Eukaryota; kingdom Viridiplantae; phylum Streptophyta; class Magnoliopsida; order Santalales; family Viscaceae; genus Viscum; species Viscum album. The sequence goes on from OY728135.1 coordinate 272,965,221, forward strand.
CGCACCCCTGCTTGGGTTCAGTGCAGGGCTACGGTCCCGGACCTTCGGGCCGGTCCCTCCGCTTCCATCACTGACCCCCATAAAAAATGGAGAGTCACAACATGAACTTTTTGGATCCAGTCGACAACATTTTCCATTGCGCCCTTTATGTGGCCCAACTTCCAACCTTCAAATACCATGATCTGAGACACTCCATCGCACTCAATGAAGTTCCTTGAGTTGACTTAATTTTCTTGGTTTCTTTCACATGTTATGATTTTGGAATCTACTTATGGATTCCTCGAGTACCTTGAGTCGATAAAATCCTTAAGAAACTCCTCAAACCTCATCATATGACGTCTTTTACAGGTTAAACCTCAAATGGGTATCCTCCTTAGGAGTAAGCCCCAACAAATTCCAAAAATGGGCATCCTCCATAAGAGAAAGCCCCAAAAAATTTCAAATGGGCATCCTCTTTAGGAGTAATCCCCATGAAATCTCAAATGGGCATCCTCTATAGGAGTAATCCCCAACCAAACCTCAAATGGGTATCCTTCATTGGAGTAGGCCCCAACCAAACCTCAACATGGTAGACATCCTGGTATAAGCCTCTCACCTTCACCCCTTGTTCCTTACATTGGACCCTTGTCAAATGTAAATAGAATAGAGGGAAGGCTCATCACCTTGCCCTCTTCCACGGTCGGCACACCCTCTTCCATCAGTGGAGGAGGAAAAGTGTGAAGTGTCATTGTTGAATCTTTCACATACTCTTGTTTCTCACACCGAGCATGACTCATGTGAGCTTAGAGATACGTGATGGTTAAAACATGTGAAAAAATAATCATTTTGAATGAACTAAGAGAACTATTATTCCTATTCAAGTCAGGATACGTAGGAGGCCCTTTTAGGGCCCGAGCTCATTGGATATCCTCTTCAAAATCCAACCTTAATTCCCCCAATTTGGGCATCCTTCTTAGAAAATAATCCCTAAATTCAATCCTCAAATCATCAAGGCATCCTTTTTCAGGAAGTAAGTCCAAATTCATCTCTCTTAGAGGACTATATTCTCCGATGAGACACATCAAACTATGTGGGCTTTGATTACTATCCATATGGGATATGTAGGAAGCCTCCTTGAGGTACAAACCCAACACTTCAAATCAACCCTGTTCTCTTTGGGCCATATTCCCAGTAGGGTCTCATCCCATTTGGAAACTCATATCCTTTACAACTTCCTTGGGATACTTGAGAATAAGTCCCACACTAAATTTCAACTAATCACCTTTCACTTAATGGTCCTTATCACATGAACTTAAAAGGTATGATGTGTCCTATTAAGCGGCACCGAACTGCGAGGGTTATGATTCCCTTCACAAGGATATGTAGGTAGCTCATTTTATGAGTACGATCCCAAGATTAAAACAATATTTTGTCTCCTTGGATGAAAATAACTTCTAGAGTGCCCCAATGAGTGGCTTAAAACCAGTATCATCCTAACGATGATTAAAAGAATTTCTATTAAATATGTGATTGTAAATTCCAAGGGATACTTATGATATACTTGGTGAATTAATAAATAATCATAAAAAAAATATTTTTAAAAAGAGAGTCCAGGATTAGACAATAATATTACCCAAAAAGGGTGTGATGAGTCTGACCTCCCATCCTCTCTACCAATGCACGTTCTTAAGTATCGTAAAGTTCAAAACATAACGAATACCTACCTTTGCAAAGTAGGTCCTATTTGGATAAAGAACTATTGGAATTTTCCTGTTCCATGAATAAATCCAATGGAAACCACCTGGAAACAGTGATTATTAAATCTAGAATGCATGTTTCAAGGAACTAAGAAATACACATGAGATATCATGATTCTATACTTTACCTAATTCATTGGAGCGCTATCAGGGCACACACTTATTAAACATTTCATTTCATGCATAAGTGTGCCACATAGATCATATAACATGGAATAAATCAACATCATAAGTTATTCCACAATTAAGTAATGTGAAATAAATACATGAAAGTATCATTCAATATGTATATGTGCATAAAGGTGAATACCCTTTATAGAGACATGGGAATGGTATTCACTACACAATGATCTTGGCTTGGAAAAACACAGTGCAATTTCGGCAGCATAACGACATGACATAAGGATTCATGAAAACAGTTGATGAGAGATAAAAGGGTGTCTCATCATATGTACATCAAATGGACAGTAAGGGGGTCATATAGATACATGACCCAACAAACGTAATGGAATTTATATGCATAATACAAAATAATTACTTGGATGTAAAAGAGGAGAGAGAAAACTCTCACGAAATTTCAGCATGGTAATGGGTGTACATGGGAGGCATTAATGAGAGAGAAAGGGTAATCCCATTATCCAAACAAAAATAGGGAAGTATGGGTATGGTAAAAAATCATACCCCAACATTTTTAATTGAAAACAAAATGGAATAACAACTTAAAGAAAAAATTGGACAAAATGAGAAAGGGAGAAATCCCTTACTTGGAAGTGTGATCCCAAAGGCTTGAGAGAGGCTTTAGGGAGGCTTATTGGGAGATTGGGTATAAGGCCCCAGCCTTAAACATTACTTAATCTTGAGTTATTACAAGATTACACATTGAGGATCTTTTCAGGTTTAGAGTTTTAGAGAATTAGATCATAAAACTTGCATTACATTCCACATTTAAACAAAGTGGTTACGTAAAAGATAGTATTCATTTTTTCCCATCAACAGAAACATATTTAAAAATAAAGCAAGGATTCTTTCTTGACACTTCCTTGACACTATCATCATATCATGTACCTTTCCCTTGACCTGTGAAAAACATTTCAAAAAAAAACTTGGGATGAGCATAAAAAGCTCAGTAAGGGTTATAAAAATATGGAAAGGAAACATGAGTTCATATATACATAAGAATGAAATCATACTTTACCCATAATAAATAGGCATATCAAATCATGAATAAATCATAGAAATCATAAGACACAAAAAGGTAACTTGAGGCATTCATAACATTCCTACGTAGGGGGTAACCCTCTTGGTTACGTTTGGAATACCCACCACAGTATATTCCCTAAATCTCTTCGGAGAAACCTTAACGTTTCACTCCTTCACGTTACCCAATTAATTGGAGAGCTATATCAGGCTCACCCTCCCTTAGTTTATCACGGAACCACCCATCTTTATAACAGTTCCCAAGAACCATAACATAATCTTATCACATAAAACATGCATAAAAGAAACATAACATTTCCACCTTTTAATAACAAGATATCAATACAACACATTGATATAAAAAAATTATGAAAACCATTTTCAATAACAAAATAAAAGAAAAGTAAATCATGGTATTTATTTTTCTTTTAAAAATAAGGTATGGCTTTTAGAGGAATCCGAAACTCAAATAATGGTCACGGCGGCGGAGAAGTCGTTGTCGCCGCATACGTATGACAAAAACATTCCCTTTTTTCGTTTAGCAAACGCTTCGTAGAAAAAATATTCCTTTCAAATAAACGTAAAAGTCAAAGGGGTTTATAAACCATATAAAAGAAAGTTGTGTATAAAACAACATATGCCTCAATGAAAGGAGATTGAGACGAAGTCCCATACAAAGACGGTATCCTTGGATTAAGGATAAATCAGTACATAATTAGGTGTGACAAACGAATACACCAAATATAAGTGGATATTAAGTGTAAAAAAAATCAGAGGACATTCACACATATTCATAGTATTAAATATTCAAGGATTACAAGTTTATCCCAAATAGTCAAAATTGGGTTAAGAAATTTCCTTGCAAAAATTCGACAGCCTAACGACGTCACTACAAAATTCAGAAAAAGAGTTGATGATAGATAAAAAGGGTATCTAATCACTTGGAAATAAAATTTACATCAATAAGGATATAGAAGAACATATCCCAACATAATATTATGTGAATTAAAAGACATAACAAAATAAGTCTTTTAAAAAGAGGAGGGTGAAAGGTTCCCTTACCGACTTGGGTAACTTTTGAAACATACACCCCGTGAAAGAAAGACAATACAACATTGATGTAAATACTCATAAATGAAATTATATTACAAAATGAGTAAAATAATGGTCAGTACATACACCACTCAAAGGAAATTGTGTCAAATGTAGCATAAATCCCACGGGAATAAAAGTGAGATGAAAAATCCCTTACGAAAACTCGGCAGCCTAACAACGCCACTTAAAATTCCAAAAATGGATTGATGAGATCAAATAGGGTCTCTCATCATATTAAAATAAAATTTACAGCAATAGGAATATAAAAGAACATCCCCCATCATAACAAAGAGGAGCTTAAAAGATGTAACATAAAGGAGAGTACTTAAAAAGAAAGAGAGAGGTTAGATCTCTTACGAAAATTCGGCAGCCTAACAACGCCACTCAAAACATCCAAAATGGATTGATGAGAGAAAATAGGGTCTCTAATCATATGAAAATAATAAGTAAAGTATTATTAAAATAAAATAACATCCCAATCATAAGAAAGATGAGCTTAAAAGGAATGACATAAAAGAGTGTACTTAAAAAGAAAGAGAGGAGTAGGATCCCTTACCTCGGGTCCGACTTGACTCGATCGTTCTTTAATCTCATGAATAACAAACCTGAGTTAATTTCTACTTCATTAAGAACATTTTTCAAGTTCATTATTTCTTTTATATAACTTATTACCATGTCATGAACACTATGTTATTATTTAAGTTAATAATTGTCGTTTTAACGATCATTGGTACTTGAGTCAAAAAAATTAAACTCTTTATAATTACAAGTTGTTCATGTGGTAAAATATCCATTATATCCAGAATTTTATTCATGATGTAGATATCATATATATCATATATATCCAGTATATTTATGCATTTATAATATTACATAACATTTAGAGTTAAGAAATGAAATGCACCGTTCATGGAGACGGTAGGCCGTACGTACACATGAACGCTACTTCCATTTCTATTTCATATTTAATGGAATTAAAACATAATTATACATAATAGTATTTTAATTCCAGTATGGTATAATATATAATATCATTAAATATATCATTTATACGTACCACATATGGTATTAACGAATCAAAAGACTTTGAGGGGGCGGTAGTCCACACTTCCTAAAATGAAGATATCACGTATACCCATAATGGAAGCCATAAAGAAATGCCATAAATGAAAAATACAGAAGCTTAAGGAAAATGTAAACATATTATATATCATATATAAATGTAGTTACATCAAAATGGCCACCATGAAAGGTGTTAAGAAAAGATTGAACAATCATCGTTTCGTGAGGCAGTAATTCACCATCCACAGAAACAGTATGTTATTTAACCATTAGACGAAGGTGTGTGTATGTGTAGCTCGAATCCTTAATATATCAACATCCTAGTATATTTAAGATACTGGTTTTTTTACAAAAGAAAGGAATAAAAAGAGTTTAGGGGGGGGGGTGGAGAAGCAAAATAAAACAAAAGGACTCAAGTGAAGACATTACCTTAAAATCAGGTAACTCCCTTTGTTTTGAGCTCAAAGGCTTCCTTGAGAAGACTTCTGACAAAATTGAGGATTCTAAGAGTTATAGAGAGATGTGGAGAGACAAAATGGGCAGGGGTTGGCCGAGCAAAAGGCTTTGGAAGTGTGGATAAGGAGGTAGAGGTGGGGGCCTTTTATAAGAGGAGAGGAGGGGCACTCTTGGAAAGTAAAGAAATGTTACTTTATTTTAGAATGCGTTTCGGATTTTAATGGTCCCACATTGATGTTTTTAGAGGATAAGGTGATAAGGGTTCTAAATACACCCATAAAATAGGTTTTGGACATGTTTAGGTCTTAGATTTTACATTATCTTTCCATTTTATTTAAATCGTTAAATAATGAGGTCATCACTGCATCATCATAATGTCGTATATAATTTAATTTATTTAATGTCTAAAAATTATAAAACAAATTCTATGATGTAGGTAATCTTTTTATCTTTCCAATGAATATTTATAGTAAAACATCTGACTTGTATAACCCCAATTAAAAATTCTTTTAGTAAAACAACTCTTGTTTATGTCATTTTAATTTTAACATTAAATAAAAAGGTATTTATGTCATTTTCAAACAAAGTGGCTCCATGGGGTCCCCAAGTTGACCCATGGATTTTCTTGGTCGGACATGAATCATCCAATGAGGGTAGGACATGTGTCTTGGTTATTTCATATTATTAAAACATTATTTTTACCTTAAACTACACTAATTACCTCTAATCGCGATTAAAAACTTAATAAGTTACTATTCACCAAAAAATTATTTTAATCCCATTGAACCACATTTTACTTCTTAATGGCAACCATGTATGTCAGATTTTTTAAATTCAAAACACAAAGGTGGAAAAATTTTATTTAAACGGAAAATCAGTTTTTATAAGTACTATTTAGTGGTTTCACTATTCATAAAAAATTCAAGTTTTTCAGAAAATTACCAAAAATTCACCCTAGGATATATTTGATATTCCGAATTCAAAAATGATGTCTATTTTACAAAATTCAAAACATATAAGTTGAATTAATTAATTTAATAATTAATTCCCGCTGTCAAAACAAATAGCATGTTTTTAAGAAATAATATCTATTAAAAGATTGACACCAGTTTAGGTCCAATTTCAAAGTGAAATTAATTTAAATGAACACCATTGGATCTAATGGTAAAAATATATTCTAATTTAACTTTAAAACCAATTTAAAAGATAAAATAATCATATAAATAAATTAGATTAAAAAGAGGTTTTGAATTAAAATACAACATTTTCACTATTCATTAAAAAATTTACTTTATCGGAAAAATACCAAAAATTTACACAAAGTAAATTTTGATGTCCAGATTATAAAGAAGAATTTTATTTTGTCAAATATAACACATAAAATTATCAAAAAGTGGATTTAAAATATGTTCACCATCAAAAGGCGGTTAATCGACCTTTAAAATAATATTAGAATGTTTACGCTTAAAATTGGATTCATTCGAATTTTTAATCCTCTAACATTTATTGTAAAAAGTAAAAATATTTGACAACCATATATAATTATTTTGTATTTAGTTCTATTCATTCCCGCCATCACAACAGCTAGGCGTTAACTACCATGTAAAATAATATTATTTTATTATTAGAGTGCAACGTAAGATTCCAAAGAAACCTGTTGTTACGTGTTGGGTACGCCATCGAGCATAGCGTCCCCATTAAAGTTATATTAATATTTTATTCACAAATATGGATAAATGTGAAAATGTCATACTCTTTATTTAGCTGGGGTGTTACATCTTTCCCCCCTTTTGGGAATTGTGTCCTCGCAATTTTAAAATTGGGCTTGGAAACTTCATTGAAAATCCCACATCGGAACAAGAGTCAGTAAAACAATCACTTTAGAATAAAGAAATATAAGTACAAAGGTCACCCGTGTTAACCCATACTAGGATTCCAAGAATGAAAATATGGACATGGAGGAAAAAAACAAAGGGTCATGTTCTGATGGAGAGTGATAGTAAGCATGTCTAGGAGAAAGTTAACCATAAGAAAATCACAAACTTGTGATGGGTTAAACGGTGTTCGATTCCCCAGTAGGAAAAGTTAACAGACAACACTTATGTTTTAATTTACTCTTAATTGAGGAATTTATTTTTGATCTTAAGGAAACATACTTACTTTTCATGTTTACTTTCAACTTTTACTATATTTCTTACACAGACTCATACTTTCCCCAAAAGATGAGTATTTAGGAAGACTTGTTCACATTAAGAGTACTATAATCAACTTCTAGAGAATCACCTAATCCACAAAAGAGAACTATATATTTCCCATATCTTTAGACCTTAACCAAAACCAAAACCAAAAATGTCAGTACAAGATCAGATAATCCATAAAAGGATAACCCTTTATAAAAAGAAAATCTATTCTTAATCTCCAAAATTTTTCCAACAAAACCCAGAGTTCAACGAGGACCATTCGATAGACAATTTGTCCATAAAATTATTCAAAGTAAACCAAACTATGATTGAAACACAAATATTTGAAGGATTTAGTCCCATAGTCTTCCAAGTTAAATCGTAACATTTATCTCCAAACAACATCAGTTGCTCCTAAAGTCTCGTATTGAAAAGTAATTAACCTAATCACATATCCTCCATGATAGGTTAATCATTTTCATAAATAACCCAAAATCAACTTACTCTTAATTCATAAAGTCACCTAACTAAAATGAATAAGTCATACTAACCAGAGACTTCACGTAGTCCAGTGGTAGGCGATAAATACCAGTTACACTTTGGTTGTGGGTTTGATTCCCACAGCTTTGTCTGGCGCGACGGGTTATCACACGGTCTGCGTGTTGTCCTTTTTCCAAAACTACATAATTCTCAAATCATTCCCCAAAAAGAGTTAAAATCATCAAAAATAACCATCACATAATTTAACCTCAATTTTATCTCATTCCTTTCACTTCCATCATAAAATATAGTAACCCATAATTAACTCAAAAGTGAGGATCATATAAACCTAAATGGTTCTTTATAACTACATCCAAAAAAGAACAGATAACTATTCCTTGAATAAAATTTACATATATTAAACATCAGGGTTACACATACTATAAAAAGTCTTCTAATGTAACCCCATCATCAAAAGAGTCTTAATACTCTTATGAATTTCACCATAACTCTTGAAGCCCTTATATGTTGACTTCTTACTCATTCAACATTATTCATGATCCATTAACCATTCCTTTCCAACTTATTCTGAAATACTTTTTTCCTAAAAAAAATCATTAACCATATCCTAAGATTCCAAAATAGGAAAACAAAAGTTATGAAATAATCCATACCTTTGATTGGTCATTGTCAATTTCTTCATCCTCAATCGGAATGGCATTAGGTATTGGTAAGAGAATATTTGTATGATCTTGGTGATCCCATTTACGAAACATCTTAATAGGACATTTGTTTTCATAATGACCATGCACACCACATTTAAAACATTCAATTAATCCCTCAGAAAGAACTTCTTTCCCTTTCCTTGAGTCAACTGGATGCTTCCTTTTTCCGTGGCAGGTTCTTGCTTTATGACCTTCATTTCCACATCTATAGCATATTTCTGTCCCTTTGAAACATTTTCCTAGGTGTTTGTTTCTACATCCTTGACACATAGGTTTTTGAACACACTTACCTTTATGATTATTACATGTAGTTTCGTAGGGATTTGTTTCTCGCATATATGATTCATTATAGAAATCACCAAGGTTTAGGTGGTCAATCATGACTCCAGATTGTTGGTTGAGGATAAACATAATAGTTCTCATTACAGCTCCCATATCATTCAGTTGCTTGCTCAAAAAATAGTCACAGTTTCCTTCACATCCACTGTTACTTTGGTGCCTGCTAGATCCAGCCATTTACTAAAACCAAAAAGGTCAGTGTGAGTATATCAACAAAACCATCATGTACTAATGAGGGAGATAAACACTTAGATATAGTTACTCATTCACTTTATCTAAAACTAGGAATCTTTCTAAAATCCTAATCATTATGGTAATGTCACTTACGCTTAAAGAATACGCTAACCTCTAAAGTTATCTAAACCGAACTCTGATACCAACTATAAGGCCCCATCCTTAAACATTTCTTAATCTTGAGTTATTACAAGATTACACATTGAGGATCTTTTCAGGTTTAGAGTTTTAGAGAATTAGATCATAAAAATTTCATTACATTCTACATTTTAACAAAGTGGTTACATAAAAGATAGTATTCATTTTTTCCCATCAACGGAAACATATTTAAAAATAAAGCATGAATTCTTTCTTGACACTTACTTGACACTATCATCATATCATGTTCCTTTCCCTTGACCTGTGAAAAACATTTCAAAAAAAAACATGGGATGAGCATAAAAAGCTCAGTAAGGGTTATAAAAATATGGAAAGGAAACATGAGTTCATATATACATAAGAATGAAATCATACTTTACCCATAAAATATAGGCATATAAAATCATGAATAAATCATAGAAATCATAAGTCCCAAAAAGGTAACTTGAGGCATTCATAACATTCTTACGTAGGGAGTAACCCTCTTGGTTACGTTTGGAATACCCACCACAGTATATTCCCTAAATCTCTTCGGAGAAACCTTAACGTTTCACTCCATCGCATTACCCAATGCATTGGAGAGAAATATAGGGCTCACCCGCCCTTACTTTATCACGGAACCACCCGTCTTCATAACAATTCCCAAGAACCATAACATAATCTTATCACATAAAACATGCATAAAGGAAACATAACATTTCCACCTTTCAATAACAAGATATCAATACAACACATTAATATAAAAACATTATGAAAACCATTTTCAATAACAAAATAAAATAAAAGTAAAACATGGTATTTATTTTTATTTAAAAATAAGGTATGGCTTTTAGAGGAATCCGAAACTCAAATAATGGTCACGGCGGCAGAGAAGTCGTTGTTGCCGCATACGTATGACAAAAACATTCCCTTTTTTCGTTTAGCAAACGCTTCGTAGAAAAAAGATTCCTTTAGAATAAACGTAAAAGTCAAAAGGGTTTATACACCGTATAAAAGAAAGTTGTGTATAAAACAACATATGCCTCAATGAAAGGAGATTGAGACGAAGTCCCATACAAAGACGATATCCATGGATTAAGGATAAATCAGTACATAATTAGGTGTGAAAAAAGAATACACCAAATATAAGTGGTTATTAAGTGTAAAAAAATCAGAGGACATTCATAAATATTCATATTATTAAATATTCAAAGAGTAAAAGTTTATCCCAAAGAATCAAGATTGGGTTAAGAAGTTCCCTTGCAAAAATTCGACAGAATAACGACTTCACTTCAAAATTTAGAAAAAGAGTTGATGAGAGATAAAAAGGGTATCTCATCACTTGGACATAAAATTTACATCAATAAGGATATAGAAGAACATATCCCAACATAATATTATGTGAATTAAAAGACATAACAAAATAAGTCTTTTAAAAAGAGGAGGGTGAAAGGTTCCCTTACCGACTTGGGTAACTTTCGAAACATACACCCTGTGAAAGAAAGACAATACAAAATTGATGTAAATAATCATAAATGAAAGTATATTACACAATGAGTAAAATAATGGGCAGTAAATACACCACTAAAAGGAAATTGTGGCAAATTTATCATAAATACCATGGGAATAAAAGTGAGATGAAAAATCCCTTACGAAAACTCGACAGCATAACGGCGCCCCTTAAAATTCCAAAAATGGATTGATGAGATCAAATAGGGTCTCTCATCATATAAAAATGAAATTTACAGCAATATGAATATAAAATAACATCCCCCATCATAACAAAGAGGATATTAAAAGAAGTAACATAAAGGAGAGTACCTAAAAAGAATGAGAGATGTTAGATCTCTTACAAAAATTTAGCAGCCTAACGACGCCACTCAAAACTTCCAAAATGGATTGATGAGAGAAAATAGGGTCTCTAATCATATGAAAATAATAATTACAGTAGTATTAATATAAAATAACATCCCAATCATAAGAAATATGAGATTAAAAGGAATGACATAAAAGAGTGTACTTAAAAAGAAAGAGAGGAGTAGGATCCCTTACCTCGAGTACGACTTGACTCGATCGTTATTTAATCTCATGAATAATAAACTTGAGTTAATTTATACTTCCTTAAGAACCTTTTTCAATTTCATTATTCCTTTTATATCAATTATTAACATGTCATTAACACTATGTTATTATTTAAGTTAATAATGGTCGTTTTAACGATCATTGGTACTTGAGTAAAAAAAATAAACTCTTTATAATTACAAGTTGTTCATGTGGTAAAATATCCATTATATCCAGAATTGTATTCATGATTTAGATATCATATATATCATATATATCCTGTATATTCATGAATTTATAATATTACATAACATTTAGAGTTAAGAAATGAAATGCACCGTTCATGGAGACGGTAAGCTGTACGTATGCATGAACGCTACTTCCATTTCTATTTCATATTTAATGGAATTAAAACATAATAATACATAATAGTATTTTAATTCCAGTATGGTATAATATATAATATAATTAAATATATCCTTTATACTTACCACATATGGTATTAACGAATCAAATCACTTTGAGGGGGCGGTAGTCCGCACTTCCTAAAATGAAGATATCGCGTATACCCATAATGGAATCCATAAAGGTATGCCATAAATGAAAAGTACAGAATCTTAAGGAAAAAATAAACATATTATATATCATATATAAATGTAGTTACATCAAAATTGCCACCATGAAAGGAGTTAAGAAAATATTGAACAATCATCGTTTCGTGAGGCAGTAATTCGCCATCCACAAAAATAATATGTTTTTTAACCATTAGATGAAGGTGTGTGTATGTGTAGCTTGAATCCTTAATAAAAAAAATCCTATTATATTGAAGATACTGGTTTTTTTACAAAATAAAGGAATAAAAAGAGTTTTGGGGGGGGGGGGGGTGGAGAAGCAAAATATAACAAAAGGACTCAAGTGAAGACATTACCTTAAAATCGGGTAACTCCCTTTGTTTTGAGCTCAAAGACTTCCTTGGGAAGACTTATGACCAAAGTGAGGCTTCTAAGAGTTATAGAGAGATTTGGAGAGACAAAATGGGCAGGGGTTGGCTGAGCCAAAGGCTTTGGAAGTGTGGGTAAGGAGGTAGAGGTGGGGGCCTTTTATAAGAGGAGAGGAGAGGCACTCTTGGAAAGTAAAGAAATGTTACTTTATTTTAGAATGAGTTTTGGATTTTAATGGTCCCACATTGATGTGTTTCGAGGATAAGGTGATAAGGGTTCGAAATACAACCATCCAATAGGTTTTGGACATGTTTAGGTCTTAGAGTTTACATTATCTTTCCATTTTATTTAAATCATTAAATAATGAGGTCACGCTGCATCATCATGATGTCATATATAATTTAATTTATTTAATGTCTAAAAATTATAAAACAAATACTATGATGTAGGAAATATTTTTATCTTTCCAATTACTATTTATAGTAAAAAATCTGACTTGTATAACCCCATTTAAAAATTGTTTTATTAAAACAACTATTGTTTGTGTCATTTTAATTTTAACATTAAATAAAAAGGTATTTATGTCATTTTCCAACCAAAGTGGCTCCATGGGGTCCCCAAGTTGACCCATGGATTTTTTTGGTCGGACATGACTCATCCAATGAGGGTAGGACATGTGTCTTGGTCATTTCTTATTATTAAAACATTATTTTTACCTTAAACTACACTAATTACCTCTAATCGCGATTAAAAACTTAATAAGTTACTATTCACCAAAAAATTATTTTAATCCCATTGAACCACATTTTACTTCTTAATGGAAACCATGTATTTCGGATTTTTTAAATTCGAAACACAAAGGTGGAAAAATTTCATTTAAACGGAAAATTAGTTTTTATAAGTACCACTTAGTAGTTTCACTATTCATCAAAAATTCAAGTTTTTCAGAAAATTACCAAAAATTCACCCTGGGATATATTTGATATTCCGAATTCAAAAATGATGTCTATTTTAAAAAATTCAAAAAATATAAGTTGAATTAATTAATTTAATAATTAATTCCCGCTGTCAAAACAAATAGCGTGTTTTTAAGAAACAATATCTATTAAAAGATTGACACCAGTTTAGGTCCAATTTCAAAGTGAAATTAATTACAATGACCACCATTGGATTTAATGGTAAAAATATATTCTAATTTCACTTTAAAACCAATTTAAAAGATAAAATAATCATATAAATAAATTATATTAAAAAGTGGTTTTGAATTAAAATACAACATTTTCACTATTCATTAAAAAATGTAGTTTATCAGAAAAATACAAAAAATTTACACAAAGTAAATTTTGATGTCCCGATTCTAAAGAAGAATTTAATTTTGTCAAATATAACACATAAAATTATCAAAAAGTGGATTTAAAAGATGTTCTCCATCAAAAGGCGGTTAATCAACCTTTTAAAGAATATTAGAATGTTTACGCTTAAAATTGGATTCATTCGAATTTTTAATCCTCTAACATTTATTGTAAAAAGTAAAAATATTTGGCAACCATATATAATTATTTTGTAGTTAGTTCTATTAATTCCCTCCATCACAACAGCTAGGCGTTAACTACCATTTAAAATAATATTATTTTATTATTAGAGTGCAACGTAAGATTCCCAAGAAACCTGTTGCTACGTGTTGGGTACGCCATCAAGCATAGCGTCCCCTTTAAATTTATATTAATATTTTATTCACAAATATGGATAAATGTGAAAATTTCATACTCTTTATTTACCTGGGGTGTTACATCGGGGCACCTTGGGAGGATTTTAGAGAGAGGAGGTATGGGGTTGGTTGAAATCCAATGGATTTGAGTAAAGAGGAAGTGGGAGGTTGGGTGGGTTTATATAGGAAAGGAGATGGAATTCTTTATTATTTAGGTTTGGGTCACCACACATTAAACTAATCAATACCACAAACAAGACCATGGTTTTTTCTGATGGTTTTTGGAAAATGGTAGTGGAAAAAAATATTTTATAATGCCAATGGACGAAATTCTTAAAATAATAGGGTTGTTTATGTGGAGGTCAGTCACACTCCCAAGGAAAACAATTTAAAAATAAAAAATGTTTGAAAAGTCTTGGAGGGTCCACTAAGGCTTTTTAAAATAAATAAAACAAACCCAAAATCATATTATTTTAATGATAAAACATATATTGGTATAAAATAGTGTTTATATTATTTTATTACATCACTATTGGGTCATTATGATGTCATAAAATACATTATATATTTAAACAGTATTTAATTTTTACCCAAAAATTCGACTGTCACAGAAAATTATGAAAAATTCACCATTGGGAAATTTAGAAATCCTGGTCCAAAAAATAATATTCATTTTATCTAAATAATTTTATAAATATGTAAATTTTTACTTTTAAAATAAAAACTGACATTTATCAAACATTTATGGGTTTGGACAAAAACAACTTTCAAACCTTAATAGAAATTACAATTGCATTCATAAAATTATATGATCATTTATATTTTATAAAAAATAATTTAATTATAATAATATTTTACTAATATATTATTTAATTAAAAATACATTAATTCATAAAAATAGATTTCTTAGTTGAATACTAACTAAAAAAACTATTTATGCATTAAAAACTATTTACAAAGTAATAATAATAAAATGAATGCACAATCTTTAGACAAAAAAATAATGTACATAGTAATAGTGCTAGGGTCTTGTTACAAAACCCCTTATAACACCTGCATAATACTGAAGGGAAGGTATGCGATGGTGACTAGCTCTTGGGGTGGCTCAGATAACATCGCTCGGGTGGTAATATCTATTAACTGTCTCTTCTCCTGTAGTCGATTCTTCTCAAGCTTAACGTGTTCAATCTCGACTTGGGAATGGTCAAGAGAGAACCCAATGACACCACATCCTTTCCAAACTCCGACAAATGGGATTCGTACGGGGCAAGTCTACTGGATGAGGCCATCACTTCCTTTGTCTGAGTAAATTGGATTTGTTAAAGCCTTATATTTATACTAATCATGTGATTACTATTCAATGACTATATTAGCAATGATCACAATTCATAATGATATTTGAAAATCATGAAACATAAAACCAATGAAGATCAAAATTCATATAACCATAATAAGACATTTAATTAGATCAAGAGGAATTTTCATTAATGAATGTTTGGGTCGTTACAATATTCCCCCTTAAGAAATTTCACCCTCAAAATTTCCTTTTCCCACACTAAAACATATGTGGGTAACTCTGCTTTATCATTTCCTCTGATTCCTACATTGCTTCTTCAAACTTTTGGTTTTTCCACAACACCTTGATGAGGGGCATTGTCTTATTTCGTAGAACTTTTTCTCTACGATCTAAGATCTTCACTGGTTGCTTCTCGTAAGAAAGATCATCCTCTAGCTATACTACCTATAAAGTGAGTACATGTGAGGGATATGGTATATAATTCCTTAACAGGGATACATGAAAGACATAATGTACTTTTTCCATGGTAGGTGGAAGTGCTAGATGATAGGCCACATCCCCAACGCGATCAAGAATCTCTAATGGGCCGATGTACCTAGGACTTAACTTCCATTTCTTTCCAAACCTCATTACCTTATTCCATGGATATATGCATAGAAATACCATTTCTCCAACTTTAAATTCAAGGTCTTGCTGACGGTTATCTCCATAACTCTTCTGTCGACTCTGGGCTGCCTTGATATGCTGCTGAATGGTTTTCACCTCCTCCACCATTTCTTTGACCATTTATGGTCCTAGAAGCTTACAATCACTGACAAAACACCATTTTATTGAACATTTTATTGATAATAGATGATATAATTTCCTATAATTATGCTAAATATGTTCAATTATGAAATATTTGGGATTAGATCATTCATTTGCAAATTTGATGAAAATTCCATTTTTACAATTTTAAAATTTACTGTAGTATTTTGGGAATAAATATTTTTTTGTAAATTATTTGGACTTAAAATTTTGTAATTGTGTTCTTGAAGTAATTAGATATAAATTCTATTCAGAAAATGTGAGGTGGATTGGGCATTTGAGTGGAGTAAATGGGTCACGAAAACAAAGATGGACTGAACTATCCATATTGGACATCACTTCACCATTTGGTCTGTATATTCGTCATCCGGGCTTGGATTGGGCCCAAATGTTTAGGGAAGATCGGGGATATGATTATGCACAAATAATCCTTCTATAAGGCTGGACAATTCATGCGTTTTGGAGGTCAACTGTGCGGTGCAAGTAGGACTAAAATATTTGGCCGAATTTTCCTTTCACATTTAATAAAGTTTTGTAACCCTAGCCCTACACAACTCTATTTAAAGTACATTTTCACTCTTTGGGGGGGATGGTGGAGGATTTGGGAAGGAATGGCCGAAAGGGTGTCTCTTGGGAGAACCACACAACTCTTGGAAGAATTAAGGCTTCGTGCAAACATCTCTTCCAAAAAAGGCTCTCCTCTCCCACCTCCTCTTTGTATTTCGTTTCTTTCATGTTTTTATCTTGAATTTTTATACAATTAATCTTCTCTGTTCTTTACTTTTCTTCTTCTCTTAATCTTTCTAATTGGGTTGGAATCAAGAGTGGAGATGATATTGGGTTCTACCCTTTCAATCCATGCTCATGCAAAACGTCTCCACGATGACCACACCGCCCATAGAAGAGTAGTTTTCTTAGTGATCGATCTATCTTCTACCATATTCATTTAATTATTTTGAATCATTGTGGTAATGTAATTCACTTAATATAATCCATTAATTGTGTTTTTAAATTATAAGAAACTAAGAAATCAATTGAACAATTAACACAAACACACGCGAGGTCGAGATTTTGCGTAAATTGTGAGAGCGCGATCTTAATCATTAATACAAGACCACATGGGATTAACTTTTAGAGTTAAAATATAATACCTAAAAAAAATTGATACTCATTTATTGAATGGATATGTGCTATAATTAACCACTGACCATAAGCTAACCTTATAACAACAATCAAAGCAGGGTGCTGTGATTGCATGTTCCAAAGCTATTCTAGGGTTTGAGTAATTCATCTTTGTGGTTAAGTTAACTCTCGTAGGGTTCGAGAGTTAAAAAATTAGAGGATCATAATTAAGTGTATATTGATTTAAATGATTATGATTAATAATTAAATTAAGAGGTAGAGTTATATCAATTACTCATTTTAAAATATTTTCTAAAAAACATCTTCTTGTTGCATCTTTTTAATCAAACTTCATTTCAAAATTTAAAAAAAATGAAATATTCTTCCCACAAACTTATTCAAGTTTTATAAATGATAAACAACTACCATAATTTCAAGTAGTGTTTTAATTCTAATATATTTTATTTTTAGAATACCTTTATGAAGTTGTTTTAATTTACTTCCTCCTTGGAGAGATGGCCTTGGTCAGCCACTCTACTGCACCTAAGTACCCAAAAACAACTAAAAATTTGTGGGTTCCCACGATAGTGACTTTCAAATTGGAACCATTTCCGGGGAGGCAAGTAATTATTTCAACCAATTATAGGTATTTATTTTATTTTACATTTTATTCTCTTTCTCTCTTCTTTATTCCTTCTTTACCCAATCTAAATTTTCTTCTTCTTCTTCTTCTTTTATTTTCTTCTACTTCTTTTTGGACCATCAACTGAAACTTCTAATTTTTATTTTACTATAGTCCACTATCCTTATTTTCATTTTAATTTTTTTATGACACGAAATAATCCCAAAGATCTCTTAGATCTTGACCCTGAGATTGAACGCTGCCTTAGGGATTGAATCAGACATTCTTAGTCTACAGAAAGTTTCAACATCCAAACAGTTTGGAGAATTTATCCACTCCAACAACATTGAATTTGGAAAAACTTATAATTCCAACAAAAATCAAGAACCAATGATTGAAAATAATGGAAATGAACTCAATATAACTATTCGAGAATTGGCTGCACCAGATATTAACTATCAACCAAATTGTATTTTATACCTGAATCTCAAATCAGACTTTGAATTGAAATCTGGTTTAATTAATATTCTTCTAAAGTTTCGTGGATTATATAGAAATGATCAAAACAAACATTTGAATGAATTTAATGTTGTTTTCTCAACCCTTAAACCCAAAAATGTTTCTGAAGATCTAATCAAACTAAGAGCATTCCCATTCTCACTTGATGGAGCTACAAAAGACTGGATATATTATTTTCAACCTGAAGATGTAAGTTGTTGGAACAATTTGAAACATATTTTCTTGTACAGATTTTTTCCTACATCAAGGACAACTTCCATTCGTAAGGAGATATCGGGGATTAATCAAGCCCAAGGGGAGTAAATGTATGAGTACTGGGAGTGATTCAAGAAGTTGTGTGCAAGCTTCCCACATCACCAAATCAGTGAGAAAATCCTTGTCCAATACTTCTATAAAGGACTGACACCTATGGAGAGGAGCATGGTGGATGTTGTGGCCGGATGATCATTGGTGGGTAAGACACCAGTAGATGCACGTGCGTTGATCGACAAAATTGCCCAAAACTCCCAACAATTTGGTGATTGAGGTACACCACATGTCAGGGGAGTACATTAGGTAAGTCCTTATCTTGAGAGTCATTTGATTGATACCATGTTAGAAGAATTAACAAATATGGTGTGGCATATTACTTTGTCACAAAAGACACCCCCTACCCCCTCCTTCAAGGCCTTGTGCCATTTGCACTGAGACAAGCCACCCAACTGATTGTTGCCGAAAACTACAAGAGACAGAGGATTGGGCAGTAGTATTCCCAGGGAGACCATATCAGCAACAAAAATATACATACCCACAAAAGAAGTTTTATTCATTTTCTCCAACATACAACCAAGGGTGGAAGGATCAATCGGACATGAGGTATGGCTCTGGACAAAAACAAAGGCCACCTTTTCAACAAAACTCCCAGCAGCCTCCACCTTAGCAGTTGGGTTTCTAACCACCCCAAAGGAGATTTGAAGCCCAAGCATCAACAATCCAGCAATAAGGGAATCCCTCACCGAAGGTATATTCTAACACCGATGACCTTCTGAATGAAATTGTTCTTAGTCAACCAAATAAGTTGAAGAGTCAAGGTTTGGAGCTGAGGGAGTTGAAGAATAAAATGAGCCAGATTGCCACTGCCCTCTATGAATTGGTAAGTAATAATTCTAGAAATCTACCATCCCAACCTAATACAAATATAAAGGGGAATGTTAGTGCCATCACAGTGTGAAGTGGGAAGCAAACTACAGATACATCTGAACCTATCGTTCCACCGAGATTCACCTCAAATCTGGAGAAGCCTCATTCCATACCTACTAATGAGAAATCCAAGGATAACGTTAAAGGTAAGAAAAATATTGACGATGTTCCTCCTAAACCCCTTCCATTTCCAAATAAGGTTGTACAAACCAAGAATATGGATGAGGAGGTGATGCAAAAAGAAGTTTTGGATACATTCAATCATGGGGAGATCCACATCCCTTTACATGAAGCCATCCAGAAAATCCCAAGGTATGTGAAATTCTTAAAAGAAATTTGTACCAATCAAATAGGACTCAAGGGAAATGAGAGGATAAATCTTGGAAGGAATGTGTCAGCACTCATTACACCAACTCTAGAAATGCCGAAAAAGTGCAAGTATCAATGGAAATCCACTATCCCATGCACCATAGGGGGGTTGCACTTTTCTGATGCACTTTGTGATTTGGGAGCCTCTATAAATGTGATGACTCACTAGGTATTATATTCATTTCAGGTTAGTGAGATGAAACCGACGAGAGTAGTGATGCAATTGGAGAATAAATCTATGACATATCCAGCAGGAGTTCTTGAGGATGTACTTGTCTTGGTAAGAGACATGATCTTTCCAGCAGATTTCTACGTGCTTAACATGGAGGATGATCAGGTAAGTTCTCATTCCCCCATTATTTAAGGTAGAACCATCCTCAAAATAGAAAAAACAACCATAAATGTTAATGAGGGTACACTTTCCATGGAATTTTGTGATGAAGTTGTGATATTTAATGATTTGGATTCCATGAAGTACCCGTCAGAGGATCATTCTGCATTTTCTATCTCCCATTTTGAACCACCAAATAAACACCCCATGGAATTTGATTGTTCTATGCTTAGGGAGATGATGAGTATTGGTTCTATTTTTATGTCTAAGAGTAATTCCACACATATTTCTAATGCACAAGACTCTCTTAGATTTGAATTTCAAATTGAGTCATATTCAGATTTTGATCATATGAACTCTAATTATGCCATGGCTGTTGAGTATGCTAATGGATTTGATGCTTTATTCTAGGATTTTGAAGATGTATATTCTGATACTGATGCTCTTTGTGCACATATTTCAGTTCCTTCTATGTCTCTATCCATACACAACCACCCTACACTATAACTCAAGCCAATGGCACCAAATATCAAATACTCATACATGTTAAGTGGTGAGAAATTACCTATTATCATTGCTAACAATCTCTATTTTGAACATGATGAATTTTTTTTTGAATATTTTGAGGGAGAACATCAGGGCAATTGGGTGGACCTTGGCTGACATATCAGGTATTAGCCCCTCCATTTGCATGTATAGGATTCTTTTGGAGGATAGGGCTAAACCGGTTAGGCAGCCACAAAGGAGACTCAATCCAACACTTTTTTTGGTTGTTAAAAAAGAGGTTGAAAAATTGATCGAGGCAGGTATAATATATCTCATTGCATATTCCCAGTGGGTGAGTCCTATTCAGGTTGTGCCTAAGAAAAGTGGTGTTACAATTGTAAAAAATGATTAAGAGGATTTAGTTCCGATTATGGTACAAAATAGTTGGCGTGTGTGTATTGATTATAGGAAACTAAACCAGTCCACTCGCAAAGACTATTTCCCCTTCTCATTTATTGATTAGATGCTTGAGAGAATAGCTGGGAAGACACACTATTGTTTCTTGGATGGATTTTCTAGATATTTCCTGGTTCTTATAGCTCCGGAAGATCAAGAGAAGACTAAATTAACCTATCCCTTCAACACATTTTCCTACTGGAGGATGCCATTTGGACTTTGCAATGCCCTAGGGACCTTCCAGAGATGCATGGTGAGTATTTTTTCTGATTTTATTGAGACCTGCAAGAAGGTATTCATGAAAGATTTTACATTGTATGAGTCTTCATTTTATGAATGTATAATTAGTTGGGGAAAGGTGTTGAATCGTTTTATTGAGAAGAATATAGTCTTGAACTTCGAAAAGTGTCATTTCATGGTAGATCATGGCATTGTCTTAGGGCATGTAGTGTCAAAAAATGGGATAGATGTTGATAGATCTAAGGTAGATATTATTTCATCCTTACAATATCCTTTATGTGTGTGGGATGTTAGATTTTTCCTAGGGAATGTAGGATTTTATCGGCGCTTAATCAAATATTTTAGTAAGATTACTCTTCCTATGTCATGATTACTTCAAAAGGATTATGATTTTGTGTTTGATGATTCTTTCAGGACTTCCTTCGATGAGCTAATAAAGTGTCTAACCACTCCACTGATCATACATCGCCCACAGTGGGAGATTCCTTTTAAGCTTATGTGTGAGGCCTCCAACTTCGTTGTTGGAGTTGTCTTATCTCAAAGGGGGAGGGACATTCACATGTGATTTCCTATGCATAGAGGACACTAAATTCAGCCCAATAAAACTACACAACCACGGAAAAGGATTTTCTTGCTGTTATATTTGCCTTAGATAAATTACATTTATATTTACTGGGCTCTAAAGTAGTTGTTTTTTCTGACCATGCAGCTCTGAGGTACCTATTGAAGAAGCCAGATGCAAAGCCTAGGCTAATCCGATGGATTCTCCTTCTTCAAGAATTTGACATTGAGATAATGGACAATAAGGGGTCAGAAAACCTAGTGGAGGACCACATCAGTTGGGTTACTCACATACTAGAGGATGGAACCTTGGACCAGGTACCACTTCAGGACACTTTCCCCAATGAGAATCTTTATTCCATCTTAGGTATGCATACTTGGTATTCAGATTTAGTGAACTACCTTGTTTCATCTGAAATCCTTGCAAATTTAATGAAACCTCAAGTTCAAAAATTAAAGAGTGAGTCAAGATTTTATGTTTGGGATGATCCATACTTATGGCGCATGTGTAGTGACCATGTTATTGGGAGGTGTGTTCTTGATCATGAGTTTGAGTCTGTTCTACGATTTTGTCATACACTTGCTTGTGTTGGACACTTTGGACCCCAATAGACAGCTAGGAAAGTTTTGGACTCTACATTAGGTTGGCCTAGCTTATTCCATGATGCGCATGTGTTTTGTAAGTCATTCTCTTGTTTCCAACACATTGGGAACATTTCTAGGAGACATGAGATGCCCCAACAACTTATACTATTCTGTGAGATTTTTGATGTATGGGGAATCGATTTTATGGGTCCTTTTCCTAGTTCCTTGGGTTTTTTGTAAATTTTGGTTGTTGTTGATTATTTGGGTAAATTGGGGGAGGATAAGGCCCCCAAGAATTATGATTCTCATGTTGTTGTGGAATTTGTAAAAGAACAATTTGTTTGCAGGTTTGGAGTACCGAAGGACATCATCAGTGACCAAGGGACAAACTTATACAATCAGAATTTGGATTCCCTCCTTGGGAAGTATGGGGTGAAATACAAAACATCAACATCATACCACCCAGAAACAAATGGCCAGGCTGAGGTTTCAAATTGTGAGTTGAAAATTTTTTTAGAGAAAACCGTGCGGCCAAATAGGAAGGATTGGAGAAAGTGCTTGGATGATGCGCTATGGGAATATAGGACAACATACAAAACTCCCATCAGTATGCCCCCATTTCGGATTGTTTTTGGGAAAGTGTGTCATCTCCCTGTGGAAGTTCAGCATCGGGCTTGTTGGGATATAAATAAATACATCATGGATTTGGCCCAAGCGGGAATCCAAAGGAAGCTGCAAATTGAAGAGATTGAGGAGATTCAATTTTCTTCATATGAGAACTCAAGGCTCTATAAGAAAAGATTCAAAGTATATCATGACAAAATGATCCTACAAAGGGAGTTTCTTGTTGGAGAGAAAGTCCTTCTCTACAGTTCACGACTAATGCTGATGCCTGGTAAGTTGCGTTCTAGGTGGTTAGGTACTTATGTTGTGACTAATGTTTTTCCATATGGTGCAATGGAGATCACAGAAGAGGACACAATAAGGACCTTTATAGTCAATGGGAAACGTTTGAAGAGATACATTGAGGTACTTCCTACTAATGTAGTGGATTTTATCACACTACATGACCCCATCATCACTTGAGCATATCAGGCTGTTCATAACCCTTTATCTTTTTTATTCTTTGTCATATTTAAAATTATAAAATTTCATGTGAATATATCATCTCATAGGTTCACATTGAGGACAATTCATTATTTCAAGTGTGGGGGAGAGAACCTTTTAGTTTAGTAATTTTAATTGTTTTCCTGTTTAAAAAAACATATAAAAATTGTGATTTTAAAATTTTGTGTGTTTATTTTTTTTGTTTTTTGTGTGTTTTTGAAACTTTTGAGCTGAAATGATTCTCATCACCATTTTTAAATCCATATCAATAAGTGAAACAATTTATCCCATGAAACTAAGCTTAAATGAATGCTGAAAATTACTTTGTTTCAAGTTCAAATATTTATAAATTTCATGAAAAGTACACTGAATTTTGAGTCCTATGACACATCTCTATGTATTTATATTTGAAATCACTTTCCTATGGGGATTCGAAACCGTTATTTTCATATTCTTTACATTCACCTCACTTCTCGAGAGAACCAAACCATGCTTGATTTTACCAGAATTTGATTTATTCCTGTCAAAACTTGAGGGTTTGAGGTAATTATGTTTAAATGATTGAGTAATTTGTTTGATGTTAAAGCCCCTATTTCAACTAATCCATTTTTATAATGGCCTACATTGAAAATTTAATCCTTTTAGCCCTTAGAATCCAGGAACATCCTATTAGGTTAGCCACATTACAAGCCAATTTTCTCTATCCAACCAAATCTTGAAGTGAAATTTCATATTCTAGTTGAACTTAAGTGTGGGGGAAGCTATCTTGAGTTGTGCTTCAACATTTTGTGATACTTTGGGTGGAAATTTAAATTTTGAAGATATGTTTTTGTTGCTGAAAAAATAATTCTATTAAAAGCTGTACATTTTCTAGAACTTTCATGACAAGTGAATCTGTTCCTTTCTGGAGCTTCTAAAAAGAAAGAAAGTTGTGCCTATCCAGAGCTTTCAGAGAAAAATATTTTGGAGAAGATTGGCATTTTTGTTGCTAAAATGATGACTGGTTTAAACATTCCATGAATTTTCATGATGATGGAGCTGAATTGATGATAAGGGGATTAATGAGGAGATCATATTTAAGTGAAAATTAGATTAACGCAATTTTTCTTCAAAAAGAGTCAAGCCCTCCTCATTCAGCCTCATATTTTTTCACATCTAACTCCTATCAAACGAAAGCCAAAGAAAAACTCTGAAAAGTCCTCATGATAAACATATTTCCTTGACTCACATCGGGTGGTGATTTAGGAATTTATCAAGCCTATGATGACCCTTGTATGAGTTTGGATAAGAAAGACATTGCTAAAAATTGACATTTGTGTGATAAGAGAAAATTCAAGTGAGGTAAGTGTTTTTTGCATGAGAGGATAAATGAAGTGGAAATATATTGAATGATATAAATAAATAACTTTAAATAATTGTTTTTTATGATGCATGATATCTTTTGTTTCTTGGTGTGTAATTGTTGGATCTCAAGGACATGTGTTTTAAAATTCGTTTCGATTTGATATTGATGTTTACTCGATATGAGGTTTTTCCCAGGAGTGGAAAAGGGTATATGTGGGGGAGTAGATAATACCCAATTTTATTGAATATTTTATTGATAATAGATAATATAATTTCCTCACATTATGGTAAATATGTTCAATTATGAAATATTTTGGATTAGATCATTCATTTTCAAATTTGATGAAAATTCTAGTTTTACCCTTTTAAAATTCACTATAGTATTTTGGGAATAAATATACATATGTAAATTATTTTGACTAAATATTTTGTAACTGTATTCTTGACTTAATTAGATACAAATTCTATTCAAGTCATGTGAGCTGGATTGGGCATTTGAGTAGAGTAAATGGGACACGAAGACAAAGATGGACTGAACTATCTAGATTGAACAACACTTCACCATTTAAGCCTTATCTTCATCATCCATGATTTTATTGGGCCTTAATTATGAGGGAAGATTGGGGATATGATTATGCACAAATAATCCTTCTAGAAGGCCGACCAATTCATGCGTTTTGGAGGCCAACTATGCGGTGAAAGTGGGATTAAAATATTTGTCCGAATTTCCCTTTCTCATTCAATAATGTTTTGTAACCCTAGACCTCCCCAACTCTATTTAAAGAATGTTTTAACTATTTGGGAGGGCTGGTGGAGGATTTGGAAAGGTTATTCCGAAAGGGTGTCTCTTGGGAGTCCCTCACAACTCTTGTAAGAATTAAGGCTTTGTGAAAATATCTCTTCCAGAAAGGCTCTCCTCTCCCACTTCCTCTTTGTATTTCTTTTCTTTCATGTTTGTATCTTGAATTTTTCTTCAATTAATCTTCTTTTTTATTCCATTTTCTTCTTCTATTAATATTCCTAATTGTTTTGGAATCAATAGTGGATATGATATTAGGTTCTTCCCTTTCAATCCTTGCTCATGCAAAACATCTCCACGATGACCACACTGCCCATAGAAGAGTAGTTTTCTTAGCAATCGATCTATATTCTACCCTCTTCATTTAATTATTTTGAATCATTGAGATACTATAATTCAGTTCATATGATCCATGGATTGTGTTTTTAAATTATAATAATCTATGAAAGTAAATTAACAAATAACACAAAAACCTGCGAGGTTGAGATTTTGTGTAAATTGTGAGAGCGTGATCTTAATCGGTAATACAAGACCACACATGATAAATTTGTAGAGTTAAAATATAATCCATAAAAACAATTAATACTAATTTATAGAATAGATATGTGATCTAATTAACCACTTAACATATGCTAACATTAGTACAACAATCAAAGCAGGGTTCTGTGATTACATGTTCCGAAGCTAGCCTAGGGTTTATGTAATTCATCTTTGTGGTTAAGGTAACTCTCATAGGGTTTGAGGGTTAACAAATTAGAGGATAATAATTAAGTGGATATTAATTTAAATGATAATTATTAATGAGTAAATGAAGAGGTAGAGTTATATTTATTACACCTTTTAAAATATTTTCTAAAAAAACATCTTCTTGTTGCGTCTTTTTAATCAAACATAATTTCAAAATTAAAAACAAAAAAAATGAAATCTTCTACCAGAAAACTTCTTCAAAATTTATAAATGATAAAACCCCCATACTTTCAAGTAGTGTTTTATTTATATTTTATTTTATTTTTATAAAACCATTAAGATTTTGTTTTAGTTTACTTCCTCTTTGGAGAGACGACCTTGGTCAGCCACTCTGCTGCACCTAAGTACCCAAAAAACACTAATCATTTGAGGGCACCCACGACAGCGCCTTTCACTCACTGACATCATCCCTACATGCCATTGTTCTATAACTCTTCCCATATAGGTCTTCATAAGGTTCCATTTGGATGTTTGAGTGTAAACTGTTGTTGTAGGAGAATTCAACAAGTGGAAGATGTTGGTCCCACCCTCCTTTAGACCACAAATCATTTTTTTTCATTTTCTAAAAAAGTCACTTTTTGGCGAAGTGAGAACCTTACAAAAAAAAAACTGAAAGACAATTTCAAATATCACACACATAAAATAGCATTCACCACAAACCTGATTCCAAAAATCCACATTCAAAACAAATTTCAAATTCAAAAATTGGAATCTTGGGCAAAGCCTGCCGCCCGAGAAACCCACCCTCGAGGAAGACCTAACCGCATCATCACTCGCCTAACTAACATCACAGCACTGTCATCACCATCACATCATCTTCACCATTGGCATCATTCGAAGTCCACTGCCTACACAAAACACTGATCCACCACTGCCATCAGCATCGCCGATCAAACACCACATCAAAACATCACTACTGCTTCATAAAACAACTACTAATTTCTCAAAAAAAAAACATCACGACTTCATAAAATCACAAAAACTTCCTAAAAAAACACCACAAAAACAATATCAAGAGTTTCTGATTCAACAGTTCATCACCACTGCACACCATCGTGCATTCATATTAAAGAACAATGTGAGATCTTCACAATTGGAAAACCCAGAAAAACCAGAATCAAACAGATTAGGGCATCCGAGCTGAAAGGCGAAGCCAACAACCTTTGAATCTACGACTCCTAGTGGAACAAAACCCACCATCGCAAATAAACCCGAACTGATACTCCCAAATGAAATCATCAAAACAAAAAACAACCAAGATTTAAAAATTTCCAAAGGGCCTTCAATGCGAACCGTCGTACAACACGAACAAAATAATTTGAAACCAAAACTATTGCAAAAAAACAAAAACATAAATCACCGAAACGCCTGAAGAAGGTCCTGTAGTGGCCATATCCTGTCGCCGCCACCCATAACACTCAACAGAATGCAACGAACCACCCTGCACACCCACCTGAGATGAGACAACAGCCTTCGGTAGTTGAATCTTGGTCGTGGATCACCACACCACCAAAGAAACCCTATCTAGCAACGAGGATGCGGGAGAGGAGCCGACTAGCAATTGGAAGAATCATCTGAACCCGAGAAGAACACTATAAAAGAGATCCACCACCACATATCATCGAGCGCAAGGAGGAGCGCCGCTCCATCCCGAGACGAAGGAGGCGGTGATGACGAGGTGGAAAACCTAGTGCTTAAGGCCCCTTACGGGCTCATCCCGCGTTCCTCTTAGACACTAGTGATTTTTTTCATCCCACCCTCCTTTGAAGTCCATATAACATGATCTTAACATATCCTCCAGTGTCTGAATAATTCACTATGATTGGACATCAGTTTGAGGATGATAGGATGTACTGAAGTTCATTTCAGTATCTAGATCATGTTGAAGACTCTTCAAAAACATATTGGTGAATCTTGGATCTCGATCAGATACAATAGATAGTGGTACTCCATGCAACATTACCACTTTCTTGATATATATTACTGCCAGTTGATGTAATGATAAATCCTCCCAAATTGTAATGAAGTGTGAAGACTTTGTTTGACGATCCACAACAACCCAGATTGCATTTTTGCCTTTGGATGTCTTCAGAAGTCCGGTGACAATGTCTATGGTGATGTTCTTCCACTTCCATACAGGTATGTGAAATGGTTGTATCATCCCCTTAGACTTATGCTTCTCTACCTTCACTTGATGACCCACTAGGAACTTTGATGTATACTCAGAAATATCCTTCTTCATATTATCCCACCAATAATGATCTCAGATATCTCAATATATATTTTATTTTCCGGAGTGAATAGATAAATTTGAACAATGAGCATCATCCAAAAGTTCCTTCTTTATCTCTGGACTTTATGGAACACATAGTCTTTTCCCGAATCTCACAATTCTTTCTTCATTAACATTGAACTATGAGGATTTCCCTTTTATGCTAGCTTCCACTTTATTATAAATTCCCACATTATCTTTTTGAGCATCCTTTAACCTTTCCAAAAGAGACGGTTGGGCAATAATTTGTGAAAGGATTGATGATGTTCCCTTCATTATGATTCCCATGTCCATATTCATCAAGTATAAGAAGATTGGATCCTTCTCAATTCTCATCCATGATAGAATCATCGAGTCCTTTCTAATTATATCATCTTCCACCTTGTTCTCTTTCCCAAGGGGTTAATGGAATGAGCAGTTATAGTCTTTGATCAGCTATAACCATCTTCGTTGGTGCATGTTCAAATCATTCTGTGTGAATATATACTTGATGATTTTGTGGTCCGTATATATTTCAAACTTCTACCCAAAGAGATAATGCCACAAACTTTTTAAAGCAAAGATCACTACAGCCAACTCGAAATATTGTGTTGGATAATTCTACTCATGAATTTTCAATTTCCTTGAATCATAAGCAATGACTTTGTCATTTTTCATCAACACACATCCCAGGACCTTCTTTGAAGCATCACTGAATACCAAAAAAAGTTCTCCACTTGTGGGTAAAGTGAGCATGAGCGCAGTGATAAGCCTCCTTTTTAACTCCTTGAAGCTTTCTTCACATTCATCACTCTAAAAAAAAATTTACTTCCTTCTGAGTTAACTTAGTAAGAGTGTCGGACAATCGTGAGAAATTTCTCACAAATCATCGATAATATCCAGCTAACCCCAAGAAGCTACGGATATCTGTTACCGATGTTGGCCTCATCCATCCCTCAATTACATCTATTTTGGAGGGATCCATAGATATCCCATTTCTTGTGAGGATATGGCCCAAGAATGATACCTCCTTCAACCAAAACTCACAGTTTCTATACTTTTCATAGAGATTATCCTTCCTCAAAGTCTCTAGTACAGTTCTTAGATGCTCCTCATGATCCTCCTTGGTTTTAGATTATATCAGAATATCATCAATAAAGACTACCAAAAATTTATCTAGGAAATCCCTAAAGACTCTATTCATCAAGTCCATAAATATTTATGGATCATTAGTGAGTCTGAAAGGCATTACTATGTATTCATAGTGCCTGTATCTTGTACGAAAATCAGTATTGGGGATATCTTCTTTCTTCACCCTTACTTGATAATATGCCGACCACAATTCCACCTTGGAGAAGTGTTGTGCTCCACGTAGTTGATCGAACAAGTCATCAATTCATGGGAGAGGATACTTGTTCTTTATCATGATTTTTTTAATCTCATGATAATCGATGCAAAGGCGCACCGACCCATCATTCTTATTGACGAAGAGGATTGGTGCACCCCAAGGTGAAGCACTTGGGCGTATAAAACCTTTATCCAGATTCTC
The DNA here is from genome assembly GCA_963277665.1 of Viscum album. NCBI lineage: Eukaryota > Viridiplantae > Streptophyta > Magnoliopsida > Santalales > Viscaceae > Viscum > Viscum album. The sequence goes on from OY728135.1 coordinate 272,995,923, forward strand.
CTGTAGTTGTTTCTTCAGCTCTTTAAGCTCCACAACAGCCATTCTATATGGAGTCTTGGATATTGGAAATTCCACAGGTATAAGATCAATTGAGAATTAAACATCTCTTCTAGAAGGAAGACCAGGACATTCCTCAGGAAACACTTCAACTAATTCCCCCACAATAGGAATGTCTTCAAGGATGGATTCCCCCTTAGACTCAATCATTTGAGCCAGATAGGCATTATTAGAGGGAATTAATATCCATGCTTGAGATGATGGAGCTAAAGAAGATTTATTTTCCTCCTTTCACTTGTATAGAATTGGTGGTTGATTCTCCATATGGAGAGTGATTTCCCTCTCACGACAATTTATGTTGACTCTATATAAGGAAAGTCAATCCATGCCAAGAATTGCATCAAATTACACTAGAGGGAGTACGACGAGGTTCTCCAGGAAATTAAATCCAAAGATTATGACAGGGGATGAGTTATATTTATTAGATGTAATGATTTCCCCATTTCATGTACTAACCAAAATCTTTACTTCCATGATTTGTGGTGGTGCTGGGATTGTTCTACTAAACTTTTGGGATATAGAATAATGTTTAAAACCTGAATAAAAAAGTATGTTTTATATTCTTGAATTAATAACTAGGGTACCTTTCACCACTTCATATTTGGGGGTCAATTCAACAGTAGTGATGGAAAAATCTCTCCCTTGCTGCCTCAGAGGTTGTTGGTTGCCTCTGAAAGCCCTTGGATTAGGGCACTGATTTGCAAGATGACATGGTTCTTTGCAGTTGTAGCAATAAACAACATGTTGAAGTTTGAACGGGGAATTCCTATCCTCTATTGCATCCGCTGGTTTTTCTTGTCGGTGGTTAACAGCTAGGTTCCCTTCTCTTCCACACCTAAAGCATTTCCTCATCCCCTTCAGGCAATTTCCAGGGTGTTTCTTTCCGCACCCTTGGCAATTGGGGTGCTGGATCTTCTTAGCATCATTGGATTTATCCATAGGACCTCCAGAATTGAATTCCACCTTACACTTCTTATCCCCATGATACCCTGGAGATTCTACAAACTCTATTTCGACCTTGAGGGCACATCAGAAAATTTTCTCATAGCTGTTGAAGTCACGGATTTCCAGCGATATCTGTTGGCTAGGTTCCAGCCCATAAAAGAAGCAGTCAAACATGAATTTGGGGGCAATGACAAAGCCGAAATCATATCATGAAATCCTTGTGAAGTTTTCCTCATATGCTCCAATAGATTTGTCATCTTCTTTCTTGAGGGAAAGGAAGTCCCTTTCCATCTTAAGTTAGAGTGTGCACAAAAAATATTTATCAAAAAACATCTTTTGGAAATCCTTCCATTCCAATGCCTCAATATCTTCCTCAGGCTTCGTATTTTTTTTATCAAATTCCACCATTGATTGGATTCACCTCCCATATGATAAGCAACCATAAGAACCATCTCTTGTTTGGAACATTGAAGGATGGAGAAGATATTTTCAATGGAGTGGATCCATTGTTTTGCGATTCAGGGATCATATGATCCATTAAAAGTAGGAGGCCTTTGTCTCATTAATCCCTCGATAGAAACTTGTTATTTATTGTTGGGGGGGGGGGAGGTTGAACATTCCTCTTGACCCATGTTTCTATTCAAATCTTTAGTTAACTGAGAGAGAAGCATGACAAAGTTCTCGATTCCTTCTCCCATCGGATTGGGAATCTCATTAGCACAGTCATCACATGGATCTTCACATCGGTTGTTAGACTGAGTCCACCTATTACCGGCCATTGGATGGAATAAAAGGAATATTAGGGGTAAAAAATAAAGGGTAATCCAAGGAAAAAACTGATGACTTATAAAAAACTTTTATTTCCTTAACTTATGAATCCATAGGCTTCAATCTATGCTATCCGTGATCTACTTTCTAAAATATATTCTTAGGGGAATTTTTTTAATTCCATTAATAAGGGTTCATACTAAGATTGTGAATTTACCAAAGCATATCCCATAGGATTTCCGTAACCAAGAGTGCATCAAGTCCTATTGTCATGCACCAGTTCCCGTTCGAGTCTAGCTCAAAAGGTTGTTTTCGGGGTTTACCACTAGGATACATCTGTGCTAGAGCCACCTCTACCTGCTCGTATCCAGACAGGGATTTATTTGATAAATAAACCACTTAATCAATACCCTCCAATACTTAGGGATGTTTTTATTATACTTAATATTGTCTCTAAGTATTTAATAGGGTTTTCTAAACCTAATCCCATAAATAACTAAACCTATCCTCTGATACCAACTATAACGACCCTACTTTTTATCACACACTTAAACATGATTTTTTACATAAAATATTCACTTGATAAAACATAGAATATCTAGAGTTCTAGTGTATTTGGGTCTTAGGATCATTACATAACTACTTAAAACATGAAATACAACATGTTTATTGAAAACATCCTTTATATGACCACTACATTCCCTCGAACTTAGCGTTGCATGGGATAACCTGAGGACATGCATAAGAAAAGGGTGAGCTATAAAGCCTAGTAAGGAGATAAACATGGAATAACATGAAGAATAAAATACATGTTAGACAATATTCAAATCAATAGAGCACAAGAAAAACATTAACATAAATTCATGATAAATCATGATAATCATAACATTGAAATGTGGAAACAATGCTTAACATGGAATTAGCATGAGCTAAGGCTCATTGCACATGGAGCATGAGTAAACCCTCATTGCACATGAAGCATGAGTAAAACCTCATTGCACTTGAATTATCATGAGTCAACACCCATTTCACATGACGTATCATGATACTATACTTTACCCAATGCATTGGAGTGCTATCAGGGCACACCCTTCTTAAACTTTTCATTTCATGCATAAGTGTGCCACATGGATCATATAACATGGAATCAATCAACATAATAAGTTATTCAACGATTAATTAATGTTTAATAAATACATGAAATTACCATTCAATATGTATATGTGCATAAAGGTGAATATCCTTGATAGAGACATGGGTATGGTATTCACTACACAATGATCTTGGCTAGAAAAAACACGGTGCAATTTCAGCAGCATAACGGCGTGACATACGGATTAATGAAAATGGTTGATGATAGAGAAAATGGAGTATCATAATATTTACATTAAATTGAAATTAATGGGGTCATATAGATACATGTACCAAAAAACTTAATTTAATTTAGATGCATAATACAAAAGAATTACTTGGATGTAAAAGAGGAGAGAGAAATCCCTCATGGAATTTCAGCATGGTAACAAGTGTACATGGGAGGCATTAATGAGAGAGAAATGGGTATCCCATTATCCAAACATAAAAAGGGATGTATGGGGAAGGTGAAAAATCATACCCCAACATTTTTATTTGATAAAAAAGGGAATTAAAACTTTAAAAAAAATGGACAAAATGAGAAAGGAAGAAATCCCTTACTTGGATGTGTGATCCCAAAGTCTTGTGAGAGGCTTGAGAGAGGATTAATAGAAGATTGGGGCACCTTGGGAGGATTATAGAGAGTGTATTTCAGGGTTGGTCTAACTCTAAAGGCTTTGAGTGAAGAGGAAGTAGGAGTTTGGGTGGGTTTTTATAGGAAATGAGAGGGAATTCATTATTATTTAGGTTTGGGTCACCACACATTAAACTAATAAATACCACAAACCATCCCATGGTTTTTTCCCATGGTATTTTCCAAAGGGTAGTGGAAATAAATATTTTATAAGGAAAATGGCCGAACTTCTTAAAATAATAGGGTTGCTTATGTGGAGGTGAGTCACACTCTCAAGGAAAACAATTTAAAAAGACAAAATGTGTTATAACTCTTGTAGGGTCCACTAAAGCTTTGTAAAATAAATCAAACAGAACCAAAATCACATTATTTTAATGGTAAAACATATATTGGACTAAAATAATATTTATATTATTTTATTACATCAATATTGGGTCATTATGATGTCATAAAACACATTATATATTTAAACAGTATTTAATTTTATCCCAAACATTCGGCTGTCTCAGAAAATTATGAAAAATTCACCGTTTGATAATTTCGATGTCCCTGATTCCAAAAATAATATACATTTTATCTAAATAATTTTATAAATATGTGAATTTTTACTTTTAAAATAAAAACTGACATTTATAAAAAATTCATGGGTTTTGACAAAAACTGCTTTCAAACCTTAATAAAAATTAAAATTGCATTCATAAAATTATATGATAATTTACATTTAAGAAAATTTAATTTAATTATAACAATATTTTATTAAAATAATTTTTAATTCAAAAATCCATTAATTCATCAAAATATATTTCTTAGTTGAATATTAACTAAAAGTACTATTTGTGCTTTAAAAACTATTTACAAAGTAACAATAATAAAATGACTGCACATTATTTATACAAAAAATAATGTACATATCCATAGTGCTATGGTCTTGTTACATAACACCTTATAACACCCGCATAAGACCGAAGGGTAAGGTGCGTGATGATGACAGACTCTTGGGGTGGCTCGGATACCATCGCTCCGGTGGTAATATCTATTAACTTCCACTTCTCCCGTAGTCAGTTCTGCTCAAGCTTAATGTGTTCAATATTGGCTTGGGCTTGGTCAAGTGTGAAGACCAATGAAGACACCTCCTTTCCGAGCTCCAAAAAATGGTCTTCGTATGGGCCAATTCTATTGGATGAGGCCATCGCTTCCTTTTTCTGAGTAAATTGGGTTTGTTAAAGCCCTATATTTATACAATCATGTGATCACTGTTTAACGACTATATTAGCAACGATCACAATTTATAACAGTATTTTAAAATCCAGAAACATAAAACCCATGAAGTTTACATTTTATATAACCATAATAAGACATTTAATTAGATTAAGAAAAATTTTCATTAATGAATGTTTGGGTCGTTACAATAATCAAAACCTCCCTCTATTACAATGAAAGCCTCTCCATTTCTAGGGAAATCATTCAGTCATTGTATGGATCAATAATGAGAAGGAACAGAATATGTGGACACTTTATTCTACCTAGTTCACTCCCTATAATTGGGAGGCATCTTAGATAGTTGTACCTCCAGAACTACTCATCATAATCGGGTCCCTAACTACTTGAATAGAATCCATGGAAGGGAGATACACACTTATGCATCCTGATAATAATCCATATCTTGAATGGGTAGATGACACTTTCCCCCACCAAAATTTGGTAATCCTACCTTATCTACATTTTAAAAAGTGAGAGACTCAAAATAGCATCTCACACACTTCATGTCCCAATGTGGTTCGATTATGGGCCCTTAAGATCAACAGGAGGTGACAAAGCTGAGGTTTTTTATAAAAAATCAGGTAGGTAAATCCTTTGTTTGGTATATTATCCTTTTAGTAGGATCCATTATAGGGTGATTATACCTTCATCATCAATTCCTTAACCAGTTCTACTCCATGCTGAGGAAGAAGATAATTATCAACCTGAATAACTACAAGAATCTTGAAAATGAGAGGGTGTATGAATTTATATCCATATGGAAAGGTCTAACCTATTCAATCATCATCTCTTTCTCTCACAGAGGAAATTACTACAGATCTATACTGAAAATCTCTATGATGAGTTGCATATTCCTTTGATCCCAATGAAATATCTTGGTAGATTGCATGAATTTTCATAAATGTAAGAAAACTTAGAAGATTCTATTCATTGGATCTGATTGAAGTCTTGAATCATGACCTCAAAATATGGTAAAATTATAAAAAAAATAGAAATTGTCACTATTAACCTAAAACCAGCAACAATGCCCATTAAATAATCTAGTAAGGCTCTGAACCACCAGCACCTCTTATAGAGTGTAAACAATAACAAAATCACCCTTGACTAGAAGAAAAAAGAGATCAGGGCTGCCCAGGATTTGAGGAACATTTGAGTAAAACATACTTCTTACAAAATTAACGAGTCCCTTGTTATTTTCTTATATCCATATACAATAACATGATCTAGATGCCACAACCCAATAAATCCAATGAAGTTAACCTCACTACTTGTCTAGACTAACAACATTTTTATAAAAGGATGGGTCATAACATCCATGATTGCTTCATCTTCAAATAAGTCCTCTAAAGCGTGGTCAATTTCAGACATGTGTTGTTGGATAACTTCCCAGAGTAGGTGTCCTGAATAACATTCACCCATTTAGAATTAGAATGTTATTAGAAAAAAGTTCCAACTAATCCTGGGAAGAGGTTCAACAACTGGATGACTCGAACGATACTTGACAGAGATCATGCCAACCTAAGAGCACGACTCCATAGTCCCATAAATAGTATGTTACATATGGAGGATACATCAACTATTCCACTTGAGTGTGAATGTAACCATTTTACACAAGACGAGACAACAAAGGAAGAGTCATATTTTTTTTCAAAACAATCTCTGACTGTAGTAGATTTCTTCCCAGTAATATCAAAAGCTTGGGAACCGCCCCACCAAACAGAACCCTCAATAGATATAGATATCATATTTTTATCTTTTAATTGGATACACTTTGCAAAACCCTTCACAAATGATGAATATTCCTCCGAGTATAAGTTCCCTACACTTAACTGGGGAACAGAAGGTCGCATGCGCTGGAACCGAGGATACATGGGACAACACTAGCATGGTAAGACCCAATATTTTGGTCACGTACCCAAGTAAGACATATATGTAGGTGAGATCCATGATAAATCACTCCAAAAATCTTGATAGATACGTGAATGTGTCCCAAAACCCTCCGCTAGTTGTTCGTGCCCAGTCATCTTACATGACCTTCTAGAGTGGGTATGATCATCTGATCATCTCAGACTATAAGGAGGGCTGGCACAACCTGATCCACTAGTAGTAGATGCTCCATCAGCCTATACACAAGAACCATTCCCATATACCTCAAATTACTCGTCTCCTAAGCCACATACTAAAGAAAAACTCCACCTTGGGAAGTGCAGACCATTGGAACAAAAGTACTATATTCTGAAATAGCTGGCAGTTTTACTATCCAATATGTCTATACTAAAACACTCCACCTTTCAAAATAACTTAAATAGGAAGACATTGAATCCCTTATGAACCCACAAGAGTTAGAGATACAATTCACTACAGTTGAGGTCTATCAATCGAAGACTATTCAAACAGAATTCAATTTCACCATCTCATTCACAGAACAAGATCAAGATGAGGTTATCCGAGGACATAACAGACCCCTATATATTTCAGGTAGACTCAATAATTTTGACCTTTAAAGGGATATGATTGATAATGGTTCCAGGATGAACCTCATCCTGATACGAATGCCTTGATGTTTGAGACATAGAGAAGGAGACCTATCTTTCACAAGGATGACCACACAAGGTTATGATAAGCATGAGAAAATTTCTCTCTGTAAGATCAATTTGAAATATTAGTTGGGGGATCTTACATCTATTGAAAAATAATTGGTTATCTAATAAGACATCGAATATAATATCCTTCTTGTAAGTCCCTATATCTATAGCCATTTGGAAGTACCCTCAACATTCTGTAAGTGTTTGAAATGCCCTATCGATGGAAAGTTCAGTATAATACATGATGATAATTCCTTATTTGATTATTGAAAAGCCACATATGCTAAGGTAGGTTTCTAAAAAATGGAAGGTAAAAACCAATGGTGGGTGATGATATATAGGATTTATCCCCCAAAGGCTTGGGGAATTCCCCCATGAAACCCTAGAGTATGCTCTATAGTGACTATGTGCTCCCCATAATTCTATTTGAGCTAATAGACATGCCCCCAGATGTCTAAGCCCCTTTAGTTCCCAGTGACAGTGTAAAAGAAAATCAGCTTTGGAATCTCTCTACAATAGCTCCGGTATTAGGGGATGATAATTGATTTTCTTATGGACTCTCTCACCTCGAGAGTGATGGAGATTCCCCCATATTGCTAAATTTATATGAAAATTACTCTATAGACTCAAAGGTGTAAGAAGAAGAGTATTACCTCAGAAACACCCCTCTTGTATTTGAGGAAGGAATCTCTGCCGACATTGATGAGGTCAAGTTGGTAAATTTGGGAATAGAAGAAGACCCAAAATCTATATTGATTAGTTCCACCATGAATCTTGAGGATCAATAGATGTATTGCACATTTTTAAAGGAACATCGATATGCATTTTCATGGAACTGTATAGAAATTCTCTGACTAAATATGGATGGGGATATGCACTATATCAGATTAATTAATGACCATCACAGTTTCATCAAGATATATAGTAGGATGTACCCATTTCATGCTAAAAATTTAGAGGTAGAAGATGACAAATTAATCAATTCCAACTTTGTTTGTGAAGTGAAATACCCATGATGGATCTCCAATATAATCTCGGTCAAGAAAAATAATGGGAAAATAAGGGTCTACATTGATTTTAGAGACCTTAACCGACACTACATGAAGAACAATTTCACATTACTAATCACAAAACTCTTGATCATTGTAACTTCTATCTTCCAAGAACTTTCCTTAATATATGGGTATTTAGGGTACAATTAGATAAAGATGACCCTTGAAGACGAGGATGCCACTACATTCAGAGAACCCTAGTGGATGTTTTCCTATTAGTTATTCCCTTAGGGTTAAATAATGACAGTTCTACTTATCAATATGCTATGAATCATACCTTTAATACCATCTTATGATGAATACCCTAATGTTATGTTGATGACCTAGTAGTCAAATATGGATAGTGATGTGATCACTTTATGGATCCTCAAATAGTCTTCGACAAGATGTGACAACATAGTTTGAAGTTGAATCCATTGAAATGAGATTTTGAGGTAACATAAAGGAAGTTCATTCTCTTTGTGATATTCCATAGTGGCATTGAAGTCATCCCAAAAAATACTAGTGCTGTTATAGTAATGTCACCACCCAAGTCTCAAAGAACCATGGGGTTTGAGGGGAATCTCGCCTACATTTGGTGATTCATAGCCAACCTAGTCAAAAAATATCTCCCCTTAACTAATATTATGAATAAGGGAATCACCTATCAATGGGACTTCCAACAAACCTTCTACAATCTCAAGCAGAATTTTCTACACCCACCAATCCTGATGCCATTGGTTGAAGGAAATCCACTCATCTTGTATGTTTCCTCCATGGAGTGCTCACTTGGAACTATCCTCATAAAAAATAACTATGCAAGGAATGAGAACAATGTTTACTACCTCAACCGAATGATGCTAAATAATGAGACCCAATACTCAGATGTCGAGAAGAACTACCTCACACTCAGATTTGTAGGGAAAAGGGTGAGGAATTAATAGAAGCACCAAATATTCCACTTGGTTCTCATATTTATCCACTCAAGTACATACTTGGTTACCCCATGATGATTGGGAATTTTTCCTAATGGGAAATCATCTTATAGTATCTTGACATCTAGTTCATGTCAAAAATGCTAGTGAAATGGTAGATCCAGACTGATTTAGTTGCATCACACCCTACTCTAGACAACACACTAGTGGACACCAAACTTCCAAACGAGGATGTTTTCTACACCCATGAAACTATCCAAACATGGGTGATGTTTTTCGATGGAACCTCATAAATTCATATTAGAAAGAGACAAGAAAATACGAGACTCAATCAGGATGGATTATGGATTTTGTTTGTTTCCCCAGAATAAGACATTTTTCCCTAATATTTCGTACTATCCAAAGGCTCCATGAAAAATGAGGCTGAATACCAATTCCTCATCACTATATTGGAATTATCCCCACAACTACAGATAGCCTACTTGAACATCAAATGGGATTTAAAATTAGTGATAAATTAGATCAATGGTGAATATTCCATAAAAAGGGAATAATTATCCCCTCTAATTGGCTATGTCATAGGACTAAGGGAATAATTACCTTTTGATCCCACACTACATCATGTCCCTCAATCACATAATTCTCATGTTGATGCATTGGATAATGCTTCCATAGTCCTAGATGAGCTTGATCAGGAGGAAGAAATATTCTGTATCACGAATCAGATAATGGTATCATCAATCATCATCTATGATATGGAATAAATCAATCAGGTTAACGTCCCCCCATATCATAATGATCCATTATTCACTCCTAGATGGATGTAGCCCATAGCTGATTATCTTCAAGAATGGATCCTCTTAGAACAATGATCCAAAAGGGAATAGATTCTATACCATGTTGTGAAATTCACCCCACGAGATAATCCAAATGAGAAGAAATCCCTCAAAAAGTGAGGATTCAAAAAAATCCTCCTCAGATGCATAGAAGAAAGAGAGATTTTCACCATCATTGAAGAAGTTCACACAAGCTCCTTTGGTTCACATCAGTTTGGGACCAGTCTCTATCACTGCATCAGGAGGTTGAGTTACTACTGTAAAACCATGATACATGAATATGTGGAATTCACCAGGAAATTTCATACATTCCAAGATCATGAAAACTTCATCCATAAACCCCCATAATTGCTACATATAGCTAAATATTCCTAGAAATTTTATGTATGGGGAATGAATGTTGTAGGGACATATCCCCCATCCAAAACTAACCAGTTCAAGTACATCCTTACTACTGCTGTCTTCTTCGAAAAATGGGATGAGGAAATACCCCGTAATGAAGTCAGGATGAAGAACATCATGAACTTCATAAATTCCCATATCATCACCTGGTTCATAATCCATCACACAATATTGATAGACAACAACACCAAACTCTATTCTAAATGGTTAAAGAAATTGTACTAGGAGTACAACATCAAGTCCAATCACTCATCATGCTACCGTGAAGTGGGAAATGGATAGATAGGGGATTTTAATAAGACTCCATTAAATATAATCAAGAAAATGGTGAATAAGGACAAAAATTTCTAAACGGACAAGCTCCTCCTTGATTTGTGGGCCTACCATACCACCATGTGCACTCCTGCACAAGTAATGACATATTCATTGGTGTATCATACCAATGCTATGTTTCCCATAGAATTCAGTTGCATTCACTCTAAATAGAAATTTAGACCACTATAAGATGATGAGAAACCTCCAAAGTAGCTGAATGAATTGGAGAAAATCGATGAGAATAGGTTGTGTACATTTCACAGCCTCTATGTTTATCATAATTGGATCACAAGAGCCTTCAATAAAAAGGTTAATATCCATTAATTAATCCAAGGAGAATTGGTATTGGATCTTAGAACTCCAATGATACGAGGCAATAAACATCCAAAGCTTGAACTCAAATGGGAAGGGCATTATATCATATATAAGTTCTATCACAATGGATCTTACTCATTGGAAATAATGGATGGTGAGCATGTCACACCCCCAACCAATGTGAGTTTTCTTAAGAAATACATTGCATATATTCCATGAAGCATCATTTATCCTAGAAGTCAGATGTTAAACTAAAAAAATATATCCCATCAAAACCACATGACATTAAACTATATGGAACTGGTCCCAACAACAGGACTTTAAACTACACTACTGATGTCAACACCATATGACACTAAATTTTATGGTTTCTAAGAACTACATGTGACTTGAATCTAGTTGTTGTAGGAAACATAGTGCCACCCATACCTCTATTATTGGGCGCAATCACAATATTACTTTCCTTCCACATCGAGTCACCCACATCTTTATCACAAGATATTAAACAACACAACTGATATCCTTGTCTCATGAAATTAAACTTCAAGGGTTTCTATAACCACATATGGATTGATTATAATTATAATAAGATACACAGGGATGATTGGATCTAATATCTTGGATTAGGAACCACAAGAAATAAAATTCCCCTATCCTTTCTCCAATTTCCCCCATATCATGAGGAACCGTTTCCATTCCTTATTTCTACCACCGAGAGTAGCTCATGTTAGATTAGAAATTTGGGTAAGGGATTCCTCACACGACTGAGACATATCAGCTTGAGATAGGGGAATCATGGTTTTGAATGAAAGGCCTTAAATGGTGCATGATGAGTCCTCACTGCTTGATGTTAAATTGAACAACTGATGTCCCTTACATGACACAAAACAATGTATTACAATGGAACTTACCTGAGAGGACCAATACCCTTAGTGTTGGTCCCACAACACACCTCCATTCAATAACTTTGTGTGGATTGATTCCTATTATCGTAGGATTTATAGATACACCTAGATCTCTAATCCTAGGTCCAAACAGAAAAAATAAACATAAAATGCCTCACTCCCTGCGTACAGGTCAGAATTTCAAATGGATATTTCATTCATGAACTGTGTGTGGATTGATTACTATCATCAAATAATACATAGTGATGCATGGATCTAGAATCCTAGGTCCAACTATAACAATCGATAAGAACAATGCCCCTTATGCATATGGGACAAACCTATGGAGAGTGTTTCCCTTTCGTGAACTATGTGTGACTTGATTCCTTCCATCATTAGATATGTAGTGACACCATAACCGCCATTCTCAGGACTATTCACAACATTCCATTTTCAATTTGGGTATCCCACATTCTTTCCACATGATGTTAAACTGTATGGTTTATCAGGAACAACATATGGATTTATTCCTATCATTACATGATATGTAGTGACACCCAGACCTTCAATCCTGGGTCTAGCTCCAAAACCCCCCCATTCATAAGGGGTGATTAATAAAATCTCATTTTTCCTACATAAAAGTCATATTTATGTACCTATTTCTTATGCATATAATAAATCTTTCACAATTTTTCACATCGGTTCCCACGTCCTAACTGCATGACATTAAACTTCATGGAAAACATCATGGTCACATGAAATTAAAATTTTATAATGAATACATCCCCAATACATGAAGTTAAAATGTGCAGTCCATCACCCATTGTTATCCCATATCAAGGGACCATAAGAAACTGTACCTGGTCAACTAAAAGATGGAGTTCCTCTATCATATTTTAAACCCCCCATCCCATATATCACACTTCCTGACATGGGTGCTTTGAGTCACCATAATCCTTTCAAAAACCTTGAAAAGGAAAATATATCTCTTTATTTGACCATGATATCGATGGATAAAGGGATTTTACCTACCAAAAAGATACATATTGGACCTATATAATGGGATTTTTGACCCTTGTGAGCCTGACGTCACCATGGTAGGACTTAACATTTGAGGGTGTTCTGGGTCATCCATGGAATGATTTTCTTGTATCACTACTCATGACATGAGAACCTTGATCCCATATTTACAATATTTTCATCTCACACTTTAAAGGATGTGGGAGTTCTACTTAACCTCTATATCCTAATGGGGCTCTTGTGTAACCCCCCCATCATATTAGGACTACATGCATCATGACCATAAACTACTCATATTTTGGTCCGAGCTATATGGCCTTTAATTATAGCCTTTCATGGTCCAAATCAAAATATAGTAAACTGCTATAAAAAGTGAGATAAAACATTTTAGGTTGAAAACCCACAAATAGGGGCCTGAAAAAAATTCAAGTCTTCACTCACTAATGTTTTCATCTCTAGAGGTTAGGAAAAAAGAATGTCACCAATAAATAATGCATAATTCTCATAGGGCATATTTTTTGACCCTAGTAAAATTTGATCCATGATTTCCAGACCCACTAGTCTAGGAAAAAGTTAGAATAATGGTTTGTGACATTTCATCATAATAATAACATGTTCATTAGGTGGTGACCCAACTTTTAGGCTGTTAAAACCATTCTTTATTATTAAACCTTTCATAAACTACCTTCATGCTTTTGAAGTTCGAGCTGACACAACTAGTTCCCCAAGTTGATATCCTTCTATTGGAACCCCATGTACCTTGAGGTTATTTTCTGTTTGATCTTCCCCATATAAGACCGATAATAGGGATTGGATCCTCTAAATGGACTACTAGATCCCAATATATCCCACCTTAAATCTATGATTCATTTTCCTGACTGTGTGGAACATTAGAGGGTCACACCATTAAAAATGGTTGACCTGTACTCATTGGTTACCACCTCCATTCAACTCATATATTACTATACCATGATTTATGATCCCCATAAAAAAACTATTGTACTAGATTTTACATCCTCAACATTATGTCACAGTGTACTGTACCCATTCTCAAAGAAGGAACATGACACTCCTTTTCTGAACCTTTTTATTACCCAAACCACATGACTCGAGACCACATAGTGTAGGACCCGAACCATCCCTTTAAAATATAAATCTCCCTAGGGTTATAGAACCCTTCTTGGATAGTCCTATTACCCATATCCCACTCCATTGACTGGAAGTTTGAGTCTTTTCAAATATTTGATGGACATTAGAAAAGAGTGGGGATCAAATCTACTTGACCTTGTATGTTAGAACTATGAAATCATGCATAAGGGATTTGACTTACCAACTAGAGGTATCTACTCCTTATAGGAAATGAACTCCAATCCTTGTGATCCATGTCAACATCATGGAAGAACTCAAAAAAATAGGATGTTTTGGGGTTCCCCTGATATTTATGCCCCATTCCATGATTCCTGATTCAATCTCCTGGGAATATTATTTACAAAACTCATATTCCAACTATTTCAGTGGATTCATCTTCCCTAATATTTTATTCTCAGCTAATGGTACCCAATAAATTATCCATGAACCTTGGAATAGAGTGAGGATACCTCTATTTGACCATGATAGCGATGCATAATGAATTTAACCTACCAACCAGATGAATCTCCTCATTACAAGAAAGGATATATAATACTCATGAGCCTCAACAACACCATGGTGGAACTAAATATCCTAGGTTGTTATAGACCATCATTGTAATGTCTCCTCCATATTCCATAATCATTGATAATGTACTGGTAGTAAGACTTTAAACTGTAGGGAATCTCAAGGTCGAATCTAAAATACACTAAACTAAAATGATAGAAGGTACGAGTTAAAAGACCCTAAACTATAATAATAGAATGTCCAAGCTAAAAGAACCTAAACTAATAGCTATAGAAGATACAAGCTATATGACCCAAAAATATAACACAACAACTAATTAGTATGAAAGAGTAGATACAGAGTAAATATTTTCAGGCCAAAAACCTATAAGAGGGCCACTAAAGAAAAGGCCATGTCCATTCCCACTGTGTCTTACCCTATATAGATCTTAGGAAAAATTTAGGAAAATATACATAAAAAAATATAAATCTTGTAGGGCCCATCATATGGCCTTATCAAGAATAAAGCTATGATCTTGAGATTTATTGATTGTATAAAATGATAAATCATTCTACCTTCAGGGAATATATTTTTACCCATATCATTCTTTTGTGAATAAGGTAATCTCATGATAACTGGAGCAGATACATCAATGAAGTATGTCATGTTGTTGGGAATTAATGAGAATTTATTTAGGAGAATCTGTTATAATATTCAGATCTAAACATTCGAATTTACTTGATATTATAAAAAGGTGGGGTATAATTGATGTTTCATACAACATGAAATCAAGGAAATGTCATACACATAATGAATTAATGAAAACTGAACAAAATAGATAAAGATTATAATATCTACTCATTGATAGAATAAAAAAGTGGGAACTCTACATTTTAGACCATGCATGAATATTTGATAAAATAAAATTTTATATCAATGATCAAACTACAATAATATTTGATTGACTGAGCTAGCCAGTCAGCAAGGGTCTGGTGAAAAGCTTCAATTGAACACTGAAGTACCACTCACCCTTCTTCTTCTACTTTATCCCCATGATGAAGGGTGTTAGTAACAGTTAACAATTCATAAATTCTTTTACAAGTTGTTTCTAGAGGGGATGATGACACCGAAAGGTCAAACTTTGAGTGAGCTAAGATCTCCTCATATCTCCATATCTACAAAGTCAAGGCATCCATTTAGACATGCAACTATAATATAAACCGAAGACTCTTTTCCAACACCTCCAAAACATTATTCATCAATTTGGCCAAGGATTTCCCATCATCAAGGTCACACAAGTCTGTCTCACTGGTAGCCAATTCATACCATATTAGGATGATTTTCCACATGATTTCATATTAAGGTTGGAAGTCAAAGCTTCCCACCCCCAAATCATGAAATAGATGGAGAAGATGTTATTCTCGGTCATGAAATGTTCCTAGAGAAGTATCCATAATTGCAGCATGAATCTACTTCCAGACTAGACTACATCATGTCTAAGCCTCTGTAGATTCTAGTGCTAATATGCCGAATGGGGACATAAGGAAGACAGAGAGGGAGAATCCCCATATACAGTTCCCTAAAAATATGTATCATCTCTCACCCATATTTAAGGAATGAATTACTTGAAAAATTCTCCCATTCTAATGGGATGGTCATTTCCAGGATGAGAGTGCTTCCTTGAAGACTCACCCAAATCTTGAATTAGATCCATTGTTTCTATAGTCAAAGGATTCAGTGAGGAAAATGGTTTTCCAACTTGATGGACCAATCTGTTTGTCAAGTGAACTTGGTAGGATTCTACCTAGGACTGAGTATAATCATAAGCTTGATATACAGGGGCACAAACAGGAGGAATAATAATCTCTTTATTTTCATCCTCATGCACCAATGCATCCAAAACTAGAGAATGATCCCAAGATGTCACTATCCTCGCCTAATAACTAAAGGGAGTGGGAAAAACCTTTGAATGGAATTTAACTAAAGATAAAACTAGTATGAGGAATATAGATCTCAAAAAATCAGCTCATTCATCTTAACAGAAGGACCCCATCCCAAAGGGATATCTTGTATGGCCTTTCATCAAGAGTGTCAGCACTATCATCAATAATTGGCCCAGTCAGTGTAGGATAAAGGGTAAAGTTGAAACGATCAGATCGAATCAGCAGATCAGATACCTCATCAAGACCTAATGACATGGCCTCAACCCCAGAAATTTTCAAGAAAACTAGGGTGAAATAAGGCACCATGGATCCCAGTGGTGTTTTGGTATCTATAGTAGTAGAAATGCTCCCCTATCTAGCTAAATAAAAACTAGAAAGGAGTATTGATCCTATAAGGGATGATGCACTACTGAATGTGACCAATGAACTAGTAAAGGCATAAAAGGGTTGATACAACTAGATTGAGAGGTCATCCCTCTACTAACCATGCTACCATCACCAGTGAGCAGACATAGATTCCTGGGAGTGCATCCCCAGCTGGGAAAAGCCACCTGTTCATAAACGTAGCCATGAAGCCCACTAGCCTAAAGCTCAAGGATATCTTTGGACTCACCAGGTAGCCCCATGTAGCATGATCTCTAGTTTCTAATATGGCCTTGTATGAACCAAAACTCTTACGAACCTACCAAGAAGGGAACCAATGAAGATGTATGGTGGGCGTCCGATCTTGGATGTGATAAAGGAAAACGTAGTTTTAATATTTGAGTGATTGTATAGTCATATCCTTTATTAAAATTTCCTTTACAATGTTGAGAATGTCATTTTCCAAGACTGGAGTTTGTTCAGGGTCATCCAAAATGTCTACAGCAAGAAGGAATTCATCATTCATTTTCCCCAGGGGGGATACCCCACCCAATCGATAGATGTTGCAGAGGCTGGTTCCTACTTCACAATGGGACAAATGGAATGAATTGGTACTGGGGAACCAATGGATAACTGATTCTATAAATAGATAATATTGGAGATACCCAATGAATTGGGAAACCCATACTTCTTCATAAATATGGATAGCGTGCAACAGGTTGGAGAATTCCCAGCAGCTCTGCCTGACCTAGAATGGCCATTCCCATTAATTAGAAAAGTTTCAACTAGGGGAAAACAATCCCATTTCATAATTAGACACCAACCAAGTTGTTAAAAGAAGATAAAAATATGATCAAATAGATTTGAGTGATGCGATGATGGAAAAAATCATAACCGTTTAGACCTTGGGGGAGTTCTCTAGTATATAATACAACCATTGGGACTTGCTATGATCAAATGGACATCCTCAAGAACTATCATCTTGGTGAAATCAAGGGAATTTGACACCCATAACGATGGAATATTGTAGTTTATATAAGGGATGAAGACATTAATGACACACATGGATTTTTCCCATCCCTTTTTATGAAGTTCCTTTTTAGCTCTTGATCTTTTTCCCGTGTTTTGAGTGTCATTTATTTAAATTTTATCTTTTGGAGGTATTTAGTGGTTTTTGGACCTATTCTTGGTTAGAATGAAAGGTATGAGGAGGAGGTGGCTTGGAAAATGAGTTTGTAACACTTATAGTGGCCCCTTTTTATGGGGTATGTTTGCCGGATGGTTTTCCCCATGAGTTAGATGATTTTTGGGGTGAAAAGTGTGATTTTTGGGGACTTGTTCTAGGTCACATAATTAAGTTTCATAGTTAGTTTAATCATGAAGGTAAGTTTTTTGGGGGTTTCATAGTTTGAGAATGGTTTAACTAACCTTTCATCCTAATTGTGCATCCCGTGAAACTCTAGATAGTGGATAATTACATGGCTTGTGCACGGGTTGGTAAACTGTGCGAGATAACTATGAAACTCACTCAAGTAAGGGTATTTTGGGATTTTATCCTTATTTTTAACTGGGGTTTATTCCCTTACCCTCCCCCATTCGATCCCTATGACCAAAACACCTCCCATGGTGGTTTTTGTCTCCTCCAAGCCCCTCTAAGTGTGTTTCATGGTGGCTCAATGGTGATTCTTCACTCGGATTGAAAGGTTAGGGATTCTCTCTCCTTATACTTTGGTTTTATTCATTTTTACATTTCTCTCTTAACCTTAATGGATATTTTGGCCAATTTGGGTAACTAAGGTGGTGTAAAATTTTGGGTTTTTATTTCTTAAGGTTCCTCTTAGATGTTCTCGCTTCTTTGGACCTTCGTGAGATTATTTCAGGTGTGCGATGTTAAAGCACCAAGGGTTTGTGGTAGGTTTCCCTTGTGCTTGATTTTTTAATTTAATAATATTTGATTTCATATCTTTCACACCTACATTATATGCTAAATATTTATGTAAAAACTTTGAAAAAAATTTGGTGTAAAAAGGGTTTTTTCTTTGTTATGTGATAAATATAATTGTTTTGTTAATGATTGCACACTAAGTGTTCAATTAAATATCTGTTTGGATTTTGAATGTGATTTGAGGATTTTAAAGCATGGATTTACTTCATAAATATATTTGAGTCATGTGAAATGATGATTTTTTATCTTTTAATGGGTTTCCAAAGTGGTATTGGATTTAAAGGAAAGGTTTATTTGGCTTTAAAGAAGGGTTTTTCATGTGATGATGTTAAATGGCCCATTTAGAATCTTCATAAAAAAAATTTATTTGAAAGTGTGATTTTAATGTTTAAAATATATTTATAAAATGGTCATGAAATTATAAATGATGTGTTTGACCCTTTTGGAAGGGTTTCTTTGGTTCTTTTAAAATGATGTTTTTGTGTGGAATGCTTAAAGGGCCATTTGGAAACATTGTGAAAATAGTGAAAGTGGTTATTATGAAACCCCTACTTGTAAAATCATCTTGCCTTGTTTATATAAATATTATAATGGTTGGATTTCCTTGCTCTTGAATCCTTGTTACCCATTTACTTTGTATGGAATGGGAGACCCTCAGTGTGGAATCCTTTGTGATCTATGGATTTAATGGAAAGAGATTGATCCTTGGAGTGGATTGGGGTGATGAATATTGTTTGATTATATGTATATATGAATGTGATTGGATGATCGGTTGGAATTGGCTGGCTCATACCTCTTCTATACTCTTTACATGGTGAACTTGGCATTTCTATTTAATTTTCTGAGAATGATTGCGGAATTGGTTAGATTATACACTAGGTGCTGCCCATAACACAAAGATATATTGAGTTTTATTACTATGGGATAGGGTCCCTTGGACTATACCATATGGGGTTTGTCCGATCATGTGGATGTATTTGATGACATCGAGTAAGGCATAATTTTAAGGATGATTCATCGTGTATGAGTGTGGTCTGGATTATTCACGAGCTCATAGGTTTCACCCATGTCCATTGACACCTTGTTATCCATAGAGAATAATTGAGATATTTGGTTACTCATGTGTGTTTATTTCCATTTCCCTCATCATGTGATTATTGTAGTGATCCTACATGTGGTGTCTTTCTTGGGAAGTGATGAGTTGGATTCCAAATGTTTATAGAAATTTTTTTAAGGTAAAAATGTTTTATACTATTATTTTACATTTTAAAATGAAAACATCACTTTCCCCTTTCAATTGTTAATGATACATTAATGAAAATGAAACTATATTTGGAATGAAAAAGGGAAATGATCCATGTTTGGTTTTAAAGTAAAAAGTATAGAAAAAGTTTACTTTTATATATTGTATTTAAAACTTGAGATTGATCATTATTTTATTTTAAATAATGTTCATTGGGAATAGATTATTCCGGATAGCCTACCTTGTTTTAATACTCAAACCTACATTTTCCCTTGTGTTTGGTATGTGGTGTAAGCCTCAGCTTGGTATTCATCACCATGAGTGATGGTTGGTCTCAGTCTTGGAGAGTGACCCTGGAGGTCACATGAAGATGATGGGTTGTCAGGTTTCAATTTGGGTTTTATTATACAACTTCAATGTATTTTTAGATTTGTAAAGGATGACTATATGGTTATTTATTCATGTGGACTATTTTGGTTTTCTTTTTTCTTTTTAGTTATTTATTTATCATTGGGTAAAATCATTCTCATTTCTTACTGTATTGATGCTCGACACTGGTTTCCATCGCATGGAGATCGGGAACGCCATTTTAGCAATATTGAGGATCGGCATAGGTGTTCTATTTGGGGTCAACTCGAGTTGGTTTGTGACAATTATCCAGTCGGCCAAACCTATATAGAGGAATCTAGTGTGATAAATGATAATTCTAGAGATCTAATGAAAGAATCATGTTCAAAACCACATTGTCAGAGCACACAAGATACTAAGGGGAATCATTATGGTTCCCAGCAATCATGGCTCTCTGGTTAGCTATGACATCAGAATTGTGATGATCTCATAAATACATATTCAAAAAAGAAATAATAATATGTTAGACAAATGAATGGCCTGTAAAAATCAAGGTAACACTCCAGAAACATCACAGGAATTGCATGACTCATGAGGGGGTCCATAATCGCATGAACCAATATAAGTATTTCAAGCCGCCTCAAGCTGATATCATGGATATCACAAACATCTCTCCGTATCACGATCGCATGACCTTGACATGGTCATACGATCCACATAATAGTCATGTGATCATACCGCCGAACCAACAGATCCTTCAAAACTGGAAAATACAACCTGATAACCATATAACCTAGGTTCAAGAAATTACCATGAGTTAATTGATGAATTAATTGAATAAATGCTGGGAAAAATAGATATCAGGAAACGATCCTCATAATGACACCTTGAAAAAGAGATATTATGATCAGTTCTTGTGTAGAGGTCTTGCAGACTGGTCCCTCGATCAGTTCTGGTAGACAATCTTATGATTGGATCCCACAATGGAGGAAGATCAGAAGATCTATGGGAGTTAGAGTGGCTAGTGAATGAGATTCCCTCAGTTCCACTATTATAAGGTCTTCCACAAAATACCAAATATCACCTGGAATACCAACCATCACTCAAGACACTGATTTCCTATAACATTCTATGCTTCCATGGTACGTTTTCCTTTGAATAATGAAGTAGCTTGCGTTGTACGCAACTTGGTGTTTTAACACCCCACGACCAATGAAACTAGTCATTACGAATAGTAATACCCACTTTTTGATATTTTATAAATTTTAATTTTCCTAATGGACTTAATTTTTTGATTTGGAACATCAAAATTAGCTTAGCGTGAATTTCTAGTATTTTTCTGAGAACTTTCAATTTTGATGAATAGTGAAAAACACTCCGTTAGTGTTCAAAACTGACTTTTTATTTAAATAATTAGTTATTTTATTTTAATGTAATTTAGTTCAAAATAGATACATAATACCTATATATGTTCAATGTAATTCATTGGATTCATTTTATAATAAGTTTAGATATATAAAATTTTATTGAACTTTTTACCGTCTTTTACCCACCTTCTAAGTGCATTTAAAAATTTTCATAAACCATAATTTTACCACTTCTAGGAGTCGAATTTAAAAAATCCAAGAGACATAGTTGATATCAATAATTAAAATGAGGTTTAATAATATGAAAATAATTTTTGGTGAATAGTAACTTTTGACTTTTATTTACCACTATTAAAAGTTAATAGGGTAATTAAGGGGAAAAATGATATTATAATTACCCTAAAACATGTCATAATTCTATTGGATAAGTTTAATTCGACCAAAAAAAACCTTAGGAATAAAATATGTTCCCCTTTGGTCCACTAGGATTACATTAGGACATTTATTAATATTTTATTTAAAGAAGAGTTAAAAGGGTTAAATTCAATGTTTAATAACTAAACCATTTTTAATATAGGGTCATACATAAGATAAATTAGACTATAAATATTCATTATAAAGATAAAGATATTTCCTACATAATTATATTTTATTTATAATTTTTAGACATTAAATAAATTAATTTATCTATGACACAATGATGAAGAAGTAATTACCTTATTAATGAAATATTAAAATAATTGATATTATAAATATAGAAATAAATTTAAATTGAGACTTATAACGAATTAACATAATTTAATATGTTAATATGACATTTTAGGGTTTATGAAATAAATATTTTTGAAGTAATCATGCTGTTATAATTTTCACAAAAACCAAATACTAAATAGTTTCAAAATTGACATAATTGAGTTTTAAAAACCAATGCTATATTATTAATTGATATAACATTCCTAAAAATATAAGGTTAATCCAGAGGACTTAGATAATGTTATATATATTAATAATTAACCACTTTGGGTTCTATTGTCTTGTTATAGTAATTTTATTAACTATATAATATAAAAATACAAACAGACATGGTAAATGTCAAATTATTAACTAAGAGTAAAATCTAAAAGATAAAGTTAATATGGTGACCTAAACCTATCTAAAACCAATTAGTTGATAGGTTTTCAACCCATTCCCACATTAGCCTCTAAATAAATCATTTTATATCCATTAGAAACCGAAAATAATTTTATTATTAAATAATATTTCAAGATTTTCATAAAGTGACCATCACCTCTCTTATAAAAGGGTACTTCCCCTTTTCTAAATTTTACACCTTCAAAGACATTTGGCTCAGCCAAACCCTTCCCATATATCCTCCCAAATTTCCTTAAATCATCCTAGAGGCCTTAAGTTGGTAATAAATCCAACCTAAAGATCCCTTTTGATCAAATCAAAAGGAAGAACCTGAAGAAGAGGTAAATATTTCATCACCTCTTTCAAGTTCTTTTCTTCTTCGACTTCCTCTTTCGTTGTTGTTTCCATTAAAAAATAATAATTCCAGTATCTTATATATAATGTTATGTTTTTATAAAAATGTTAAAACCATATTCATTATTCTATCCATCATATTAATGACAACGTCACTATACGCGCATACATACGGCTTACGTAACCAAGCACATAAAGGAAAACAAATCAGTTAACACTCGAAATGATGATACTACTGAAATATTATTAACAAAGTAATTTTAGAGGATCATATATGATATCATATTTACGTATATAGTTATTTTATAATTTAACAACAATGTTTTAAATATTATACAGGAGGTTAACATTCCATTAATTAAGGAAAAGTACAAGGTAAGAGTTAATTTCACAATCTATTTATTATCTGAGATATTCTTACATAAGTATCTAATAAGACCTATTTTTCATCCACATCCATGTTTATTAAAAATGTATTTCAAAATATTTTTACAATTTACTAGACTATGGGTTAAATTCATTTATAACCTTGTTTTAATTTTTATAAAATGGTTTGAAAGGAATCTTTCCGTCATTTTCCAAACAAGGTACTTTATGATATTTTCGAAAAAATTAATGTAAGAATATTTTTTTAACTTATACGGTGAGTGTGGCTATCTTCCGCTGTTATATCATCATCTAAGATTCCCATAAAATATTATAATAATATTTTCAAAATAAATGTTTTCTTATATAATTATGTGACTTTTAAATGATTTCAAAATAGAAAGAGGTATTTATTTAAAATAGTTTTCATTTCATCTCTATCAACATCCTTTGATAGATTTTAAACCTGTTTGAAGTTGATTTATTAGGACACAAGTCTTACATATTGTATTGAAGGTTTTTTGATATGTTTGACTGTGGATGTGTTATTGTTTTCACAATTAATGGGTTGTAGATAAAGTATTGACATTTCGTATGCTAGTTTTAATACGAATGTTTATGTTATGTTTAAACCTTTTCATATGAGGAATGAATTGGAATTAGTAAGTGATGGGTGGAGCCTGCTATATCTCCTTAATGAATTGGTTGGTTTAATGAGGCAAACTAGGGTCTTGGTTCAAGGCCATGATAAAATATTATTTGTACTCTTGGTACAAGACCTTGACTATGTGTTTATGAAGTCTGGAATTATGCATTCCATCATTATGAAAGTGGCAATTGATATTGTATGTGATTATTAGACTAGTAGAATATACATGTGAATAAGTAAATGGAATTATTTAATTTTATCTTTCCCTTATTATGTTGTTGATTAAGTTTAAGAGGATTTTATTTTAGTCTTATACATTTCCTTAAATGATTATGCTTATATATGATAGTTTCCTCTATATTGATATCCTTACTGAGCATCTGAGATCACCCCTTTCTATGTTTTATTTTTCTAAGGATGTGAAGAATTATTTTATGGTTGACCTGCAAGGACATGCTAAGGAAATAAGTGTGTTCAAAACGGGAAAAAATGTTGTTAATGTTTTTATTTCATGATGTAATGTAAAACTTATGAATGTATCTAGTACTTCCATGGATACTAAACTGATCTGTCTTTCAGGACATGATTCCATGTATCATGCCAATGTTATGTAATAATGAAATGACTTTGGGTAACTGGGGTCAGGGCATTATTGTTGGTATTAGAGGAAGTTTAGTACAAACCATGGAAGCTAGATTTAGAAAAACTCTGATTAGAGAACATTACCCTATGATAGAATTTGAGGGTTGGTCTAGAATAATGCCCTAGAATTTTGGTACTGTAGGGATTTTTTGAGTGTTCCAAGAAATAAATCCCTATCTAGATATGAGCAGGCAGTGGTGGCTCTGGCATGAATTTACCTAGGGGTAAAACCTAAAAACGACGCTTTGAGCTAGACTCGAATGAGAACTGGTGCACAACAACAGGCCTTGTTGCACTCTTGGTTACGACACTCCCATGGGATATGCTTAGGATAATTCTCATTTTCTTTACAAACCATTATGAAGGATATATTAGTATATACTTCATCAAAGAATTTTTTTTATGATTATGGATTATATCTATAAACTATTCAATTTATGTTACCTATTTTACAAGTTTGGAATTATGTATTGTGATTTATAAACTAATCCTGTGTATGCAATTGTTTAGAAATGGAACCTAGTGGAAGGAATGGAATCTATATCAATGAACATAATCCATGTAGGTATTGAACTCCTACTCAAGATAATTATAGTGGAGATGGTGAAACAACTGGTGTTGATCATCTTATCACCATACTGGGACAAGTCACTCAGGTTATGAATAATAACCTTACCTGTATGGAGCACCCTGATCCACAAAACGAAGGATCAGTGTTAGACTGCTTCCTTAGGAAACAACCACCAAAATTCACTGGGAGTACAAATTCATTAGTACCTTAGCAATGGATAAATTCCTTTGAGAAAATATTTCATACTTTGGGGAGTAGCAAAAGTGAAAAAGTTGTCATGGTAGTTTTTCGCCTCATGGGAGATGTAGATCAATGGTGGTCATTATTCCAAAACACAAATGAAGATGAAGAAGTATCGAACATGTAATAGAGGGTGTCTAAAGATATTTTCTTAGAAAAATAATTTTCTCGTGACCATCAAGTGGATATGGAAGGACAATTTCTGAGTCTGAGGAAAAAGGAGGATGATAATGTCACAAAGTATGAGGCTAACTTTACATGGTTAGTAGGGAATGCAACAGATTATATACGTAACCCAAGGAGTAAGATTGATCTATTATTTGATGGGTTAAAACTATTTTTCCGTCGTGCATTAGTCTCAAAATCCTTCTCATCATATGAAGATATAGTGTCATGCTCTATGAAGACAGAAAAGGAATTATCTAAGTCTTACGACTTTAAAGAAAAGCAAGAGAAAAAGAGATCTACTGAACACTTTGGAAATGGAAATAAATTGAAGAAGGGAAAAGTTGAATATCCATCCTACGGTAAATGTGGGAAGAAACACCCTGGTACTTTCCTGAAGGGTATGTGAGTCTTTTACAAGTGTGGTGAAAAAGGCCACCAATCTCGTGATTAAAAAGGAATGAAAGAGACTGTCAATGTTGAATGCTACAATTTTAGAGAAAAGGGGTATTATGAAAATGAATGTCCTAAGCCCAAAAGGGAAATTACCTCATAAAAGTCCAAGGGAGAAAGTCTAAGCTTATGCGATCACTACTACTGAGGTTGAAGCTTCGAAAGACGTGGTGAGAGATAATTTAATGGTTTCCTCAAATTTAACCAATTCTTTATTTGATTCTAGATCATCAAATTGTTTCATATCTTCCCAGTTTTCTAAGAAAATTAGATATTTTCAATTTGACTTAACAAGGGAGTTGTAAGTAAAAACACCTAAGGGAAGTATCATTGCAACAATGTTTTGTGAATTAGTTTCCATTAGGACATATAAATGTTCTTTATCTGCTAAAATCATCATTATACCCATGATTGAATTTGATATAATCCTCAGAATGGATTGGATTTTAGACCATGATGTGAAAATTTATTGTAAGAAGAACGAGGTTATAATTTTCGATGATGATAATGAGTACCTTATCTTTATAGAAAAAACATCACCACCAGATTCATATCTAGATCTTCCCCCTGTAACTCTACTAAATTCAATTATTAGGGAAGAAGAGAACGAAATAACTATGGGTGAGGAAAAGAATTCTCGAATAGAAGAAGTACCTATTATGCAAGAATATGTTGATGTGTTTCCCGAGGATTTACCTGTACATCCTCTAGAATGATAAATTGCGTTTTCCATTGATTTAATTCCTAGTTCAAGGCCCATATCGAAGACCCCTTACAGAATGGACATTGTGGAATTAGTGGAACTAAAGAAAAAACTAGAGGAATTGAGTAATAAGGGATTTATTCACCCTAGTGTTTCTCCATAGGGATCCCCTGTCCTTTTTGTTAAAAAGAAAGATTGATCTATGAGGTTGTGCATTGACTACAGGGATATAAATTCTATAACAATAAAGAACTAGTATCCACTACCTCACATTGATAATTTATTAGACCAACATCATGGAGCTCAATATTTTTCAAATATTCACCTTTGATCTGGATATCATCAGTTGTGTGTAAAGAAGGAATACATTCCAAAAACTTCATTTCGAACTAGGTACGAGCATTACGAGTTTACAGTAATGCCTTTTTGATTGACTAATGCACCCTCTGTCTTTATGGATCTAATGAATAATGTTTTCAAGGAATATCTTAATGAATTTGTAGTAGTAATTATTGATGATATATTGGTATACTCAAAAAGCTATGGATATCATGAAAATCATATGCGCATTATCCTAAGGACTCTTAGAAGAAATGAATTATATGGGAAGTTTAGAAAGTGTGAATTCTGGATTTAAGAGATTTCTTTTCTTGGCCAAATTGTCTCTAAGGATGGAATCTCTATTGATCCTTCAATGACCATGGGAATCCAAGAATGGCCAGCACCAACAAGTATAGCTGAGGTACACAGTTTTATTGGTTTAGCAGGTTATTATTGGTGTTTTGTCTGGAAATTTTCCCGATTGGAAAACCCATTAACCAAGATCACTCGTAAAGGGGTTAAATTTGTTTGGACAAAAGAGTGTGAAGAATTTTTTGAAGAATTGAAGAGAATATTAGTCAATTCTTCTATCTTGACTCTATCATCAGGGAATGATGGGTTTGTTATTTATAGTGATTCTTTAATGAAAGGATTTGGTTTTGTCCTTATGTAGAATGATAGAGTTATTGCCTATGCATCACGGAAGCTAAAAATTCATGAAAAAAACTACCCCACTCATGAGCTTTAGTTAGCAGCTGTAATCTTTTCTCTGAAAATATGAAGATATTATCTCTTTGGTGAAAAATGTGAGATATATATTGATCACAGGAGTTTGAATTATATTTTCTCATAGAAAGAACTCAACATGAGGCAAAATAGATGGCTTGAGCTACTCAAGGATTATGATTGCACTATTCACTACCACCCAGGAAAGGTAAATAAGGTGGCAGATGCTTTGAGAAGAAAGGATCATGGAGTTTTGAATCAGATGAGAGTTGAAAGGGATCCTATTTTCATGGATGTAGTAATGATGGATATGGGAATAACCATGGAAGGTGGAACATCAATACTTTTTCAAATGGACGCCAAACTATCTTTAATAGAAAGGATAAAAAGTTCTCAAATTGATGATGAGGAGTTTCAAATGAAGATTAAAGCTGTAAATGATGGGAGATTGAGTGACTTCGTATATGAAGATGGAATTTTAAAATGTGGGAAGAGACTTTGTGTTATCGATATACCTGATCTAAAAAGGGAATTGTTAGATGATACTCATAGCTCCAATTTCTATATACACCCTGGGAGAACCAAGATGTATAAAGATTTGAAGGAACATTTTTTGTGGGACAACATGAAGAGAGAGATTGATGATTATGTGTCAAGATGTATGGTTTGATAACAAGTGAAAGCTGGAATACAACATCCTAGAGGACTCATACAACCTCTTCCCATACCTGAGTGGAAATGGGATAATATTATGATGGACTTTGTCATGGGACTACTAAAGACTCCTAGAAGGAATGATGCAATATGGGTCATTTTTGATCATCTTACCAAGTAAGCACATTTTCTTGTTATGAGAGAATATTTACCACTTGAACGTCTAGAAATACTATATATTATTGAAGTTTTAAGACTCCATGGTGTACCCATATCGATTGTATATGATCGTGATCCCCATTTTACATCATGATTCTGGAAAATTCTTTAGAAGGCCCTGGATACTGAACTTATTTTGAGCACGACCCTCCACCCTTAAACCGATGGGCAATCAGAACGGACTATTCAAAACTTAGAAGACATGTTGAGATCTTTCTAACTTGACTTTAAAGGTATGTTGGATCAATATTTACCTCTGTTAGAATTTTACTATAATAATAGCTTCTATTCAAGTATTCAGATGACACCATATGAAGTGGTGTGTCACAAACCCGTCCGGGTCGACCCTGAACCAGTCACCCGAGCTAGTTCGCGGCATGTCCCAAGGGGATTTCTCGATCCCCACGGGCTGGAAACTAGTTTCGGAAATCAAAACTATGTAGGTGGGAATGATTTTGACCATGAACAAAAGATAAAATGATAAACAACTATGACGATAAAAATGAAAACTAGAAAAGGAATGAAAAATAATAGCTCCTACATCCTTGTGAACTCATAGGTCACCACCTAAGTCAGATCAAAGCTTGCTCCAACATTGAGCAGGTGAACCAGGAACCTGCATGAGAAACTGAACCTGAAAATGGAAGGATAAAGTAGGGGTGAGCATCGAAATGATTAGTATGAAACCCCATAAAGTCCATTCCATTCATTCCAAAAACATTTCCATTGATAACGGTTAGAAATAAATTTATAAAAAATATATTTCTATATATACCTTGCATTTTAAATACAAATAAACAACATGGTCCATTGCCCTCATATTTTAAAACAAGGCATAAACAGGAAAATGGGGAATTGTTCTTTCTTTGTCAAACCTCCACTTAGAAAGACTTTTAAAACTAACAAATCATTCACAGTTCTCCAAATTAAAACCAAAACCAGGTACAGAGAAAAGGTATTCTAAACGGTGAGGGAAAAGACACTAGTCATACTCTTAATTGGAAATCACAGGAAATCCTAGGAACTCAGAGGAAGACCAGGACGTACTATACATGTGACTCATCCTGAAGGCATTACCTACTCAATGATGTGATAACGCCCTAACTCCCAACGGTCGCCCTACCTAGCCTGGTCGAGGGACCCAATCCCATAGCAATAAAAACTAATCATCCCCATGCTATGGTGCACTAGCAGTACGTACCCTAACTTGTGCACCAATCATTCTCGGTAAACCTCTTTTCTATGCTAGATTACCATGTATATTTCACATAGGGTGTGCCATTAAATTTAAACAACAGGCCACATATATATACATATATCCCCCCCACACACCGCATAGATTGGAACCACCCTGAACACCTCAAAGTTACTCCCATTCCTTAACTAATAATTACTCCCAGGATGTCCCATACCGAGGAACCTCCCAACTAACAATCAACCAACTAGGCAGGAGACTCAACCTAAGAGGTGTTTTCTAAATATCCATTTAAAATTCTAAACGGGACCATAACATCACAAAATTTAAATCCAAAAATAATTAGAAACCATTTTTCCAAAAACAATACCAAACATCATCTTTTTACTAATGTGGCCAAATGGTCCTTACAAATTTTTCATAAAAATAGTTCACTTAATAAATAATGGCACACAACCCACCTTCGAAACCAGGCATACATTTAAAAAAATTTATTTCATCAATCTCGTTCACCATTTAAAATAGGAAGACACTTGCAATATCCAATGAGGCATATAACGCTAAGCACCTAATGTGAAAAACCCATTTAAAGATTTAAAACACCACTTTGAACTTCACAAACATGTTTATAAAATACTATATCATGATAGGATAAATCACGAGTCATTTAAAAGTGCCAATCAGGCCTTTTAGAGAAGAATCTTGGTGTTCACAACTTAAAAAAAATGCACCACATATTAGAAATTCACTTTTAAAATCACACACACCTCTAAAAATTTTCAAAATAAGACTCACAACATTGGAATTAGTTTAAAACCAATTTTAAAAATTTTATAAAACAATTTTAAAGAGTAATCCAAGGATTTACACAAACAAAACCCATCAAGAACCCTTGTTTGTGAAAATTCACACCCGCCACGTATAAAAACAGAATTCACACCAATCTAATTAATCATTAAAGATGCCACATATTATAAAACATTTCACATAATTTTGAAACCACCTAATGTCCCATAGTAAACCATAGAACCACTTTTCAGAGAGAGAGGAGAAATCAAACCATTTCACTAAAACCTCATGTTCCATAAACCAACTAGTTCAAATGAAATAATTTCTATAAAATATTTTCCCAAGGCGACATCACTCAAAATATTACACAACCATTTTAAGGAAGGACTCTAATTCTAATCGAGTTAGCTAAAAACATTTATAGAAAAGAGCAAAGAAACAATTTAAAAAATATTCTTAATCCAATCTACCAAGAAGAAAAACCAATGGTTCCATGAATGAACCATACTCATAATAGCGGTGAAAAACATATTTTAAATATTAATTAAATAAAATTCAAGCATAAAATGGATTGAAATTGAAGCGAAGGGGATGGAACACCTACCTCAATCCATGAAAACACAATGGAACATTGACGAAAGGAATAAAATAACCCTACAGACCAAACACATAACCTAGATACTGAGAAAAACACATAAAAAAGACCCGCGGTACTAGAGTGATGACTGATTTGAGAAAAACAACAAAACTAAAAAAATATACCAAAGGAAATTGTTGTTGGAATTCTAGTCGGTCAAGAGGAAGGCTAGAGGGGGATGGCCGGAGCATGGGACAGTGAGGGGAGTGTATTGGTTAGGCGCCGACCAGATGAGGGAGGTCGTACCGGATAGGGGAGACCACGTCTGACCAAGAGGGGTCATGCCAGACCGGGAGGGGTCGTGTCAGACATGGGGGGGGGGGCTGCGTCAAACCGGGAGGGGCAGCTGCGCTGAACCAAGAGGGGGAGCTGCATTGGACTGGGAGGTTGGGCGGCAGGAGCATGCAGGGTGAGGCAGAGCTAGCTGGGTCAGCTGGTCTGGTGCGTTGAGGAGGACAGAGCGACGGGGGTTGGTGTGTGCCAATGGATAAAGGGGAGGGGCTTTCCGTACTTCTAGAAAAGAGAGTCGGGATGCAAGGTCCTGTGAAGAGGCTCGTGGCATGGAACATTGACGTGGGAAGGGTGCTGCGGAGGGGTGCGCCATGCGGAAGAAAAGCAGGGGGAAACACTGCGCGGAGAAGAAGAAAAAAGAGGGAGGGGGGGAGAACGACCCCCTAGGGTTTAACCCAAAAAAAAATAAAAAAAATAAAAAAACAATAAAAAGATTAAAATAAATAATAAAATAAATCCTATAAATATTATTTTAATAATAATTATTTTTTAATAATAATATTATTATTATCAATTTTACTGTAATAATAATAGTAATTTTATTAATAGTTAAATGATGATAATAATAATAGCTACAAAAAAAATTAATAACAACTTAATGATAATTAAAATGATAAATTTTATTACGTTTCATTTTAAAATAATAATCATATTTATAACTATTTAATAATACAATATTATTACCAAATGAAATAATAAAAATATTACCATTTGCGAAATAATATTCTCATTATTATAATTTAAACATTAACCTTGTTTTATCGATATAAAATTTTATTTAGCTTCATTTTTCAATTAACTTAATTTATTTATTTAATTTATTATCTATTTGAAGTGTCGTGCCACCGCGCTTTCACCAGGAACAAACGTGCGGTTACCGCTAATGGTGCAATGACCATACACTAGCCCAAGTCCCAGCAAAAAAATCAAACTTTAATAATTTTAAACCGAGACCCAACTAAACCTCGTCCAAATGACACGAGACCGGGTAAATAGAAAAATAAAATAAAATAAACAGGCATCTGAGGTTGGGGTGTGACAATTCTCCCCACCGCAGACAATTTCTGCCCCCCAAAAAACAACAAGTGAATAGTTGACTCAACTAGAGTCCATGCCCAAACAAAACTAAAGGAAAACGAGATCCTCAAAGAAACTATTCCAAAAAAACGTCACACCCGACCAATTCAAGGAGGACCACAACCCGGTTTTTATGGGAGAAAACGGGAGGGTTCTCCCCCCCATGAGAATTAGGTAATATAGAAACCACTGAAACCCAAACAAAACACCCCCTGGGGGGGGGGGGTAATGTGGGAACTCCCAAAATGAACTCATTCAATCTCTCCACATGGACCGAATAACACTCCTAAAACTTAGACGAATGCTCGCTAGGAAACAACCTAGAAACCTAACGATGAGAAATGAACTCAACACTTCCCCTCAATTTTATGATACCAAACATTCCCATAACTAGTACAGCTGATACCAAATCAAAATCAAAATGGGTCAATTTATTCACGATCCTAATAGCCTTCAAGGACAACGAACGATTTGGAAACCACACTAAGAGAAGATAAGAATGCTTGGATTGTGGTGGAATGAGCTCATCACACCACCACAACAAGGATGAGCTTACGACAATAATGAGAATAGAATAGAGAAATTTTTAATATTTCTATCCTGAAGTTGAAGACATTATCCGGATCGAGGTTCCACACACCCTTAGTAACTCCTGACAGTGCACGAGCTTCACCCCGAGACCTGTGGTTGGGACCCTGATGGATAAAGCATATCCTGCCTCACAGTCAAGAATTTGTGTCCTCTAGTCCCTAACTCCTTCCTCCTGAACAAGGCTTCTTTCAGAAATTTCCCTGATGGCTTGAACAGTCGCATGGTTGTAAGACTTTAGAGGGATGCAACAAGGTGGCTTAGAATGCCTGAACCTTCCAGACTAATCACATGAGACATAACGGTCCAAAAAACTGGGATTCAACACAGATGAAGATCCTTGCCAGAAGGGGGACCTTCACAAGAGTCGACCCCCACCATCTACACCCCAGACTCTAATGGCGATGAGACATCCCACCATTACTAGTCTAGAACTGAACCCTCAAATAACTTTGGGACGGTTTGATCCTTAACTACCCCAGGAGTTCCTAAATACCCGAAGACACACTATATTTCTAAACTATACAACTACCTATAACATAATTCGATTACCTCGATAAGAAAGCAACACAAAAAAAAAAGAACTGGGGACAAGGCATGAATAATTAACAACTTTTGGAGGACTTTTGGGTAGCATACTCATAACAATAAGAAAAGAACCATCAAAACTGATATCAATCCAAAACTCAATCAAAGAAACAACACAAGCCAATGGAAATGGTCCCATAATCCAAACATAAACAAACATAATCATAAACCACATTTCCAAAACCTTTATTTATTTAAAATTTTAAAACCCACATATGGCACCTTATGAACCATCACATGTGCATTCATTCAATCTCACTCACATCATCTGTGAAAAAGTTCACCCACACACTCTCCATACATACCCACACACATGTGACCCTCCATAAGAAGTGCCAAGGTTCAAAAACATATTTTACATACCAAATACAAACACATACCATGTTTTTTTCCCAAACCGATACACTTTCTCTTTAAAACCCCACTTTGCTAATTTCAAAACAATTTAGAAGAAACCCATTATTTCATTTGAAACCACTTTCATTTTTAACACACACTCACATCAACTAAGTTAAAAATGAAACACAACCAACTATAAACCATTGGAATGAAGAACTAGTGTCTGTGCTAAACCCAGCGACATGGTGGTGAGCCACGCCCCAAGTAAGGCATAAGACTAAGAGGTCTTTAAACCAAGAACGTGGAATCCACACAGGTCGCCACCCCATGTGAGGCCGTAACGCAAACTGATTCTCCCCCATTGTCATCCCTCAATACAAAACAACCAAAGACAAAAGACTCAAATCCCAAACTACCCCTGGTAACTCTGGTCTCATTGCGAGCAGTGGTGATCAGGCACCGACCTGTAACATACCTCCTGAGCCTCGACAATACTAATCTCCTTCTACCGGACACCCCAAATAAAAAGAACCTGCCTCTGATACCATTTTTTCATGAAACAGCCCTGGTCAACCCTGAAATGATCACCTGAGCTGGTCTGTGGAATGTCCCGTGGTGCATTCCCGATCCCCACGGGCGGACAACTAGCACCAGGCATCAAAAATAAGAAGGTGGGAACGCTTTGTCCCATGAAAAAAATATAAACCGATAAAAAACACTTGCGATAAAGATAAAAACTAGAAGCAGATCGTAAAAGAAAATCACCTACCTCCTTGTGACCTCCTAGGTCACCACCCAACTAAGAGCCAAGCCTGTTCCAACATTGAGCTGGTGAATTAGGAACCTGCACGAGAAATTGAACCTTCAAATGGAGGGATAAAGTAGGGGTGATCAGCTAAATGATTAGTAGGAAACACCACAAAGTCTATGCCATTCATTTCAAAAATATTTCCATTTATAATCGTTTAAAATACATTTATAAAAAATAAATTTCTATATCTACCTCACATTTTAAATACAAACAAACAACATTGTCCATTTCCCTCATATTTTAAAACAAGGTAAAAAAAGAAAAACAGGTAATTGTTCTTTCTTTGTCAAACATCCACTTAGAAAAACATTTAAAACCAACAAATCATTCACAGTTCTCCAAATTAAAACCAAAAACAGGTACAAAGAAAAGGTATTCCAAATGGTGAGGGCAATGACACTAGTCATACTCGTTATGGAGAAACACGAGAAATCTTAGGAACTCATAGAAAGACCAAAACATACTATACATGTGACTCATCTTGACGGAATTACCTACTCAATGACTTCATAAATCCCTAATGCTCGAGCATATCACTACCTAGCCTGGTCGAGGGGACTAATCCCATAGCAATAAAATAAAAACATTCACCCTACTATGGGGAATTAGCAGTACATTCCCTAACTAGTGATGCAATCGTTCTCGGTAAAACACTTTGCTATGCTAGATTCCCATGTATATTTCAGAAAGGGGTGTGCCATGCAATTTTAACAACAATCCATATATATATATATATATATATATATATATCACCACACACACACACACACACTGCACAGACCGACACCACCCCAACAAACTCAATGTTAGTCCCATGCCTTAAATAAAAATTACTCCTAGGAGGTCCCATACCGAGGACCCTCCTAACTCACAATCAACCAACTAGGCAAGAGACTCAACCTAAGAGGGGTTTCCCAAATAGTCATTTAAAATGACAAATGGACCCTTAACATCACAAAAATTAACTCCAAAAGCAATTAGAAACCATTTTTCAAAAAAACATTACCAAAAATTATCTTTTTACCAATGTGGCCAAACAGGACTTACAGCTTTTTCATAATAACAGTTCACTTAATAAATAATGGCACACAACCCACCTTCGCAACCAGGCATACATTTAAAAAATTAATTTCATAAACCTTGCACACCATTTAAAATAGGAATACACTTGCAACAAACAATGATGCATATACCACTATGCACCTAATGTGAAAAACCCATTTAAAGATTTAAAACAAAACTTTGAACTTTAAAAACATGTTTATAAAAAACAAAATCATGCCAGGATAAATCACCAGTCATTTAAAAGATGCAAATGGCCCATTTATATAAGAAGATTTGTGGTAAAAACATAACAAAAAGAACCACATATTAGAAATTTACTTTTTAAAATCACACGCACCTCTAAAAATTTTCAAAAGAAGATTCACACCATTGGAAATAGTTAAAAACCCTTTTTAAAAATTTTATAAAACAATTTTAAAGTGGAATCCAAGGCTTTACACACACAAAACCCATCCAGAACCCTCTTTTGTGAAAACACACACCTTCCACGTATAAAAACAGAAAGCGCACCAATCTAATTAATCATTAAACACGCCACATATTATAAAACTTTTCACATAATTTTGAAACTACCCAATGTCACATAGTAAACCATGGACCCACTTTTCAGAGAGAGAGGAGAAAAAAATCATTTCACTAAAACCTCAAGTTCTATAATCCAACCAGTTCAAAAGAAATAGTTTCTATAAAATACTTGCACAAGGTGAAATCACTCAAAATATAACGCAACCATTTCAAGGTAAGGACTCTATTTCTAACCAAGTTAGATAAAAATATTTATGTACATAAGAAAATAAATAATTTAAAACATATTCTTAATCCAATATACCAACAAGAAAATCCAATGGTGCAAAGAATGAACCATACTCATGATAACGGTGAAAAACATATTTTAAATATTAATTAAATAAAATTCAAGCATCAAATGGATTGAAATTGAAGCGAAGGGCATGGAACACCTACCTCAACCTATGTGAACACAACAACACATTGACAGAAGGAATAAAATCACCCTACAGACCAAACACATACCCTAGATATAGGGAAAAATGCAAAAAAATGACCCACAGTATTAGAGTGATGATTGATTTGAGAAAAAAACCAAAAATAGAAAAATATACCTATGGGAATTGTTGTTGGAATGCTAGTCGGTCAAGAGGAAGGTCGGAGGAGGTTGTCCGCAACATGGGATAGTGAAGGGAGGGCGGCGGTTAGACGCCGGATGAACGGGGGAGGTTGGTCCAGATAGGGGAGGCTGCACCGAACCGGGAGGGGTCGTGCCGACCGGGGGGGGGGGGGGGGGGTCTACGCCGAACCAGGAGGGGCAGATGCACCAGACTAGGAGGGGGAGCTGCGCCGGACCAGGAGGCTAGGTGGCAGGAACCCACATGGCGAGGCGGAGTTGGCTGGGTCAGCTGGTCTGGCGCGTCGAGGAGGCCGGAGTGGTAGGGGTTGGTGGGCGCCGGCGGCCGAAGGGGAGGGGCTCACCGCGCAGCTGGGAAGGATATTCGGGAGGTGAGGGCCTGGGTAGGGGCTTGTGGCATGGAACAATGATGGGGGAAGGGATTTGTGGAGGGGTGCACTACGCTAAAGAAAAGCAAGGGGCAGCGCTGCGTGGAGAAGAAGAAAAAAGAGGGAGTTGGGGAGAAAGACCCCCCGAGGGTTTAACCCAAAATAAAAAAATAAAAAAAATAAAAAATAGTAATACATTTAAAATAAAGAATAAAATAAAACCTATAAATATTGTTATAATAATTATAATTTCTTAATAATAATAATAATATTATCATTGTTTCCATAATAATAGTAGTAATATTATTAATAGTAAAGTGATGATAAAAATAATAATATCTAAAAAAATAAATAAATAACTACATAATGATAATTAAAATAATAATTTTATTATGTTTCATTTTAAAATAATAATCATATTTATAACTATTTAATAATACCAGTATTATTAAAAAATTAAATAATAAAAATATTACCATTTGCAAAATCTTATTCTCATTATTATAATTTAAATGTTAACCTTGTTTTATCGATATAAAATTTTATTTACCTTCTTTTTCAATTAACTTAATTCATTTATTTAATTTATTTGTTATTTGAAGTGTCGCACCACCGCACATTCACCAGGACCAAATGAACGATCACCGCTAATGGTGCGATGACCGTACACCTGCCCAAGTCCCACAAAGAACATCAAACTTAGAAAATTTTAAATTGGGACCCAACTAAACCTCATTCAAATGATGTGAGACTGAGTAAATAGTAAAAATAAAATAAAAATAAATAGGTATCTGAAGTCGGGGTGTGACACGTTATATGGAAAGATATGTCACACACCAACTTGTTGGGGGTGATGTTGGTGAAAGAAAACTTGTAGGACCAGAACTTGTTGAGGTAACAATGGAAAAAGTAAAGATTATCCAAACCCACATCAAAGAATCACAAAGTAGGCAAAAGAGCTATGCCGATAACTGAAGGAAGGATTTGGAATTTCAAGTAGGAGACCCTGTTTTCTTGAAGGTATCTCCATGGAAGGGTGTTATACATTTTGGTAAGAAGGGTAAATTGAGTCCCTGGTACATCAGACCATTCGAA
The DNA here is from genome assembly GCA_963277665.1 of Viscum album. NCBI lineage: Eukaryota > Viridiplantae > Streptophyta > Magnoliopsida > Santalales > Viscaceae > Viscum > Viscum album. The sequence goes on from OY728135.1 coordinate 273,035,066, forward strand.
ATTCTAGAATGAATTGGAGTTGTAGCTTATCATTTGGTAATGCCTCCAAGTCTCTCCAAATTTCATGATGTATTACACATATCACAATTGAGAAAATAAATGCCTGACCCAACCTATGTACTCACTTATGAGGAAATTGAACTGGAACTTGATTTATCTTATTGTGAAGAGCCTGTCAAAATTCTTGATACCAGAGAACAATTGCTGTGAAACTGGACCACTAGTCTGGTAAAAGTTCTATGGAGAAACCATAAGATGGAAGAGGCAACGTGGGAACCCGAGGAACTTATGATGAAGAACCACCGAAATACTTTTATGCAATAACATTATTGAAATTTTTGGATGAAATTATTTTAAGGAGGAGAGAATGTAACAACCCAGGCTTCCATGCTATGTTTCCCTTTGAATAATGTAGTAGCTTGCGCTGTACGCAACTTAGAGTTTTAACACACCACGACCAACGAAACTAGACATTATGAATATTAATAACCACTTTTTGAAATTTTATAAATTTTAGTTTTCAAAATTGATTTTATTTTTGGATTTGGAATATCAAAATTAGCTTAGGGTGAATATTTAGTATTTTTCTGAGAACTTTCAATTTTTGATGAATAGTGAAAAACACTGCGTTATTGTTTAAAACCGATTTTTTATTTAAATAATTAGTTATTTTATTTAAATTTATTTACGGTAAAAATGGTTAAATAATACTTATATAAGTTCAATTTAATTCATTGGAGTATTTTTATAATAAGTTTCGACACCTTCTAGTTGCATTTACAAATTTGCATAAAACATAATTTTACCGCTTCTGTGAGTTGAATTTCAAAAATCAGAGAGACAAAATTGATATCAGTAAGTAAAATGTGGTTAAATAATATGAAAATATTTTTTGGTGAATAAAAATTTTTGACTTTTATTTACCACGGTTAAAAGTAAATAGGATAATTAAGGGTAAAAATGATATTATAATTACCCTAACACATGTTATAATTCTATTGGATAAGTGTAATTTGACCAAAAAAACCTTAGGAATAAAAAATGATCCCCGTTGGTCCACTTGGATTAGATTAGGACATTTATTATTATTTTATTTAAAGAAGAGTTAAAAGTAATAAATTCAAAGTTTAATAACTAAACCATTTTTAATAGAGGGTTATACATAAGATAAATTAGACTCAAAATATTAATTAGAAATATAAAATGATATCCTACATAATGGTATTTTTATTTATAATTTTTAGACATTAAATAATTTAATTTATTTATGACACAATGATGATGCAATAATTACCTTATTAATGAAATATTAATATAATTGATATTATAAATATCCAAATAAATTTAAATTGAGACTTCAGATGAATTACCCTAATTTTATAGGTTAATATGACATGTTAGGGTTGATTAAATTATTTTTTTCTAAGTAATCATGTTGTTATGAGTTTTACAAAAACCAAATACTAAATAGTGTCAATATTGTCATAATTGACTTTTTAGAACAAATACTATATTATTAATTGATATAATATTCCTAAAAATATAAGGATCGACCAAATGACTTAGATAAGGTTATATATATTAATAATTAACCACTTGGGGTTAGATTGGCCTGAAATAGAAACTTTATTAACCATATATTTTAAAAATACAAAGAGACATGCTAAATGTCAAACTATTTAACTAAGAGTTAAATCTAAAAGATAAGGTTAATATGGTGACCAAACATGTATAAAACCAATTCTTTGAGATTTTTTAGACCCATAACCACCTTAACCTCTAAATAAATCATTTTGGAGCCATTAGAAACCGAAAATAATTTTATTATAAAATAATATTTCAATCTTTTTCTAAAGTGACCCTCACCTCTCTTATAAAAGGGTACTTCCCCTTATCTAAATTTCACACCTCCATGGCTATTTGGCTCGGCCATACCCTACCCAAATATACTACCAACCTTCCTCCCTTCATCCTAGAGTCCTTACTTCGGTCATAAAGCCAACATAAGGAGATATTTTGATCAAATCAAAAGGAAGAACCCGAAGAAGAGGTAAATATTTCATCACCTCTTCCAAGTTCTTTTATTCTTCCACTTACTCTTTATTTGTTGTTTCCATTCTAAAATAATAAATCCAGTATCTTCTATATACTATGACGTTATTATAAAAATTTTACAACCATATTCACTATTCTATCTATCATGTAAAGGACAAAGTCACCATACATGTGTACGTACGGCTTACCATCTTCACGGCGTGGTGTAGTTTGTTATTCAAACACTTCATTATTTGGATGGGTATAATAATGATTATAACTAATGTAAATAACAAATATAATATGTTAATTATTCTTTATATATGATATACTATCCAATTATATACGATTTCACCATCAATATAATGATATTGGCACTCGTGAATACGTAAGGATTATCGTCTCCATTAACATTATGAGATTCATTCCCCATCGTAATCATTCAAGAATAATTTTCATTTTATGATTGAAAATAATTTTTATGAACATAATAAAATTCTGTATATGAATGTAATACATACTATCTATAACGAACATCACTAACGTAACCAAGTATATAAAGGAAAACGAATCTCTTAACACCTAAAATGATGATTCTGCTAAAATATTATTAACAATGAAATATTAGAGGATCATATATGACATCATATTTATTTATATAGTTCTTGTATATTTTAAAAACAATGTTTTAACTAGTATACATGAGGTTAAAATAACACCGACTAAGGAAAAGTACAAGGTAAGGGTTAATTTCACAATCTCTTTATTATCCGAGGTTGTTTTTACATAAGTATCTTCTGGGAACTCTTTATCATCACATCAATGTTTCTTAAAAATTTATTTCAAAACATTTTTAAAATTTACTAGACTATGGTTTAAAGTCATTTATACCCTTTTTTTAATTTTTATAAAATGTTTTGAAAGGAATCTTTCTGTCGTTTTCCAAACAACGTACTTTATGACCTTTTCGACAAAATTAAGGTAAGAATTTTTTTTAACTTATACAGTTGGTGTGGTTATTTTCTATAGTTATATCATCATAGAAGCTTCCCATACAGGCTTATAAGAATATTTTCTACATAAATGTTTTATTTTATAATTATGTGACTTTTAAATGATTTCAAAACAGAAAGATGTATTTATTTAAAATAGTTTTCATTTCATCTATGTCAATGTCCTTTGATGGATTTTGAACTTATTTGAAGTTGATTTATTATGATTAAAATCTTCCATATTGTATTGAAGGTTTTGTGATATGTTTGAATGTGGATGTTTCATTTTTGCACCATTTATGGTTTATGGATAAAGTATTGACATTCCATATTCTATTTTTAATATGAATGTTTATGTTATGTTTAAACATTTTCATATGAGGAATGCATTAGACTTAGTAAGTGACGGGTGGGGCCCGCTATAGCTCCTCGATGCATTAGTAGGTCTCAAGAGACAAACTAGTGTCTTGGCAAAAGGCCTTGAAAAAATCTTATTTGTAGTCTTGGCACAAGGCCTTGACTATGTGGTTATGAAGTCTGACATTATGAATTCCATCATTATGAAAGTGGCTATTGATATTACATGTGATTATTTGACTCATAGAATATCCATTTGAATAATTAAATGAGATTATTTAATTTTATCTTCGAAATATTATGTTGATTTTTATGTTTAAAATTCCTTATTTTTTCTTATACTTTTCCTTAAATGTTTACACTTATTTATAAAAGTTTCTACTATATTGTTTTCCTTACTGAGCATCTGAGCTCACCCCTTTCTATGTTTTCTTTTTCCCATAATTTGAAGAAGTATATTATGGTTGAACTTCTAGGATAGGCTAATTATATAAGTGTGTTCAAAAGGGGAAAAATGTTTTTGATGTTTTTATTTCATGATGTAATGTAAAACTTATGAATGTATCTAGTACTTCCAAGGCTACTAAACTAATCGGTCTTTCGAGACATGATTTTTTGTATCATGCCAATGTTATGTAATAGTGCACCGACTTTTGGTAACTAGGGATGGGGTGCTACATTTCCAAAACTTCCAAACCCTCATCGGAGAATTTAATTTCCTCATAAATGAGCCCTTGTCCCCATGAACGTCACTCCTAAGGGGGGGGGTGCTTTTTGATGCCTGTCAAATGTTCATCAGAGAATATTCAAGGGAAGAAATACATGAAACAAGAGTATCATTTTCTACACAATACCATGGAAGGTAAGGTGTCTAAAACACACGGATCATGTGATCTTACAAAATAAACATGATCACATGACCTAAAGAAGTTCATTCGAATGATTCATACACCACAGATGACCTAATTCAGATGTTTTGAAGCCCCTTTTGACAACCCTCCATATTCTTAAAAAGGAACCTAAGAAATTCACTAATTATGTGGAGGTTTCTATATATAATCCCCTAAGTAACATTACTTTTTAGCCTATATAAACTTGACAACCATCTAAAAATCCTTGAAAAATATTGGATTAAAATATAAAAAAGGTATGAATCTCTTACAGTCATAAATTTTCATGTGATGTGCCCATGTAGTTCACAAGATACCATAGGAGTCCTGATGACACGTACACCTTATCATTAAAAATCCCACTGGCATGTAGCCCTCTTCCCCTGAATTTCTTCAGAAAAGACCAAGAAGCCCTGAGCCCCCTTCTAGCTAAAAATAAAAATAGAAGGGTTGTCCATGATAAAGTTTGCGCATCACCATGAGATGCTTTTTTGGTCACACGATGCATCAATGATGAGGGGAGTGATTTTAATTGGTAAAAGTCATAAAAACTCCCTAGATCCTCAACTCTTGTAAAATAAACAATGAAATAAAAATGGAAATGAAGAGAGCTTCTTGTGAGGAGAATATAAAACAATTTTATGAAAACAAGGTTTTATGCCCTGGGTGATCTCCAATGATCAGGAGATCCCCCCTTGAAAAGACAACATAGCTCTGCAGTATCCCTTTGTCTATTAGTTTGATCTTGCGAAGCCCCCTAGAAATCCATATTTGTTTCACAAAAGTTCCTAAACAATTCACTTCAAATCACGTGAAAACCTTTCAATAGGCATCTTGATATCGTGGAGGCCTTTGGAAATGTTTGATTGATCATTTGGAAGTCCCTTCTAATTTCTACATGATTAGGAAAGATCTATTTAGTTGGAAAAATTAAATAAATGGGGCACTGTTGGGATGGTCATATGGTTTCTAAAAATCATGCGACACCCCCCAAAATATTCCATATCAGGATCTCATGAAGTGCATGATACCAAATATCTCCGCCAACTCCAACCCGAATTTGTGTTATACACACTGCACAAGCCTGCGTATAACTAGGGTGGAGAGTTCTATAAATTCCTTCCCCTTAGTATAAAAAATTCATCTTTGGATCCACACACTAGTGAACCCAGACATTGGAGCAGACTTCTCAGAGTAGCTAATCTTGTAATCACAAGGTATTCTTCCATGTAAAGATCTGAGTAATGACCTAAGACGATCAAGATGTATTCATAAGAACATCACATGATCACTCATAGATTATGTGAAGGAATTCAGGTGAGATAATAAAATCATGTGAATACATCCTATGTGTCAGATGGGTCACACAAAACCTAAATAATAAGATAACACCAAAAACATCTAGGGCACATATGAAATAAAAGGTTGGAATAAAGAATAATATATGGAAGACTTATGCGAAGAATATATACGTTGATCCTAATGCATGTCACATTAACCAAAAAGGCCATTTGAAAACACTATGACATATCATCTAGATGATGTGACACTTCCTTAACATACCATTTGGCTTATATGACGCCCCATGTACATGTCAAAGAAAGTTGAGAACATCCCCTCAGGCATACCACCCAAGTCTCGTAAAATCTACTAGGCTCACCATTCATACCTTATGATATACTCTAGAAATGTCACCCAAATTATAAGGTGATGCGAATGTATATTAGCTAGATCTTGTGAATCCCTCTAAGCTCACCAACCATATCTCACAACACCCTCTAAACCTGTCACTAAGATTTTGTGATGACATTAGGACAAGTTAGACAGATCGCGCAGCATCCCCCAAAAATGTCAGTCGGATCTTGTAATGCCCTCCAAGCATGTCATCCATGATCATACGATGGATTCCAGGACAATTCATCCAAGTATTGTAATGTCCTCTAGACAATTCAGCCTTGGGAATACAATACTATCCATATTATGCGATGTCCCTTATACAAGACAACTGGATCATGAAATTGCCTTTGGACATATCCGCAATGCATCTAGATTTGTCCAGTCATCAATCGACATGTCAACTCAGAAAATCAATACATATCAGGTAGATAATCAATAAGGTTAGGAAGACAACTAGTCCAGGTCAAGTAGGAATCCCAGGACATGATATCCTTCTCTAAGCCTTCATATAAGGGTATCCTCAGTGTGTAATACTTGATCAATGACATAATATGATATGTCCCCCATATTGGGGAGGCCTCAGTGTGTAATACCTTATCAGCTACATAATATGATATGTCTCCCATACCAGGGAATCCCTAGTGTGTAAGCACCAATCAATGAAACAATATGATATGTCCCCCATATTAGGGTAGGCTCAGTGTGTAAGCCCTGATCAATGACATAATATGATATGTACCCTATATCAGGACAACCTTAGTGTGTAATCCCCAATCGGTAACATAATATGATATGTCACCCATATCAGGGAAACCTCAATGTGTAATCCTTGATCAAACAGAACTATTCTCTAATTAAAACAATAACTATGATACATAGGATGCCTTCTTAAGTACCAAGCTCCATATTAAACATCCAAAGGGCTGTCCTAGTACATAATTCCCACATCCATATACAGTGAGACTAATTACATGATATCCATTTTTTCTCACACCGATCATGGATCCCATGGGATTAGGGAGTTTCAACGGTCATATCATTAGAATTACGAATCTTCACCAAGTTAGGGAAACCTTAGTGTGTAAGTCCCACTCAAACTGAACTACAATAAATCTGATTCCTACAAGAACTAGGATCTATAGGACACCTTCCTAAGGACCGATCTCAAATGGAAATCCACTTTGATGTAAGTCCCTCCATGTATCCAACATTTCAACCATCAAGACCCAATCATTCCTATGGGTTAATCATTCTACCTCATCCATTTGCAGACTAAGAATTCAACCAAACTATGATGACTCTAATTCTTTCCATAACCAAGATATGTAGGATTATTCTATGAGGCTCAAGCTCAATTAATCACTTCCTAAGTTCCCATATTTATGTCCTTTCCACATGAAATTAAACTACATAGATTTAATGAACTATGTGGGTTTTGATTCCTGCTATAAAATAGGATATGTGGGACACCTCATAATAGATCAACCCTATCCTCTATATATTAATTTCATCCCTAAAAGGAATAAAATTTAGAACTGTCTAGAGATACGTCTTCAACATACAATCAACTACCCATTAGGGGAAATGGATGATGAACTTCAGATACATACAAATAGTCTCACTTAAAGATCCCCCTTCCTATATAAAAGTGATTAGCCTTTGATCATTTTGTTAGGGTAACCGGTTCCGTATTAGGATTAGGAAGAGATTAATAAACATATATTAAATCTATAAAATATTCCTAAAGTAGGCAAAAATTCCCCCCAAAAGGGTTTGATGAGACCAACCTCCCATACTCTCGACCAATGTGAGTTCCTAAGTTCCATTAAGTCTGAAACCCCAATTTGATTCCTACCTTTGAAAATCACGTCTGTACCTAATTATGGATATGGGAACCATTGGGAGTTTCTATAGAAAATAAACATAAATGGTGAATCCTATGTTAATGATATTATAATAATTTAGTGACCTAAAATCGATCCATCAGATATTTTTGTTATTTCCATTGCATGTGATCTTTTCCCAACAGAACAAATGCCCATATAGATCATACAACATGACCAATTTTTTAATGTTTCAGATTGGACCAAATTTATATTTATGTATAATTGAGACACAAACACAAGTCCAAAATCCATTTAAAGCACTATGAATTACCTTAACGTAAGTATTAATATATTTTAGAAATTTCAAAATAGAATTCAATTTCTAGAGTGACCAACCATGACATTTAATAGAGATCAATATATCCTCCCACGTTTTTGAATTCCTATAATAAATACATCATATCTCTCCTCCATAGTGTTCAATGAATAATATATTTTCTAGTTAGATAACTAAGACATTGTGTAACAATTTTCATGTTTTATATTAAGAATTACTCTACCATTTTATAACCTATAAATGCATGAAAATATGGAATTTTGATTTATATCAAATCATTAATTCATGTAAAAATATATTTTCTTATTTAAATCATATCAATAGATACAGGTTTCGAATTGATTTTATATTTCATGGGTGGATTATTAATAGGTACATAACCAAATTTATAGATGCTTATTTTTTGATATTTGGATTTAGTATGGGTCGAAAAGGTATACCAATTCATTATGTTGTTGGCATTCATGATGGCTTGATATTGTTTTTGGGAATTGGAGAATTAAGTAAAGGATATTTAATTTGGGAGAATAAATATAACATCTCAATCATGATATTATGAAGTTTTTAATGATGTGGGTAATTTATGTGAATTGTATAATTAAGGGAAAATGTCAAGATTTAATGTATTGTGGGATGATATATTATTTATATTTAATATGGGTTTTCACATGAGTTATGGAAGACAGTGTTAGGGAATGTTTTAAATAAAAAAATTATAAGGGAATAATTACTTGGGATGTTTCATGGAAAATATGTGAAATTAATCTCTGGACTCAAAATCATTAAATGTGTTCTTCGTAGGAAATTAATAAGAGTTAGGTGAAAAAGATTATAAATACAAGGATACAGGGAACTCCATTATATCATTATGAGAGACCTCTTAAGAGATTGATAAAATGGAAGAACTTGGACAATGTGGTTGGAAATAAGGTGATCAGAATTTAGAGAGGTTTTTCTAGAAAATAAAAGATTAAAAGTTCACCCAAGAAGATCATTATCTTGAGATACAATAGAGAATTCGTGAAGGCTCATCTAGGTAGGTGGATTTGATACTATCTATGTGATAAATAATCAATTTTTTCTTTATTGGTTGATTATTATTATAAAAAGATTTGGCTATCTTAGATTTTGTGATAAACCATGACTTTTGTTATAACTTATTTTGCGATAAATAATATTTCCATTTATAATGGTTTTTGTGATAAACCATGTTCATGTTTATAAATGGATTTTTTATAAAATTATTATTGAAATTACCCAAAAAATTGTTTTTTGTTAAATTACTTAATTGCGGTTAATTTGAAATTATTTTATAGTGTGGGTGAATGAGTGAAAGTGGTCTCTCTATTTTGTATGTACAAGAGGAGGAACTACTAGAATGTCACCCTACATCGACAAATCTATTGTCAAAATTTTATAAACTATGAAAATAACATATACTATTATGGATTTTTTTTAAAAAACAACATAATGGTAACACTATATACTCTATTGTTATAGTTTTAAAAATATGTAACTATAAACTACTCTGTTGATACAATTTAAAAAAATCACAATAATAAATATCCCGAAAAAACTAATCACATCACACAACCCTCACTCAGACTTGAGAACATCTCCCCTCACTTTTCATCAGTATATTCCCTCACCCCTCTAATATATGATATTCCCACACAACCCCTCTTCTTGATTTATTATAGATTTTAGGCTCATCTCACTTCCTTTGATCTATTCTGACTAAGATGCACCAAAACTCCTTCGATCAGGCCATGCCGAAAATCATATTCCCCCTATGTCTATGTATTTTGTGTCTCCTTGGATCAAGGAATTATGAACCACCTCCATCCCCCTTAATTTAGTCACACTACTACACTTCGAATCGAGCCAGGACTCATCTTGACCTCATTGCCAGAATCTATGTGTATTCAACCCCTTTAATATGTATAAATTTCTATTATCCCAATCACATTTTAAAATATTTATTATATAATTACTTCATCAAATTCATAATATAAGAAATGTTCTATTTTACAATAAGGAAATTTTAATCATTCAATTGAGAATTGGGGCTACATGGTGTTGGGTTTGTTTTCAAACATTGATGGTCATCTATACCAAATTGGATTTGGTTTAATGATTCTAGAGTTAGTGGTAATGGTTGTGTTATCATATTCATATCAAGGCAGTGAATTTTAATTAGAGTTTCACATGAATTATTATTACTTATTATAATGAAAAAGTGATTCATTGGTGAATGCATTCAAAAGATCCTTATACAGAAATGATATTGATACTGGAAGAGTGTTTGAGGAATTTAGAGGAAGATCAAAGTGAGTTTAGTTAAATTACTATACTTTCATTAACATATTTATTTCTGGATCTAATGATCATAGTAATGAGATAAAAGTGTAGTTGTAACCATTGATAAAAGAGTTTAATAAATTGTGGATCAAAAGTGTTCTTACATATGATGCTTTATGGAAGGATTCATTTAAAATGTGTACTACTCTTATGTTGACCATAAATGATTTCCCTACTTATCGAATAATGTATTATTAAAGCATGAAGTGAAAACTATCTTTTCTAATATGTGGAAAAATTACACATTCGATAAGATTAAAACATCAATAGAGTGGTCGTTTCATCAAACATCAATTTTTCCTACTAATGAGACATTTATATAGAAATAATAAAACAAATTCAATAATATTATTGATAAATAGAAACAACCTCTGTGTATGTTAATAAATGATTACTTAGAGGATCTTGAAGGGCTAATTTTTTTTATAATGGTTCAACCACTATTGATAAAGAGGAAAAGTACTGAAAGGGTTACTCATTTCAATCGGGTAAAAAGTTTGTTCTTTTATTTATTTTATTGGTCATCAAATTTATCATGATAATATTCATAGATGGTTTATATTGAAACAAAATTATGAGAAATATTACATTTAGTAATTTTAAATGTCAAAGGAAAAAAATTAAGGATGACTTAAGTGCATGTTGATACTTTTAGGATTAGGTTATAATGAAAAATTCATCCCAAGATAATTAGTAAAAATAAGAGGCCAATATTTCATGCTTGTTATCTCTTGATGACCACATAAAAAAACTCTGCATGTGTTGGACAATTTCAAGGTTCATGATGGTTATTCAAGTAACTTATAAAAATGAGTTGATACTATATAGGTGAAGTTAAAATCCTTAAGATGCAATGAATATCACATAATGTTACATGAGTTTCTTCCCACAATAATATGGAATGTGTTGAAAAAAATATAAGGTTGACTGATATTAATTTATGTAACACATATATATATATTCTAAAATATTATGAAAAATTGATGTGTAGAAAATGAAACAAGATGGACTAGTCATTATTTTTCAATTAGATAAAATACATCCCTCCATCTATCATCACACGTATGTTGTATTTTACCATGAGACTTCACATGGAATTTATTCTTGAGGGTCCTGTTTATTGTCATTGGATGCATCCTACTGAAAGAATTATATACAACATGAAGTCTTATGTAAAAAATAAGAACTATCCTAAATGATCCATTATCAAAGATTATTTTTCTCATCGGTTCATATAATTAGGATCTATGTATTTAAATAATGTCTATATAAGATATAATTTACCAAAGGTAAATAAAGATGATAAATATGACCCAATTGAGACAATATGTTTTATCAATTACCCAAATAAGGGTAATTTTAGGTTCATGTAAATTGACTAATAAGAGTATTTAATAGAGGGATATGGAACATCATACCCTTCTATTTAATTCTGATGTAGTGGATGAATATATCAACTAAGTATAACCAATTATGAGTTCTTTTATAATAATCATGTATTAAATATCAATTAATAAGGCATCACCCATAAATTTTACATGAATTATAAAGAAACTATAACAAGAACGCATCACTCCTTACATCTTAGAAGGAGAGGGAATGTGCATAGTCAAAAGTTTACTATATGTTTCAAAACATCTTATATGTACATTTTTTTAAAAAATTTATTAATGTTACACTTATTTTTAAAAATATTAATTAATTTTTTTATATATTTGGTTAACGATTTAGTGAGATGTCTCTTAAGGTTAGATAACTCCCATTTGGTACAAATACGATGGAATGTGAGTGTAAATCATCTGTTTTCAGAAAATATAAGTTCATCATATATAGTTATTTGGTAAACATGACAAATTAAAATTGTGGTTTCATGTTAAGAAAATCTATTATGCTACAACAGATGATGAAAAACCCCACTCCATTGATGCATCATATTATGGAGTAGCAGGGAGAATAATTATATTGGATTATTACTCCCATGTTTTATATATTATATTAAAATATAGATGATTTGATAAGTAGACTCAAAAAGGAATATATGATGATAAATATGAATCTATAGTGGTTGAAATCAATTGATATCTTAAAACTAAAGAACCCTACATATTAGTTTCACATGCCCAAAAAGTATTTTATGTAAAAATCCATTAAATAATCACATTGGTGTTTTTCTTAGACCAATTACTCAATATATTTTCAATTATGGTTCAGATTATATTCCCAAAAAAAATATCCATATAGGTGATCATACTATTCTGGGATATAATGATAGGAACAATTCAATTGTAGGGAAGATTGAGAACCTGATGTAATATTGGAAAATTAGGATCAATGATGGAAATAGAACTTTTGTTTCATAATGCATTTTATATTTTTTTACTATAATCTTAATGTATATACATGCTAACTATTTTTTTAGATAATTTTATTTTATGAATAATTTAGTAGGAAGATGATTTATTATAATGGACAACATATATGGGAGGCTGGGATAGAACCTTTGATCATCCATGTGAGCATACATTGTTAATACTTATAATTATTTTTGCATATCTATATATATATGTTTGTATCTTAGGATTAATATTTTTCCAAGGCTCTACATCAGTAGGGGATCCCACCCCTCCAACTTATGTCACTTTTTCTAGGGTATTTACTATAGGTGGTCCCATGATCCCTCCACCAACTTTACATATTACAAGGTTATATCTTCTTTATTTCCCATGAGAAACTTTACTTCCCCCATGCACTTTCCTACCATAGTGTCCTTATACTATGATACCTACCTCCACATAACCACTTCCTCATACTCCTGGTCTATTGAGTCCTATTAATTTTACCCCTCCTCTAATGAATTTTGTTCCTCACATGAATTATGTTACTCCCATGTATTTCATTCTTTATATCTCTTATGAGGGTATTGAGGCTTACATAGAGATATATACATTTGGAAATACTGATCATCATGTGGATATGGTGGTGTCCTTTCCACCTATATTAGGTAAATTATGATTTTCCATCAAAATTAGTACTATACGTTCATTACTATTTTTATGGAATTTTTTTTTATTTTTATGTGGTTTTGATTCTTGTTCCTATACCAAAAATCATAGGGGTATATATATGCATTCTATCTAGAATTGACCAACACAAATCATATCAAACTATAATGAAGATTAGCTGATGATTGGAAAAAATGGAAAGAATGTAAGAGTTTCATGGGAACACTACTTAGATATAGTGATATCATTCCAATACAACCACTTCCATGGAGGAAAGTCGATTCTATAATCAAAGATAGAGATTTGTGTAGTAACATTATAAGTAGTTTTATATTAAATCATTATATACCCTTTTATTTAATCTATTATTTTATTTCTGTAGTGTCGGTATAATTTTTTCAATGGTAAAAATGTGTGTTTAGCTCACCTCTTGGAGGTAGGTGAACTCTGGAGGTCATATAAGTATGATTTATATGAGGGGTGGAGGGAAATACTTTGAAACACACTAGAGTGCATTTCTTATTATAGTGACTATTCAATTAATTAGTATTTTGTGATGATTTCATATTGGTCGAGTCATGCATTTCATGTATTTATTTTATTTATTTTCAATTATTATATGTAATAATTATTTTGTTTTTTTAAATTTCATTTTTTTAATGAAAATTTCATGTAGGATTCATCATAGAAGGATATGAAAAAGTCTCCAATGAAATATTTTCACATACTTGGTTGTAATAGTATACCCAAACATGATGAAATATAGGTAAATATCAATTTTTTATTTACACACACAAACATAGAGACACATATTCGATATTAATATATGTTATAATGGTTAAAATGATTTTTTTGAAAAAAATAATTGGGTATCGATTGTCAGGTACCTCATGCACATTTTTTTTAAAGATGCAATAGAAAGGGTCGTAATCTAGAAAATACAACCACATAATAAAAAAAATATTTTTATATATTCTATAAATATAATTAAATTAGTTTTTAATTTGAGTATATGAATTTAATTTTTTTAATTATTTTCATTAGTTGATTTTGAGGCTCTTGAAAGATAAATACAATATTATTTAGGCCCTAATGATAATTTCAATTGGGTTTTTGGTAGTGGGAACCCTGGTAGGGTTTGATGTAGTCTAGTAAAGAAAATTATCACAACGATGTATTGACCAACATCGAGAACTAGTAGTTTTTCTAGTTCCTTTATTATAAAGAAGCACTTTATTGTAGTGGAAAAAAATATGGATCTTATGTGGAAGCTGATAACCGTTGGATTCTATTTTATGTGTTCTTTGATTTTAGGAGATACGACTTCATAGTTTGATGCTTTTATTTCCACTATCCAAGCATCATTTGGTCCTAGTGGTTCACATGTTTCTACAAATCCACATCATGTTGATTATATAGGTGGTGATGATCAAGATGAGGATGATGGTGGTGGTGATGATGGTGGCAGTGGTGGTTATGATGGGTGTGATGGTGGTGGTGATGAAGAAGGTGGTGATGACGGTGGTGATGGTGATGATGATACTGATGGTGATGGTGGTGTTGTTGAGAATGAAGGAAGATATGATCCTAATCAATGTTTATAATTATATACTATTATGCATTTGTAAGTATGTTATATTCTAAACTACTTTATTTATGTTTTGAATTTATTTTCTATCTAAAATTTTCTATATTTAACCTAATTAAATAATCAAATACAATGAATCTTCTATATTAAACAACTTTATTAAATGATATGATAAATAAATAGACATTTATATTCTTATTTATATACTTATATTGAAATGATAAAATATAATCACTTTTAATGATTTTTAATTTAACTAAATATGTACTACTATTGGTCTGGTTAATTTTGTGATTATGCACTAAATCTGGTATAATTGTATTCTAGACCATAGTTTTAATAAATTTACTAATGAGAATTTAAATTTTATTCATGATATATTTATTTAGTTAAATTTAATTTGGATTTTATTATTTAAGGCCTATATATTCCAGTTTAATTATATTTTTTGGTTCAGGTCTAGTCAACATTATTTTTTTAGTTTCATACTATTTTTACTTCAATTTACATCAATTTGGATTGGTTAATCTTATATCAGCATGTATAATCCTATTTTATTTGAATTTAATATTTTTTAATCCTATTAGGGTATGTTATGATTGATTTGGTTATATCGATTTTGTTTTATTATAGTTTTATTACTTTCTATTAAGTTCATATCCATTATGTTAAGTTTGGTTATTTATTTTTATGTCAATTCTAGTTATTTTAGTTAAATTATGGTATGTTTGGGTTAATTTATTTTGGTTTTATTAATTTTAACATGGTTTAGATGTTGTATATTTAGTTAATTTTATCATAATTTAGGTTATTTTTTATCTTTTTGATTCATTTATGGTTTTTTCTATTTATTTAGTTTGGTTTCATTTATGTTTAATTCAATTTTCTACAATTTAGATTGTGTTGGGATGGTTTGTTTTATTTTGTATGGGTTATTTTCAATATATTTTGATTCATTTTAATGGGAATGACTAGAGTTGAATGGGGATAATAAAATTTATCTTGGTTCAATTTAGTTTAATCTACTTAGATTATATTTGGTTATTATTATATTTATACAACTCTATTTGAATTGGTTCAAATTTGTTCAGTTTAATTATAGAAAATATTATGTTTTTTTATATAATTAAATATGGTTTCACATTATTAGTTTTATTTTTTTATATGGGGTAATTCAATTTGGATATTTTTTTTGTGTTGGTTTATCTTTATATTTCAATTTTTATCTGTTAGTTAAAATTTAATTCAAACTAGTGTAGTTTGATTTTTATTATACTTAATTATTTTTTTTTACTTCAATTCTATTTAGTTATGTTTAGTTAGGTTAAGTTTAATTTATTTTGGGTTAGTTTTTTTAATACATTTTAATTTATTTTGATTTAATTTAATTTAATTTTATTCAACTCCAACGGCTAAATTTGATTTTTACTAGTTTTTTAGAAGGTTGGTTTTTGTTTAGATGGATTATATTTTTTAAAAATGTATTCAACCTCTATAGTTTTAGTTTTATAAACCATGAATAATATTTGTCTGTATAATTTTTTTTACATATCTATGATTATATATTATCTATAGTTATAGTTTTATTAACCACAACTATATTAATCCATAGTAATGATTTTTAAATAACCGTTACACAAGGATACCTATAGTTATGGTTTAAAAATGAAAATAGAGATATTCTATTGGAAATATCTTCTACAAATCCTTACACCATGATTATAAGATACAATCATTGTTTTTTGAGACATAGTTACACTTCTGAATTGTGATTGTAACAAAAAAATATAGTCGTGTGGGTGGGAAAGTGAGCTGTATTCAAAAACCCAACTAAGAATTTTCACTTAGTAAAAAAATTTGAATTGATAGATTGATAAAATTTCCAACTAGATTTGAGTAATATAATTAAACATGTAGTGTATAATAAAAACAATTGTAAGTTAAAAAACTTAACAAATAATGCAATAAAATAAAATATTTACACTTAAATGTAAAACCAATGAACTATGTATTGGATAATAATACAAATAATCTTAAAAGGATATTTATTAAAAAATAGTTCCTATAAAGTGAAATATTTTATTTTATCCCAAAATAGAAATAGGTTTGATAACCTAAATCTAGGTATCTAAGATTTACACTGAAACTTCATCAACTCAACCCATTAGAAGGTGCAAGATCTACATTTGAAAATTATTTTTAAATCAATGGTATCAAGACACTCTATCCTCTAGATCATATTCGATTAGAATGATTAGTAGCAATTCTAATTACCTTGTACTTTGTCAAACATCCATGATCAGAAGAAATAGATTCCAAACTTAGAATCTCATCGATCAAAGTAATTGAAAGAAATGATTAAAAAGATAAAAACTAATATCTTCGAAAATGAATCCTCACACACATAAGATCTTAGAGAATTACATTAAAAACTAAGATACAAACAAATCACTCAAAATCACTATGATGATTCACATGATATCGATTGAAGGTTATTCTGTAGTATCATCGATTCCACTAATCTCAGTCTCATTTATAGAAGTTGGTATAAACAAATTGACCAAGATCTTAAGGAACAATTATAAATATATTTCAAATAGGTCCATATTTTTATTAAATCAATTCATATAAAATTTATGATTCTATAGAAATTAGATGGAAGATCCTGTTCATTTGAAGATAGAATCAAAATTTATACACTGCAAAAATAGAACTTAACCAAAATCCTCAATTGAGCTAAAATTCAAGGAGATGCATATTGTTATTTTAAAAAAGAGGATATAGATGATTCATTTGACTCAATAGTCTCCGATTTTTTATAATAAAAAAACACAAATGAATATTAATTTTGATTGAATTTTCAGAATAAAAACTTTTGATAATGTCTGAGGAAATTTCTTATAGGTTAAACATTTAGAAGAATATTATCCTTTAACCCCCTTATTTTATTTATAATATTATAAAATATTCCCCATATTTGAAAAAAAGGAAATAAAACTCACCATCCTTTTCCACTCTCTCCTTTATATATATTAAGTTCTTTGGGGTAGAATCACAATTAAACACACACACACACCCCACACACTGGTCAGAAAGGTAGTCCATTCCCCCATTTGTGATTTTCAAAGAGGGTAACAAAAAAATATATAAAAAAATATCCTAAAGTGTTAATAAATAGATTAAAATTATGAATTCAAAAAGAATTAAATGTAAAAATATCCCTATAAATTCTATAAATTAACACCTTTAAGATATTCAGTGAATATGTAGGAGTAAGCTACTATTCCTTAACTTTGGGTTCTCCCCCTTGGATGCACTTCCGTCCATTATTGAACCATAAAATGTAGAAACCATTATCTCCCTTTGGTATTAATCTAAAACTTTATCATTCAATGTCACCCCTAGAAATATATTTTCCCCTCCGTTGTAAGGAAACTAATCTAAGGTGAGATTACTTCTCCTCCTTTGTAAAATCTTCATATAATCTTTTTTAGGAAAAAAACACAACCTCTAATCTCCTTTGAAAAAATAAATGAAAAACTAATCTATTAAGGGGAAAACTAAAGAGTTATTTAAAAAGAGTATACCCTCTATAATTTATCTATTGAAACCTAAGGATGATCTTCTTTTGGGAAACATGGTTCTAGAAGTTGTACTGAAAATATTCTCTGAAATTTCAAAGAGATTCTATAATGATTTTATTTCTCCATCTTGACTTTTTCAAGAAGAATAATTTATTATACTCTATATAAAATTTATGATGAAATACTTCACTAAATTATCACTTTTTATCTTCTAGGTAGTTCTTAAAAAAATATAACCTTTCTACATAGATTTAGTAAAAAAATAACTCCCATTTTATTAAGGAGTAGGTTAGAAAAAAACTGAAACAATGAAGGAAAACTATAATATTTGAACATAATTTTAACCTTAAAAACACATAAAATTAAGCTCAATTATATGTAAAAATAATTTCAAGTATTTGATAAAAAGTGAAAACTAAAAAAAAATGATGGAGGAATTCCATATAAGAGTAAACTAATTAAGTAAAATATACCTTCCAGAAGTTAACTATTGTAAAATAAAATAGAAACATAAATTTCATTTGGTTTTGTTAATAAATATTTTTAAGTAACATATAATATGTTTGGATCAATGAACTTCTAGAATATATGAATTAATTTCATAAAAAGTTAGCACAAATCGAAACAAATAATGTTTCCACTTTATTGATAAGTTTTACAATGTTAGGAGATAGTGATGTTGGATTTGGTTCCATGGAACCAAGTTTTATGTACTTTAGGATTACCCGTGTTTATGGTTTTGAATATTAATAATTTTCTTATCACATCATGATTGTTCTTTCATGTGACATTATATGTTAAAATTTATTAAGGGTACCTGTCATACTAAAAGGTTATAATAGTTCCCTACCATGATTGGAAACTAGAAGTTCTAGGAAAGTATTCTTAAATATATGGTTTATGTCTGGATTATATAATATAATGGGAAAAATATGATATAATCTATCATGGTTTGGAGGCTCATTAGACATTTAGACTTTTATCATGAAGTTCATGCTTGGTAATCTCAAAGAGAAGAAGGTTGTAAGAGAACCCACCAGTAAGAAATACACATTTATATATGTCATTGGATATTCCTATCTATGGATATGTGTAATGGCCCTTATAACTTAATATTATTATTAATTCAAATCATGATTAATGTGCTTTGATGCATTGATGAAAACCATGAAGACATTTTCTTATGCTTAATTAGGATATGTTGGGTTCATTGTGAGTGATATTGCATTAATGAATATGTAGAGGAAGGATTCTCCTTTATACTTTTAATGTAAGCTAATATCATAGGATATTTAATGTGAATGTAAATTCCTAATTAATTCATTCTCCATGGAATTATATCAGTAAGTTCATTTTTGAGAAGTCAAAAGAAAAAGGCATCAAGCACAAAGGTCGGTAACACTGGTATGAAACCATCTTGATAAGAGATATCAAGACAAATGGATTATATTATATGGTGTAAATTCTTAGGATGATGTATGGAATTTTAGCATTAACTTCTTTCTTTAAGGGTAACATGGCATGTTGCAAAATTCCAACCTTGGACTTTAGGTGGTTCTGCCTAATGCCACTAAGGTGTCTATAGGACCATGTACTAAGTGTATCCCAACCCTAGTTAAATTATATATTAATTGAACCAATTGAATAAATATTATTCTCATACATAGTTTAATAATTATTCATGTTTGGTTGATCAAAAATATTCAGTCACTAGTTATTCGAGAGAATATATATGAGTTGAATATTTAATATATATTTATTTGATATTTTAGTGAATATTATATTTATTTATTTATTGATGAATAATATAATGGTATTTATTTATGTATTTAAATTATTAGTCATTATTGAAGTTTCAATAAATACCGAGTAGAGAAGGTGGGATGAGTTGATGGTTTTGTGAAAATGATATATTAAATATCATTTGAATAAATATTAATTAATTTTTTCAAGAATTGATATTTATTTATCTTCATGTTTAGAAAAATCCATGTAAATAATGATAATAATAATATTTAGTTAAGATTTTTATTTGGTATTAAGAGAATATTAAGGGCCCATGTGTAATTATTATTCTATAACCCTCACTCAATATAAACCCAATTTTATCATTCTCAACGACGGTAATAGTTATTGTGAATAATGAAATTATAGAGATTCCTCTAAATCGTAAGAGAGAAATTCCTCTATAATGTTATCAAGAATAGAGAGAAATTATACCCTTCAACACTCTTTATTCTAGATAGAATAAGAATAATCCTTCCACTTTGAAGCAATTATTGTGGCGTTCAATAATGAATTATACATGCATTATAATCTTCCACACTAGCACTCAAGGATTTATACAGTGGTGTTCAAAGGTTCAAGGTGCATGTGTGGATCAGTGCTAAAGGGATTCGACCCTTTAATCCCCTAACACAATGTTGGTAAAAAATAAAAATATCATTTTTTAATTGACAAAGAGATAATTACAATATGTGATAATTTTATATTTATATAAGTTAATTATATATTATATGTGATAATCCTATCTCATGGATTTTTAGGTTGTAGTTCATCAAATTTTGAGGATAATTTTGAAGAAGTTGATGAATTTCTATTGTTGGGGATGGGTCCAATTGCTTCCACTATGACCTATAAACTTCAAGTGGTATTAGAATGGTCACATAATAATTTATAATAATTTATTATTCATTGGTATATTATACAAATTTGTTGTTAGTTTTTCATTTAAATTTTATTTTTTCTTTAATATGAAAGTCAATTAAAATTTTTAGTTGACTAAACAAGCTTTGTTAAGTTTTATATGATCTTAAATAGGCTGACATAAGGTGAATAACAATCAAAGATTCATTTGGGAGGTGTTTGAGATTATGGTTTTTAGACACAATTACATAGTGTGCAACTAAAAGTACACACTATCTGTTGAGGTTCATTTAACTTGGGAATGATATGGGATATACGAAATATTGAGTTGTAAATAATATATGGTGATAATTTAATATATTGACAATGATTAAGCCTAGTTGGAAGATGGTTTTTCAGACTATATGATGTGTGGATGGAATACATGTTATCTAGTTTATGAGTTTTTATAGTGAATTTTGTAGAATTTTTGTGCTCAAACACACATATTATATTAATACATAATGTGTTAGAATAAAAGTTGGGAAAAATAGATGTTATACACTATGTATTTGGTGTACATTCTATGTGCCTGATAAATTTCCATGTTTTAAATTGTTGGGAAAAAATCCCTCAAGGTATCATTGAAGCATTTTTGAGGTGATTGTGTTTGTTGACAAAGTGGACATCTGCGTGGTGATTTGTTGACAAAGAGGATTTCATGATGGAATGTCGAGTTCAAGAGCTAAGTTCAACGATCCATGTTTGATTCAAGAACATTGATAAAAGGAATGGATGATCTAGAGGTGGTACAAAAGAATAGATACAAGGTGGCGCTGTTTTCTAGTGTTTGCCAAATTTTTGGGCCTGAAAATCATTAAATGAAGAAAAGTGGTTTTTGGAAAAGGGACTTGTGCACCGTGTACTTGAAGTCTTGGAAACTTGCGCGCCATATGTTTTTCAAGATCAGATCATCAAAATATGGAAAAGGGACAAGTTTCGCCCAAGTATTTGTGGTGTCGCGCAAGTGACTTGCGCGCCGTGGAAGAGACTTGTGCGCCGATGCCTTGGAAGCTTGAGAACATACACGCCTATGGTTTTTAAAGATTAGAAGATCAAAATATGGAAAAGGAAAGAGGTTCTCACAAGTTTTGAATTAGGTCGCACAAGTGACTTGCAGGAGAAGAGATATGCGCGCCGAGAGTTGCATGCCAAGGTGAGACTTGCGCGCCGTCGCGCAGGGGTGACCAAATGCCTATAAATACTGGACCAAAACTGTTCATTCTTCACCGAAGTTCAAAAATTTGAAGATTCAGATCTCCCGTCGTGCATGTGTGGTGGTCGCGCAGGTGAAGTTGCACGCTGGTGGTTGAAGTTGTGCGCCGGTGTGAGAATTTGCGTGCCGGTTGGTAGTTGCGTGCCGATATTGGTTTGGGCGTAAAAGGAAGAGAGTCGCGCAAGTTTGGAGTTGGGGAAGCTTCTATCGCGCAAGTGTCTGAGGTGGACTTGCGCGCCCATTGTGACTTGCGCACCGATACTTGCGTGCCGAGTTAGACTTGCGCGCCAAGTAAGGTTTAGTCCCGGTAGTGATTTTCGGGCTGCGTGGAAGCTGGAAGTTTTCTCGATACCTTCAGTGCAAAGAGAGATTCATCTATGGGTGAAAGTTGAACTTCAACAGTGCATCTACATATAGAATAAAATGCATTTTTTCATGAAAATGATGAGACCTACAGGTCTATAAACTGTGAGTGGATCCTTTCCAGAGCAGTGATCGAAGGAAGAGGAAGAAGGTGATCCTCTCCACTGGCAGTGATCTAGAGAGAGAGAAGGAGGGAGTGACCCTTGGGAAAGCAGTGAGCTGACCCTAAACCTTGTAAAGGCAGTGAGCCTGGGACCGAGTGACTGTGCCTGAACCTTGTAATCCACATCTAGTGAAGAATAGTGGAATTTGGTATGAGCGGCAACATGTCGGCATATTCTCCTTGGACGTAGCCCTTAGTGGTGAACCAAGTGAAAACTACCGTGTCCTATGCATGCTTTACCTTCTGTTTATATTGTGCAACAGGAAAGTGAGAGAAGAGTGTTTTTCTTTACAGCGAAACAAGATCAGAATGAGCTTTAATTTTGAATTAGTCATACCTTGATTCACCGCCCCTCTAAGGGTACTCAGCCTAGTGGACCTAATATAAATACCTTATGAAGTTAGTGTCCTAGGAAAAAATATTTGTTCATTGATTACATGTATTTCCAATGATTTGAATATTAATAAAAAATCTTCTAACATATTGTTCATTGTTCTTAATGACATCAATGAAATAATTTCCATGAGTATCTGTCATGTTGGAAAGGTTGTACCAGTTCCCCACTAGGATGAGAACCTTGAAATGATATGACATTATTATTAAATATAGTTATATTTCTTGATAATATTCTATAATAGGACACATAGAATGTGACTTTTAGGTGTGAGTACTTGTAAGAAGGTGAGGCTTATTCACATGAAGTTCTCACATGGTAATCATTGAGATGAGAGATTATTAGAATATACATGCCAGTGGAAATTATGTATGTTTTAGTGTCATCAGATATTTATATTTATGAATGTGTAATATTATAATTTATGCGTGATTTGACTCGCACACTTAGATGTATCTCATAAACCCTAATGATAATATTTCATGTAAATGTTATATACATTATGTTTATTATAAGCGATGCATTATTAATGAATAAGTTGAGGATAGACTTTCCCCTTCCATATTTATGGAAGTTTATATATTGACCATTTGATTGGAATAAAACCATCAGATTAGATTCCTTATTTGTTGTTAAATGACATGTTTATTTTACATATTTAAATAAAGACATATCGAGAATATAGGTTGATGGCATGGATGTGAAACTAACTTGATGAGATATTGTGATAAATGAATTATATTACACAACAAACATTCATATGTGGTTGTCGAAGTTGCGACATTAAGTTCTTTATCTTGGGTGCCTAGAACCATTGCTTGATAGTAATCCTGGACTTTAAGAAAGTCCACCTAATGCAAATGAGAAATAATCCTATAGGGCCACACACAAATCGTTTCCATTAATATCGATTAAATTCTATTTGAATTTAATTAATGGAATGCATATTATTATCAAGACCTATGGATAATATTATTTAGGTTTTATCAATCAATTTTTTTATTGATGAATGAAATATTTTATTAAATTTTTATTTTTGAATTAAATAAATTATGAGGAGATTCGATGGACCAATACCATATATGGTGATAAATATTAATTTACAAGTTGGTAAAATAATATTTTACATTGTTCAAATTAGCACATGTGACATAAAATAATAACAAAATTATTAATATTATTTCTCATGAGGTTTGTTGAATATTATAATATTAAATAATAACAAAATTATTAATATTATTTCTCATGAGGTTTGTTAAATATTATAATATTATTTAAGGGATGATACGAAATTAAAAATTATTTTTAACTTAAAACCTTGCCCAATAAATAGATGGTAATTTATATTGTGTAGGGTTAATAAAAATTAAGAATAGAGAATCGTTGTGAAAATTAAACCTCTCTATCTATCTCTTAAATTATTCCTATCAACTTCTCAAGAATGAGAAGAAATCATTCAATCCCAAAGGGTATTGAGTGATCTAGAAAAATAATAAAAGATGATTGATTCACCATACAAGCACATGGAAATCAATTAGCATCTTTTAGATATCAAAGAAGCATACATGGATCAGCACTAGAGAGATTTTACACATGGATCCTCTAAAAAAATTGAAGGTAATGTGAATAGGATATTTTATAAGATCAACATCATCAGGAAAAAAAGTTTCTAATAGGAGGTAACCATTTATTTAGATCTTCAAAAAATTAATTATAAATTTAATGTTAAAAGATGAACTCTTAGGTTTTTGGGAACTCTAAGTCAATTTAACTTTTGATTTATTTCCTATCTCAGTGCTTTCATTATTCCAAAAACCTTTAAGTGGTATTAAAGAGGTAAGATTTCAAATTTACAATTATTTATTTGATTTTTTATTTATATATTCATTAGTGGTTAGATATTTCATTTCTATATTATTTTTTCTTTAATTTGATTTTAATTAACATGTTATCGAAATTTTAGTTCTCTTCATTCATGATTTATTTTTCATGAAGGTTTAAGAACATATGAAGAATGAAAAAATAATCCATCAAGAAGTGCTAATATTTCAGGCTAGTAAAACTAGGTTACATAGTATGTAGCTTGAGTACATGCCATGTACCCAAGTTCACTGTATCTGGATGTTCAGCAGGATACATGGAATTTCAAACAATAACTTCATGTGGTGAATTTATTAGGCACCATGTGTAGATCAGGCCAAACTTTCACATGGATTATCGTATTACACACTATGTAGCTGACATACACATCATATAGTCTACACGGTTTAACGAAAAAAATTCACACATCCTGTTTAGTCATATACATGGTCAAAACCACATGATACTAAAAACATAGAGTCATAATGACATAAAAGTCATATAGTTGGATCTTACATGACATTTGGTTCATTATTTCCTATATCCAAAATAAACATCAATACATTTGATGAGTCAAATAGTCACATGGAAAGTAGAACACAAGGCGTGTAGCGGGAATACACATCATGTGGTTCTGAATCTGAAGAACATTTAAAGTATTTTGATGGGTCAAGAGGAAACAAAGAAAGAGTGACACATATAATGTAGATAGATTGTATATGACATGTGGTATTGTCGAGGAGAATTAAAATGCCCCAGATGTGTAACCCAGCTACAAGACAATTGAGATACACACAATGTAGCTCGTAAATACATTCCATGTTGTTTCCCAATAAAGTAAAAAATAAAAATTACATTAAATTGTTAATTAATTAATCAAAAATTTATTATATTGATTAGAACCTATTTTGTTTTAAAATTTAATAATGTTTTTAAAAATTATTAAATTATCAATTAATTTATTATAATTGGTTATAATCATTGATCTTGTCATTTATTTTCCACGAATGCCTTAATTATGGATATCTTCATGTGATTTTAAATTTTCACTATAATAAAAGGTAATTAATTAACATAATTATATTTATCTTAATAATAAATAAGAAATAAGAAATGAATGTTATCCAATTTTAATTTTACATATTCATTTCATGCGTATGACATATATGATCTTGACCAAGATTTGTGCATGTGTTCTATTTATTAAATTTAATTTGTTACATGGGTTAGTAATTATTAATTATTAAATTAAATACAATGGCCTATGAGTAATCCCCCTACATTATTTATCTAATTCCCCTTAATAAATCCTTTGGTTTCCCACACATGTGTGTGAGTAATAAATACATGTAATAAATGGAGTATCACAAGGTGCATAGAGGTGGTTTAAGAAGGAACTGAGACATTACCAAACCAAGAGTTACATAGGTAGACAGGTAAAAAAGTGGAACTCGTGCCAAGACAGGAACAATGACTTACTTCCCCAAGGTCAATGGTTGATTTATTGTCCGCTCAATAAATCAAATGTTAGATAATCTCATGGTTAGGTCATTTATTTATTTATTTATTTTCTATCTTAGGAATTATTTATTTTATCGATGCATGATCATAGTCACAAACATAAATTAATTATTGTGAAAATATTGAATATAAATAAATTTAATATGCATAAATTATTTATCCAACATGGTAAATTAATTAAGTAATACCCACTTAATATTAAAAATACTTTTAAAGAATAAAACAATATAAAATTTGTGCATAGTAAATTAAAGTATCTCAATATAATATTAAGTCATACCTAGCCTTCCATTACTTGATTGGGGATGAAACCATAGAACTAATTGTTTACATGTACAAAGTCTGGACATTTTATTTTATTGAGGAGTTATCATTAAAGTTTTTGGTTGAATTAAGAAAACTTGTATTGAATTTAATGACCAAATTATATTCATTGTAAAATTAGAGGCATGTGTTGAGGAAATATGAGTCAGGATTTCTAGATTTTGGATTCCACTCAAAAGATCAAGGAACTATAACCCTATAGTTGGAAATACCACCAACCTAAATGCCTTTTTATGGTTTTCATGAAAAAATTATAGATTATCAAGAAGGGAAATATAGATTCTTTCTTATATAATGACTTTAGTGAAGAGACATTCTGATATCAATAGTGAGGGCTATTAGGGATTGATAAAATAGTGGTATATTTAATAAAATCAAATTATTATTACTATTTATCACATAATTTGTAAGTAAAAAAAGTAATAATAATATGATCTATTAAATTCTAGAATAAATGGAATGTTTTCATCCACACTATACCTATGATCAATATTCGAGAGAGACCGTCTCCTCATTTTCAGTAACATACAGGAGTGGTTCAAATGCCTTCGGGTTGTGTTGCACCATGAATGAAAATCTTGTGTGCTAGAATCCTCATTACCTAATATTCATGTGAAAGAGGTTAGCGATGAATAGTTCCTTATCTTTCAAAAAAATTGAGTGATGCAGTTGACACTCAATGTTTAATGTTATCTTATATGCCTAATAAACTCATGAAGTCTCATGAAAACATGGATTCTTATAGCATGCTCGAGCATCTATCTGGTCTTTACCAAGAGAGAGTAAAGCAAGAATAGTTTGAGATTTCCAAAGCACTATTTCAAAGTAATATTGTGGAGGTTGTTTCAGTTGGGCCTCACATAGTCAAGATCACTGGATACATTGAGTGACTAGAATTTCTAGTGTTTAAAATCCCTAGTGAATGATGCACTAATCTTATTCTTTCACCAATCCCTTAGATCTTTTCCATCTTTGTTGTAAATTTTAACATGAACAACATTAAGAAGTATCTCCCATATCTTATCACTCTTCTTCTCCAAGTTGATAATTATACTAAGAACAAAAAAAAGGGAAAGAAAATATCTCTAAGCCTAAAGCATCTCCACACCCTTACAATAAGATAAAGATCATGGGGAAAATAAGGGATCAGGATGCTGTTTATTTATCATGTGGGAAGAAGGGCCATTGAAAGAAAAACTTCACCCAACCAAAGAATCAAGGGGAAGAATTATATGTCTTTTTATTGAGTGAAATTAATCTATTTATAAAAATTGGGTACTATATATAAATTTTGGTCCTCACATATGTATTAAAATACATGAACTAAGTAGATTAAAAAAATTGACATAGGGGAGGTAGATTTTTGAGCATCCAACAGAGCTAAAGTTACCGTTGTAGCTATCAATAACTACCATATATAATTACCAATGATAATGATCTTGATTTTTAATGACTGATATTATGTACCATATTTTTCCCAAAACATTATATCTATATCCATAATTGATAAAAATGGATTTATTTTTATGTTTGGGAATAAATGTTTCCTATTTTAAAAAGATAGAATTTTTTATGGTAAGTCACATTTGAATAATGGTCTTTATGAATTGGATTATATAAAACATGTAATGGAAATTGATATCAAAACTTCTTCACATGAATCAAACCACTCCCAGTTATGGAATCACTGGATCAGTCATGTAAATGAAATGTATTTGGATAAATTATCCAAATATGGATATTTATATTTTTTTGAACTAAAACCTCTTGTTATATGTCACACATGTTTAAAAGAAAAAATGATTAAATCCCCATTTAGTAAAAAAGTTTAAAGGACCAAAGAGCTTCTTGAATTAGATCATATTGATATGTGTGGAAAATTTCTTATTGAATCAAGGGGTGGTTACTCATACCTCAGAACTTTTACTGATGATTTTATTAGATATGTATATGTCTACTTGATGAGGTATAAGTTTGATTCCTTTGATGGATTCATGGAATATGAGAATGAATTTGGGAACTAACATTGTAAGAATATTAAGAAACTACACTTAGACCATGGTGGAGAATATTTTAATCAAGACATCATAGATTATTTATAGGAGTTTTGGATTCTATCTTAACTCACTCATCCGTATACACCTAAATGGAATAGTGTAAGAAAAATGATGAGCCACACTCTATTGGTTATGGTGAGATTAATGATGAGTCATTCGAGTCTTCCATTATCCTTCTAGGGATATAAGTTACAAACAGAAGCATACATACTAAATTGACTACCAACTAAAGCAACAGATGGTATCCCATACCAATTGTGGAATATAAATAAACCCATATTTTCATATTTACATGTGTGGGGAATTGTTGTATTTTTTATGTCCTCTTTAGGTAACAAACTTTCACCCAATTTATATATAGTATCTTTATAGGATATCCCCATAAGATAAAGGGATAATACCTATAAAATTCATCAAACAAAAAGGTGGTGGTTGAAAGATATCCCACATTCCTTGAGACAAATTATATCTTCAAAAGGGATAGTGGGAGTTATATAGACTATGATGATGCACCAGATCAAGATACAAAACAATTATCATAATAAAAAATTCCTAAAATCCACATTGAAGAATATATTCTAGAGGAATAAGTACTATGTAGGAGTACAAGAGAGTTTATAGAAATAGAATGGTATGGTTTTCTAGTCACCAATAATGGTGACACATTATTAGTTGATAATAATGATCCTCTAACCTGAAATGAATTAGTAAGTGGAACATATGTTTCCAAGATTCTAGAATCCATGAATTCTAAAATGGATTCCATGTACGAAAACCACATATGGATTTTGGTTAATCCTATAGTGGATGTAAAGACTGTTGGTTGTAAATGGGTATTCAGGAAGAAACTGTACATGGATGGGAAATTCAATATCTATAATATGTGATTAGTTTTTAATGTTTTTAAATAGTGTTAAATCATTGACTACAATAGAACGTTTTCACTAGTTGGAATGCTGAAATCCATCATAAATTTACTTTCCATTCCAACCATCCATGACTATGAGATTTAGTAAATTGATGTCAAAATTTCCTTCCTTAATGGGAACATTTAGGAATATTTCTATGTGACCCAATCTAAAGGGTTTGGGACTCCAAAGGTTCCCAAATATGTTTTCAAATTTTAAATATCCACTGATAGATTAATGAAATAATCTAGGTCATGGAAATTTTTTTTTAATGATTCCATAAAAAAATCTGGTTTCACTAATAATGAATTCAATCCTTGTGTTTATAAATAGTTTATTGGGAGTTCGATCATTTTCATAACAGTTTATATTGATGACATATTACTAATTGGAAATGAAATAGAAGTCTTAAAATTTGTTAAATCCTAGTTCAATAAACTCTTCTCTTTTAAGGACTTAGGTTAGGTATCTTACATTATTAGGATCAAGATCCATTATGATAGATGCAAGATATTTCTCATCATAAGTCAATGTACATAATTTTGAAAAAAATACTGAAGAGATTCAGTATTGAAAAATAAAATAAGGGATAGTTTTTAATGTGGCATGGAATTAATATTTCCAATAATATGTTTCATTAGACACATGAGGAAAGACAAACAATGGAAAGGATTCCATATGTGTTAGTGATTGGGTCAGTCAAGTATACTATCCTATATACTAGGCTATATTACACTTATGCTTTATGTGTGGTAGGAAAATATCAAACTAACCAAGGTGGTAACCATTGGATAATAGTCAAGACTATCCTTAAGTATCTAAAGAGTAATAAGCATATGTTCCTACTCTATCGAGGATATTTGGAACTATTAATCAGAGGATATATATATTCTAGTTTTCAAATAAATCAATATGATCTAAAATTGAAAACATGATACTTCTTTTCTCTAAATAGAGGTGTTGTGAGGTATAAGATCTCAAAGAAGAATGTGGTAATAGATTATATAGTGGATTATGAGTATATCATGGATTATAATATAGATAAAGAAATATTTTTTATACAAAACATCATCAAATAGTTTGATGTATTTCCTAGTAGTAAAGATACTATCACACTCTATTATGATAATACTACAATGATGGCCCTTAAAAAGGAGTGAAGGTCACATCCATAGATGAAACACATACTTTGAAAGTATCATCTTTGATGGATATTTCTCAAAGATTTGATGTCATAGTGAGAAAATATTCCATGGAAGACAACATGGAATACCCCTTGACTAAATCCTTGAATCAATAGAAACATGATTATCATGTGAGGCATAGAGGACTGAATGTCATAGAAATTTAGATCTAGTTTAAGTGGGATTTTATTGGAGTTGGTGTCCTAGGGCCAAATTTTTTTACTTATATTACATGTATATTTGATGATTTGAATATTAATAAAATATATTTTTATATATTGTTCATTTTTCTGAATGATTTTAATGTAATAATGTTCTAGAGTATCTGTACTCTTGACAAGGTCATAATAGTTCCCTGCTATGACGAGAACCTGGAAATTCTATGATGATATTCCTAAATATAGT
Source organism: Viscum album (assembly GCA_963277665.1). Taxonomy (NCBI): domain Eukaryota; kingdom Viridiplantae; phylum Streptophyta; class Magnoliopsida; order Santalales; family Viscaceae; genus Viscum; species Viscum album. The sequence continues at coordinate 273,066,794 of OY728135.1, forward strand.
TATAATATCAAATAAAATTCAATAATGGGACACATAGAATGTGATTTTTAGGTGTGATTATTCATAAGAGTATGAGCTTCTTCTCATGAATTTCTCACTAGGTAATATACAGGATGGGAGATTATGAGAATATACATGCCATTAGAAATTTCACATGTTTTACTGTCATTAGATATTCCAATATCTGAATGTGTGTAATGGTTCTTATACTTTAATATTATTATTAACACATGTTATGACTCATGGTCTTAGATGTATTTCATAAACTATGATGTTAAGGTTCATGGAGAAGTTAGATATGTTGGATACATCATGAGAGATGTGTTATTAATGATTAAGTCTGGGAAGTATTTTTCCCTTCCATCCTTATTTAAGATTATATCTTTTACATTTGATTGGAATATAACAATGACATTAAATTACATGAACATGGTGTAATGAAGTGTTTATTTCAGATAGTCAAAGAAAGAAATATTGAGTATATAGGTTGATTGTAACACCCCGACCCTATTTACCCAGAGTCGGTGCATTATTACATAACATTGGCATGATCACAAAAGATCAGGTCTCAAAAGACTGATTAGTTTAGTAGACTTGGAAGTACTAGATACCTTCATAAGGTTTACATTACATCATAAAATGGAAAACAAACACAACATTGTTTAGAAAAAAACATTGAGATCATATAAACTATCCCTGCAGGTCAGTCATAATATACTTCTTCACATCTTGGAAAAAATAAAGCATAGAAAGGGGTGAGCTTAGATGCTTAGTATGGATAACAATATAGTGGAAGATTTCCTAAATAAGAATAAACATTTAAGGAAATGTATAAAACTAAAACAAAAGCCTTTTCAACATAAAATTCATCATAATATGGAAAATATAAATCACAATAATTCCATTTACTTACTCACATTGATATTTTACTAGTCGAATAATCATATGCAATATCAATAGCCACTTTTATAATGATGGAATGCATAATGCCAGACATTCATAACCACATAGTCAAAGCCTTGTACCAAGACTACAAATAAAATTTTGTCATGGCCTTATGCCAGGACTCTAGTTTGTGTCATTAGACCTACCAATGCATCAAGGAGCTATAGCAGGCACCACCCGTCACATACTAAGTCCAATGCATTCCTCATATGAAAAGGTTTAAACATAACATAAAAATTTGTATTAAAATTAGCATATGAAATGTCAATACTTTATCCATAAACCATTAATGGTGTAAAACTAACACATCCACAGTCAAACATATCACAAAACCATAAATATAATATAAAAGTTTTGTATCGTAATAAATCAACTTCAAATAATATTAAAATCCATCAAAGGATATTGATATAGATGAAATCAAAACATTTTTTTAGAGAAATATATCTTTTTATTTTGAAATAATTTAAAATTAATATAATTATAAAAGAAAAAATTTATCTTGGAAATATTCTTATAATCTTTTAAGGGAAGCATTTATGATTTTATAATAGCAGAAAATAGTCACACCTACCGTATAAGTAAAAAAAATATTCTTACATTAATTTTGTCGAAAAGGTCATAAAGTACATTGTTTGGAAAACAAAGGAAAGATTCCTTTCAAAACATATAAGGTGAAATAAAGGTATAAATTACATTACCCCATTGTCTAGTAAATAGTAAAAATGTTTTGAAATATATTTTTTAGAAACATGGATGTGGATGATAAAGAGGTCCTAGTAGAAAATTAAGTATAAACAACCTCAGATAATAAAGAGATTGTGAAATTAACCCTTAACTTGTAATTTTCATTGGTCGAGGATAGGTTAAACACTTTTATAATGGTTAAATAATTGTAATTAAATTATACATTAACAATATACATTAATATGATATCATATATGATCTTTTAACATTGCTTTGTTAATAATATATTAGTATTATCCTCATTTTGGGTGTTAACTGATTCATTTTCCTTTATATGCTTTGTTAAGTAAGAAATGTTTGTTATGGAGAGGATGTATCTTATTCATATTAAGAATGATATTAAGTCTTTAAACATTATTTTTAATCATCTAATGAAAATTAGTCTTGAATGGATACGATGGGAGGTGAATCTCATCATGTTCGTGGAGACGGTAATCCGTATGTATGCACGAGCGACAATATCATTCTTTTGATATTAAAATAATATATAATTGGATATTATATCATATATATAGAATCATTATCATGTTATATTTATTATTTACATCAATTACACATCATTATTATACCAATCCAAATAATAATGTATTGAATAACAATTACACCACGACGTGGAGACGGTAAGCCATACATATGCATGTATGGTGAAATTTCATTCAAAGGATGGATATAATAATGAATTTTGTTGTGACATATTTATAATAACATCAAATTATATAGAAGATACTGTATTTATTATTTTATAATGGAAACAACAAAGAAAAAGTAAGTGGAAGGAGAAAGGAACTTGAAAGAGGTGGTGAGATATTTACCTCTTCTTCAGGTTCTTTCTTTTGATTAGATCAAAAGGGATCCTTAGGTTGGATTTATATCTAATTTAAGGACTCTAGGATGAAGGGAGGACAATTGAGAGGGTATTTGGGCATTGTTTGGTGGAGCCAAATGACTTTTATGGTGTGAAGTTTATTGAAGGGGGAGTTTCCTTTTATAAGAGGGGTTATGGGAACCTTTGGAAAAGCTAGAAATATTATTTTATAATAAAATTATTTTTGGTATCTAATGGCCTAAAATATAATATTTAAAGTTTAAATGTGGGTATGGGTCGAAAAACACTCAACAAATAGGTTTTAGACAGGTTTGGGTCACTATATTAACTTTATCTTTTAGATTTAACTCTTAGTTAAATAGTGTGATATTTACCATGTCTCTTTGTATTTTCATATTACATGGTTAATAAACTTACTATATACTTATAAGAGAACAAAATGTGGTTACTTAATGATACAAATATCCTTATATAAGTCTTTTGGACTAACCTTAGATTTTTAGGAATAGAATATCAATTAATAATATAATATTTGTTTTAAAAACTCTTTTACGTCAATTTTGAAACTATTTGGTATTTTGTTTTGCCTAAATTCATAAAAGAATTATTAATTCGAAAACAATTTATCTAACCAACCCTAACATGTCATATTAACATATAAAATTAGTGTAATTCCTAAAAAGTCTCAAATTAAATTTATTTGGATATTTATAATTTCAATTAGTTTAATATTTCATTAACTAGGTAATTATTGCATCATCATTGTGTCATAAATAAATTAAATTATTTAATGTCTAAAAAAATATAAATAAAATACCATTATGTAGTAAACCTATTTAGATTTATAATTAATATTCATCTTCGAATTTATCTAATGTGTAACCCTATATTAAAAATGGTTTAGTTATTAAACATTGAATTTAACACTTTTAACTCTTCTTTGAATTAAATAATAATAAATATCCTAATCAAATCCACGTGGACCAAAGAGGTTCATATTTTATTCTTAAGGTTGTTTTTGGTTGAATTAAACTTATTCAATATAATCAGGACATGTATTAGGGTAATAATAATATCATTTTTACCATTAATTACCCTATTTACTTCTAACTGCGGTAAATAAATGTAAAAAGTTACAATTCACCAAAAATTATTTTCATCTTATTTAATGACATTTTACTTACTGAAGTTAACTGTGTCTCTCAGATTTTGGAAATTCCACTCACAAAAGTGGTAAAATTATGTTTTATGAAAATTTGCAAATGCTCCTAAGAGGTGGGTAAAAGACGGTAAAAAGTTCAATAAATTTTTAATATATATAAAATTATTATAAATTGACTCAAATGAATTATATTGAACTTATATATGTATTATCTATCTATTTTTACCTGAAATAAATTTAAATAAAATAAATAATTGTTTATATAAAAATTTGGTTTTAAACTATAACTCAGTGTTTTTCACTATTCATCTAAAATTGAAAGTTTTCAGAAAAATACCAAAATTTCACCATAGGCTAATTTAAATATTTTGAATCAAAAAATGATTTCCATTTTGAAAGGTAAAATTTATAAAATTTTAAAAAGTGGGTATTAATATTCATAACGACTAGTTTGATTGGTTGTGGTGTGTTAGAACTCGAAGTTGCGTACAACACACACTATTGTATCATTCAAAGAGTAGCATATCGTGGAAGCTTGGGGTGTTACATTCTCCCCTCCTTCAAATAATTGTGTCCTCCAAATTTCTAGAATATTAATGCATAGAAATAATCGGGTGGTTCTTCATCATATATTCCTCGGGTTCCCACGTTGCCTCTTCCATCTTATGGTTTCTCCATAGAACTTTTACCAGACGAGTCGTCTGGTTTCTCAGTACTTGTTATCTTGTATCAAGAACCTTAACAGGCTCTTCAGAATAAGACAGATTAGGTTTCAATTCTAATTCCTCATAGGTGAGTACATGCATTGGGTTAGGCATATATTTTCTCAACAGTGATACGTGGAACACATCTTGAACTTTGGAGAGACTTGGCGGCATTTCCAAATGGTAAGCTAAAACCCCGATTCATTATAGTATTTCTAAAGGTCATATATACATGGGACTTAATTTTCCATTCTTACCTAAACGTATAACACCCTTCCATAGAGATACCTTCCAGAAAACATGATCTCCTACTTGAAATTCCAAATACATCCTTCGGTTATCAACATATCTCTTCTACATACTTTGAGATGCTTCGATGTGGTTTTGGATTACCTTCACCTTTTCCATCGTTACCTCCACATGTTCGGGGCCTATGAGTTTTCTTTCCCCAATATCATCCCAACAGGTTGGTGTGCGACATCTCTTTCTGTATAAGGCTTCATATGATGCCATCAGAATTCTTGAATGGAATATATTGTTATAGGATAATTCTACCAAAGGTAAATATTGATCCCACATACCTCGAAAGTCAAGTAAGAATGATCTCAACATGTCTTCTGCAGTTTAAATAGTACATTCTTATTGTCCATCAGTTTGGGGGTGGTAGGCAGTGCTCAAACGAAGTTCAGTATCCAGTGCTTTCTGAAGACTTTTCCAGAATCTTGACGTAAAAAATGGATCATGATCAGAAATAATCAATAGTCATACTCCATGAAGTCTTACAAATTCATTAATATATAGTCTTTCTAAATGTTCAAGTGGTACATATTCTCTTATAGCAAGAAAATGTGATGGCTTGGTAAGACGATCAACACTGACCCATATTGAATTGTTACTTCTAGGAGTCTTTGGTAGTCCCATGACAAATTCTATCGTAGTATTATCCAATTTCCACTCTATTATGGGAATATGTTTTAGGAATCTTCTAGGCTATTTCCTTCCTACTTTCACTTGTTGAAAAACCATACATCTTGACCCAAAATCAGTAATCTCCCTCTTCATGTTGTCCCACCAAAAATGTTCCTTCAAATCTCTATAGGTCTTAGTGCTACCAGGGTGTATAAGGAAATTGGAACTGTGAGCATCATTCAAAAATTCCCTTTTTAGATCAAGTATATCGGGAACACAAAGTCTCTTCCCAAATTTCAAAATTTCATCTTCATACACAAAGTCACTCAAACTCCCATAATTCACATCTTTAATCTTCTTTTGAAACTCTTCATCACTGGTCTGAGAACTCTTTATCCTTTCTAGTAAATATGGTTTGACATCTATTTGAAAAATAATTTATGTTTCACCTTCCATGGTTATTCCCATATCCATCTTTACTAGATCCACGTATATACGATCCTTTTCAACTCTCATCATGTTCAAAACTCCATGATCCTTTCTACTCAAAGAATCTGCCACCTTATTTTCCTTCCCCATGTGGAAGTGTATAGTACAATCATAATCCTTGAGTAGTTTAAGTCATCGCCTTTTCTTCATGTTGAGTTCTTTTTGTGAGAAAATATACTTCAAACTCTTGTGATCGGTATATATCTAAATTTTTTCACCATAGAGATAGTGTCTCCAAATCTTCAAAGACAATATTATAGCTGCTAAATCAAGATCATGAGTTGGATAGTTTTTCTTATGAATGTTTAGCTCTCGTGATGCATAGGAAATAACCCTATCATTCTACATAAGGACACAACCAAGTCCTTTCTTTGAATCATCACTATAAATAACAAACCCATCATTCCTCGATGGTAGAGTCAATATAGTAAAATTGAATAATATTATATTAAATTATACAAAACATTATTCACACTCTTTTGTCCAAAAAAATTTAACCCATTTTCATGTGAGCTTTGTTAATGGGTTATCCAATCGGGGAAAATTCTGGACGAAACATCAATAATAACCTGCTAAACCAATAAAAATGTGTACCTCAGTTCTACTCATTGGTGTTGGTCATTCTTGGATTGCTCTTGTCTTAGAAGGATCAACAGAGATTCCATCTTTAGAGACAATAAAGACAAGAAATGAAATCCCCTGACGCCAGAATTCACACTTGCTAAACATCCCAAATAATTCATGTCTTCTTAGAGACTTTAGGATAATGCACAAGTGATTTTCATGATCTTTATATATTTTGGAGTATACCAACATATCATCAATAAATAACACTACAAATTCATCAAGATATTACTTGAAAACTTTATTCATTAGATCCATGAAGACCGAGGGTGCATTAGTCAATTCAAAAGGAATTAATGTCAACTCGTAATGCCAGTACCTGGTTCGAAATGTTGTTTTTGGAATGTCTTCCTTCTTCACACATAACTGATGATATCCAGATTGAAGGTCAATGTTTGAAAAGTATTGATCTCATTGTAGTTTTTCTAATAAATCATCAATGCATGGTAAGGGATACTTGTTCTTTATTGTTATAGCATTGATCTCCCTATAATCAACATACAACCTCATAGATCCATATTTCTTCTTAACAAAAAGGACAAGGGATCCCCATGGACTTACACTAGGGAGAATAAATCCTTTATTACTCAATTCCTCTAGTTGTTTATTTATTTATACTAATTCCACAGTGTCCATTCTATAAGTGGTCTTCGATATGGGATTTGAACCAGGAATTAAGTCAATGGAAAACTCAATTTCTCATTCTGGAGGATGTCCACGTAAATCTTATGGAAACACCTCCACATATTCTTGTACAATAGGTACATACTATATTTGAACATTCTTTTCTTCACCCATAGTAATTTCATTTTTTTCCTCCCCAATAATTGAATTTATTTGCGCTACTGGGGGTGGATCTAGATAAGAATTAGGTGGTGACGTTTCTGCTCTAAAGATAAGGTGTTCTTTATCATCGTCATCAAAAATTGTAACCTCTGTATTCTTATAATAAATCTACACATCATGGACTGAAAGCGAATCCATACCGAGGATTATATTAAATTCAATCATGGGTATGATGATGATATCAACAGATAAAGAAAATTTATAAGCCCTAATGGGCACTGATTCAAAAAACTTTGTTGTAATGATAATTCCCTTAGGAGTTTTGACTGATAAATACCTTGTTAAATCAAATTGGAAATATCTAATTTTCTTAGAAAAATGGGAAGATATGAAACAATGTGATGATCCAGAATCAAATAAAGCATTTTCTAAACATGGGGAAACCAATAAATTACCTACCACTATGTCTTTCGGAGCTTCAACATCAGCAGTAGGGATATCATAAACTTGGCCTTGATCCCTTGTCCTTTTTAGGTAAGTTCACCTGAATCATAGGACATTCATTCACATAATTCCACCATTCTCTAAAATTCTAGAATTCATCATCGACAGCCTCTTTCTTCCGCTTGCAATCACGATCTTGGTGGACTTTTTAACCATGCTTGTAACAGACTCCCATTACCTTTAGGCAAGTACCAGGGTGTTTCTTCCCACATTTCCTATAGGATTGATAATCAACTTTGCCCTTATTCCCCTTATTTCCATTTCTAGAGTGTTCAGCTGATCTCTTCTTCTCTTGCTTTGCTTTAAAGTCGTAAGACTTAGAGAATTATTTTTCTATCTTGATAGCACATGCGACAATATTTTCGTATGATAAGAAGGATTGTGAGACCAATTATCGATGGAGAAATGGTTTTAACCAATAAAATAAATGATCAATCTTACTTCTTGGGTTACATATACAATCTACAACAAGACTCGCTAACCTTGTAAGGTTAGCTTCATACTTTGTGACATTCTCATACTCCTTTTGCCTCAGACTCAGAAATTGACTTTCCATATCTTCTCGATGGTCATGAGGAAATTATTTTTCTACGAAAATATCTTTAAACTGCATCCATTCCATATTTGATACTTCATCATATTCCTTTGTGTTTTGAATCAATGAACACCACTGATCAGCATCTCCAGTGAGGCGATAAACTACCAAACAAATTTTTCCCTTTCACTACTCCCCATGGCATGAAATATTTACTCTAAAGAATTTATCCATTGCTCATATACTAATGTATTTGTATCCCCCATTTAATTTTGGTGGTTTTTTTCTCATGAAGCGATCTAACATTGATCCTCCATGCTGTGGATCAGGGTGCTCCATATGGGTAAAGTTATTATTCATAACTTGAGTGAGTTGTCCCAGTATAGTGATTAGCTGATCAGCACCAGTTTCATCACCAACTCCACAATAATTATTTTGTGTTGGAGGGAAACCCCTACATGTAGTGTGTGCATTGATATGATTTCCATTACTTATACTAGGAACCATTTTGAAACAATGGAATAAACTATATTAGTTTATGAATCAAAATACATAATTCCAAACTTGTAAAACACTTAACATAAATTGAATAGTTTATGTATATAATCCATAATCATAAAAAATGTTTTATTTGAGGAAGATATACTCATAAAACCTTCATAATGGTTTGTAAAGAAAATGATAATTATCCTAAGCATATCTCCCGGGAGTGTCATAACCAAGAGTGCAGCAAGGCCCGTTGTCATGCACCAGTTCCAGTTCGAGTCTAGCTCAAAGCGATGTTTTCAGGTTTTACCCTTAGGTACATATGTGCCAAAGCCGTCTCTACCTACTCATATCTAGACAGGGATTTATTTCTTAAACAACTCACAAAATATCTACAATACCAAAATTCTAAGATATTTATCTATACTAATCCTCAAAGTCTATCTTAGGGCTATGTGATCTAATCAGAGTTTATCTAAATTAAGTTTCCAATGTTTTTACTAAACTTCCTCTGATACCAACTATAATGACTTGAACCTAGTTACCTAGAGTCGGTGCATTATTACATAACATTGGCATGATAACAATAGAATAAGTCTCAAAATACCGATTAGTTTAGTAGCTTTGGAAGTACTAGATACCTTCATAATGTTTACATTACATCATAAAATAGAAAACTTCAACAACATTGTTTCCATAGACAACACTGAGACCCCATAGACAATCCCTGTAGGTCATTCATAATATATTTCTTCGCATCCTGGTAAAAATAAAACATAGAAAGGGGTGAGCTCAGATGCTCAGTAAGGATAAAAATATAGCGGAACGTTTCATAAATACACATAAACATTTAAGGAAACGTATAAAACTAAAACTAAAACAAATGCCTTTTCAATATAAACCTCATCATAAAATGGAAAATATAAATCACAATAATTCTATTTACTTAATTACATAGATATTCTACTAGTCGAATAATCATAAACAATATCAATAGCCACTTTTATAATGATGGAATGCATAATGTCAGACTTTCATAACCACATAGTGAAGGCCTTGTGCCAAGACTACAAATAAGATTTTGTCAAGGCCTTGTGCCAATACACTAGTTTGTCTCTTGAGACCTACCAATACATCAAATAGCTATAGTGAGCTCCACCCATCACATACTAAGTCCAATGCATTGCTCATATGAAATGGATTAAACATAACATAAACATTCTTATTAAATCTAGCATACAAAATGTCAATAATTTATCCATAAACCATGAATGGTGTGAAACTAACACATCCACATTCAAACATATCACAAAACCATAAATATAATATGGATGTTTTGTTTCATAATATATCAACTTCAAATAAGCTTAAAATCTATTAAAGGATGTTGACATAGATGAAATCAAAACCTTTTTTAGAGAAATATCTCTTTATATTTTGAAATCATTTAAAATTCATATAATTATAAAAGAAAACATTTATTTTGGAAATATTTTTATATGCTTGTAATGGAAGCTTTGATGATGTTATAATGGCAGAAAATAGCCTCACCCGCCATATAAGTTAAAAAACATTCTTACCTTAATTTTGTCGAAAAGGTCAAAAATTACCTTGTTTGGAAAACGACAAAAAGATTCCTTTCAAAAAATATAAATTCACTTAAGGGTGTAAATTACTTTACCCCATTTTCTATAAAATAGTAATTTTTTTTTGAAAATCATTTTTAAGAAAACATGGATGTGGATGATAAAGTGGTCCTAGTAGATAATTACGTATAAACAACCTCAGATAATGAAGAGATTGTTATATTAACCCTTACCTCGTACTTTTTCTTGGTCAAGGGTAGGTTAAACTCCTGTATAATGGTGAAATAATTGTTATTAAAATATACAATAATCATATACATTAATATGATATCATATATGATCTTTTAACATTGCTTTGTTAATAATATCTTAGTATTATCGTCATTTCGGGTGTTAACTGATTCATTTTCCATTATATGTTTTGTTATGTAAGAAATGTTTGTTATGGATAGGATGTATATTATTCATATTTAGAATTATATTATATCTTTAAACATTATTTTTAATCATCTAATGAAAATTAGTCTTGAATGGATACGATGGGGAATGAATCTCATCGCCTTCGTGGAGACGGTAATCCGTACATATGCACGAGCGACAATATCATTCTTTTGATATTAGAATAATATATAATTGGATGGTATATCATTTATACAGAATAATTATCATGTTATATTTATTATTTATATCAATTACACATCATTATTGTACCCATCCAAATAATAATGTATTGAATAACAATAACACCATGACGTGGAGACGGTAAGTCGTACGTACACACATATGGTGACATGTCATTAAAAGGATGGATAGAATAATTAATTTGGTTGTAACATATTTATAATAACATCACAGTATATATAAGATACTGGAGTTATTATTTTATAATGTAAACAACCAAGAAAAAGGAAGTGGAAGGAGAAAGGAACTTGAAAGAGGTGGTGAGATATTAACCTCTTCTTCAGGTTTTTCCTATGGATTTGTTCAAAAGGGCTCCTTAGGTTGGATTTATGACTAAAAGAAAGGCCTCTAGGATGAAGGTATGAAATTTAAGATGGTATTTGGGTAGGGTTTTTCTGAGCCAAATGGATTTGAAGGTGTGAATTTGAGGGACATGGGAGTTCCATTTTATAAGAGGGGTGGGGGGAACCTTTGGAAAAGCTAGAAATATTATTTTATAATACAATCATTTTCGGTTTATAATGGCTCCAAAATGAATTATTTAAAGTCTCAAGTAGGGTATGGGTCGAAAAAAACTCAACCAATAGGTTTTAGATAGGTCTGGGTCACTATATTAACTTTATCTTTTAGATTTAACTCTTAGTTAAATAGTTTGGCATTTACCATGTCTCTTTGTTTTTTTATATTATATGGTTAATAAACTTACTATATACTTCCAAGAGAACCCCAAGTGGTTAATTAATGATACAACTATAATTATATAATTCTTTTGTTGAAACCTTAGATTTTTAGGAATAGAATATCAATTAATAATATAATGTTTTTTTAAAAATTCTTTTATGTCAATTTTGAAACTATTTGGTATTTTGTTTTTTCTAAATTCATAACAACATTATTACTTCGAAAACAATTCATCAAACTAACCCTAACATGTCATATTAAACTATAAAATCATTTTAATTCATAAAATGCCTCAAATTACATTTATTTGGATATTTATAATATCAATTATTTTCATATTTCATTAATTAGGTAATTACTGCATCATCATTGTGTCATAAAAAATTTAAATTATTTAATGTATAAAAAAATACAAATAAAATACCATTATGTATGAAATAGGTTTATATTTCTAATGAATATTCAAAGTCTAATTTATCCTTTGTGTAACCCTATATTAAAAATGGATTAGTTATTAATCTTTGAATTTAACACTTTTAACTCTTCTGTGAATTAAATAATAATAAATGTCCTAATCTAATACAAGTGGACCAAAGAGGTTCATATTATCTTCTTAAGGTTGTTTTTGGTCGAATTATAATTATCGAATTGAATTATTACATGTTTTAGAGTAATAATAATATCATTTTTACCCTTAATTACCCAATTTACTTTTAACCGTGGTAAATAAAAGTAAATAGATACTATTCCCCAAAAATTATTTTCATCTTATTGAACCAAATTTTACTTGCTGAGGTTAACCGTGTCTCTTGGATTTTAGAAATTCAACTCAAAGAAGTAGTAAAATTATGTTTTATGCAAATTTGCAAATGCTCCTAGGAGGTGGGTAAAACACTACTGGAAAACGGACCTATCCCCACGATTTTTGAAAACTGTGGGTATAGGGATAATATGCGGACCTATACCCACGGTTTTTGAAAACCGTCAGTATAGGTCACCTATACCGATGGTTTTCGTAGAACCGTGGGTATAGCTTATTTTGAAAGACCTATACCCACGGTTTTGGCCAAACCGTGGGTATAAAGTTTTTTCAGAATACCTATACCCACGGTTTTGAAAAACCGTGGGTATTGGGGTATTTTTTTTTGAAGACCTATACCCACGGTTTTTCAAAACCATGGGTATAGCTGGTGGAAGGAAAAAAAATAACGCGGGACAACGAAAAAAATTGGCGGGAACATGATTTTGGTTAATATAATTACAAATATAAGTAAACAGAAAAATGAAAATATAAACAAAATATTTCCAGCTCTGTTGGTAAGGTCATAAATCATCTTCACAGTGGTCACGGGTTCGAATCCCGCTTTTTACCTTTTCTCGATTACCGATAATATTAATATATTTATGTAAATATATATATTTATATCAAATGATTCGATAGCTTGGTTGGCCAGAGATGTACTTCTGCCTGTGCAGCGTCCTGGGTTCGAATTCCCCCTGCAGCGATTATTTTCACGCGTTTGATTTTTCGAACACGGGTAATATTAATATATTTATATAATTATATACGTATATATCAAAAAAGTCGGTAGCTCAGTTGGTCAGAGGCCTTGTTCCGCAATGAATCACCCCGGCTTCGAGTCCCGCCTACCCCATTTTTTCAGATATAAATTCCCACAGTTTTCAAACCGTGGGGGAAGTCCTACACCACCTGTGTAGTAGTGTGGTATACAGTGACCCCTATATATACCCACGGTTTGGATGAACCTTTGGGATAGCCTAAGACCCCTATTGCGACGCCACTCAGCCCCACGGTTCCCAAAATCGTGGGTGTAGGCTATACCCACAGTTTTGGTGGCTATACCAACGGTTTTGAACCGTGGGTATAGGTAGTTTTTCCAGTAGTGAAAGACGGTGAAAAGTTTAATAAATTTTTTATATATCTAAAATTATTATAAATAGACTCCAAATAATTATTCTGAACTTATATAGGTATTATGTATCTATTTATGCCTAAAATAAATTTAAATAAAATAAATAATTATTTAAATAATAATTCGATTTTAAACTATAACTCAGTGTTTTTCACTATTCATCAAAAATTGAATGTTTTCAAACAAAATACCAAGAATTCACCCTAGGCTAATTTCGATATTCCAAATCCAAAAATGAAGTCCATTTTGAATGATAAAATTTATAAAATTTCAAAAAGTGGGTATTACTATTCATAACAGTTAGTTTGATTGGTTGTGGTGTGTTAGAACTCGAAGTTGTGTACAACACACACTAATGTATTATTCAAAGATAAGCGTACCATGGAATCTTGGGGTGTTACATTCTCCCCTCCTTCAAATAATTTCATCTTCAAAATTTATAGAATATTATTGCATAGAAAGACTCAGGTGGTTCTTCATCAAAAGTTCCTCGGGTTCCCACGTTGCCTCTTCCATCTTCTGGTTTCTCTATAGAACTTTTACCAGACGAGTCGTCTGGTTTCTCAACACTTGTTATCTTGTATCAAGAACCTTGACAGGCTCTTCGCAATAAGACAGATCGGGTTTTAGTTCTAATTCCTCATAGGTGAGTACATGCATTGGGTCGGACATGTATTTTCTCAACAGTGATACGTGGAACACATCGCGAACTTTGGAGAGACTTGGCAGCATTGCCAAACAGTAAGCTACAACCCCAATTCGTTCTAGAATTTCGAAAGGTCCAATGTACCTGGGACTTAATTTTCCCTTCTTATCGAAACGTATAACACCCTTACATGGAGATACCTTAAAGAAAAAAGGATCTCCTACCTGAAATTCCAAATCATTCTTCCGGTTATCAACATTACTATTCTACCTACTTTGAGATGCTTTGATGTGGTTTTGGATTACCTTCACCTTTTCCATCATTTATTCCACAAGTTCAGGGCCTACGTGTTTTCTTTCAGCAACATCATCCCAACAGGTTTGTGTGAGATATCTCTTTCTGTATAACACTTCATATGGTGCCATATGAATACTTTAATAGAACCTATTATTATAGGAAAATTCTACCAAAGGTAAATATTTATTCCACCTACCTTGAAAATAAAGCAAGCATGATCTCAACATGTCTTATAAGGTTTGAATAGTCCATTCGGATTGTCCATCAGTTTGGGGGTGGTAGGTAGTGCTCAGACGAAATTAATTATCCAGGGCTTTCTGAATACCATTCAGAATCTTGATGTAAAACATGGATCACGATCATAAATAATCGATATTGGTGTTCCATGAAGTCTTAAAACTTCATTAATATATAGTCTTTATAAATGTTCAAGTGGTAAATCTTATCTTATAGCAAGAAATTGTTCTGACTTGTTAAGAAGATCAACAATGACCCATATTGCATCATTCCTTCTAGAAGTCTTTGGTAGTCCCATGACAAAGTCCATTGTAATATTATCCAATTTCCACTCTGGTATGGAAATAGGTAACCTGACTCCTCCAGGCTGTTTCCTTCCAGATTTCACTTGTTGAAAAACCATACATCTTGACACAAAATCAGAAATCTCCCTCTTCATGTTGTCCCACCAAAAATGTTCCTTAAAATCTCTATACATCTTAGTGCTACCATGGTGTATAGAGCAATTGGATCTATGAGAATCATCCAAAAATTCCCTTTTTAGATGTGGTATATCGGGAACACAAAGTCTCTTCCCAAATTTCCAAATTCCATCTTCAGACACAAAGTCACTAAATCTCCCATCATTCACAGCTTTAATCTTCTTTTGAAACTCTTCATCACTTGTCTGAGAACTATTTATCCTTTCTAGTAAAGATGGATTGGCATCCATTTGAAAAAGCATTGATGTTCCACCTTCCATGGTTATTCCCATATCCATATTAACTAGATACATTTATATAGGATTCTTTTTAACTCTCATATTGTTCAAAACTCCATGATCCTTTCTACTCAAAGCATCTGCCACCTTATTTGCCTTCCTCGGGTGGTATTGTATAGTGCAATCATAATCCTTGAGTAGTTCAAGCCATCACGTTTGACTCATGTTGAGTTATTTTTGTGAGAAAATATACTTCAAACTCTTGTGATCGTTATATATATCACATTTTTCACTATAGATATAGTGTCTCCAAATCTTAAAAGAAAATATTACAGCTGCTAACTCGAGATCATGAGTAAGATAGTTTTGGTCAGGAATTTTTAGCTATCGTGATGCATAGGCAATAACCCTATCATTATGCATAAGGACACAACCAAATCCTTTCTTCGAAGAATCACTATAAATAAAAAAACCATCATTCCCTGATGGTATAATCAATATAGGTTCATTGACTAATCTTCTATTCAGTTCTTAAAAAAATTCTTCACACTCTTTTGTCCAAAAAAATTTAACCCCTTTTCGGGTGAGGTTTGTTAATGGGTTATCCAACCGGGCAAAATTCTGGACAAAATGTCCATAATAACCTGCTAAACCAATAAAACTACATACCTCAGTTATACCCGTAGGTGTTGTCCATTCTTGGATTTTTCTTGTCTTAGAAGGATCAAAAAATATTCCATCCTTAGAAACAATATGGCCAAGAAAATAAATCTAGTAAAGCCAGAATTCACACTTCCTAAACTTCCGATATAATTCATGTCTTCTTAGAGTCTTGAGGATAATGCGCATGTGATTTTCATGATCTTCGTAGCTTTTAGAGTATACCAAAATATCATCAATAAATACCACTACAAAGTCATCAAGATATTCCTTGAAAACTATATTCATTAGATCCATGAAGACTGGGGGTGAATTAGTCAATCCAAAACGCATTACTGTAAACTCGTAATGCACGTACCTGGTTCGAAATTCTATTTTCGGAATGTCTTCCTTCATCACACACCACTGATGATATCCATATCAAAGGTCAATCTTTGAATAGTATTGAGCTCCATACAGTCGGTCAAATATATCATCAATGCGAGGTTGGGGATACTTGTTCTTTAATACTATAGAATTGATCTCCCTGTAGTCAATTCACAACCTCATAGATCCATGTTTGTTTTTAACAAAAAGGACAAGGGCTCCCCATGGAGAAACACTAGGGAAAATAAATCCATTTTACACAATTCCTCTAGTTGTTTATTTAGTTCCACTAATTTCACAATATCCATTCTATAAGGGGTCTTCAATATGGGCTTTGAACTAGGAATTAAGTCAATGGAAAACTCAATTTCTCGTTCTGGAGGATGTCCGGGTAAATCTTCTGGAAACACATCAACATATTCTTGCACAATAGTTACATCATTTATTTGAACATTCTTTTCCTCACCCATAGATATTTCATTATCTTCCTCCCCAATAATTGAATTTATTTGAGCTACTGGAGGTGGATATAGATAAGAATTATTTGGTGACGTTTCTGATATAAAGATAAGGTGTTATTTATCATCATCATCAAAAATTGTAACCTCCTTCTTCTTAAAATAAATCTTCGCATCATGGTATGAAAGCCAATCCATATTGAGGATTATATAAAATTCAATCATGGGTATGACAATGAGATCAGTAGATAAAGAACATTTATATTCCCTAATAGGGACTGATTCACAAAACTTTGTTGCAATGATACTTCCCTTATGAGTTTTGACTAACAACTCCCTTATTAAATCAAATTGTAAATATATAATTTTATTAGAAAACTAGGAAGACATAAAACAATGTGATGATATAGAATAAAATAAAGAATTTTCTAAAATTAAGGAAACCATTAAATTACTTTCCACTACATCTTTCGAAGCTTCAAACTCAGCAGTAGTGATAGCATAAGTTTGGACTTGATCCCTTGGCCTTTTTTGAGGTAAGTTCCCCTGAAGCTTAGGACATCATTCACATAATTCCCCCTTTCTCTGCAACTGTATCATTCAACATCGACAACCTCTTTCTTCCCCTTGCAATCATGATCTTGGTGGAATTTTTCACCACACTTGTAACAGACTCCCATTCCATTCAGGCAAGTACTAGGGTGTTTCTTCCCACATTTACTGTAGGATGGATATTCAACATTTCCCTTCTTACCCTTATTTCTATTTCCAGAGTGTTAAATAGATCTCTTCTTCTCTTGATTTTCTTTGAAGTCGTAAGACTTAGAGAATTCCTTTTCTGTCTTGATAGCACATGAGACAATATTTTCGTATGACGAGAAGGATTATAAGACTAATGTTCGACGAAGAAATGGTTTTAACCCATCAATGAAACGATCAATATTACTTCTTAGTTTAGATATATAATCTGCAGCATGCCTCGCTATCCTTGTAAAGTTAGCTTCATACTTTGCGACATTCTCATCCTCCATTTTCCTCAAGCTCAGAAATTGCCTTTCCATATCTGCTCGATGGTCATGAGGAAAGTATTTTTCTAAGAAAATATCTTTAAACTCCCTCCATTCCATATTTGATACTTCATCTTCTTCCTTTGTGTTTTGAATCAATGACCACCATTGATCAATATCTCCAGTGAGGTGGTAAACTGCCCTGACAACTTTTTCCCTTTCACTACTCCCGAAGGCGTGGAATATTTTTTCTAAGGAATTTATCCATTGCTCAGCTACTAATGGATTTGTACCCCAATTTAATGTTGGTGGTTGTTTCCTCATGAAGCTATCTAACATTGAACCTCCACACTGTAGATCTGGGTGCTCCATACGAGTAAGTTTATTATTCATAACCTGGGTGAGTTGTCCTAGTATGATGATTAGCTGATCAGCACCAGTTGCATCACCAACTCCACTATAATTATCTTGAGTAGGATGGAAATCTCTACATGGAGTGTGTGCATTGATACAATTTCCATTCCTTCCACTAGGAACCATTTTTAAACTATGGAATAAACTAGATTAGTTTATGAATCAAAATACATAATTCAAAACTTGTAAAACACTTAACATAAATTGAACAATTTATGGATATAATCCATAATCATAAAAAATGTTTTCTTTGAGGAAGTATATACTCATAAACCCTTCATAATGGTTTGTAAAGAAAATGATAATTGTCCTAAGCATATCCCTCAAGAGTGTCATAACCAAGAGTGCAGTAAGGCCTGTTGTCATGCACCAGTTGTTATTCGAGTCTAGCTCAAAGCGGTGTTTTCGGGTTATACCTTTATGTACATATGTTCCAGAGCCACCTCTACCTGGTCATATCCATACATGGATATATTACTTGTAAAACTCACAAAATCTCTACAATACGAAAATTATAGGAAGTTGTTCTATACTAATCCTCAAAGTCTATCTTAGGGATATTTTCTCTTATCAGAGTTTATCTAAATATAGTTTCTAAGGTTTTTACTAAACTTCCTCTAATAACAACTATAAAGCCCCGACCCTAGTTACCCAGACTCAGTGCATTATTACATAACATTGGTATGATCACAAAATATCAAGTCTTGAAAGACATGTTAGTTTTGTAGCCTTGGAAGTACTGGATACCTTCATAAGGTTTACATTACATCATAAAATGGAAAACGACAACAATATTGTTTCAATAGAAAACACTGAGATCCCATAGACCATCCTTGCAGGTTAGTCATAATATACTACTTCGCATCCTGGGAAAAATAAAACATAGAAAGGGGTGATCTCAGATGCTCAGTAAGGATAAAAATATAGCGGAAGCTTTCATAAATAAACATTCACATTTAAGGAAATGTATAAAACTAAAACAAAATCCTTTTCAACAAAAACATCATCATAATATGGAAAGTATAAATCACAATAATTCAATTTACTTACTCACATGGATATTCTACTAGTCGAATAATCACATGAAATATCAATAGGCACTTTCATAATGATGGAATGCATAATACCAGACTTTCATAACCACATAGTCAAGGCCTTATGCGAAGAATACAAATAATATTTTGTGAAGGCCTTGTGCCAAGACACTAGTTTGTCTCATGAGACCTATCGATGCATCGAGGAGCTATAGAAGGCTCCACCCGTCACACACTTAGTCCAATGCATTCCTCATATGAAAAGGTTTAAACATAACATAAACATTCATATTAAAACTAGCATATGAAATGTCAATACTTTATCCATAAACCATGAATGGTGTAAAACTAACACATCTATTGTCAAACATATCACAAAAATTTAAATACAATATGGAAGTTTTGTATCATAATAAATCAACTTCAAATAAGATTAAAATCCATCAAAATATGTTGACATAGATGAAATCAAAACCTTTTTTAGAGAAATATATCTTTCTATTTTGAAATCATTTAAAATTCATATAATTATAAAAGAAAACATTTATTTTGGAAATATTCTTATAAGATTTTAAGGGAATATTTGATGATGTTATAACGGCGGAAAATAGCCACACCCTCCGTATAAGTTAAAAAAATTCTAACCTTAATTTTGTTGAAAAGGTCATAAAGTACCTTGTTTGGAAAATGATAGAAAGATTCCTTTCAAAACATATAAGGTCAAATAAGGGTATAAATGAATTTACCCCATTTTCTAGTAAATAGTAAAAATGTTTTGAAATAAATTTTTATGAAGCATGGATGTGGGTGATAAAGACGTACTAGTAGATAATTACATATAAAAAACCACATATAATAAAGATATTGTGAAATTAACACTTACCTTGTAATTTTCCTAGGTCGAGGGTAGGTTAACCTACTGTATAATGGTGAAATAATTGTTATTAAATTTTACAATAATCATATACATTAATACAATATCATATATGATCTTTTAACATTTCTTTGTTAATAATATCTTTGTATTTTCGTCATTTCATGTGTTAACTGAATCATTTTCCTTTATATGCTTTGTTTCATAAGTAATATTTGTAATGAATAGGATGTATATTATTCATATTCGGAAGGATATTAAGTCTTTGACCATTATTTTTAATAATCTAATGAAAATTAGTCTTGAATGGATACGATGGGGATTGAATCTCATCGCGTTTGTGGAGAGGGTAATCTGTACGTACACACGAGCGACAATATCATTCTTTTGATATTAAAATAATATGTAATTGGATTTTATATCATATATACAGAATTATTATCATGTTATATTTATTATTTACATCAATTACACATCATTATTATACCCATCCAAATAATAATGTATTGAATAACAATTATACCACGATGTGGAGATGGTAAGCCGTACGTACGCATGTATGGTGACATGTCATTCAAAGGATAAATAGAATAATGAATTTGGTTGTATCATATTTATAATAATATAAAAATATATAAAAGATATTGGAGTTATTATTTTAGAATGGAAACAACATAGAAAAAGGAAGTGGAAGGAGAAAGGAACTTGAAAGAGGTGGTGAGATATTTACCTCTTCTTCGGGTACTTCCTTTTGATTTGATCAAAAGGGATCCTTAGGATGGCTTTTTGACTAAAGGAAAGCCTCTATGATTAAGGGAGGATAGTTTAGAGGGTATTTGGGCAGGGTGTGTCTGAGCCAAATGGCTTTGAAGGTGTGAATTTGAGGGAAGGGGGAGTGCCATTTTATAAGAGGGGTGAGGGTCAACTTAGGAAAAATAAGAAATATTATTTTATAATATATCCATTTTCGGATTCTAATGGACCAAAAATGAATTATTTGAAGTCTAAGGTGGGGATGAGTTGGAAAACACTCAACAATAAGTTTTATATAGGTTTGTGTCACTATATTAACATTATCTTTTAGATTTAACTCTTAGTTAAATAGTTTGACATTTACCGTGTCTCTTTGTAGTTTTATATCATATGGTTAATAAAAATACTATATAATTCCAAACGAACCCCAAGTGGTTCAATAATAATACACCTATCATTATATAAATCTTTTGGATGGAACTTATATTTTTAGGAATAGAATATCAATTAATAATATAATATTTGTTTAAAAAAATCTTTTATGTCAATTTTAAAACTATTTGGTATTTTGTTTTTGCTAAATTAATAAGAAAATTATTACTTCAAAAAAAATTCATCTAACAATCCCCAACATATCATATTAACCTATAAGATTAGTGTAATTCATAAAAAGCCTCAAATTACATTTATTTGGATATTTATAACATCAATTATTTTAATATTTCATTAATTAGGTAATTTTTGCATCATCATTATGTTAAAAATAAATTAAATTATTTAAAGTCTAAAAAAATATAAATAAAATACCATTATGTAGGAAATATTTTTAACTTTCTAATTAATATTCATAATATAATTTATCTTATGTGTAACCCTATATTAAAAATTGTTTAATTTTTAGACATTGAATTTAACACTTTTAATTCTTCTTTGAATTAAATAATAATAAACGTCATAATCTAATCCAAGTGGACCAAAGTGGTTCAAATTTTCTTACTAAGGTTGTTTTTTGTTGAATTAAACTTATCCAATAGAATTAGGACATGTGTTAGGGTAATAATATTATTATTTTTACCCTAAAATACCATATTTACTTTTAACCATGGTAAATAAAAGTAAAAATGTACTATTCACCAAAAATTATTTTCATCTTATTGAACAACATTTTACTTATTGAGGTTAACTGTGTCTCTTAAATTTTTGAAATTCAACTCAGAGAATTGGTAAAATTATGTTTTTATGCAAATTTGTCAATGCTCCTAGGAGGTGGGTAAAAGATGGTAAAAAGTACAATAAAATATTTATATATCTAAAATTATTATAAACTGACTCCAATGAATTATATTGAACTTATATAGGTATTATTTATCTATTTTTACTTAAAATGAAGTTAAATAAAATAAATAATTATTTAAATATAAATATGGTTTTAAACTATAACTCAGTGTTTTTCACTATTCATCAAAAATTGAAAGTTTTTAGAAAAATACCAAAAATTCACCCTAGGCTAATTTTAATATTCTGAATCCAAAAATGAAGTCCATTTTTAAAGATAAAATTTATAAAATTTCAAAAATTGGGTATTACTATTCATAACAGCTAGTTTGATTGGTTGTGGTGGGTTAGAACTCCAAGTTGCGTACAACACACGCTATTGTATTATTCAAAGACAAGCGTACCGGGGAAGCTTGGGGTGTTACATTGATGAAATTTCTGTGAAATCTTCTTGATGAGATATCATGGTAAATTTATTATATTACATATTGAGTGTTAGTATTTGTTTTTAAATGTTGCGACATTAAGTTATTTATCAGGGATGCCTTAACTTGTTACAAGATATAAATCTTGGACTTTAGGAAAGCTCACCTAATGAAAAATAGAAATAATCCTAGAGGAAAACCCACTATGTGTTTCCATTGATCTCAATTAAATTCTATTTGAATTTAATTAATGGAATAAATATTATTTCCAAGAATAAGCAATAATTTTATTTAGGTTTTATCAATCATAAATAAATATTGATGAATAAAATATTTTATAAAATATTTTATTTAATTATTCAATAATTTTTTTGGAGTTTAAATGGAAAAATATCACGTTTGGTGATAAATATTAATTTAAAAGCTGGTAAAATAATATTTTTTATTGAAAAAGTTAGCACGCACACCATTAGATAATAATAATAATTATAATATTATTATTTGGAACACGTTTTTTAAATATAATAATATTACTTAAGGTCCAATATGAAATTAAATAATATTTTTAACATAAGAACCAGGACTATAAATTGATGGTTATGAATATTGTGTAGGGTAAATCAAAAATTTAGAATATATAATCATCATGCACAATGAATTTCTCTCTCCCTGTCCCTCCCATATCTCTCTCTCTTGAATTCATACTCTCATATTCTCAAGAATGAGAAGCACCCCTTCAATACTTAAGGATATTAAGCGATCAAGATGAACAATGAATGATGATTTATTCACTATGTAGCACCTGGAAATCAGTCGGTGTCATTCAGAGATCAATGGAGAATGTGTAGATCACCACTATAGGGATTCTACACTTAGATCCTCTAATCACAACAATAGTAAAACAAATAGGATTTTTTGTAATATTAGCCACATATGTGATGAATGTTCCTAATAGAAGGTAACTATTTATACTAATCATAAATAAATTAATTATAAATTTAATGTGTAAGGATCCTCTATTGGGGTTCATGAAGCTCTATGTAAAATTAACCATTGATTTATCATCAACCCTGGTACTTCTGCTATTCCCATAACCTTCAATACACACTAAGTCCCTAGGTATATTTTATAGGCACACAAAAAGGGATATACATGGTGTGTAGCTTGTCAGTACATGATTTTTATCTTACCCAAGATACATATCGAGTCTCTAGGAATATTTAATTAACACATGAAAAGATATATACATGATGTGTGGATCATTATTATATACCGTGTTTTCACCCATCAATTAACAATATTAAATTACATGAAAAAATACTTAATTGCAGCATTAAAACCAAATTACATGGCTAGAGGATAGTGCTTTCACTATGTAACAAAGTTCTTAGGTTTAATAATTGATCAATTAATTCCATTTAATTATCTTAAAAATATTATTGAATCCATTTACTTACCACATTTCCACAGATGGTGGGAATCACAAAGATTGTTTAGATAGATATTAAGATGAAGCAACTAACTAATTCATTAATTAATTGACTTAATTCAAGAATTTTATCCTAATAATAAATAAATATTTTAATTAAATTCAATGTAGTTTACATTTGGGTATTTGTTAAATGTGTGGATTATCATGAACATAGACCAACATGTTCATTTGATTTGTTTAATTTAATTGGGTATTATTAAATTAAAAATGATGAATTGTGTTTCATCTACACCTCTATATTATGTAGGACCTGTATGTCTATTTTTTCTTTTATGTAGACCCATTTAACCATTATATTAGTTTCCCTCACCTCCGTGTGAGTAAAAGAAAATTTAAGGATGGAGCTCTTGGGTGAGAGGAGGTAGTCCAATTATGGAGGTGAGGTGAAGCTAACCAATGAGATACATTGGTGAACATGTGGAATGTTGTAACTCAAATAAGGTGTGGTTCTAGGAGTTTTTTCCCTAGGGTAAAGTGTTGGTTTATCATCCACTATATAAACTAAACATTAAAAAATATCAGGATCATTCCATTCTATTTTTTAATTGAATTAACAAGCATAAAAGATGGAATTTACTATTCCCATTGGATGTATTATATTTTTTTTCAATAAGAAATGCTTCCATGATGTTGAGAAGATGTTAATGTCCTCGATCAGGGGACACTACAAAAGAATTTTTGAATTCCTTTATATATGAAAATAACCTATAATAGAAAAAAAAATTATTCTAAAGAATTTTTTATTATTTCTTTATTATACAAAATTAATTAAACAATGGTAAACCACACATTTACCGATACCGACACATTATTTATATAAAATGATCATTTGTGTTATCTTGGATCAATTATTATTGAAAATATCAATGAAAATATACATTATTATCAATTTATTTATAAAATAGTTAACATCTATCTAGGGGGAATCTTGAATTTATTTAATTAATATATGTCAACTAGATTTTCATTTATGAGAAATTTTTTATGATACTTTGAATACATCCCATATGATTAAATATAATGATTTACCGTGGGTTACCTATTCTCAAGGTAAATTATTTATATCATCAACATTTATATTGGAAGTGAATGTACAATATTTATATGATGTATTAATTATAAAATATATATTATTTTACCCACCTATGATTTGAAGAATTCAGATGTTTTAAGAAAGATTTATCTATAAAATGGTCACTTGTATCATTATTTAGTAGTGAATATATATCACATGTTTTTTTATATTGATTAAAAAAATATTTTCTATAATATAACTTATAATAAAATATATAGTGAAATAATTTATAATATTATCTCAATACTTATATAAATAATTAATTTACGAAGTTTTGAAAACCAATAGTCAGATATTATTTATTATACACACGAGGGAAGTGTTTTAAATGATTATATAAAATCATTATTTATAATGAATGGAAATTAATAAATAAATTTTGTCCCTAGAGTGAAAAATAAATATTTAAAAAATAATACGTCTTTCCATATATTGTCCCAAATGTGTTGATAGTACTAGATAAATTACACGATCACATTAATTTTCATTGATGATATATTTTAATTTTTGAATTCATTAAAACTACATAAATGAAAATGTATTCTTAGGGATATAAACATAAAAATTATTTTCTAAAATAATAGAATCAATGTTTTTTGTATTCAACTTATAATATTTTGGATTTTTTGTCCAAACTGCTAAGACAATTGAATAGAAAACATATTATTATAGAAGAGTTCTTCCCTATGAATTTCATTGTATATAAATATATATTATTTCCAATTTATTTTTTTATATTTTTTTCTATATGGTAATATTGAGTACAATATATATTTAATAATTCATGAAGTGTTCAAATTTTTTGAAGCATTTTGAAAATTATAAAATTTTCAGCGAATTTAATAAATTACTATATGAGCTAAATTGAATAATATATATCTAATATAACCATTTTAATCCATATTTTAAAAAATACAATATTTATTTTATCATCCAATGGTGTGAATAAATCAATTAATTTTCATTAATCATTATATTTATTGATATATTCTGAATAACATCAAACCCCTTGAAGATTTTTTTGAAAGTAGTGGAGTATTTTGTCATCAAATTATAAGGGATTCCATTATATTTTTAATTAATCATATATACTATGAAATCATAAATTTTGAAAATATTTTATATGTTCATGAAAATAAACTTAAGAAAAAATTTACCCTCTTTCTTTTAAGATATTTAAACACAAGTGGATAATGGATGACTTGTTTATCAATAAAAAATTAAAATTAAATATTCATTTTATTTATCCCTAAATGATATACAGAAACATGTGCATATGTACCTTTAAAATAATATGAAGAATTATTATAATAAATTTTATACAAGGTAATATTCTTCTCTAATTTATTTATATTAAAAGGGTATAAATGATTACTTACACCAAAATTAATCAATAAAATTTGTTAGATATATCGATACTGGATAATTTTCTAATTTAACTAAATCTAGATCTTAAAATAAGTATTTATTCACATATAGTATAACTATCATTTCATGATGTTCTATAAAATAAACCATTTTCATGACTTCTTCAAATCATGTTGAGTTGATTTTGATTTATAAGGAATGTCCAGAATATGTTTGGTTGAAATTGATTAATTATCATAGAATAAATAATTTTGTATTAACTATGAATAAGGATATTCTCACTACTTTACATGAGAATATTTAAGCATGCATGGAGAAATTAAAATGTTGATATAATAAAGGAAATTAAAAAAATCTCATTAAAAATTATAATTTACTCACGAGATTTATTAAAATGGTGAGATATATATCCAAACAATTAAGCAATTTGGTAATATTGTTAATTTATTTATAATGGAATTAATAATTGAAACTTTTAAGAATATTATTTATTAATATATTATTTGTAAACTAGAATGAATATCATGATTTAATTCCAATGAGTTGAGAACGTTTCACCCATTTGGTCATTATCAATTATTTTCCCCAAGAGTTTTATTAATAAGGTTTTTAATGAGACAACCTAAAATAATTCATGAATTCAATTATTTTGGATTCACTTTTTCCCATAAATTTTTTAAGCAAAGTTTATATAAGATTCTATGAAATTAATGACATCCAAGGGGGTGTTATAAATAAATAATAAACTTTGCTGTAATAATTTTTAAATTTTTACAACTTCCATGAACATAAATTACTAACTCCAACCTTTTATATTTCAAACTTTAAAATTCACACTTTTCATAATCTAATCATTGGAGGATACATAGAATATAAGAATCAATCTATACTATTGATAATATTTTTATGCAGCCTATATATCTGTTAAGATGATAATGGAATAAATACCGTTGACCTCTCTCTCTCTCTATCTCTTGTGTTTCTTATATATTTTCTTACCATTACATTGTGATTTTATGCCTAAGATTGTTCTCCACAACTTTTTCTTTTGATCAACATTATGATTCATCTATGATCAATAATGATAATTTGAAATATATTTTTGTTTTAATCAGTGTTAGATTTATTCCATAACAAACAATATTAATACATTTTTAGAAATAGTTAAATATATATATTAATATAAGTATATATTAATACTATTTATCTATATATCATTAGAAATATATGAAAATATTTTAATATGCATGAATTTATATATATATTTATGCATGTATATACAAAAAAAAATTAAAAATTAATTATTTTTTTAAATGCTCTATAAGAACACACACACATATAAATCTATGTATGTATACATGTATGCAGTACAAAATTTCTTTGTAAAATTTCAATGAAAAATTGCATTTTATATTTATATCAGTAAACTCCGACACACATTTCTATATGTACATATACATGCACTAATTTATTTTCAATGGATATCTACATTAGAAAAACACATTGTATAATTATAATAGTGAGAAAACACACAAACACAAATAAAAATATATAGTTTAATTTTCCAGTGCATATTTATACTATAAATTTACAGTGCATATATATACAATATATTTTCCAATAAAAATTTACATGGTATATTTTTATTATTATTGTGTGTGAGTTTGTATATACACACATATACAAATATGCATGTATGTATGAATGCACTAAAAATTTAAAGTGTAAATCTATATTGTAATATTACACTACATATTTATTTTAGTTTGTGTATGTATATATATACATACATAGATGTATGTATGTATGTTTGCATAGACAAAAAATTCATGTATGTATGTATGTATGCATTGAAAATTTTCAATATAAATTTACACTGAGAAATTACACCTAATATTTATTTCATTCTCACCATATCCCTTATTCTCCCCACCCTCTCTCTTTATACACACACACATTTATGTATGTATCCACTGACAATTTACAGTGTAGATTTTCACTTAAAATTTACATTATATATTTTTATCAATGATTGTGTAGACACACACACACACAAATATATTTATGTATGTACGTATGTATGTATGTATGTAGGTATGTACATACGTACGTACTTACGTACACACGTATGTATGTTTATGTGAACTGAAAATTCATAGTGAAAAATTTTCATAGAAAAATTACTATGTATTTTTATATTAATGTGTACATATATATATATATATATAAATATATGCATGTATGTATATATGACTTGAAAATTTTAAAAGTAAATTTTCAATGGAAAATTATATTTTACATTTCTATTCACGTGTGTGTACATACATACATACATACATGTGTGTGTGTATAAATGTTGGTATGCACTAGAAATTTTCACTGTAAATTTACATAGAAAAATTACACTATATATTTATATTAGTGTGTGTGTGAATGCATGAAAATATATATATGTATGTATGTTATGTGTGTATGCAATTAAAATTTGAAACATTACAGTGTAAATTTATACTAGAACATTACAATGTATATTTATATTAGTGTATGCATATATATACATGTTTGTGTGTAAAAAAATAACTTATAAATATAAATATACATGTAATTATATTTTAAAATTGTATATATAGTGTATAGTCTACAAAAATTGAAAACTTTCAGTGGAAGTTTCTAGAGTATATTTACAAAATTTGTTTATATTAACATATTTGTATGTATGTATGTATGTAAAAATGTATGTATGTATGTGTGTGTGTGTGTGTTTATACAAATACATTATGTATACACCCACAAAAAAATATTTTTATGGATATTTATAAATACATTGTGTACACACCCACACACATTTATACTTGTATATATACACACGAGCACATAAAAACTTTTACTTATGTATGGATACACATAAATAATTTATATATATCTAACATTATATATATATATATATATAATAAAAAAATTACTCCAAATTTACAACACATAAAAGGGGATATATTTGAATTAATGTTTGGTTGTCCTACCCATATAGCTGTCAGTATACTGATAACTGGGTAACTGACCATAACCGACCTCATTAATCGAGTTTGGGTACCTCCAAACTCGGTTTGGGTTTTAAAAACACTACATGATTATTAATTGGGTCAGGTTCAGGTACCTATTATAGGGTAGTCAAAACCTAAATATATATAAATTATTATTTTTTAAAAAATATTTTAAAAATTTTACATTTGAGTTGGGGTTCATTGAATGACCTACAAATTTCATGGCCATTATGTTTTGGAGATATTATAAATTATTGATAGGGAGGAGGGGTTGTTTCATGAATTGAGATTTTGATTAGGAATTTGAGCATTGTAATATATCAAGGAGATGTTTTTAGATGGGGAACATGGTGCATATGGGATTTTGGGTTCTTGAGTAAAACATTGATAAGGGTCCAAGTGCTTTGTAGCCAAAATTTTAACAACATAAAGACACCACAACATAGTGTAGGGTATTATGATATAGTTGATGGTGTTTTATAAGTCCATGATGTAGTAATGAAGATTATACCAATGTGTTGGTATAAGGGAGAGAATCATGCCACAATCCATAGGTGTTATCATAGGAGTCATCTATCATAGGTGGGTTCCCTATGATATAGCTCTTATGGTCCACACCAAAAGGGGAGGCATCTTCAATGTTAGATACCATGCCCCTCATAGGTTGTTCTACTATAACCATGGAGACACACTATAAAATGTTTCTTTATGGGGATTCTGTAGCATAATCCTGAGGGGTTATTCTATAGAGGGGACTGTGGCCTCACCCTCAGGTCAACTACATCGTAGCTAGGTAGGATATTCCATAGTACATCCTAACACTAAGGTACCATGACATGATCCTCATTTCTATGTTGTGTTATATGGGTTGAGTAGTTTTTTATCCAAATGTATATTTCACACTCTGATTACAATTTCTATTTTATTTTCTATAACGCCCCGACCCCAGTTACCCAGAGTCGGTGCATTATTACGTAACATTGGCATTATCACAAGGAAACCATGTCCCGAAAGTCCGATCAGTTTAGTAATATTGGAAATACGATTCATACATAAGTTCAACTTTTCAACTTGAAAAGAAATAAAATACTAATTAATTCCATTAGAAACATCCATGAATCCAAGATTAAGCCTTCAAGTCACTCATAATTAACTTCTTCGCATCCTGGGAAAAATAAAACATAGAAAGGGGTGAGCTCAGATGCTCAGTAAGGATAAAAATATAGCAGAAACTTTCATAAATGAGCATAAAAATTTAAGGAAATGTATAAGACTAAAAAAAATCCCTTTAAAATTTATCTTATACATAATATGGAAAAGATAAAATAAATATAATTCCATTTACATACCCACATGGATATTCTACTAGTCGAATAGTCACATGAAATATCAATAGCCACTTTTATAATGATAGAATGCATAATGCCAGAATTTCATAACCACATAGTCAAGGCCTTGTGCCAAGACTACAAATAATATTTTGTTAAGGACTTGTTCCAAGACAATAGTTTGTCTCATGAAACCTACACATTCATCGAGGAGCTATAGTGGGCTCAACCTGTCACTTACTATGTCCAATTCATTCCTCATATGAAAATCTTTAAACATAACATAAACATTCGTATTAAAACTAGCATACGAAATGTCAATAATTTATCCATAAAACAAGAATGGTATAAAAATAACACATACACAATAAAAAATATCACAAAACCTTCAATACAATATGGAAGATTTTTTTCATAATGAATTTACTTCAAACAAGTTGAAAATCAATCCAAGGATGTTGACATAGATAAAATGAAACTATTCGAAAGAAATGCCTCTTTCTATTTTGAAACCATTTAAAAGAAAAAAATTCATTTTAGAAATATTCTTATAAGCTTTTAAGGGAAGCTTCGAGGATGTTATAATGGCATAAAATAATCATACCCACTGTATAAGTTAAAAAAGTACATTCTTACATTAATTTTGTAGAAAAGGTTGTAAAGTACCTTTTGGGGAAAACAATGGAAAGATTCCTTTCAAAACATAAAAGTTCAAATAATGGTATAAATGACTCTAACCCATAGTCTTATAAATAGTAAAAATGTTTTGAAATACATTTTTAAGAAAACACAGATGTGGATGATAAAGAGGTCCCAATAGATACTTACGTAAAAACAACCTCGAATAATAAAGAGATTGTGAAATTAACCCTTACATTGTAATTTTTCTTGGTCGAGCGTAGGTTAAAATTATCTATAATGGTGAAATAATAATTATTAAATTATAAAAGAACCATATACATTAATATGATATCATATGTGATCATTTAATAATGATTTGAAAATGATATTCCAGTAGTATTGTCGTTTCAGGTGTTAACTGATCCGTTTTCCTTTATATGTTTTGATACATAAGACGTGTTTGTTATGGATATTATATATTTGACTCATCTACAAAATGATATTATGTTCTTATTCATTATTTTTAATAACCATGTGAAAATTATTCTTGAATGGTTACGATGGGGAATTAATCTTATCGCGTTTATGGAGACGGTAATCTGTACGTACACACGAGCTACAATATCATTCTTTTGATATTAAAATAGTATATAACTGGATGGTATATCACATATACAGAATAATTATCATGTTATATTTATTATTTTAATCAGTTATACTCATTATTATACCAATCCAAATGTTTAAGTGTTTGAATAACAAACATCACCACGACGTGGAGATGGTAAGCCGTATGTATGCACGTATGGTGACTTTTTCATTTATATGATGGATAGAATAATGAATATGGTTGTACCATATTTATAATAATATCACAGGATATAGAAGATACTAGAGTTATCATTTAAGTATGGAAACAAAAAATAAATCGGAATTGGAAGAAGAAAGAACTTGATAGAGGGTGGTGAAATTATTACCTCTTTTTCGGGTTCTTCCTTTTGATTTGATCAAAAGGGCTCCTTCGGTTGGATTTATGACTAAAGTAAGGCTTCTCAAATGAAGTGAGGGATGTTGGGAGGACTTTGGGGTAGGGGTTTTATGATCCAAATGCTTGAGAAGTCTGAGAAATGGGTTGGAAGTGAGGGCTTTTATAAGGTAGAGGAGGGACTCTTTAGGAAAGTTTGAAACGATTAGTTTGTTATAACATCATCTTCGGTTTCAAAAGGTCAACTATTCATTAATAACAAAGTTAAGATGAATCAAGGTCGAAATAAAACAATCCAATAATAATTGGATAGTTTTTGGATATAGTTGTAATATTTATAATCTTATTTATTTTAATCATTTATTAATGAGGTAAATATTGCATCATTATTGTGTCATAAATAATTTAATTTATGTGATGTCCAAAAATTATAGAAAAATATCATGATCTATGAAATATTTTTATCCTTCCAAATAATATTTATAATATAAAAGATAAATTATATAACCCCATGTAAAAATTTATTTACTAAAAGATATTTGTTTATGTCATTTTTGTCTTTACTTTAAATTAATTAATATAAAATGTCATTACTACTCCCATGTGGCTCTATGGGGTCCCCAATTCAACCCAAGGATGCCCATGGTTAGATATTTATCAGAAAATAGGATTAGGACACATGTTAGGGTAATTTAATTTTATTATAATATTATATCTTACCCTTATTAATTATATTTACCCTTTAATCATGGTAAAAAAAATATTTACTGAGGTAAATATTTAAAATGTATAAAAATAAAAGCTACATATTTACACAATTTCAACCTACTGATTTCAAATATGGAATCCATTGTTTCAAATTCAAAACACAGAAGTGCAGAAATTAATTTAAAATTAATTCCCCTGTTAAAACAAAAAGCGTGTTTTTAAGAAATCATAAATATCAAAAGATTGACACTTGTTTATGTACAGTTTAAATGTGAAATTACATCAAATGACCAAAATTAGATTAAATGGTAGAAATATATTCTAATTATATTTTAAAACCTCTCAAATTTATAATTTAACACTATAAATTATTTTTATTAAAAAAGTTGTATTTAATTAAAATTTAGTATTTTGCACTATTCATAAAAATATGAAAGCTATCAGAAAAGTGCCAAAAAATCACCCTAAGCTAATTTCAAAATTTCGAATCCAAAAATGAATTCCATTTTGAAAGCTAAAATTTATAAAATTTCAAAAAGCTGTTATGACTATTCATAATGACTACTTTGATTGGTCGTAGTGTGTTAGAATCTCGAAGTTACGTATAATGAAAGCTATTGCATTATTCAAAGGGAAACGTACTATGGAAGCTTGGGGTGTTACATTCTACCCTTATTCAATAAATTGATCCTCACAATTTGAAATTAGTCTTTGAAAATAAAAGGTTGAAAATAGAAAATACCTT
This sequence comes from Viscum album, assembly GCA_963277665.1. NCBI lineage: Eukaryota > Viridiplantae > Streptophyta > Magnoliopsida > Santalales > Viscaceae > Viscum > Viscum album. Next base: position 273,100,902 of record OY728135.1, read on the forward strand.
TGTAGAAAACCCACATTGGAAAAAGGGTTAATAAAATATAGAATTAATAAGATGAAAGAGAAATGAAAAGTCCACCACCAATTTTTGATCTCTAATAGAAGAAAATTGGTGGAAATTAAAAACATATAATTTGAGGAAAAATGTAAATATTTATAAAGAGTGATTGAGGGCATCAATAAAAAACAAGTGTACACTTGTGGGCCTCGCAACCATCGATCTATGATGAATTAAAATATCATCAATTCAACAAAACATAAAGCACTGTAGCAGTACTGTAACAGGAACTGTAGCAGTTACTGTTCTGTACTGTAGCAGACAGAACTATTCACCCGATTTGGGCCTTCGGGCCACCGATTTGGGCCTACAGGTCTCCAGGGCCTTCCGGTCATCAAGGGCCTTTAGGGCACAGAGACTTCGGGTCACATAGACCATGGAGTAGCCCAGTTCATAGAGAACATGCCCCAGAAGAGGCTCAGACCAACAGGATTAGCAGCCACCAGATGTAGAGCTAACCGGATTGGAAGAATGAGAGGGTATGACAGTTTCCATCAGGACAAGACACTGTGAAGATTTGTATGGGGCAATGCTAGTCGATCATCAATGCAAGGTGGGGAGCTAAGCAGATCAATGATTCAAGACGCTGGGGAGGGGCAGTTCTAGTGGGCTGGGCCGACAAGTCATGTAATGGGCATGGTATGCCTCTGGGCCTTCGGGTCATGTATTGCGGGTCATGTCGGGCCTTGTGCCTTGGGCCTACTGGTCATGTACGTGTTCCATTTAAACCCTTAAAATGGGGATTATCTATAATAAAATAAAAAAGAAGGACTTCAGGCCATTCAGGCATAAATCCTTCATAATAGTTTGTAAAAGAAATGAGAATTATCCTAAGAATATCCCCCAGGAGTGTCATAACCAAGAGTGCAGCAAGGCCCGTTGTCGTGCACCAGTTCCCATTTGAGTCTAGCTCAAAGTGGTGTTTTTGGGTTTTACCCCTAGGTACATTTGTGCCAGAGCCGCCTCTACCTGCTCGTATCCAGACAGGGATCTATTTCTTGGAAAATACACAAAATCTCTACATTTCTAAAATTCTAGGAAGTTCTTATATACCAATCCTCAAAGTCTATATTAGGGTAATGTGCTTTAATCAGAGTTTATCTAAATCTAGTTTCCAAGGTTTGTACTAAACTTCCTCTGATACCAACTGTAATGCCCCAACCCCAGTTACCCAGAGTCGGTGCATTATTACGTAGCATTGGTATGATCACAAGGAAATCATGTCCCGAAAGACCGATCGGTTTAGTATTATTAGAAACAATATTTATACATAAGTTCAACTTTACAACTTGAAAAAAAAGACACAACACTAATTTATTCTATTAGAAACATCCAATCCTCCAAGATTAAGCCTAGAAGTCACTCATAATCAGCTTCTATGAATACTGGGGACAATAAAACATAGAAAGGGGTGAGCTCTGATGCTCAGTAAGGATAACAATATAGATGAAACTTTTATAAATAAGCACAAACATTTAAGGAAATGTATAAAACTAAAACAAAAGCCTTTTAAACATGAACTTCAGTATAATATGGGAAATAAAAAATCAAAATAATTCCATTTACTTACTCCCATGGATATTCTACTAGTTGAATAATCACATGCAATATCAATAGCCATTTTCATAATGATGGAATGCATAATTCCATACATTCATAACCACATAGTCAAAGCCTTTTGCCAAGAGTACAAATAATATTTTTTCAAGGCCTTGTGCTAAGACACTAGTTTGTCAAATGAGACCTACCGATGTATCGAGGAGCTATAGTGGGATCCACCTATCACATACTATGTCCAATGCATTTCACATTTGAAATGGTTTAAACATAACATAAACATTCGTATTGAAACTAGCATACAAAATGTCAATACATTATACATAAACCAAGAATGGTATAAAAATAACACATCCAAAGTCAATAATTTAACAAAAACCTCAATACAATATGGAATATTTGTTTCATAATGAATTAACTTCAAACAAGTAGAAAATATATCCAAGGATGTTGATATAGATGAAATGAAACAATTTGAAAGAAATGCCTCTTTCTGTTTTGAAACCATTTAAAAGAAAACATTTATTTTGAAAATATTCTTATAAGCTTGTAAGGGAAGCTTCAACGATGTTATAATGGAGGAGAATAATCGTACCCTCCATATAAGTTAAAAAGGACATTCTTACCTTAATTTTGTTGAAAATATCGTAAAGTACCTTGATTGGAAATGGACGGAAAGATTCCTTTCAAAACATATAAGGTTAAATAAGGGTATAAATTAATTTAACCCATAGTCTAGTAAATAGTAAAAATATTTTGAAACACATTTTTAAGAAAACAAGGATGTGGATGATAAAGAGGTCCCAGTAGATACTTACGTAAAAACAACCTCAGATAATAAAGAGATTGTGAAATTAACCCTTACCATGTACTTTTCCTTGGCCGATGGTAGGTTAACCTCCTCTATAATGGTGAAATCATTATTATTAAATTATAAAAGAAACATATACATTAATATGATATCATATGTGATCTTCTAATATTTCTTTGATAATGATATTTCAGTAGTATCGTCGTTTCAGGTGTTAACTGATTCGTTTTCCTATATATGTTTTGATACATAAGACATGTTTGTTATGGATAGGATGTATTTGATTCATATCCATAATGATATTATTTTCTTGATCATTATTTTTAATAACCAAATGAAAATTCTTCTTGAATAGTTACGAAGGGGTATGAATCTTATTGCGTTCGTGGAGACGGTAATGCGTACGTACGCACGAGCGACAATATCATTCCTTTGATATTAAAATAGTATATAATTGGATGTTATATCACATATAAATAATAATTATCATGTTATATTTATTATTTACATCATTTATACTCATTATTATACCCATCCAAATGATGAAGTATTTGAATAACAAACATCACCACGACATGGAGACGGTAAGTCGTACGTACGCACATATGATGACTTTGTCATTTATAGGATGGATAGAATAATTAATATGGTTGTACCATATTTATAATAACATCATTGTACATATAAGATACCGGAGTTATCATTTTAGAATGTAAACAACAAGGAAAGAGGAAGTGGAAGAAGAAATAACTTGGAAGAGGGTGGTGAAATTATTACCTCTTCTTCAGGTACTTCCTTTTGATTTGATCAAAAGGGCTCCTCAGGTTGGCTTTATGACTAAAGTATGGCCTCTTGAATGAATTTAGTGATGTTGTGAGGATATTTGGGTAGGGTTTGTATGAGGCAAAGTCTAGAGAAGTGTGAGAAATTGGTAGGAAGTGAGTTCTTTTTATAAGGGAGAGGAGGGGCTCTTTTGGAATGTTTGAAACAATTATTTTATTATAACCTCATCTTTTGTTTCAAAAGGTAAAATATTTGTTAATAAAAAATTTAAGATGACTCACGGTCGAAATAAAATAATTCATTAAGAATTGGACAGGTTTTGGATATTGTTTTAATATTTATAATCTTATTTATTTAAATCATTTATTAATGAAGTAAATATTGCATCATTATTGTGTCAAAAATAATTTAATTTATTTTATGTCCAAAAATTATAAAAAAAATTCGATGATGTAGGAAATATTTTTATCTTTTGAAAAAATATTCATAGTCTAAAAGATAACTTATATAACCCCATGCAAAAAATTTATTTAGTAAAAGAAATTTTTTATGTCATTTTTGTCTTTACTTTGAATTAATTAATATAAAATGTCATTATTACTCTCATGTGACTCCATGGGGTCCCAAATTAAACCCAAGGATGCCCATGGTCGGCTATGTAACAGAAAAAAATATTAGGACACATGTTATGATAATTTAATGTTATTATAATAATATATTTTACCCTTATTTATTATATTTACCCTTTAATCATAGTAAATCAAATATTTACATAAGTAAATATTTAAAATTTTTAAAAATTAAAGTTACCAATTTATAAAATTTGGACCTACTTATTTTAAATATGTAGTCCATTTTTCCAAATTCAAAACACAGAAGTAGCATAAATTAATTTAAAATTAATTCCCGCTGCAAAACAAAAAGCGTGTTTTTAAGAAATAATAACTATCAAAAGATTGAAACTTGTTTATATACAATTTTAACGTGAAATTACATCCAATGACCAAAAATAGATTAAATAGTAAAAATATAATCTAATTATACTTTAAAACCACTCAAATTTATAATTTTACACTACAAATTATTTTGATTAAAAAAGTTTTTTAAAATTAAAATTTAGTATTTTTCACTATTCATAAAAATTTTAAAGTTATCAGAAAAGTTCCAAAAATTCACCCTAAGCTAATTTCAGTATTATAAATCTTGAAATTAAGTCCATTTTTAATGATAAAATTTATAAAATTTCAAAAAGTTGGTATTACTATTCATAGCGACTATTTTGATTGGTCGCGGTGTGTTAGAATCTTCAAGTTGTGTACAATGAGAGATATTGCATTATTCAAAAGGAAACATACCGTGGAAGCTTGGGTTGTTACATTTTCAGTATTATTATGGTATTAATTCTTTTGGTTGATGTTTGGGTTTAGTTCCCAACATGAATTTTTGAGTTTTGGATGTTTTCGAGTGTGTTTTAGCCCTACATACATTTTGTGTGCATAGTTATAGGGTAAACCATGCGGCTTGCTGAAGCTGAGGGAATTTATTATTCAAATACTTCTTTCTTGGTTTGAATTTCAAAAAATTTTCATGGTTTTGAATAAACCATGTGATGCCCATGCGAAACTATGTGACTCTTGGGCGGTGTATGGGACAAGGTGCATGACTAGGAGAAACTATGCAGCAAGCATATATGGATGCTTTTCCATTTGACAGATCCATTCATCATGGATGGTGCATAGTTTCCCAAACTGTTCGGCGATCCCATGTGGGGTGTTCCTCATCTCTAGTATAATGTGAACATTTGGAACACTGTTTTAAAAACCATTCTCCTTTCCTTGATCTTTAAAAATTTGAGTTTCCAATTTTACCCCTATTAATTTTTGTACCTCAATCCACCCATGTTTGACATAGGAACATGTATGGTGCTTCCATTCTCCTCCCCCTTGGTTTCTCTTCCTCAGTTGGAACTTCCTCAAGGTTTTAAGGAAAGTTTCTTTGAGTTTTTGTCCATTTCCTCTTCATCATATTCTTCTCACTTGGTTTCTTTTTTTATTTTGGTGGTTTCTCTCTAGGCCAAACACCTAGAGGTTAGTGATGATGTGTGGCTTGTGTTTATTTGACAATAGGGTATGAAAATTGTCTCTTGAGGTGTGTTCTTTCTTCTTTTATAGTTTCATTGCATCAACACATCATTTCTGCAGGTGTTTCCATCCATTTAATTTCTGTCATGTTTCATTTGATTCTTGTTATTTCTTAAATGGATTTTAAATATGTTGTTCTAGCTTGTGATGTGATATTGTAATATGTTATGGTATTCTCATAGAGGAAATTTTATATAAATGGTTCTCAAAAGTTATTCTTAAATTTTATTCACATGTATATTCTTACCAAGTGTTTGATAAAATTAAAATTGGTATTTGGTAGTGAAATGAGATTATTTGAATTGTGTTTGAACTTGGTTATGTTTTGGTAGTTTGGTTTCAATGAAAATTATGATTTTTTGTGGGTTTTGTTTGACTTTTATGGTTTGATGGTTTTGTGTAAAATGGTTGAAAAGATCTTTCCGATTCTTATTTTGAAACTTCGTGTAATTTAGTGTTGTTTTTAGTGTACTATTGTATATGGGAACATTGATATGTGAACGGGGGTTCACATATAGATGGGATCAAAAATTAAAATGGTTTCATTTTTAAAATGTTATCTTAAACAACATATTTCAAAAAAATCTCTCTTTCTCCTTCACTTCCATATCCTCCTCTTTCAATGGTTCTTTTAAAATCCCAATGGTTTTTAATGGGGTTATTGGTTTCCAAATGGATCTAAAATTCGATTTCAAATATGTTGCACTAATATTCACCTATTTCGATCCTTGGAGTGAGGTTTGGTTTCTAAATGACATAAAGGTTAGTTTGGAACCTTTCGAACTAAAATATTTTTTATCTATTTTGTTTTGAAAATGGTTCAGAAATGGTTTTGGATTCAAAATGATAATGTCCGATTGGAACCTTGTGGTATATTGTAAAGTGGTTTTGAAACTCATGTGATGTTAAGGCCTAGTTGGAACTTTTGTGTAGCTTGATTGGTGATGGGAACCTCTTTGGTGGTCTCTTCGATGAGAGGGACATCACATAGGCAGTGTCGGTGTTTAGGCTTAAAAATCTCATTGGAATCTACGGGTTATTGGTTTATTCCAAGCATGTGAGGTCCTCATTGACCATGTAATATTATCATGGGATTCTTAGGCATCATCAATAGGGTTGAGTGATAGTTTCTTACTGACCCTGATTAGATGGGTTGGTACCCCCTAAATTTGCTGAGAGGCCAGATGGGATGTGCTACAGGGGAGGATAGTTTAGGGAAGCCAATTGGTTATTGACTTTAGAGATTCATCAAAAACCGGTAGGTGAGTACAAACTTAGTATGTCTAGGGATTTTTCATACAAATGTTTAGGAAATTCCCATGATTGTATATTTGTATGTTATTTTGTTTTTGTTTAGATTTTACATATTAGCTTATTCTTATTGGTTCATATTTCATTATTTTGAATATTGATTTCAATCACCTGGCTTGGTACATCCTTATTGAGTAAGGTTCGTAAACTGGTTTTTCCTAAAAAATTATGTTTTTGAAAAGATGAATGTGGTGTGTGTTGATTTAAAAAGGAAATATTTTTTTGGATCTTTAAAAGGATAAAACCATATTTTAATGAATGTATTTCAAACTAATGTTTATGTAATGTTTCAGGAAAGGAAAATTATGGAATCTACAGTTCTTACCTACCGATCTATTTATGATAACACCCTACTTGTTCCACTCAACATTGGTAGACCAAAAATATTTTACATGTTTAGGTATTTGGTTCCAGAATGTCTTTGTAGATGGTTAGTCTTATGGTTGATGGTGACCAAGAGGTCAAATGGAGGTCATGTAACTTCCCTTTTGTTTTAGTTTTTTTCTAGTTTCTATTTCATTCAACTATTGTATTTGGATCTACTATGTATTTATTGATTCCCAGTTATTGTTTTTTTTGTGTTATCTGTTTTGGTAATTTGATCCTAGTTATTTATTGGGATAAATTGTTCCTATTGTGATATATTTGATTCCTGGTTCTAGTCGCTAGCTTGGGAGTTATGATAATGCCTCTCAGGCCTTATCGTGGACCAGTTAGGGTGTCAGTTTGGATGTTATCCTGACATTGTTCATCGAAAAATGGTATCATTGCATACATTTTTTATTTGGGGAATCAGGTAGTTTAGGGATAGTATTATCATAACATAGGAGGTACGTGTGGGAAGATCATTGAAAAATATTTCTTATTCTGAACCTCAAGTTTCTAGGGGATAGTCTAAGATTTGAGTCACCTCTTTTGGTTTTTGGGTGTGTGTATGGGTTATGAAAATAGAGGTGAACCATCATTTTATAAAGGTATTACATGGATTAGTGACCCATTTAGTGTAACGCCCTGGCCCCAGTTACCCAAAGTCGGTGCATTATTACATAGCATTGGCATGATCACAAGAAAGATCAAATCTCGAAAGACCGATTAGTTTAGAAGCCTTGGAAACACTAGATATATTCAAAAGTCTTACATTACATCATAAAACTGTAAACTACAACAACATATTTTCTTCATAGTCCACACTCATATCCCCACATACTATCCCTACAGGTCATTCATAAATTACTTCTTCACATCCTGGGAAAAATAAAACATTTAAAGGGGTGATCTCAAATGCCCAGTAAGGATAACAATATAGCGGAAACTTTCATAAATAATAATAAACTTTTAAGGCAATGTATGACTAAAACAAATGCCTTTTAAACTTGAACTTCAACATATAATGGCAAAAATAAAATGAAATAATGCCATTTAATTATTCACATGGATATTCTACTAATCGAATAATCACATGCAATATCAATAACCAATTTCATAATGATGGAATGCATAATTCCAGACTATCATAACTACATAGCCAAGGCCTCGTGCTATGACTACAAATAAGATTTTGTCAAGGCCTCATGCCAAGAAACTAGTTTGTCTCATGAGACCTACCGATGCATCAAGGAGCTATAGCGGGCTCCACCCGTCACTTATTAAGTCCAATGCATTCCCATATGAAAAGGTTTAAATATAACATAAACATTCGTATTAAACCTAGCATACGAAATGTCAATACTTTCTCCATAAACCATGAATGGTATAAAAATAACACATCCACAATCAAACATATCACAAAACCTTCAATACAATACGATAGTTTTTTATCATAATAGATCAATTTTAATTAAGCTTAAAATCCATCAAGGGATGTTGACATATATGAAATCAAAACTATTTGAGAGAAATATCTCTTTTTTTAAATCATTAAAAAGTCACACATTTATTAAGGAAGTAATTTAAAAGAGATTTTTGGATCAAAGTGTCCCATACCACTTCGAAAATTTTGAAAAGAAATATCATTTCAAAACATTCATGTCCATATAAAGAAATCCTTAAAATCATTTTGAAAACATGGACATTAATTAAAAATATTTAGAAAGATAAATCTTTAAAACATTTAAAATTCTGATTTTGATAAAGAATACCTTTTAGAAACTCATAAAATATTCATTTTGAAATCATTTAAAAGTCACATAATTATAAAATAAAATATTTACATTGAAAATATCCTTATAAGATTGTAAAGGAAGCTTTGAAGATTTTATAACAGCGGAAAATAGCCACACTTTCTGTATAAGTTAAAAAAACATTCTTACCTTAATTCTGCCTAAAAGGTTAAAAAGCACCTTGTTTGGAAAATGACGGAAAGATTCCTTTATAAAACTCTTATAAAAAGTTAAACAAGGTTATAAATGTATTTAACACATATTCTTGTAAATAGTCAAAATGTTTTGAAATACATTTTTAGAAACCTGGATGTGGATGATAAAGAGATCCCAGTAGATTATTACGTATAAACAACCTCAGATAATGAAGAGATTGCGAAATAAAACATTACCTTGTACTTTTCCTTGGTTGAGGGTAGGTTAACCTACTGTATAATGGTGAAATAATTGTTATTTAATTATACAAGAATCATATATATTAATATGATATCATATATGATCTTTTAACATCGCTTTGTTAATAATATTTTAGAATTATCGTCGTTTCAGGTGTTAACTTACTCATTTTCTTTTATATGTTTGTTATGTAAGACATGTTTGTTATGGATAGGTTGTATCTTATTCATATCATGAATTATATTAAGTCCTTAAAAATTATTATTAATCTTCAAATGAGAATTATACTTGAATGGATACGATGGAGAATGAATCTCATCACGTTTGTGGAGACGGTAGTCCGTACGTACGCACGAGCGACAATATCATTATTTTGATATTAAACTAGTATATAATTGGATTTTATATCATATATAAAGAATAATTATCATGTTATATTTATTATTTACATGAATTACACATCATTATTATACCCATCCAAATAATAATTTATTGAATAACAATTACACCACGACGTGGAGACGGTAAGCCGTACGTACGCACGTATGGTGACAGGTTATTCAAAGGATGTATAGAATAATGAATATGGTTGTACCATATTTATAATAACATAATAGTATATATAAGATACTGGAGTTATTATTTTAGAATGGGAATAACAAATATAGAGGAAGTGGAAGAAGAATGGAACTTGAAAAGGGGTGGTGAAATCATTACCCCTTCTTCAGGTTCTTCCTTTTGATTTGATCAAAAGGGCTCTTTAGATTGGATTTATGATCAAACTAAGGCCTCTAGGTTTTATTGAGGGAAGTTGTGAGAGTATTTGGGCAGGGTTTGGACGAACCAAAAAGATTTTAAGGTGTGAATTAATGAGAAGGGGGAGTTTCCTTTTATAAGAGGGGTGAGGGGCACCTTTGGAAAAGCTAGAAATATTATTTTATAATAAATTCATATTCGGTTTATAATGGCTCCAAATTGGATTATTTAAAGGTTAAGGTGGGGATGGGTCGAAAAACACTCAACCAATAAAATTTATACAGGTTTGGGTAATTATATTAACCTTATCTTTAAGTATTAACTCTTAGTTAATTAGTTTCACTTTTACAATGTCTCTATGTATTTTTATATTATATGGTTAATAAACGTACTATATACATCCAAACGACCCCCAATTAGTCCATTAATGATACACCTATCATGATATAATTCTCTTGGACTAACCCTAGATTTTTAGGAATTTAATATCAATTAATAATATAATATTTGTTTTAAAAACGCTTTTATGTCAATTTTGACACTATTCAATAATTGATTTTTAAAAAAATCATAAAATAATGATTACATCGAAAAAAGTTACTTACATAAATCCAAACATGTCATATTAACCTATAAAATTATTTTTATTCATAAAAAGTCTCAAATTAAATTTATTTGGGTATTTATAATATCAATTATTGTAATTTTTCATTAATTAGATAATTACTGTATCACCATTGTGTCACAAATAAATTAAATTATTTAATGTCTAAAAATTATAAATAAAATACAATTATGTAGGAAATCGTTTTATCTTTCTAATTAATATTTACAATCAAATATATATTATGTATAAGCCTATATGAAAAATGTTTTAGTAAATAAACATTGATTTTAACTCTTTTTACTCTTCTATGAATTAAATAATAATAAATGTACTAATCTAATACAAGTGGAACTAAATGATAATATTTTACTCCTAAGATTTATTTTGGTCGAGGTACACTTGTACAATAGAATTAGGACATTTTTAGGGTAATATTAATATCATTGTTACCCTTAATTACCCAATTTGCTTTTAACCGTGGTAAATAAAAGTAAAAAGTTACTATTCACAAAAAATTATTTTCATCTCATTGAACCACATTTTACTCCTTGATATTAACCGTGCCTCTCGTATTTTTGAAATTCCACTCACAGAAGCGGTAAAAATAAGTTTTATGAAAAATTCAGTTTTTTAACTACAACTTAGTGGTTTCACTATTCATCAAAAAATGAAAGTTTCTAGAAAAATACCAAAAATTAGGCCTAAGATATATTTGATATTATGAATTCAAAAATGATTTCTATTTTACCAAATTCAGAACATATCAGTTGCATTAATTAATTTAAAAATTAATTCCCGTCGTCAAAACAAATAGCGTGTTTTTAAGAGATAATAACTATCAAAAGATTGACACTTGTTTATGTCTGGTTTAAATGTGAAATTACATCCAATGACCAAAATTGTATTAAATGGTAAAAATATATTCTAAATATACTTTAAAACCACTCAAATTAATAATTTATCACTATTAATTATTTTGATTAAAAAAGATATTTTTAATTAAAATTTAGTAATTTTCAATATTCATCAAAATATGAAAGTTATCCGAAAAGTACCAAAATTTCACCCTAAGCTAATTTCGAAATCATGAATCCAAAAATGAAGTCCATTTAGAAAGATAAAATTTATTAAATTTCAAAAAGTAGGTATTACTATTCATAACGGCTAGTTTGATTGGTTGTGGTGCGTTAGAATCTCGAAGTTGCGTACAATGCACACCATTGCATTATTCAAAGGGAAACGTACCATGGAAGCTTGGGATGTTTCATTGTAAATTTTTGATGTCCCCATTCTAGAAAGTAAATTTATTTATTCAAATTGAATATATAAAAGTTTAAAAAATTGGATTTAAAAAGGGTTCACTGTTAAAAGTTTGTAAAAGTGCAATACTAAAAATGAATTTGTTCTTACATTATGTCTAAGAAACTCATAATATGGATTTTAGAATTATAAGTATTATATAAAGTTTAAAATTTAGTTAATACTATTCATAACCTCTTTTGAACGGATTGTTTAGTAAGTCATGGTGTGCTTGAACTCGGTGTTGCATGTAGTGTAAGTTATTGAATTATTTTGAAGAAATAACACACTATGAAATCCTGGGGTGTTACATTTAGAACCCGAGTTCATGATTCATGATACTCTAAGTGACTGGTTCTTGCTTGGGACATGGTTCACTAAACCATGTGGCTAGGTTTTGCATGGTCACTAGTTCCCAGTTTTGGGTGTTTGGTGTGAGTTGTGTTTTTTTAGTTTCAATTGGTGTGAGTGGATTTTAAAATGAAAAATGATTTTTGGAAAATAGGTTTTCAGAGGAAAATTTATTTTAGGTGTTTAATTATTTTAAAAGTGGTCTTCAATGTTTTAATTTAATATGGAAAATGGGTTTTGGTGATTATAAAGTGGATTTGGAATGGAAGGGAGGTTTTTGAAAGAGGATTTTGGTTTCTTCTTGTGATGTGAGTATTTTGAGTTTGGGGTTTTGGTTTGGGATGTTCCATTTGGTTGAGTTTTAGTTGGATGTTGATTTCGGTTTTGTGTTTATCTTATTATTAGAGTATGCTACCCAGAAAGGTCCCTAAGGTGTCTAGAGAGTCTGTTCCAGTTGTTGGCCTTTCCCAGACTCCATGTGGGGTGGGAGAGTCGAGTTATTCTCGAGCTTTACTCATTTTTCATGGTGATTGTGGTTGGTTAGTGTCCGCAGAGTAGATTGAGGAAATAAAAAGAATCTTCCAGTTATTGGGAACTACTGAGGCTATGATAGTGCACGGTGTTCTGAGTTTGTTTTAAGGACAAGATTTGGATCGATTGAATGTGATCATTCTACCATCATTTCGATATGATATGTCTTTTGAAGTGTTCACGATCAATTTTTTATGATGTTTTATACAAGAGGAGGAAAAGGAGAGAAAAGTGGCACAACTCATGGGTGTTCAAAAAGGTTAGTAGATAGTGAAAGCCTATGTTGATAACCTCAAAGAGTTAGTTTCTTTTTTATCCAGAGATGGACTCATAATATTATATGTAGGCTCTAATATTCAATTATGGTCTTCATAAATATATTAAGGAATGATTACTTACAACTAGTGTAGTTTTTTTCATGAAATTAGTGGATGAGGTATTTCTTGCTGAGTTAGTTCTTGAAGCATGGTCTATAGTAGTTGGTAATATAGTTTCTATAAGTGCTCATGATGGTTCCCCATATAGAGAAGAGTGTATGCCAAAGGAAAATGTTCCTATAGAGTCTCTTTTTCAGTTCGAGATTACAAACCATTGGACCATTTTCTCATATGATTCTAGTATGGTCGGTTCAGGTATTTGAATCCTTCTTCTCATAATCCTCCAAAGGCTTTTCATCTCTATTGTTGTTTGGTCACCTAGAAAAATTATATAAGTGTAGTTGGTAGAAAAGTAAGTCTCAATAAAAGGATTTTATCTCCTAACTACAGGGCATCATATGATTCGAGACATCAGGGCTTCATCTATAGGCCCTAGAGTGAAGCTCTTCACATAGTTAGGAATCACTGGGGGTGTGGGGAACCTTGATCCAACTTCTGTCTTCACTACAAGAGTGAAGAAAATTTAAATGTTCATATTTTTATTTTATTTTATATTGTATGTCCACCTTTTTTGTAAAATTCTTAGTGGATCCCTCTTCTTATAGTTCTTATAGTTGAGTCTTATGGGTGTAAATAATTTAATGGTTACCCCTATTTTCACGCAATGGATTTGGTTTTGATATTCCATTGTGCTTGTTTTGAATATGTACATGTATTTTGGAAATGATGAATTTTGTTTGGATCAAGGTTTAGTTTGGAGTTACGTGTATGGGGCTTCCCTTGTGTAAGGGGTTTTTGGTTTGGGATGGGAGTTCTCGGTATTTTCACTGCTTGGTTTATGTTAGGAATTTTAGTTTTGTCCATTCTAGTTGGGTTATTATGGTGGGGAGAAACCTATATCATTATTCCCTTAGTTTATCTTGAGGTTATTCTCTCTAGATATGGTCAGGTGTGAGTGGTTAAGTTAAATTTCACACTATGTTTCATGATTTTATTTGGATTCATTCTGTTCTAAGATCTATTTTTGTTTCTCATTTGACTTGTTGAAATTTTAGGGACATTATGTGTTTTTGGTGGGGAAAGCTATCACACCCTTACCATGGTTTCTATTTTATTTCATTATTCTCTTATTATGGGTTCTTTTAGTTGAGGTTTGGTTTGAGTTCATGTATTGAATTTTTTAGTTTGGGTGTTTTCCGGGTGTGTTTTTCCTATGCATGGGTTGTGTACATGTTTTCAGGGTAAACCGTGTGGTTTGTTGAGGTTGAGGGTGTTTACAGTTCAAATCCTTCTTTCATGGTTTGAATTTCATATCATGTACATAGTTTGTGCTAAACTATGTGAGGCCCAGGAGAGACCATGTGGATCTTGGGTGGTGTCTGGGACAAGGTGCATGGCATGTTCATGGCTAGGATAAACCATGGGGGAGACTCTTTCATTTTATGGAACCAGTTTTCATGGATGATGCATGGTTTCCCAAACCGTGAAACCATCCCATGTGGGGTGTTCCTTCTTTCCAGTAGTGTGAGCTTGGTTTTGAAAACCATGTGACTTGATCAGATATTTAAAAAGTTGATTTTCTAATTTTAACCCTCTTAGTTTTTAACTCCAATCACCCTACCTCCCCCTTTTTGACCAAGGTGCATAAAGGTGGATTACAAGCTCCCCCTTGGTTCCTCCTCCTCTCTTGGTGATTCCTCATGGTTATATGTGGGGTTTCTTTGAGTTTTTTTGCAAATTTTTATCCTCCTAATATTATTCTCTATTGGTTTACTGGTTTTCTTTATTTTTGTTCTCTCTTGGATGAACCCTAGAAAATATGGTTGATGTGTGGTATGTGTTTCTTTAACAATAGGGTGTGTGGATTGTCTCTTGGGGTATGTTCTTCCTTCTCTTTGAGTTTTGTTGCATCTGCGCATCATTGAGGTAGGTGTTTCAATCCATTTCCTTTCCAACACATTATATTTTATGATTTATCATTTCTATATAGATTTTGAATGTGTTGTTCTTACTTTTAATGTGCTAGTGTAATATGTTATGGTATTCCCATGGAGGTAAATTGATGAAAATGGTTCTAAAATGGTTTTCGTAAATTGTATTCACATGTATATGCTTACCAAGTGTTTGATAAAATGGAAATTGGTCTTTGGTGGTGAAATGGGATTCTTTTAATTGTTTCTGACCTTGATTATGTTTTGGTAGTTTGGTTTCACTACAAATTATCTTTTTTGTGTGGATCTTAGGTGACTTTTATGGTTTTACGGTTTTGTGTAAAACGATTTTAAATCTTTTTCTGATTGTTAATTTGGATATTTGTGTAATTTTGTGTTGTTTTGAGTGTACCATTGTATATGGGAATATCCATATTTTCATAGGGTGCATTTACAGATGAGATCAAAAATGTAAATGGTTTCCTTTGGAAAATGTTCACTTAAACCCTGGATTTCAAAACATTCACCCCATGTTTCTCCTTCCTTTCCTTATCCTACTCTATAAATGGTTCATTTAAAGTCCCAATAGTTCTTAATGGGTTTTTTGGTTTCCAAATTATTCTAAAATGTGGTTTCAAATATGTTTCACTAATATTGGACCATTTGGATCCTTAGAGTGAGGTTTTATTTCTAAATGACATAAAGGCCATTTTAGAACCTCCTAAAACAAAATAGAATTTCTCTTTTTGGTTTTGATAATGGTTTGTAAATGGATTTGTATCAGAAATGATATATCTAGGTTAGTTCCTTGTGGTGTTTTGAAAGTGGTTTTGAAAATCATGTGATGTGAAGGCCCAGTTGGAACTTGTGTACAAATTGATTGGTGATGGGAACCTCTATGGCGGTATCTTCATGGATAGAGACATCACATAGGTGGTGTTAGTTATTGGGCTAGGAAATTGTGGTAAAATCCATGGGTTTCTGGTTTATTCCACACATGCAAGGACCTCCTCATTCACCATGTACTATTATCATGAGATTATTGGGCATCATATAGATGGTTGATTGAATGTTTCTTATCAACCATGATTAGATGGGTTGGTACCCCTAGATTTTCTGAGAGGCGAGGTGGAATATTCCACTGGTGAGGCTAGTTTAGGGAATCCCATTGGTTATTTACTTTGGAGATACACCATACGCTGATAGGTGAGTCTGAACTGAGTATGTCCAATGATTTATTCTAGAGATGTTTAAGAAATTCCCATGATTATCTATTTGTATGTTATGTTTTTCTATTTCACTTTTCCCTATTATTTTATGATTTATTGTTCATATTCCTTTATATTTAGTATTTTTTGGATCACCTGGAATGGTATTTCCTTTTTGAGTTGGGTTCGTAAACATGTTTTTCTTATAAAAAGAAATATATTTTTGAAAATAGGAAAGTGTTGTGTATTGATTTAAAAATGAAATTTGTGTTTGATTATTTAAAATGATAAAACCATATTTTCATGAATGTATTTAAAACCAATTTTTTGGACTATTTCAAGAAATTAAATGTATTGAATCTATAGTGCTTACTTATGGAGTAGTTTATTCTCACATCCTACTTGTTCCATTCGATGTCAGTATACCCGATTTGATTTTTTTAGGTTTGTGTTTTTTAGTTCGAGTATGCCTTTGGATCAGGTTGTGATGGTGGTTTCTAGGGACCAAGATGTCACGCAGAGATCATGTCATTCCAGTTTGGTATTAGTTTTGTTTTGCATTTTCTATTTTATTCAGTTGTTGTATTTGGATCTAGAATGTATTTAGGGATTATCCGTTATTGTTTTTTATATGTGATTTATTTTGGTCATTTTATACTAGTTTTTTATTTGGATAAGTCATTCCCACTATGATATCTTCGATTTTCAGCATTAGTCACTCGCCCAAGAGGACCATGAATGCATCTCAACCCTTATCATAGACCAGTTCGGGTGTTGGGTTAGATGGAAGCCCAACCCGGTTCATGATAGCATACTAGTAATTTCTTGATTTCACGTTCAATTGTTAGGTTAAAGAAGTGTTATAGGGTGGGCCATTTGACCAGCTTCACATTCTATCCTTCCTCCCTTCAAACCCCAAGGTGGGGGATGGATTATATGAAGTTTCTATTTTGAAAATAAGATATGATTTTTTTATTCCATTATTCTTATTCCTATTTTGAGCCCATTGATTTTGGAAGTATTTAATCTAGGATTTTAGTGTCGATTCCACTAGATCTTGGTCGAATCAGGTGAGGAAGATAGGGATCACATGTGTGGTAGATAGAGGAGGACAAATAAAGATTATTTTAATTCATATTTTATTGTTTTTATAAAGTTAATCCACTTTGATAATTTATTTATTTATCTTATAAAATTGGAAAAATTTAAAGTTGGCCATGTGCTGGGTGATAAGGCTTTTTCCTTGGATGGTACCGGTGGTACACCATGGACTTTACATGGGTGGTTGGTTTAGGTTTCATTTAATTACAGTGTAATGATGATGCTTGTTGAGTTTTAATTTTATTATGTATCTCTTTTATTTGAATAATTAATTATAAATTATTTTAATTAATTATTTATGTTGTATAACATAATATAGGAGCTTTGGGTGGTGGTATGAGCATTGACTAGCCATAAAAGTCTTGTATGAGGGTGAGTAAATCTTGCGTTGGGTGGTAACTCCTATATAGAGGTATATGGTGCCTATATAAAATTATATTCCTTCTTAGGCATGAATTCTTTCCTGCATTCCTGTTTCATGGGATTAGGTAGACGGATAAGGATTGAGAGTGCCTTTGAAGAAAAAATAGTATGGTTTTGGGTGCCCTATCCTTGGGTTATGTTGTCTTTAACACTTGGGTAATTTGTATTTCCTAGTGACTATGTCTCCAAGGGATGAGAGTGTGAGTTGAGTTCGAGAGAGAT
The DNA here is from genome assembly GCA_963277665.1 of Viscum album. Lineage (NCBI taxonomy): Eukaryota > Viridiplantae > Streptophyta > Magnoliopsida > Santalales > Viscaceae > Viscum > Viscum album. The sequence goes on from OY728135.1 coordinate 273,118,920, forward strand.
AGTACTTGGTTAGGTCTCTAGGTGTGATATGAGTTGTGGATATACTATGTGAGTTCTATAGGGGTAGTTGGAAAAGTACAAGAGGCTTATACAGGACGTAATGGGTGAGACATCTAGAAATATCATGCTAGGTAAGGAAATCATCCTAAGAGCGTATTGAGACTTAGTGAGTTTTAAGAGAAGGATGATTCCTTATGGATGAGTTTAGGTGTGGGGGATAATGTTTTCTCTAAATGGAAGGTTATGATATATTTCAAGGGATATGTGAGATAGAGACTGGGTAAAAGTAGAGGGAATTGGTTTGGATTTAGCATCATTTTTTCAAGGGTATTAGAGTAGAATATCTTAGGATATTCCCTGGGTAAAGGGAAAAAGAGTGAGGAGGGGTTTTTGGTGAGTTTTTACAAGGCCTTGTGGTTTGGTTCATGGGAGCCTATGGGTGGTGGGGTCACCAATTAGTGATAGCTACAAGGATCCATTAATGAGAAGATACCATGATGGGTCCTTGAGACGTATTGGATGATTTTATGGGTGATATGATATGTGATTACATAATAGTCTAGGTATTGAGTGACTATAACCCTGTGGTTAACTGATGAGTTGTGTGACAGGGAATAAGCTCTATGTATTTCTACATATGTTTTCTTGTCCTAGGCAACATGCCTAACAATGTAGAGGAATCTTGAGTCATGTATTTTCCATGTTTGAGATAACATTGGTTGGACTGTGATGGGTTAGAAAAATTCCTCATATACACGAAACATGGCATTTAATTGGGATATAATTTTTTTGGTTATGATAGTGGAATGCCTTGAGTAGGAGGGTTGGATCATGATATGGTGAGAGATATGGATGAAGGACTCTACCTTGAGTTATGAGGCATTGGGTCATGATTTAGATACAAGACCTTACCTTGTCCCTTCATGTAGTGGTACAAGATATTATATGATACCTACCCAAGTCTTCACGTACAATATGCATACGAGTTCAATGAAATGAGTTGAAAAGGTGGATTCCATTATAGTTATGAAAAAGGTATGATTGGGTTTCATGGTGTCATAGTTAGAACATGATATGTCAATTCATATGGGGTTATGGTGGGATTGTTATCACATGACAACTAACACATTTTCGTGACATGTTTATTTAATTTTCTCATGAATATACATATATGATGGATTATATTAGGTGAGATTGGTGACACCCTACTGAGATGTATTTCTCCCAACCCGCAAATACACTCTCGTGTCTTCATAGACTTCATGATTTCTTTCAAATTCAACATAGGATGTGTGAGAGATTAGGCTGGAGTATCTTAAGGAGTATCAAAATACTGAGTGTGTAGTGTTTCCCACTGATGGATGTAGGGGAATTTGTGAATTTTTATCCTTTTTTATATTTTTTGTTCAGGATCAGCCTAGTGGGAAGTCAGTGTATTCTTGTAAAAACATATTTCTATAGACTTTATTTCATATTTTATATCATTTTTCATTTTTGATTATTTGTAATATTATTTGATGATGTTTTTGGTTATTTTCATCTATGTTTTTGAGTCTGATTTGTGGGAATAATATCCCCATTGTACAAATTTGGACCTTGCTTCTAGTGAAAAACCTCTGGTATATGGGGAGGCCCACTTTAGTCCATGAAACCTTCTAACATAGACCATGTTTTGTGTTGGAGTGGTACAAGTGGTATTAGATATTTTTTTGTATAATTATTTTAGGATAGATTAGGAAAGTGCTCTAGGAATGTGTCAGATCTTTTGATGGTCCTTGGAATAGTGAGTCATCAACACCTTTCCAATGGGATTCCCTGGTTACCAGGGGCATGTGATTCTTTTCCTTAGTTTGAATTTTTATGATTGATATTTCTTGGAAATATGATGTGTTTTCTGATGGTTGTTATTTTCTGTTTTTTCTCTTATCCTATTTGAAAGATGCCCATGTATATGCATTATATTTGGTATGTATGAATCACATGAAATTTGTCTGCTTATGTGTGGTTTATTTTTTAAGATGAGGATTCAATTATTTAAAGTGTGAATAATAACTTATATGAAATTTTCCCATATAACTTTTTGGTGGTATTCAACACTGCTAAAACATGGTATTTTCTTTGATGAAAATTTATACCGATCCTTGTGAATGATATTCTCTGGGAATGACTGTATATCCCATTTATTGAGTGAATATATAGGGACTTTTAGTGTGTTAATACAATTATGGAATGCATGAGGGATGATTTTGATGAAATTCATGGGATTCCTTGAGGATACAAGGTCAGTTACTTGAATTTTGAAGAATAACCAATATGATGTTTTCCTATATAGATTCGTAGTGGAATTCTACTTTACTGAATTGAGCATTTGAGGAATTTCATATGGAATGCCTTTTTTTAGTATCATGTTTAGGTGAGAGGGAATGATATGTTGGAAACCTAACCCTATTGGTTTGGGATTTTATTTTAGTGGCATGGTGGGAGTGTGGGTAGATGTTAATGGTTTGGAATGACAACCATGTGGTGGGTGATCATGTTATTATCCAAGTAATGGGAGAGATTACTCAAGATATTAATGAGTTGACATGAAACAAAGCATGGTTAGTGGGTTAGGCATGCGTTCCTAGGTTATACAGGGAAAAACTCATGGGAGCATGAGTCGATTTGTGTGATTAGGTAGTATGAGAGGCTGTAACTATTGGGTTTGAGTTTGATTGAGGTAGATAGAAGGTGATAATTCTTGAGAGGGTTCTTAAGTGTTTGTGAATCCTTTATAAAACGAGAGTGAGTGTTGGAATGGTTTTTTTGGGTAAAATCCTTATTATATGAGCTAATGTGTGCATTGGTTATGCATGGTGCTTGTTCAGTTATAGATCAGTCAAAAACCATGTGAAAGACAAATAATGATGGGTTTAGTGAATCAATTGTGAGCATAGTGGCACAAATGGTTTATCCTTATTAGGGGTAGACTTGATGGTTTATAATGGCTTAGAAAGAGAGATGCATGAATGACGTTGGAACCATTTGTATATTATCAATTAGTGAGATGTGTAAGGGAAACCATATGGTGGTCAACATACCATTGTATTTTAGGGAACACAATCCATTATGTGAATACAATATTGAATATTGATGATGTTCTTCCTAGTAGGCTAGAGATATGTGGTGGCTTTTGTTTTGGTTAGCACTCAAGTAGGAGTGGGCTAGCCATAACTTCTTTTTACATTCAGTAATGGATGGAGTGTGGGATATGGAGATCGATGTTTTAGTTTGGTGGGGAAATGAAAAATAAGATTTCTATGGTGGGGAGATCCATATTGTTAATGGGTGTACCATGATTATGTTATAAGGGTCATGTTTATAGTAAGAATAGTTAGTGAATGATCATGGTGGTACCATAGTACTGGTGTGTGGTACGATCTACTGATTTTAAGTTCATTATCAGAATATAAATTTCGAAACTAAGATGTGGATTTACATGGAGCTGATGTCTCAATATCAAGCTTAAGTCAATTTGGGTGGGATTCTAGTGGGAGTAATATTATAGGTGGCTCATTGATCAGGGTGAGAGTATTTCAACTCATTTTTTATTTATATTTCCAGCTATGGAACTAAATTAGGTGTTAGGTCTGAAATATGATGTGGGTGGTTAGATGATCACATGATGAATTTAGGGATTAATAAATCATGATCGAACATAGAAATAGAATCTTAGCGGGTGAAATCTATCATTTTTGGGTTTGGTTGGACTTATGAGGTCCAACATGTGTTTTACATTGAGTTGAATGTGGTGATATGGAAACCACACCAATCTTATCATTAGAGAAATGAAAGTTGAAATATCCTACTGAGAATGAATTCCTATGGATGAGAGAACCATTTCTTATAATTTTACCTTGTGATTTTAGACATAAGGTGGAAATAACCATATTTTTGGGAATGAATCCATCAAATACATAATGGTGTCCCTAAATATATGTGTGTGGAAAGAACCATTTTGGTGCTGAAAATGATGGTGAGTTGGTGGATCAACTTTTGATTAATAGTGCACCTTGGTGTTTGGAGTTTCATAACAGAAGTGTGTTCGACATTCAATTATGGAATGTGATGATTCCTTAATGAATTGGTGACCACAGTAAGATAAGTTTAGTGGTCAGAGGACTAAAATATATTATTGAGGAGAAGAATTGTAATGATGAGCAGTTTGTAAAAACTCTTGAATTTCATGATCATTATGTTTTAGGGAAGGTATGGATTTTCGAAGGGGAGCATGGTTCATTTCATGAATCAGGATTCATATCAAGAATCCATGTTTTAAAACATTTCAATGAGATGTTTTTGGGTTGTGAATAGTACTTGGATGGGTTTTGTGTGCTCGTTTAAGTGACAATGAAGGGATGATGTTCCTTATAGTTGAATCTTCAGCTATAGTCAGGCACCACAACACTAGGTAAGGCACTATGGAGTGGTGGACCATGACCAAGGAGGCCATGACATAGTAGATAAGGTTGCACCATGGTGGTGTAGTGGGGGACAACACCCTGACATGGCCTAAAGGCTGCATCTTGGGAGGGGGATCCAGTGGGTGGGTGTCCTACAATATGGCCCCTAGGATCGATACCATTGGGAGGAATGCCTTCATGGTCTGGAACCATATCCCCTCATAGGTGGATGTCCCACAACCCTGGGACTAGACCATAGCATGACATCGGTCATGGGAGAACACAATGTAGTCTTGAGGGTATCTTCCATGGAGTAGATTTGGGGTTCAGCCCTCTGGCCTAGATGCATTGTATCTTGGTAGACCACACCATATCATGACATGGAATCAAGGCACTGGGGAATGGTCCTCCTAGAAATGCTTTGGTCTATTCCCTACATCAATATTTTTAACCAGGGGAGGACCGGTAATTTCCTGTTTAGACCCTTTGATTTTTAATGGAAAGTGGGGTTGTGAGGATATAATGACCCAAGATTAATTTACATGGATATTATGTAATTTTAGATTTATATTCAGTACATTACAAAAAATTAATGCCTAAGGACAATAATTGTTTAGTTTCTTTGGAAACATGGAAACAAAATCTTTTATCCTAGTGAAATATCTTCAACATCTCCCATAAATATCTACACCTTTATTACTTCTACCAAAAAACCATTCTTTATAACCTAGGGAAAGGAAACATAAGAAAGTTGTGATATTAGATTCTTAGTAAGGGTAAATAAAATAAATGTGTAAGCATAACAGGAACAAAAAAGGGTATGGAACTTGTGCATAATATTTGAAGATCATAACCTGCATATTAGAGATCATAATAAATATTGGTAGTTTATAAGACATAGATCATAATAGAATTAAGAGCATAAGTCATTAAAAAATAACATAGGAATAAGATAGGGAATTGGTGGCATGGACATATTTTTATTACATTGTGAACATGTATAAGTAGAAACATGTTCACTCATCATGATAAATACACGTAATCAGTTCCCAACATCAACTTGTGGACATGAAACCAAGTCCATGCATAACACTGTGAACATGTAATTAATCCAGGAACAAGAATAACATTGTGAACATGTAATTAGGTTCATAACATTGTGAACATGTAATTAGGTTGATAACATTGTGAACATGTAATTAGGTTGAGACATAAAATTATGGACATGAAACCAGGTCCATGCATAGCATTATGAACACACAATAAGGTTCAGTCATAACATTGTGATCATGTAATCAGGTTCATGCATAAACTTATGGACATGAAACCAGGTCCACACATAAAATTATGAAAATGTAATAAGGTTCACTCATAACATTGTGAACATGTAATCAGGTTCACACATAAACTTATGGACATGAAACCCGGTAAATTCATAACATTGTGAACACGTAATAATGTTCACTCATAATATTGTGAACATGTAATCAAGTTCACGCATAAACTATTGGACCTAAAAATAGGTCCATGATTAACATTGTGAACACATTATAAGGTTCACTCATAACATTGTGAACATGTAATCAGGTTCACACATAAACTTATGGACATGCAACCATGTCTATGAATAACATTGTGAACACATAATAAGGTTCACTCGTAACACTATGAACATGTAATTAGGTTCATGCATAAACATATGGACAAGAAACCAAGTCTATGCATAACATTCTGAACACATAATAAGGTTCACTCATCACATTGTGTACATGTAACCAGGTTCAAACATAAACTTATGGACTTGAAACTAGGTCCATGCATAACATTGTAAACATGTAATGAGGTTACCACATAACATTTATACATAGGATTCATCCATCGTTACCCAATGCATTAGAGGGATATATAGGTCCCACCCATCTCATAATAAAATAATTTATACATGTGCCACAAGATAATAAAGCATTCATCATATCATTACCAATAAAAAATAGGTTTATAAACATCAAATCATAACCCATGAAATGAAATGGGTATTATTAACATTGCATCACATCATAACCTATGGAAAAGAGATTGGTTTCATAACTACTTCATCAAAGCATAACCCGTGAAAAGGTGTGGGTTTTGTAAACATGTAACCTGTGAAAGGGAAACATGATTCATAAAGTTAATGAAATTAATCATAACCCATTAATAGAAGGTATATTAATGGAAACTTTAGATAATTTCCAATAAAGGCATGAGTAACATCAAAGGATTTCATCTTATATAGAAAGTAATTTTGAAATGTATTTCAAAAATATTTCTTGGGGAAGATATCCTTTCTTCTTTGAAAAAATCATTTTAATTCATGAAACCAAATAAAAATAATTTTATTAGAAAATACCTCGAATATTTATAAAGATAACTTTAAATCATTTATAAAACCTTTTTCTTTGAAAACTTATAAAATAATATTGAAAACATTTTCAAAACCATTTTTCCTAAAAACTTATAAAAGAAGATTGAAAACATTTTTAAAACCATTTATTTAAAAATAACTTTGAAAACTTATAAATAAATAATTTAAAAATTTAAAAAATAAATGAAATATCTTTTCCTTGAAAAGTATCTTCAAATATTATTTGAAAACATTTTTGAACTTTTTTTAAAACATGGTTTTTAAATAAAACAGATTTCCGACCAAAGGGAGAGATACAATCATATTTTCTTAAAAACATTTTCATAATTATCTTAAGTATCAAAGAGTAGAAAAATAGTGAAAATACATTGATATATCTCTGTTTCCGATGCTTTTACGCTGGGGCGTGCACGGGTGTCTGCCACGCATGGGATGACGCGTGGATCGTAGCCCTGCATTCCCACTTTCCAAAGGTGGGTGACATCCGTTCCTTATTCAGGGACGTCTGCTCCTTGATCGAAACCGGGATGATGGGATGTTGGTTCTTCCTTCCGTGGATTCCTCCTTGGAGCTCGTCACCTAATCTGGGTCTCCCTCATAGATTTAAGATGGGTTCGTGAAGCTCATTCCCAGTGCCATATCTGTATGGATGCCAGTTAATTACGCTGCTTCCGTCAAGATGCTCCAAGGGGTCTTGTTGGGGCAGAAACCTTCGGTGAGGAGAAAGGTCACGTTGGGATGTCGTTGGCATGTACTGATGCTGGTGATCGGCATGTCTGTCTTCTGACCCTTATCACGGGGCTTCTCGAGGGCACGGAAGCCCGAGGCATCCCACATCAAACTCGGGGAATGTGTACCGTCTGAGGTTTTCCTCAGCTTCCCATGTTTAACACGGGGTATGTCGTGAGTTTAACGTCTTGCGGAGACGGATCTGACTGATCGAAACACTGAGAGTGGATCATATTGAAGGACCCCCCTTGGGGGAACACCGATATTGGGGCCAGCACGTGGGCAGCTTCCTGGATACTATGGAGTGGGGTGGAGTGGCATGATCTCACCGGGATGTGGAGGCCCGAGTAAGGATCGGGATGGATGATGGAGTGAGGCATGGGGCTTATGCCCTGAGACGGCCCAAGAGGGGGGATACAGTTTAACTTCATGCGGGACGAGATACAGTTTAACGTCATGTAGGACAAGGACATACAGTTTAATGTCATGTGGGATGAGGAATTTGGGGCTTATGCTCTGAGGCGGCCCATGGTGGGATGGGGGTTACACTCTGAGGCGGCCCATGGTGGGCTTGGGGCTTATGCTCTGAGGCGGCCAATGGTGGGTATGGGGCTTACGCTCTAAGGCGGCCCATGGTGGGTATGGGGCTTACGCTCTGAGGTAACCCACAGTGGGTATGGGGCTTACGCTCTGAGGCAGCCCATGGTGGGTATGGGGCTTACGCTCTAAGGCAGCCCATGGAGAGTATGGAACCGACGTGGAGAGGTCGAAACAACCGGCTGGTGGGCTTGAACCTCTTGGAGGCTTCATATGTACAATGCGTTAGCACAGATCAAAGTCCACGTAGTTCACTGGCATGGGGATTATGCTCTGAGGCGGCCCATAGGAGGATGTCATGGTCGATGCGTGCTCTAAGCCCACGTGAGTCATGCTCGGTGTGGGAAATAAGAGGCAGTAGGGACCAGACGATCACGTCGCGAAGGGTGCATCCGTGAGAAGCGGAATGGGTCTTACGCGTTGAGTGGCCCAAAGAGGAAACAGGGGCTTATGCGTGGTTAGCGGACCTGGGTGGTGGGGCTTACTCCAGGGTGGAGGCTCGTGGTGGGACAAAGCACAGTGGGAAAGGGACTCCACTGGCCTTGGTAGGGGGGAAGTACGGAGATGCATGGGTGCAACCTTCCGTAAGAGAGGCTAGGGGATTATGCTCTGAGGAAACCCTTCCCCCATCGACAAACGCCACTCCGACAAGGAGGATCTCATTCCATGCGAGGAAGAGTCCATTCCCGTGGAGACGAGAGGCATAAAAAATGTCTGAGCTGGGGGGACCCTGCATGCGAAGCACGGGGTCAGACCACAGTTTAATGTCATGTGTAAAGGACGAGGTGCTTAGCAGTTTAACGTCCTGCAGCTTGGACGAGGTGGGTTCGCTCCACACCCCTAAGGCTTATATTCCCAACGCCCTCTACCCCTTGTGGGAGGGAAGACATCAGAAAGGCCATAGTAAAGGGGGGCTGTAGGGCGAACCACTGGGGGGTCCACGTTAGCGTGGCTATGCGAAGAAGCAGTAGACGTTAGCGTGCCTATGCGGAGAAGCATAAGGCAAAGCAATGCAACGGGAAACACCATCCAAGGGACCTTGAGGTTACTTCACACGAGCCTGGAAGGAAGTACGGGAAAAAAATGCATGATGCGCATGCCCGGTAGGGGAGACATCAGGTGCCGGCACAGAAAGGCAGCCAAGGGGCGTCAAGGTGAAGGATCCTGGGTTTTGCATGCAAAGAGAAGGTTTGCGTGCAAAACACCAGGATGGCGCGCAATTGGAGCCAAGGAATTGCGCGCGGAGAGGGAATGGCGTGCAGGGTATTGCACGCACGGAAGGGAATTGCACGCACTGGACACGGATTGCGCGCAAGGAAGGAACCCGGAGGAGGGGGAAAATTCACTTAAGCCGATGGAGTTGCGCGCAAAGGCGAACCCCAGGGAAAAGTTGTGAAAAAAAAGAGATTACATGGAAGTCATATTGCGTGCAGGGGGAGTCGAATTGTGTGCCCGAAAGCAGATCCTAATCCCTCAACCCCCAAACCTTTGGGGGTCGCCTTCTATTTATAGGCCCCAGCCGACGCGGAATCCAGTCGGTACGGGAAATCTTCCGTGCCAGGAGCTGTCGGTGCACAAAATCTCGCCATGTGGAACTGGGGCGCGCAAATATTGGGCGCCTCATCGGCTAGATTACGCGAATCCCGGGGATACTTTGCGCGCACAACATTATTTCACGTGGATCCTCTATTTCACGCACCGCTTCTTGGGCCTCCGGATCGGGCCTCTGACTCCGAATATGACTTCGCTTCGTCACATTGAAACTTCCTCCGAGAGTTATGGACTTTTCAGGTATCTACAAATTCCCCCCCTTGGAATTGGATCGGCGAGAGGTCGCAACGATCAGATTCTAAGGGAAACACCGAAACGCCGAAGTAGGGCCCCTCCCGGGTGCATAGCGCGCAAACAACCGACTCGGCGCGCAAAAGGACAGATCCGCGCAGAATTTTCTCTTCTGCGTGGCGCGGAACCCTAGCCTCGCCTATAAAAAGGGGCGTGGGGTCGCGAATCCATTCCGAATGTTTTCCGAACGACATGCTAATCGCTCTCGTGCGCGTAATTGCTCCCGCAGCTGCGCGTAAACACACTCTGGCAGTGCGGAATCCCTTCCGAATTTTGGCCGTCTTTTTGCGCCTGCTCGGGGTATTCCGTGCCTAGCATGCCGATTGCGCACCCATCGCTAGGATTTCGCACAACTCCTACAGATTTCGTGCATCACTCTCTCATTCCGCGCACTGCATCCTGATTTCGTGGAACTCCCGAAAAAATCGAGATGGCCGCAAACCAAGTTGATGAGGGGGAAGCCGCTGCTCATAGGACAGAAATGGAGGTGAATGAGGAGGTTTATGGTGCCAAGGTGATTGTTTCCAACAATCTAACCTTGTTCAATCTGCTGACCCCAGCCCAGAAGACGTATCCGCTGTCCGACAACCTCCCGCTCTGGAACTTTGGCATCCTGGAGGAGGTGCCCCTGCCGGGCTTCGAGGTGGACATGCCGCGGTCAAGGGTGACCCGGGAGGACAAGATTTTTTGCTACAACATTACCAACAATGGCCATCCTTCCAGGGAAACCAGACATATGGACATATATGTCCTGAACCCGAGGAGAAGGACCATTACTGGGGATGATCTTGTCACAGAGAATTCTCCGGCCCTCTATGCGAGCACGTTCTGTCAGAGCGTCACGGATGACATGAAGGGCTGGCTGAAGGATTGGGACCTACGGTCGAGGGGCAACTTCACCAGTGAATGGGCCTGGGCGTTCTGTGTTCGCTATACCTGTGACCAGTTCAGGGATGAACTGCGGTATATCGGCATGTTCGAGGCGGTATGGACATCGCAGTTCCACTTCCACTGTCAACCTGAACTCGGGCCGGATCTATTCACCCGATGGTCTCCTGACACCCACACATTCCACCTTCATCATGGGGAAGTCAACATCATTCTCTGGTATGTTCACTGCATCGAGGGTATCCCATTGGAGGGCTACCAATACAATGAGTTCGTTCCACCAAAGAACACCTGGGAAGACAGGTCACGGATGCCCATGCGGAGGTGGCACCTACTGGAGCTGGCCAAAGAGAGGCTGGGGGTCAAGGACTTCCTAAAGGACATCGCCTACAAGGGTTGGTTCAGCCTATTCCTTGAGAAGGATCTGGCCGTCAAGATGCCGGGCTAGGGTAAACGGTGCCCAACCGCGACTTAGAGGAGCAGGGATGGGTCATACTATAAGACCCTGGAGGCAAGGCAATACCAATCATGGGGATATCGCGTCATCAAGGCCTGGGACCCGAATGTCCGGTATGCCGGGTTCCTTGCCGCCTTCCTGAGCGGGTGGCTCCTGCCGGTGCAGGACGTGAGGATGTGCATCCGTCCAGCAACACTAGTGATGGCGGGCACCATGGCCGCCAACAAATGGGTCAACTTGGGCGTCCCTATACTGGCCAAGCTGTATGCTATCCTGGGATGCATCTCACAAGGGGGGTTGCCTCGGAGAGTATGTGGCCCCTTCCAGATTTTCCATGGCTAGGTGGCGGCTCATCTCGGCGGGTACACTTTCCCATACACCGTTCGTCCTCCGGGCAAAGGTCTGTGACCATCCTTGCTAAACATCGCAGGGGTGGCGTCGATGACGCTCAATGAGGAGGGAGTGAGAATCTGCATTGGCAAACATGCCAACATCAACTTCAGCCCGTTCCCCACCCCAGTCGGCCAGATGGTGGACAACGAGCAAGGCTCTCTGGAATAGCAGGAATATTTCCAGAGCATTCGGGGTGGGGTGCTCGTGGCTCAGATTGATGGGAAGGTTATCTGCGGGCCTTACGTGCCATCCCAATTCACCAAGCAGTTCGGGTGCCTCTAACGAATGCCAAAGAAGGTATTCACGGCTTTCTAGCAGGAGAAGAATCCCTATGTCCTATGCTAGATGTGGTTGATGTTCACCACCTTCGGCTCTGGCGAAGTCATTACTCTTCCTCCCACTGGGGTTGATACTGGCTTAGAAACCGAATATGCCGAACATTGGACCGTCAGGTACCCTGAGGGGTTTTACGCAAGTGAGTCTGGAAACTCGAGGTTACTCACACGAAAACCAGGCGATGGGGGAGAAGGCAAGGGGCTGCCGGAAGAGGGGAACTAGGGGTGTGTCAGGCAGTGAGGCCTGCGCAGGCCGGGACTTCAGCAGCAGGAACATCACGCAGCGCCACCGTGTCCTCGTTACCCATAGGGGGGTCACATGAGGCGGCCAGGGAACTTCATTGGAAGCAGATAAGATACCTTCTCGAACCTTCCCAAGATGCAATTCTCCCGGCACTGTGGTCATCTTGGATGACCCTATGGAAATCGATGAGCGTTGAATCCATCTGGTAGAAGATAATGAAAAATGGGATCCAGCTGCCAGAGGTCGGGCTCGTTCGAATTACCGCCCGGGTGAACTTCCATCAGCGGCATGCTTACTTGACAGCCATGGACACATACGCACACCAAAGGGGTCGGCGTGCAGAGCCACCTTTCTTAGTGAAAGTTATGCTCGGCTAGGATCACGATCCGGAAGCAATGCCGCCGGGAGAAAGTGACATCAACAAGGTGTCGGAGGGGGAGGAGGAGACTGGAGAAGACGAAGGCGAAGGAGAAGATGAAGAATAAGGAGAACCCGAAGATGAGGGGTCGCAAGGGGTGACCCACCAAGGGAGTCTTCGAGAAAGCAGTGACATTGTCGGCTCTGATGTCGACATAACTGAGATACTCGAGGTCCGTCTCTATCTTCATTCATTTTCCTTATTCATTCATTCTCCTTTTCAAATTCTAACCCATTTCCATGCCTCACTCAAGAGAAACTGAGTGTTGGATGGGCGTCCCCACCATAGGAGGGAGGAGAGGAACCAGTGGGACATGATGGGGATCCAACACCCATCATTGAATTAACAAGCGCAGAGGGGTCTCCTCTTACGACAGCTCCTGCAGCGGCCGGAACACTGGAGACCGACGCTCTGGATTCATGTAAGTCTCACGCTTCACTACTGGGGCTTGTTATAAAATGATCCCCACTAATCAGTGTACGCCTTGTGCAGTGATCTCAACATTGGAGGCTCGTCAGGATGCAGAGCTCGGGCCATTCGTGAGCGGACCAGTGGCGGACATACCACCTCATTCAGAACATGCTCACAGCACTGAGTCAACCCCGGAAACTGGTGAGCAGGGGACAGTGGACGTCGGCGGCATTGTTCCTAAGGTGGGGCCGGAAGCTATCGAGGGCACCTTCACTACTAGGGTGAGAGAGGAAGGTCGCTCGGACGTCGAGGATCCTATTCCTCATGAACACATCCCTGGGGTAGATCCTGCTGCTGATCTGCTGGCTGCCTTCCCTACATACCGACCTGCTGACCCTGAGGAGGTAGACGACTTAGACTGAGAGGCAGCTGAGGAGAGCTGGATGACATGGCGCAAAGAGTGGAAGTGTATCCAGCGCTTTTTCAGACAGCCCCAGTCGGATTGGCTGAGGCGGATGGGATCACTCCAGACCTGGCTATGCTTCCTGTGCACCGGAGGAGTCAAGACTCAGCGCCTTCATCTGACGGTCCGTGATTACATGGATGAGAAGATACATGAGAGGAGTCGGCGCACCGACGTTGCCCAGTGCCGGGAAGGATTGTCAAGTGCCAAAACATTGCTGAGGGCGGAGCAGGAAGTCCGGCACCTCGAAAGGCAGGCGGAAGATAAGGAGGCCTTTATCGCAACATGCTCTGAGCTTGTGGAGCAACTGACGGCCCAACTGGTTGACGCGTAGGAACAACTGATGGAGGCGAGTCACCGGATGACCAGACTTCAAACCGAGCGGGCGCAGGCACACGCTAGGGTTGGCGAGCTGCACTCTGTGGCAGCTGATGAGGAGAGAATCTTCAAGGAGTGGGAAGTGGTCCTGGAGGCCACCAGCCAAAGGGTAGCAGCGCTGGAAAGGTCGATTCAGCGCGCCGATCCTTAAGGGCTTTGTTTTGGCCATCTCATGAACCTCTTTCTTGTACCGATCACCGTCTCAATCCAATACAGGGCCAAATCCATTTATCTTGGTTTAATATGCTCAACCATAATTCCAAAATGACTAACAACCCATCACTAATCTCTTGTGGGTCGCACCCAACGTGAGAAGCAAAGGATACTCGGGTCATCATCTCGTCCAACTACGGGGCATTGACCAAGCCTCAGGAATCTGAAATTGGGCCTGGATTTATGAGGAGAAGACCTCAGACTGATTGATATATCACCTTCCCAATGTGCTCTGACACACGAGTTGGGCAATGTTGGGCATTGAAATCCATCCGAACATAGGGAGATGGAAAGAAAAGGTGAATCACGCTACCCGAATTAGAAACACTTTGGGGCGCGACGATGGAGGATAACTGTTAACCATGACGGAAACACAACATCCATATCATGTTGGACTGAAGTGGAGACAATAAATGAGGGATGACCGCTGACCATGTTCGCAACACGGGGCCTAACTCAAATATCACCGGTCAGTTTCCCGAAACATTGGCCCAGGACAACAGGCGGACTATAGGTCTATCATCCATGTTACTACAATAGGAGGACCAAAGGTCTGTCATCCATATTGTGGCAGCTGGAGGACCAAAGTCTATCACCCATACCGTTAGGGGGTCCCGTCAAACATGACCAGCCCTCCGGAACGTTGGCCCAGGATAGTAGGCGGACCGTAGGTATGTCATCTATACTGTTAGGGGGTCCCGTCAGACATGAAAGAGAATGAGGATCCGAATAAAGGGGCACACAATGCATGGAAGGTGGAGTGGTGGTTTGTTCGAACAGAGTCCAACACTCCCAAAATTGCGCCACCGTGGCGTAGGCGCATTAGGCGGACGTACCAACCTGGTCATGGGTCATCCCAATTTTCAGGAAGGACCTCTCTGGCGAGAGAACTACCGCTTCCCATTACTACCATGGGGCATCCCGAACTTTTTCAGGGTGGATGTTACGATTACACCACTTCCCACGAAGTCAGGTTGAGGGGCAGACAATAAGGAGGGATGAGGTGTGATAATCCCTGGGGCAGGACCCAAGATGAAATGTCCGGGCATTCCTACGTATCTCATTAGGATGAGAATCAAGCCACACTTAGTTATGAAAAGGCAGTTTAACGTCATGCTGGAAGAAATACAGTTTAACGTCGTGTGGGACGGGGGACACACCTCATCTGGGGACAGGCACGACACGGCGAGTAACCCTACGTGAATGAGGACATAATCCTGCACCACACCGTACAATCCCACCTGATAGACCGAGTCGTGGAAATCCAAGCAAATGATCTTAGTTTTAAGTCTTAGAATCTGGACCAGAAAAGGTTAGACTGGGCCTGTGGGGAAGTTCCCAGGCACTCCTACATATCTCATAAGGATGATAATCAAGCCATACGTAGTTCTTGAAAAGGCAGCACGACACGATGTGGCGCCTGCGCAAAGGAGTCGTGCGGGTCTAGCCCTCACACCAAAAGAAGCAGCATTTGATATATCTTGTTTGTTCTTGAAGGTAAATGGGTTTTCTTTTGTGGGGAGACTAGCCTAGGGTAGAAGTTCCTAGCGTCTCCACAATAATCAAGCCATAGCGGGCGTTGAAAAGTGGCATGGTAATCGACTAATACCTGGCGTGATGTCCCCCACGGGGAGGTCATCACAATGTAGTTCCATTTTTCGTCGTGTAGCCAGGATGATATCATCACAGTTTATTGTCATATGGTTTGGACCAACAACACAGTTTAAGGTCATATGGTTTGGACCAACAACACATTTTAAGGTCTTAAGGTCTGGACCAACAACACAGTTTAAGGTCTTAATGTTTGGACCGACAACATAGTTTAAGGTCGTATGGTTTGGACCAGCAACATAGTTTAAGGTCGTATGGTTTGGACCATCAACACAGTTTAAGGTCATAAGGTTTGGACTAGCAACACAGTTTAAGGCCGTATGGTTTGGACTAGCAACACAGTTTAAGGTCGTATGGTTTTGACCAGCAGCAGAGTTTAAGGTCGTATGGTTTGGACTGCAAGGAACGCGCGCGATGCGATACATCATACCTGATGCGGGTGAGGGCATATTCCCATACCATCACCGCGCGCGGTTTCGAGAGAGGAGCCACGGGCCAAAGGGGCCTACGAGGGTTTAACAATCAGGGAGGGGCAGGAGATGCTAGCTCCCAGCTATGCTGGGCCCGAAACGCAATGTCTGGGAAACTCCTCGTTCCCCATGGGGATGAGGGTCAAGTTGCACGCAACCTATAGAGAAGAAACCCAAGCGC
This sequence comes from Viscum album, assembly GCA_963277665.1. Classification (NCBI taxonomy): domain Eukaryota; kingdom Viridiplantae; phylum Streptophyta; class Magnoliopsida; order Santalales; family Viscaceae; genus Viscum; species Viscum album. The sequence continues at coordinate 273,135,396 of OY728135.1, forward strand.
ATACTCTAGCGCTCAGATCGTGGGAGCCCCGAGAGACACCGTTACGCAGCTCGGTCTGTCTGATGTGTGAGGGTGTAATGAGGGTTAGTACAAGGAGTGTCGGGATTCCACCTTGACACGGTGGGGGTGGAACACAGTGTGAACCATGCCACCAACATTCAAGGCCCAAGGAAACCGACGTGATGACCGAGGATTACTGTTGACCATGTTCACAACACAGCATCTTGTCGCGTTAGCCTAGAAGCAGGGGAAAAAATGATCATCAACTGCTGACCATATTTGCAACACGGGATTGGTATCAATTTGTCGCCCAAAACCATCGGGGGCGTTGGCCCGTGACGGTAGGAGAGCCCTTAGGCGTTGTATCCAGGCCATTCTTGGGGGTCCCTCCAGGTGTAAAGGATGGTGGGGCCTGAATGAAGGGGAACACGAAGCTTGACAAGTGGACGAAAACTTTTCTAAGTCGAATCTGACACTCCCGGTCCTAGACCAGAGTACTCTGAACACATTAGCAGACCACTGAAAAGGGTCAAAGGGCTCAGTCTGAGAGCGGCCAAAGGACGGCGGGTCCCCGGGAAAAAGAGGGGGCTTAATGCCAAACACCATGGCAACTGGGAGATCGTGGGATCTCTTAAGAGGTGCGGCTGGACCTAACATCTAGGTGTTCAGGCGGTCCTACGTATCCCATAAGGATGGGAATCAAGCCATACGTAGTTCTAGAAAATGCCTTTTAATGTCATGGGGAACAGGACATAGGAGGGATAATCCTGAGAATCAAGCCGCACGTAATTTTGGAAAGGCAGTTTAACGTCATGCTGGACGAAATACGGATCTTAGTTTAAGGTATTAGAACTCGGACCCTCAAAAGGACAGAATTTGGTAATTCCTGGGGATGGACCCAATACTAAATGTCCGAGCATTCCTACGTATTTCATTAGAATGAGAATCAAGTCGCACGTAGTTCTGGAAAGGCAGTTTAACGTCATGCTGGATGAAATGCGGATCTTAGTTTTAGGTCTTAGAACTTGGACACAAGAGCCCAGATGTAGGGAAAAATGCAGTTTAAGGTCATGCTGGACTGGGTGCAGTTTAAGATCATGCATGACCATACAGTTTAAGGTCATGCTGGACTAGGTGCAGTTTAAGGTCGTGCAGGACCATACAGTTTAAGGTCATGCTGGACCAACAGTTTAAGGTCATGCTGGACCTAGAAAAGGCTTAGGAAAAGTACTTCTTGAGGAACCTGGCGTTGGTGGGAGGATTTACATGCTCACCATCCATAGTCACCAGGGAATACACACCATTGGGATAGACCTTATGGACAATAAAAGGCCCCTCCCACTTGGGCTCGAACTTGGGTGGTTTCCTACCGGGAATCATTAGCGCTCTGAGAGGCAGCACCAGATCACCTTACAGGAAGGAGCAGAGGTGAAACTTCTTATTGAAAGCTCGAACCATCCTGCTCTGATGCCTTTCCATGTTATGTAAAGAACGAAGCCTACTTCGTCCAGTGCTTCCAATTCGGCTAGAAGGATTTCGGAAACTCTATCTGACGCTTGCTGGTCCTAGACCGCCGTGCGTAATGAGGGAAACTGGATCTCGATGGGTAGGACGGGCTCAGCTCCGTACACCAGGGAATACGGAGTCACCTGGGTGGAGTTACGAGTCGTCATCCTATAGGCCCAGAGGGCATTGGGGAGCTTGTCCGACCAACTTTTCTTGTTATGACCAACCATTTTTTGCAGAATGTTAGAGAGGGTTTTGTTAAATGCCTCAATCTGTCCATTTTCCTGTGCATGATAGCGGGCGGTGTGGTTACAGAGAATGTTTTACTTGGTGAAGAATTTCTTCAGCTCGGCTGCTCATAAGTTGGTTCCGTTATCCGTGAGGATAGCGTGAGGTACTCCAAACCGGTAGATGATATTGGAGCTCATGAAGTCAGCGATAGAACAAGCCTTGACTTCCCTGAGTGGGATTTCCTCTGCCCACTTTGAGAAGAAATCCGTAGTGGTCAAGATGAACTGGCACTGGCGGGCTGTCGCCGACGGGTAAGGCCCTACGACATCCAACCCCCAGACTGCAAAGGGCCAAGAATACTTGGTAGTATGGAGAGGCTCCGGTGGCCGATGCACAAAGTTAGCATGAACTTGGAATGCATGACACCTCTTGGCATACTCGATGCAGTCGTGGATCATGGAGAGCCAGAAGTATCCCAGCCTCCGAATCTGGTGGGAAAACTTTGACTCGGCCTGGTGGGCGCCACAGGAACCAGCGTGCACTTCTTGCTTGACCTGTGGGATCTCAACTCCTTGAAGACAACGGAGGAGAACACCATAAAATCCGTGCCTGTAAAGGAGCTTCTCACGACTGGGACCACTTTGAAGGATGAACTGCGGTGCGTGGTGTTGGATTCGTTATTGCTCTGCTCGGTCCAGTGGAAGATTTCCGTGCCAGAGATATTCAACCAAGGGCGTCCTCCAGTCAGGAACTGTCTCGATCACCATGCCTGAAGCCCCTGAGGGTCCTGACGTTGGGGCTCCAGCAGTGAGATGGATCACTCACGGGCCACAATCGCCCTCGGTAATAACAGGAGCAATTAATATCCGGTGCGCCATGTGGATGATTATGGCATCCTGTTCGGGCTCCACGAGTAATGCGGCCAGGCTGGCCAAAGCATCTGCTCGACTTTTCTGCGACCGGGGAATGTGAACAACCTCTGGCCGAGAGGGGAACTTAGCCATTAGACGGAGGGTGCACTCCAACAATGGCACGAGCTCTGGCTTCCTGACAACATAGTCACCATTGACCTGCTTGATGACTAGCTCAGAGTCCCCTTTTACATAGAGATGGGGTACGTTAACCTCCAGAGCCAACTTGAGGTCAGTGATGAGGGCATGATACTCTGCCTCATTGTTGGTGCAGCCTTCTGACAACAGGAATGAATATGGAAGAACGACTTGCTCCGGGGTGATGAAGACGATACCCAGGCCCACTCTGTTAATCCTAGGATCAATGAGCCTTCTACGGGTAGGGCTTAGGGAGGCACCGTCAAAGTGAATCTTCCAGCATGGGATGGCGTGATCGACTGAGAGGATTGCCTCATCAGGAAAGCCTAGATCCAGTGGCTGGTCCGCAGAGGTTGGGTGGGAAGCTAAGAAGTTTGCCAACACCTGTCCTTTGACGACCTTCTGAGGTACGAACCTAATATAGAACTGCTGGAGGATCACCGTCTAGCATACCAATCGGCCGGTCAACATAGGTCGGATCAGGATGTATTTCAACGGGTCTACCCGAGAGACCAGCTGTACCTCGTGGTGCTGCAAGTAGTGCCACAATTTCTTCATGGAAAATACGAGCGCCAGGCAGCTCTTCTCGATGGGGGAATATTTAATTTCCGCATCGAGGAGAATATGGCTCAGGTAGTAGAGGCTATTCTCTGTTCGCTCGTTGTTCTTCTAGGAGAGAAGTGTGCTGAGGGATCGGTCCAGGGCGATCACGTAAAGGACCAGTGGCTTTCCAGAAACGGGTGGCATCAAGACTGGAGGGTGAATCAGATACTGCTTGATTTCCTCAAAAGCAATCTGACACCCTTCATCCCATTCGTAGGCGGTACCCTTATTCATGAGCCGAGAAAAGGGATTACACTTGCCATCCAGATTCGCAATAAATCGGCGTATAGAGGCTAAGTATCCTTGGAGGCCTCGAAGCTCCCAAATATTACTTGGGGGAGGAATCTGGCTGATGGCCTTGATCTTCTCTGGGTTGATCTCGATGCCTTGATACCTAACAACGAAGCCAAGAAACTTTCCGGAGGTGACCCCGAAGGCACACTTCAACGGGTTCATCTTCAGGTGGCGAGAATGGAGGAATCCAAACACTTTCTCAAGGTCTTTGAGATGGTCCTGGTGCTAACAATATTTAACCACCAGATCATCCATGTAACACTCCACCAACATCCCGAGAATTGGCTTGAATATGCGGTGCATAGCCCGTTGATAGGTGGAACCTACATTCTTCAGGCCGAAGGGCATAACCAGGTAGCAGAAAGTACCCTGGGGGCCCCTAAAGGCAGTGAACTCTTCATCCTCAGGGGCCATCCAGATCTGGTTGTACCCGGAGTACCCATCTGTGAAGGAGAGGGCTTGGAACCCGGTCGTTGCATCGATCAACAGCTCCGTCACGGGAAGGGGAAAGTTATCCTTCAGACAATGGCGATTGAGATTGCGGAAGTCGATGCAGACCCTGATCTTCCCGTTCTTTTTCATGACAGGAACAATGTTGGCTAGCCACCTGGGGTACTGGACTTCCTTGAAGAAGTTGGCCTTGATGATCTTATCAAATTCGGCCTCAACCATGGCACCGTGAGAGGGGTGCATCTTTCTGGGAGGCTTCTTGAACCCGCGATGGTTTGCTGGGAGGCCAAGGCGGTGGACGGATACCTGGGGATATAGTCCCCGCATCTCGTTATAACTCCATGAAAACACATCACGGTGCTGTCTGAGGAAGTCAATGTACTGTTGCATTCCTCGGGGGGCATAACGGCGCTGACCAATGTGGGTCTCGGGTCCGCCTCGCTACCGAGGTTCACCTGCACTAACTCGTCGACCATGGTGGAGACGCCCTCCTCAAAAGCAGGAGGAGCATCTTCCATGTCCTTATCTCTGCTTATGGAAGGTTTATCCACAGGGGGGAGCCATTTTAGGGCTACCAGACCCCGATGGGGAGCTGGCACTGGCTTGGGCAGTAGAGGTCATCACGACGGGAGACCCATGCACCGCGGAGACCATGGCGACGAAGGTGGTTGATCCAATCCCATCTGGCCTTCAGCCCAAGGGGCCATGCATTACGACATCAAAGTAGCAGTGACGTGTTGGCTTGAGCTAGTTAATTCCGGCCCGGCGAAACAGACGCGTTTGACGTACTGCTGTTTCCATGAGCCCAACGTCTCGATATCGTACAGGGGTAGGAGGCTCGGGGATCACCTGAGAGTATGAGGTGATTTCTCATCGCCTCTTAGACCCGGAAATATGCCTTCCTACGGTACCCGAGACAACATAGCACTCTCCCATATCGGGGGTCGTGGCCTCTAACCGATGGATTGGGAAGACATATGCGTTATCCAAACCTGCTCAGGGATCACTCGTGACAGTGGCAGGCTGGAACTCACCTGCCAGGATCTACTTGTCCTTCCCCTTGTAATAGTCAGTGTCCAGGTAACGGGCTTCACAAGAGGCAAACAGAGATGCATCTCCTTGGAGCACGCCCAATCGACCCTTAAGGGAGTATTTGAGGCACTGATGGTATGATGAGGGAACCACTGCGTGAAGGTGGAGCCACGGCCTACCCATCAACGTGTTGTAGGCGGTGTCCGGAGAGACAACCATGAATTCGGTATTGGAAATTAGGCCACCGAACTGGGTCTTCAGACGAATCTTGCCGAGTGGAGTTTTCTCGGTCCTGTCATACCCCTAAATCCTAAGGTCGGAGGGAGTTAAATAATCCTCAGACAACCCCAGTTTCCGCAGTGTCCGAGTTGGGATCAGGTTAATCCCGGAACCCATGTCGACAAGACATCGATGGACTTCCACGCCATTGAACTGGCAGGTGATGTATTGTGGGAGGATGTGCCCCTGTATGGGAAGGCCTTCATCTTCACCGAAAAATGAGATAACTGCCTGACATTCGGCGTCCTCAATCACCTTGGTGTGGAAGGCTTCTGCGGCCGCTACCTCCGTTTCAAACTGGAGGGGGCTCTTTAGAGCATCGACGAGCGCCTCACACATTTCAGATGATAGGAAAAGGGCCTCAAGGATAGAAAGCCTTGCTGGAAGGCCGGCCAGGTGCTTCAGAACATCATAATTTTGATCCAAACGCGAGCTTCCGCTTACTAGAGGCCGCTTTGCGATCGGAGGCATGACGGGTCCCGCCGGCGGGACCGGTGACTGACTGGTACTAGGCACGTCTTTCCGTTCACTAGTCGAAGCCCGGGAGGTGGTTACCGCGTTAGGACCCGAAGGCTCTAGCCGGCCGGCGACAGGGCAGGGATGGCTGTGACATGGACGAGGTGGTCCCGCCTAATCTAGCAACACAAACGGTGGTGGAGGCGAACTTGTTGACACCGGGTGAGGGAGCCGCGTGTGCTGCTCTCTGTACCGGGCCTGCTTCCTAGTCTCGATAGCGTGCACAGCCTTACTGGAGGTGACGACTGCCGTGCCCCGACGATTCACGTAGCCACGGTTTCGCCGAAATTGGCGATGGCTGGGGACATTGGGGGAGTCCACCTGGCATTCCTCATTGTCAGGAGCCAAAAAGGGATTTACCAACTCTATGGTGTCAACCGAAGCATACCCCGGGCTTTTACTCGAGGAGTCATCCACTACCGGACGGGGTGTCGGAGGGATCCCCATTTCTGGGGGCATGAAATCGCCAAGCGTGCGAGAAGATGATGGCACTGGCAGGGCGCGTTCTTTCTTATTGCGCTGCCGCCTGCTCTTCTGGGAAGAGGTAGGCTGGGAAGACGATGCGAAAGCGACGCTCGCAGACTCCGGGGGCTTTGGCTAACTCAGGCGGGCACGAATGATTCCATGGGCATGGGTGGCCATCCTTTGGGCTATTAAGTAATTATACTTCTGGGTCCCACGGTCGGAAACCTGTTCCCACTCATCCTCGTTGTCACTGCTGCCATCTGATCTCACGAAGACACCTGCCACCTGTGCCGGGGCTGGGCCCAACCTGACCATGTTGTTCTCAATATGGTCTTGGAGCCAGTCCTTGAACACATAGAATCACTGAATGGTGTGTCCCAGGATCCGGTGATAAGGGAAGTAGTTAGGGTTATCAGTGAGACACGCCTCTTCTGGCTTCCGACACTCAGGCTTCCGCACGATCCTATGCTCCAAGGCGCTACGGAAATAACCAGGGACCTAGGACTCGCCAAATGAGTAAGTCTGATTCCTTGTATCTGGAAAGGGGGATCTTGGGGTCTGACCATGACCAGGGGCTGGAGGAGCAGGCTGAGGATCAGGACGAGGAGGCAGAGCTGGATTATCTTTCCTGGGTGGCGGCGGCGCGTTACGCGGAGGCACCTGTCGATTTTGAGGTGGTCGTTGCTAGGCCGGAGGCTGTGCCCTAGGGGTGGACCCCTATGAGCCTGCTGAGATGGCCTTACTGGAAGCAGCTCCAGTTGTCTGGGGGCCCCTATCTGGGCTACAACAGCGGGCTCGGCCCTGGCGGCTCTCCTTGTAGGGATTACAGGAGGCAGCGGGCGTGCCTGACTGGCCTCTTGCAGGGCTTCTTCGAGGCGTTGAGCCTTGTCCTAGAAATCCCGGAACCCCCCAGGGTAATTATGAGTGATCATAGAAGGAACCAGCTCTGCCTTGATGTTCCCTACACACATCGTCAGAAATTGCTCTTGAGTCAGCAGCATGTTAAGGGAGTACGTGAGCCCCTTCCACCGGGCGACGAAGTCTGCGACTCGCTCGTCGGGCCATTGATTGCACCTAAAGAGGTCTGAAGTGTTCGTATTACGGGTTGTGGAACTGAAATGGTATAGGAATTTCCGGTGAATGTCATCCCATCTATTCACAGATCCAACAGGGAGCTGGCTGTACCAGACGAATGCTGGTCCTTCCAGTGTCTAAACGAAGCAACAGAGCTTGGCAGCCTCCTGCTGTGCCGGAGTCCCTAACATAGGCCCGAACCTCGAGTTGAAGTGGGAAAAGTGTTGTGGAGGGTCTCCGGTCCCGTTAAAGGGGGCGAAAGCGGGGTTCCCAAATCCCAGTGGGGCCGGCATATCATCCACCCATGCTGGGTATGGCTTGCCGTCCAATGGGACTACCACCTGCCGAGTTTCCAGGGCCTCCAAGCAGGTGATGAGTACATCCATCAGATCATCTGGATGTGGATTCCTATCCTAACTAGGATCTCTAACCATAAGCGCATTTTCGGGCTCTCCAATCTGGTAGTCAAGCTCAGCAGCTCGCGGGGCGGCTGGCGGAGCGACTCTCGGGGCAGCGGGAGGAAACCGAGTATGGTCCCCCAGGTGATTCCGCTGCTTGGGAGGGTTCGGCGAGACGTATCACACCCTCTTTCCATGGGCGTCGGCCTCTCCCCTGTCGGCGAACACGACATGGTTGCGGTTGCCTGGGGGAATCTCGACAAGGGGTAGGTGCTCCTACCCCTACTGTCCTGACCTGGGATTACCATAGTCAGGCCGCCGCTCTACAATGCATTCGTCCAAGAGATCATCAACCAGCCTCTTTTTCTCATCATGATGTTGGCGTAGCGTATAACGACCCATACTTTACATATATTGTTAATACTTCAAAATTGAAGCACACTTATTACAACATATGACAAAACCACAAAGGACCGTATAGGTATAGTGTCTTTAGAAACTGGGAAACATAAACAACTGGTTCATAAATCTTCTACAATGTCTCCCATTTATTTCATCATATCTAGGGTCCCTTTTAGCATATTCTACTTAATATCCATCTTCTTGAACTGGGGAAAAGAAAACATACAAAAAAGGGTGAGCTCAAATGCTCAGCAAGGGAAAATAAAGGAAATAAAAATCATATCATATCTTTTTGAAAATCATAACCTGCAAAAGAGATCATAATATCTTAACATGAAATAAATCATAGAAGTGAAAATGAGATCCCCATAATCATAACATAAAACTTGAAACTTTGTGGCATGCACACATAATCATGGAAAATCATTTCTTGTTAGTCATGACTCATTTCCAAGACTATCTTAGCGGACAAAGTCCATTTCTGAACCGAGTTCACTCCTCGTTTCAGTCCTGTATCACTGAACCGAAATAACCTTCTGTTCCAGCCATGTCTATCTCATGAGATGTAAATCTTTACCCAATGAATTGGAGGGAGATATAGGTCCCACCCATCTTATAATGAATCCTTTCTTATGTGTGCCATATAATCATAAATCATACATCATCACATAACACATGTAACAAAAATGGGATTCTTGAAACATCATGACATCATAAAACAAATCATATAAGGTAAATGACCTCATAAAAATAATTCCCTCAAAACATAATCAAATCAATGTAACAATAGGGATAAAAACAGAACCCTATATTATCTTATATGGAAAATAAATTTGATAAAACATTTGAACTCCATTCTTGAGGAATATATCCTTTCTACTTCAAAAACACTTTTCTTTTCGTAACATGTCATACAATTATAAACTAAAAGAAGTTGATTAAAAATAAACTTGAAAACTTATAAAGGAATATTCTTGGAAATAATGTTTTAAAAATCCATTCTTGCTGTATAAGTTAAAAAAAACATCCTTCGCGTACTTTTGTCGGAAAAGTCAAAAAAAGTACCTCGTACAAAAAACGACAAAAGATTCCTTTCATATATTTTACTAAAAACTCACCGAAGGGTAAAATAGGATTTAAACATTTGTAGGTGAATGGAAATAATATTACATAGCGAGGAAACATGTATGTGGATGATAAAATACACCCCAGTAAATACAAAAGTATAAACAATCTCGGATAAAAATGAGATTGTGATATTTTCCTTACCTTAGGTCCGATTTGATTTGTACGTGTCCGAAGCTCCTATATAATGGTTTAAATAATGTTATTGACTTATTCCAGAATAATACATATTGATATGATATCATATATTCTTATCTTTTTATTAGTAATATTTCATTGTTACTTGTTACTCGGGTCTTTATTGCCTTTTGTACTTATGCGTGTTTTGCCGAAAAAATTCTTATTCTTCTTTTAAGGTTATAGATACCTTATATCCAGAATGGTATTAGTGTAATATATATCATATTTATTCATTCAATTCATTTATATAATTACTATGTAATGATGATCATGTAGAATGAGTCGCATCACATCGTGGAGACGGTATTCCGTACGTACGCACGAGAGATGATATTGTTCCCATGATCGTGGAATTGTATTTAAGTGTATTTATACTATTTCAGTATCAATATCACTTTATAATAATCATATATAGTTACTCATTACACCATTATACCCATCCTTGTAAGGTGATGGTGGAAAATAGATTACACCACGGCGTGGAGACGGTATTCCGTACGTACGCACGCGCGGTGATTTCATTTTTCCGTAGGATGGATAGAAGGCGAATTAGGGTTGTTTCATATTTATAATAACATATCATTATGTAAGTAATAATTATGTTATTACTTTATCATTAAAAAACTAAAGAATAATAAGTTGAAGAAGAAAGAAATTGAAAAGATCGGTAATGGATATTACCTCTTCTTTGAAACGCCTCTTTGAATCCTCCACTTAGGGAACTAAGATTGGTCTTTGAAGAAGACCAGGACCTCTAGGATTATTCTAGGGAAGTGGAGAAGGGATTTTTTCAGGGGTTTGTCGAGCTTGAGTTCTCAAATTGGTGTGAGGAGGAGGGGGAGGAGGTTCCCTTTTATAAGGGAGGAGAGGGGCACCTTAGGAATATCTCAAAATATTATTTTATATTAAAGTCAAAATTGGTTTATAATGGTTCCAAAGGGTCTTATTTAGAAGGTAAAGTAGGGATAGGTCGAGATCCTATCAACCAATAGGATTTAGAAAAGTTTAGGTTATTATTTTAACCTTATCAATTAGATTTAACTCTAAGTTAAATAATTTAACTTTTACCGTGACATTTTGTTTTCTTACACTATATGGTTAATACACTTACTATAACATGCCAAACGAACCCCAAGTTGTTTATTATTAATATATATATCCTTATCTAAGTCATTTGGACGAACCTTAGATTTTTAGGAATAAAATAACAATTAATAATATAATATTTTATTTAAAAACTATTTTGTGTCAATTTTGACACTATTTGATATATGATTTTTGTGAAAGTCATAACAGAATTATATGTTTGAACCAAGTTGATTAAATAAACACTAATATATCATAGTGACCTAGAAAATTAGTTTAATTCCTAAAAAGTCTCAAATTACATTTATTTGGGCATTTATAACATCAATTATGTTAACATTTCCTTAAAAGGGTAATTACTGCATCATCGTTGTGTCATAAATAAATTAATTTATTTAAAGTCTAAAAATTATAAATAAAATATCGTTATGTAGGAAATCTTTTTATATTTCTAATTAATATTTATAGTCGAATTTATCTTATGTATAACCCCATATTAAAAATGTTTTAGTTATTAAACTTTGATTTTAACTATTTTAACTATTCATTAAATAAAATAATATTAAATGTCATAATCTAATCCAAGTGGACCTAAATGGTCATATTATATTCATAAGGTTGTTTTTGGTCGAATTACACTTATCCAATAGAATTAGAACATGTGTTAGGGTAATAGTAATATCATATTTACCCTTAGTTACCCTATTTACTATTAACCGTGGTAAAAAAAGTAAAAGGTACTATTCACCAAAAAATTATTTTTATCTCATTGAACCACATTTTACATACTGATATCAACCGTGTCTATTGGATTTTCGAAATTCCATTCACAAAAGCGGTAAAATTAAGTTTTATGCAAATTTCAGTTTTTAACCTACCACTTAGTGGTTTCACTATAAATCAAAAATTGAATGTTTTCAGAAAAAACCAAAATTTCACCCTAGGATAATTTCGGTATTCCGAATCCAAAAATGAGGTCCATTTTGAAAGATAAAATTTCAAAAAGTAGTTATTACTATTCATAACGGCTATTTTAAATAATATTTTAATAGCATATCGTCGTTTAGTGAAACTCGGTATTGCGTACAACGCAAGCTATCGAGGAAGGTCGCGATTGCATGTAAAGTAAGTCAAGCTAGTGTGTAGTGAAAGATTCCTTTGATGATATATATATAACATAAAAAAATATTACTCATAAAAATCTCGGGTGTTACATTCTACCCCCCTTAAAAAGTATTTTGCCCTCGAAATTCGTCACTTTGTAACAAACAGATGAGGATACTTCTCCCTCATCATATCCTCAAGCTCCCATGTGGCTTTTTCAAGTTGGTGGTCACTCCATAAAACTTTCACCAATCGAGTGGTCTTGTTTCGTAGGACTTTTTCTCTATGATCTAGAATCTCTATCAGTTGTTCTTCATAAGAAAGATCTTGCTCCAGCGGTACAACTTCTGAGCTGAGTACATGTGAAGAATCAGGTATGTACTTTCTCAAGAGAGATACATGGAACACATCGTGAACTTGAGAGAGATTCGGTGGAAGCGCCAATCGGTAAGCTACCTTTCCAACACGATCCAGTATTTCAAAAGGACCGATATATCTAGGTCTCAACTTCCCCTTCTTTCCAAATCTCATAACCCTCTTCCAGGGAGATATTCGTAAGAACACTTTATCACCCACTTCAAACTCTAGGTCTTTTCTTCGGTTTTCGGCATAACTTTTCTGTCGACTATGAGCTGCTCTTACGTGTTGTTGAATAGATCTGACCTTTTCTGCCATTTCATCAACAAGATCAGGTCCTAATAGCTTTCTTTCCCCAACTTCATCCCAGCAAGTTGGAGTCCTGCAATTCTTTCCATAGAGAGCTTAATAAGGAGCCATCTGAATACTAGAGTGAAAGCTATTATTATAAGAAAATTCCACCAAAGGTAGGTGTTGATCCCAACCTACTTTGAAATCCATAGAGCAAGCTCTCAATATATCTTCTGGGGTTTGAATTGTTCTCTCAGACTGACCGTCTATCTGAGGATGATAAGCAGTGCTGAAACTCAACTTTGTATCTAGAGTATGCTGAAGACTTCGCCAGAACTTCGAGGTAAATCTCGGATCCCGATCAGATATAATAGAAAGTGGTACTCCATGCAATCTTACCACTTCCTTTATATATATCCTGGCAAGATGATCTAGAGAGAAATCCTCTCTAATAGAAATGAAGTGTGCAGACTTTGTAAGACGATCAACTATGACCCAGATAACATTATTGTCGTTGGATGTTTTAGGAAGTCCTATGACAAAGTCCATAGTGATGTTTTCCCATTTCCATTCGGGTATGGGTAATGGTTGTAACATCCCCTTAGACTTCTGTCTCTCAGCATTATCTTGTTGAAAAACCAAGCATCGAGAGACATATTCAGCAACATCTCTTTTCATGCCATCCCACCAGAAGTACTCTTTCAGGTCCCTATACATCTTCGTGCTTCCAGGATGAATAGAGAATGAAGAACTATGAGCCTCATCCAGCAGCTCCTTTAATTCGGGGATGGGAGGAACATAAACCCGATTCCTGAACTTTATTATCCCATCACAATCAAGGTTGAATTCAGGAACATTTCTCACCTTCTTTTGTAACTCGACATCTTATTTCTGTGCCTCTTTAATCTTCACATGTATAGATGGTTGAACATTCATTTGAGAAAGATAAGATTTTTCCACTTCTATTATTATTCCAAGATCCATCCTTTGTAAATCCATAAATATTGGATCTTTTGTGATCCTCATCATGGATAAACTAGCATGGTCTTGTCGACTTAATGCATCTGCCACCTTGTTTTCTTTCCCAGGGTGGTAATGGATTGAGCAGTCATAATCCTTAATCAGCTCCAACCATCTTCTTTGACGCATATTCAGCTCCTTTTGTGTGAAAATATACTTTAAACTTTTATGATCAGTATAAATATCACACCTTTCACCATAAATGTAATGCCTCCAGATCATTAATGCAAAGATTACCGCAACTAACTCCAAATCATTTGTTGGGTAATTTTTCTCATGGATTTTCAACTGTCGTGAGGCATAAGCTATCACCATATCATTTTGCATAAGAACACACCCCAATCCCTTCTTGGATGCATCACTGTAGATCACAAACCTTTCTCCACTACAAGGCAGTGTGAGCACAGTTGCACTGGATAACCTTCTTTTCAACTCCTTGAAATTATCTTCACATTCCTCTGTCCAAACAAACTTAACTCCTTTCCGAGTCAACTTGGTGAGTGGGTTAGATAATCGTGAAAAATCTTTTACAAAACGTCGATAATATCCAGCCAAACCAAGAAAACTTCGGATCTCAGTTACTGTTGTTGGTCTCGACCATCTTTCGATAACCTCTGTTTTTGCTGGATCCACAGATATCCCCTCTTTTGAGATTATGTGACCCAAAAATGCAACTTTTTGAAGCCAAAATTCACACTTGGTAAATTTGGCATAAAGATTATCCTTTCTCAGGGTCTTCAATATAATTCTCAAGTGATATTCATGCTCTTCCTTGCTCTTTGAATAGACAAGAATATCGTCTATAAAGACTACCACAAATTGATCAAGATAGTCTCTAAAGACTATATTCATTAGATCCATGAAGATAGCAGGGGTATTAGTAAGACCAAATGGAATCACTATAAATTCATAGTGTCCATACCTTGTACGGAAAGCCGTCTTTTGTATATCCTCCCTTTTGACCCTTAATTTATGATACCCTGAAGGAAGATCAATCTTGGAAAAGTATTGAGCTCCGCGTAGTTGGTCAAATAAGTCATCAATGCGTGGGAGAGGATATTTGTTCTTGATAGTGATCTTGTTATGTTCTCAATAATCAATGCAGAGTCTCATTGATCCATCTTTCTTCTTAACAAATAGAATAGGTGCTCCCCAAGGTGACGCACTAGGGCGTATGAATCCCTTATCAAGATTCTCTTGGAGTTGCTTCTTCAATTCCTACAACTCAATTGGGGCCATTCTATAAGGTGTTTTTGAAATAGGCAAATCACCCGGTACGAGTTCTATTGAAAACTGAACTTCACGATTTGGTGGAAGACCTGGTAATTCCTCCGGAAAGACATCATCAAACTCCCGTAAGATGGGCATATTCTTAATCACGAGTTTCTCACCAACCATTTGGGATAAATAACCTTCATTTAGTGGAATCAATACCCATAAAATGGAAGAAATTTCCACTGGAAGGTTATGTTCAACCTTGCATTGATAGATGATCATAGATTGATCTGGAATATGAAATGTGACTTCCCTTCTTTGGCAATTGATATGAGCTCCGTATAAAGTAATCCAATCCATGCCAAGAATCACATCGAATTCCACTAAAGGAAAGATCACAAGATTTGCAGGAAGCACTTTCCCACAAACGTCAATTGGAGAAGAATTATAAACTTTTGATGCGATTGATGTGCCATTAGGTGTTGTCACAGCTAACTCAACATCTAATTGTTGAGGTAATACGGTGATACCCTTAGAAAATTCTTCAAAAATAAAAGAGTGGGTGGATCCAGAATCAAATAAAACATTTTCTACTTTAGAGTGGATGGTAAGTGTACCTTTCACCACTTCGTTATCGTACTCCACATCGCTGATAGAAATTGCATGTGACTTTCCTTTTTCTTTAGCCTTAAGAGTTTGTTGACGTTGACCATCATCATCAACCCTTGGATTTGGGCATTGATTGGCATAATGCCCCATCTCCTTGCACTTGTAACATTGAAGTGTAGTAGGTTCATTCTGTGTATCCATTCCTTTGTTTGCATCATTAGACATATTCTTCCCATTATCGCAGCATTCAAATGCCCGATGACCTTCCTTTCCACATTTGAAACATTTACTTGTCCCTTTAAGACAAATCCCACCATGTTTCTTTCCACACTTTGAGCATAAGGGAAAGCTCATCTTCTTTTCAGTGTGCTCTTTAGATTTTCCTTTGAATTCCATTTTCCTCTTCTTATCAAACCCATATGACTGACGGGTTACCCCAATCTCTATCTTGACTTTGAGAGCACATCGAACGATTTCCTCGTAGCTATTGAAGTCCCTTATGGCTAACGTCCTTCGAAGACTTGGTTTTAAGCCACTAAAGAATCGATCGATCTTACTCTCAGGTTGGATAATAATACCAGAAGCGTACCTTACAAGTCTTGTAAAATTTGCTTCATAGGTACCAACAGATTCATCATCCCTTTGCTTCAGTTCATGAAACTCTTTCTCCATCTTTGTTCAGAGAATACGAGGGAAGTACTTATTGAAAAATAAGTTCTTGAACTCGTCCCATTCCATGGACTCAATTTCATCCCTTTGCCTCGTATTCTTAATAAGATTCCACCATTGATCAGCATCTCCTTCCAAACGATACACTGCTAGGATGAATTTATCATGTTCAGAACATTAAAGAACTGAAAATATCTTTTCAGTATTACTAATCCATTGTTCAGCAACTAATGGATCAGTAGACCCGCTGAAAGAAAGTGGACGCTGCCTCATGAAGGATTCAACAGAATGTTTCTCCATCCTTTTCTTGTTTGGAAGTCCTGCTTGATTCATATCTTGAGAAAGTTGTGTGAGCATGGCTACAAGATTTTGCATTCCAGCTCCCATATCGTTTGGTTGCTCAGGGGGACAATCATTGCATTGCCCATCGCATTCCGCATTAACACGGTTCCTCCGGGTTCTAGCCATTGACTAAAACCAAGAAGAATAGTGTGAGCAATACTAATTATAATAGGAAAACCACATAATTCAAGAATAAAATTTTCACGCTTAGGATCTTATCCTAGGTTATTCATGGCCATTTCTAAAACACTAAGATTGTGTTCTATGCTTAGACTTATCCTTAGGGTTCTTACTAAGGCTTTCACATCCTAGTTTCCAAAGGTTGACTATACCTTTCCTCTGATACCAACTATAACGACCCATACTTTACATACATTGTTAATACTTCAAAATTTAAGCACACTTATTACAACATATGACAAAACCACAAAGGACCGTATAGGTATAGTGTCTTTAGAAACTGGGAAACATAAACAACTGGTTCATAAATCTTCTACAGTGTCTCCCATTTATTTCATCATATCTAGGGTCCCTTTTATCATATTCTACTTAATATCCATCTTCCTGACCTGGGGAAAAGAAAACATACAAAAAAGGCTGATCTCAAATTCTCAGCAAGGGCAAATAAAGGAAATAAAAATCATATCATATCTTTTTGAAAATCATAACCTGCAAAAGAGATCATAATATCTTAACATGGAATAAATCATAGAAGTGAAAATGAGATCCCCATAATCATAACATAAAACTTGAAACTTTTTGGCATGCACACATAATCATGGAAAATCATTTCTTGTTAGTCATGACTCATTTCCAAGACTATCTTAGCGGACAAAGTCCATTTCTGAACCGAGTTGACTCCTCGTTTCAGTCCTGTATCACTGAACCGAAATAACCTTCCGTTCCAGCCATGTCTATCTCATGAGATGTAAATCTTTACCCAATTCATTGGAGGGAGATATAGGTCCCACACATCTTATAATGAATCCTTTCTTATGTGTGCCAAATAATCATAAATCATACATCATCGCATAACACATGTAACAAAAATGGGATTCTTGAAACATCATGACATCATAAAACAAATCATATAAGGTAAATGACTTCATAAAAATAATTCCCTCAAAACATAATCAAATCAATTTAATAATATGGATAAAAACAGAACCCTATATTATCTTAGATGGAAAATAATTTTGATAAAACATTTGAACTCCATTCCTGAGGAAAATATCCTTTCTACTTCAAAAACACTTTTCTTTTCTTAACATGTCATACAATTATAAACTAAAAGAAGTTGATTAAAAATAAACATGAAAACTTATAAAGGAATATTCTTGGAAATAATGTTTTAAAAATCCATTCTTGCCGTATAAGTTAAAAAAAACATTCTTCGCGTACTTTTGTCGGAAAAGTCAAAAAAAGTACCTCGTACGAAAAACGACAAATTATTCCTTTCATATCTTTTACTAAAAACTCACCGAAGGGTAAAATAGTATTTAAACATTTGTAGGTGAATGGAAATAATATTACATAGTGAGGAAACATGTATGTGGATGATAAAATACACCCTAGTAAATACCAAAGTATAAACAATCTCGGATAAAAATGAGATTGTGATATTTTCCTTACCTTAGGTCAGATTTGCTTTGTACGTGTCTGAAGCTCCTGTATAATGGTTTAAATAATGTTATTGACTTATTCCAGAATCATACATATTGATATGATATCATATATTCTTAGCTTCTTATTAGTAATATTTCATTGTTACTTGTTACTCGGGTCTTTATTGCCTTTTGTTCTTATGCGTGTTTTTCCGAATAAATTATTATTCTTCTTTTAAGGTTATAGATACCTTATATCCAGAATGGTATTAGTGTAATATATATCATATTTATTCATTAAATTCATTTATATAATTACTATGTAATGATGATCATGTAGAATGAGTCCATCACATCGTGGAGATGGTATTCCGTAAGTACGCACAAGCGATGATATTGTTCCCATGATCTTGGAAATGTATTTAAGTGTATTTATAATATTTCATTATCAATATCACTTTATAATAATCATATATAGTTACTCATTACACCATTATACCCATCCTTGTAAGGTGATGGTGGAAAATAGATTACACCACGGCGTGGAGACGGTATTCCGTACGTACACACGCGCGGTGATTTCATTTTTCCGTAGGATGGATAGAAGGTGAATAAGGGTTGTTTCATACTTATAATAAAATATCAGTATGTAATTAATACTGATGTTATTACTTTATCATGAAACAACTAAAGAATAAGAAGTTGAAGAAGAAAGAAATTGAAAAGATCGGTAATGGATATTACCTCTTCTTTGAAACGCCTCTTTGAATCCTCCACTTAGGGAACTAAGATTGGTCTTTGAACAAGACCAGGACTTCTAGGATTATTCTAGGGAAGTGGATAAGGGATTTTGGCAGGGGTTGGCCGAGCTTGAGTGCTCAAATTGGTGTGAGGAGGAGGGGGAGGATGTTCCCTTTTATAAGGGAGGAGAGGGGCACCTTAGGAATATCTCAAAATATTATTTTATATTAAAGTAAAAATCGGTTTATAATGGTTACAAAGGGTCTTATTTCTAAGGTAAAGTGGGGATGGGTCGAGATCCTATCAACCAATAGGATTTAGACAAGTTTAGGTTATTATTTTAACCTTATCAATTAGATTTTACTCTAAGTTAAATAATTTAACTTTTACCGTGACTTTTTGTTTGCTTACACTATATGGTTAATACACTTACTATAACATATCAAACGAACCCCAATTTGTTTATTATTAATATATATATCCTTATCTAAGTCATTTGGCCGAACGTTAGATTTTTAGGAATAAAATAACAATTAATAATATAATATTTTATTTAAAAACTATTTTGTGTCAATTTTGACACTATTTGATATATGATTTTTATGAAAGTAATAACAGAATTATATGTTCAAACCAAGTTGATTAAATAAACACTAATTTATCATAGTAACCTATAAAATTAGTGGAATTCATAAAAAGTCTCAAATTACATTTATTTGGGCATTTATAACATCAATTATGTTAACATTTCCTTAAAAGGGTAATTACTGCATCATCGTTGTGTCATAAATAAATTAATTTATTTAAAGTCTAAAAATTATAAATAAAATATCATTATGTAGTAAATATTGTTATATTTCTAATGAATATTTATAGTCTAATTTATCTTATGAATAACCCCATATTAAAAATGTTTTAGTTATTAAACATTGATTTTAACTATTTTAACTATTCATAAAATAAAATAATATTAAATGTCATAATCTAATCCAAGTGGACCTAAATGGTCATATTATATTCATAAGGTTGTTTTTGGTCGAATTACACTTATCCAATAGAATTAGGACACGTGTTAGGGTAATAGTAAAATCATATTTACCCTTAGTTACCCTATTTACTATTAACCGCAGTAAAAAAAGTAAAAAGTTATTATTCACCAAAAAATTATTTTTATCTCATTGAACCACATTTTACTTACTGATATCAACCGTGTCTGTTGGATTTTCGAAATTCCATTCACAGAAGCGGTAAAATTATGTTTTATGCAAAATTCAGTTTTTAACCTACCACTTAGTGGTTTCACTATTCATCAAAAATTGAAAGTTTTCAGAAAAAAAACCAAAATTTCACCCTAGGCTAATTTCGGTATTCCGACTCCAAAAAATGAGGTCCATTTTGAAAGATAAAATTTCAAAAAGTAGTTATTACTATTCATAACGGCTATTTTAAATAATATTTTAATAGCATATCGTCGTTTAGTGAAACTCGGTATTGCGTACAACGCAAGCTATCGAGGAAGGTCGCGATTGCGTGTAAAGTAAGTCAAGCTAGTGTGTAGTGAAAGATTCCTTTGATGATATATATATAACATAAAAACAAAATATTACTCATAAAAATCTTGAGTGTTACATAGCGTGGCCTTCTCGAGATCTTCCTTTGCCTTCTGCACCGAGGCAGATGGGTCAGCGGGCTTGACAGACCCAACGGGCTCTTTACCCTTGCCCATGTTTCGTGTAACAGCCCGAGATTTTATGAAAAAAATATTCTTTTTAATTTTATTAATGTCTTGTGTTGTACGCTACTCCAAAAGGAGCTTGAACAACACACATCCTTGACTAGCCTTGCATTACACGCAATCGCAACCTTCTTCGATAGCGTGTGTAATACGCAATACTGAGTTTCATTAAACAACGATATGCTATTAAAATATTATTAAAACTAGCCGTTATGAATAGTAATAACCACTTTTTAAAATTCTATAAATCTTATTTTTCAAAATGAACTTCATTTTTGGATTCGGAATATCGAAATTAGCTTAGGTTGAAATTTTGGTGATTTTCGGATAACTTTCATATTTTGATGAATAGTGAAAATTACTAAATTATAATTAAAAACAACTTTTTTAATCGAAATAATTAATAGTGATAAATCATTAATTTGAGTGGTTTTAAAGTATATTTAGAATATATTTTTACAATTTAATACAATGTTGGTCATTGGATGTAATTTCACATTTAAACTAGACATAAACAAGTGTCAATCTTTTGATAGATATTGTTCTTAAAAAACACGCTATTTGTTTTAACAGCGGGATTTAATTATAAAATTAATTAATGAAACTTTTATGTTATGAATTTGGTAAAATAGACTTCATTTTTGAATTCGGAATATGAAATATAGCTTGGGATGAAATTTTGGCATTGTTCTGAAAAACATCAATTTTTGATGAATAGTGAAACTACTAAGTGGTAGGTTAAAAACTGAATTTTGCATAAAACTTAATTTTACCGCTTCTGTGAATGGAATTTCGAAAATCCGAGAGACACGGTTAATATCAAGGACTAAAATGTGGTTCAATGAGATGAAAATAATTTTTTGGCGAATAGTAACTTTTTACTTTTTTTACCACGGTTAATAGTAAATAGGGTAACTAAGGGTAAATATGATATTAATATTACCCTAACACATGTCCTAATTCTATTGGACAAGTGTAATTCGACCCAAAACAAACTTAGGAATAAAATATGACCATTTAGGCCCACTTGGATTAGATTAGGACATTTATTATTAATTTATTTAAAGAAGGGTTAAAATAGTTAAAATCAAAGTTTAATAAGTAAATCATTTTTAATATGGGGTTATACATAAGATAAATTCTATTGTAAATATTAATTAGAAAGCTAAAAAGATTTCCTACATGAAGGTATTTTATTTGTAATTTTTAGACATCAAATAATTTAATTTATTTATGACACAAAGATGATGCAGTAATTATCTTATTAATGAAATATTCACATAATTGATAATATAAATACCGAAATAAATGTAATTTAAGACTTTTTATGAATTCCACTAATCTTCTAGGTTACTGTGATATATTAGTGTTGATTTAATCAACTTGGTTCGAACATATAATTCTGATATGACTTTCACAAAAATCATATATCAAATAGTGTCAAAATTGACACAAAATAGTTTTTAAATCAAATATTATATTATTAATTGTTATTTTATTCTTAAAAATCTAAGGTTCGGCCAAATGACTTATATAAGGATATATATATTAATAATAAACAATTTGGGGTTCGTTTGGCATGTTATAGTAAGTGTATTAACCATATAGTGAAAGAAAACAAAAAGACACGGTAAAAGTTAAATTAATTAACTTAGAGTTAAATCTAATTGATAAGGTTAAAATAATACCCCAAACTTGTCTAAATCCTATTGGTTGATAGGATTTCGACCCATCACCACTTCATCTTCGAAATAAGACCCTTTGGAACCATTATAAACCGATTTTGACTTTAATATAAAATAATATTTTGAGATATTCCTAAGGTGCCCCTCTCCTCCCTTATAAAAGGGCACCTCCTCCCCCTCCTCCTCACACCAATTTGAGCACTAAAACTCGGCCCACCCCTGCCATTTTCTCCTCTACACTTCCCTAGAATAATCCTAGAGGTCCTGGTCTTCTCCAAAGACCAATCTTAGTTCCTTAAGTGGAGGATTCAAAGAGGCGTTCCAAAGAAGAGGTAATATCCATTACCGATCTTTTCAATTTCTTTCTTCTTCAACTTCTTCTTCTTTAGTTGTTTCATGATAAATTAATAACATCAGTATTACTTACATACTGATATGTTATTATAAATATGAAACAACCCTAATTCACCTTCTATCCATCCTACGGAAAAATGAAATCACCGCGCGTGCGTACGTACGGAATACCGTCTCCACGCCGTGGTGTAATCTATTTTCCACCATCACCTTACAAGGATGGGTATAATGGTGTAATGAGTAACTATATATGATTATTATGAAGTAATATTGATACTGAAATAATATATATATATACTCCAATACAATTCCACGATCATAGGAACGATATCATCACTCGTGCGTACGTACGGAATACCGTCTCCACGATGTGATGCGACTCGTTCTACATGATCTTCATTTTATAATGATTATATAAATTAATTGAATGTATGAATATGGTATATACTACACTAATACCATTCTGAAAATAAATTATCTATAACCTAAAGATAAGAATTAGAATTTATTCGACAAAACACGCATAAGAACAAAAAGTTATAAAGACCCGAGTAACAAATAACAATGAAATATTACTAACAAGAAGCTAATAATATGACCATATATGATCTCATATCAATATGTATGATTCTGGAATAAGTCAATAACATTATTTAAACCATTATACAGGAGCTTCGTACACGAACAAAGCAAATCGGACCTAAGGTAAGGGAAATATCACAATCTCATTTTTATCCGAGACTGTTTATTCGTAAGTATTTTCTGGGGTGTATTTTATCATCCACATACATGTTCCCTCAATATGTAATATTGTTTCCATCCACTTGCAATAGTTTAAATCCAATTTTACCCTTAGGTGAGTTTTTAGTAATGAATATGAAAGGAATCTTTTGTCGTTTTTCCGTACGAGGTACTTTTTGACTTTTCCGACAAAAGTACGAAGAATGTTTTTTTAACTTATACGGAATGAATGGATTTTTAAAACATTATTTCCAAGAAGCTTACTTTACAAGTATTCAAGTTTATTTTTAATCAACTTCTTTTATTTTAAAACTGTATGACATGTTAAGAAAGGAAAAGTGTTTTTGAAAAAGAAAGGATATTTTCCTCAAGAATGGAGTTCAAGTGTTTTATCAAAATCATTTTCCATCTAAGATAATAAAGGGTTCTGTTTTTATCTCTATTATTATATTGATTTGATCATGTTATGATGGAATTATTTTTTTATGAATTCCTTTATCTTATATGAATTGTTTTATGATGTCATGTTGTTTAAGAATCCCATTTTTATTACATGGGTTACACTATGATGTATGTTTTATGATTACGTGGCACACATAAGAAAGGATTCATTATAAGATGGGTGGGACCTATATCTCCCTCCAATGCATTGGGTAAAGATTTTATATCTCATGAGATAGACATGGCTGGAATGGTAGGTTATACCGGTTCAGTGAAACAGGACTGAAACGAGGATTACTCGAATCAGAAATGGACTTTGTCCACTAAGATAGTCTTGGCAATGAGTCTTGACTAACAAGAAATGATTCTCTATGATTATGTGTGTATGCCACAATGAGTAATGTTTTAAGTTATGATTTCATTTTCACTTCTATGATTTATCCCATGTTATGATATTATGAGTTCTTTTGCAGGTTAAGATTTCCAAAATCTATGTTCTTATGTATATGATGTGATTGATATTTCTTTTGTTTACCCTTACTGAGCATTTGAGCTCACCCTTTTATGTTTTCTTTTCCCCAGGATATAAAGAAAGGTTTTAGGTAAAAAAAGGAATATCTTTATGGGAGATGTTAAAGATCTTTCACCACGATTAGAAGATTACGTTCTGAGTTTCCAAAGACACTAAACTATTACGATCCTTGTGTGTGTGTTTTTGTTATGTACTAAGTATTCCGCAAAAGTAATGTAATGTCCATGTACGACAAGATACGGGTCTCTACAGTTGGTATCAGAGGAAATGTTTAGTCAACCTTTGGAAACTAGGATGCGAGAACTTTAGTGAAATCCCTAGAGATATTTATAAGGTTTGTCTAGGGATGTCCCTAAGGATAAGTACACATATAGGATACAGTCCTATTACTATGGTAACGATCTTAGAATTGAACCTAAGAAGTTAGATATCGAGGATACTCCCCCTTTATTATGTTGTTTTCCCTAGCATTATTTTTGCCTCTCACACAATTCTTTTGGGGTTTTAGACGATGGCTGGAACCCGAAGGAACCGTGTTAATGCGGAATGTGATGGGCAATGCAATGATTGTACCCCTGAGCAACCAAACGATATAGGAGCTGGAATGCAAAATCTTGTAGCCATGCTCACACAACTTTCTCAAGCTATGAATCATCCAGGACTTCCAAACGAGCAAAGGAAGGAGCAACATTCTGTTGAATCCTTCATGAGGCAGCATCCACCTTCTTTCAGTGGGTCTACTGATCCGTTAGTTGCTGAACAATGGATTAGTACTACTGAAAAGATATTTTCAGTTCTTCAATGTTCTGAACATGATAAAGTCATCCTAGCAGTGTATCGTTTGGAAGGAGATGCTGATCAATGGTGGAATCTTATTAAGAATACAAGGCAAAGGGATGAAATTGAGTCTATGGAATGGGACGAGTTCAAGAAATTATTTTTCAATAAGTACTTCCCTCGTATTCTTCGAACAAAGATGGAGAAAGAGTTTCTTGAACTGAAGCAAAGGGACGATGAATCTGTTGGTACCTATGAAGCAAATTTTACAAGACTTGCAAGGTATGCTTCTGGAATTATCATCCAACCTGAAAGTAAAGTTGATCGATTTTTCAGTGGCTTAAAACCAAGTCTTCGAAGGGCATTAGCTATAAGAGACTTCAGTAGCTATGAAGAAATTGTGCGTTGTGCTATGAAGGTAGAAATGGATGTTGGTGTTACATATCCATCTCATGGTTTTGACAAGAAACGAAAGATGGAGTTCAAGGAGAAATCTCAGAATAATGGTGAAAAGAAGATGAATGTTTCCTTATGCACAAAGTGTGGAAAGAAGCATGGTGGAGATTGTCTTAAAGGGACTAGAAAATGTTTTAAGTGTGGAAAAGAAGGTCATCGAGCAGCTGAGTGTCGAAGTAATGGAAAAAGGGTTTCTAATGATGTGAATAAAGCAAACACTGCAGAGAACACACCGCCAACACTTCAATGCTTCAAGTGCACGGAAATGGGGCATTATGCTAATAATTTCCCTAATCCAAGGGTTAGTGATGATCAACATGAGCAACCACTGAAGGCAAAGGACAAAGGGAAATCACATGCGATCACTATTGGCAATGTTGAATATGACAACGATGTGGTGGAATGATTAAGTGTTTATGTAATGGGATTCCAAAATAATGTTGTATCATTGAGTATTGCAATATTTATTGATGTGGTATTCAAAGTGATTGAGATATTTTTTGGAAATAAGATGATATGCGCATAATGAAGACGAGAAAATGAAATGTTTAATAGTATTCATGAGCTCATGATTGATATAAGGACTAAGTGATATCATGGTTTGACTATATAGAATTTTGAGGATTTTGATATATGGAAAGTGTTAACTTTTAACTGCACTCACTAAGGTATTCAAGAGAATACACGATTAAGGACTTTGATTGTTTGGAATGTGACCAACAAGACATATCTTATGTGGGGATCAACGACAGTATTAAATCTCTGGTAATCGTTGTCACTATATTATGAGAGTGGACTGCAGTATTATGTATAAGCCTAAAGATTAGACTGGATTATGTTGGACATAAGTTAGTATTGTTTAAGGATAGAAGATTTTCGATATTATTGATGGGATGTTATAGTGACGTAGTTTTAGAAAAAGGACAACCTGCAGGACGGGCGACATCCCATCGCTTCGGACAAGGCTGTAGGAATCGAACCCACAACCGAAGTGCGACTGGCCTTTATCACCTACCACTGACCTACAGGAAGTCCCTGTTTAGTAGAAACTAGTTTTATTATATTAAGCAGTATGATATATGAAGTATAAGTCCATTTTAGGAACCATATATGATTAATCTCACTATAGACCGACTTATGCATATAATTTTTGCAAACCTTTTGTTTGAGACAGATGGAATGACCCGTCGTTCTATCACATAATCTGCTAACACTTCACGAATAACAAATTCAACTTCATTTATTTAAGAGATGAAGTGGAAATTGTTCAAGACACGAACAACAGTGAGATTGTACCAAAATAAATTAAGTATTTATTCTAATTCAAATTTTCAACTTTAGTGAAATGATCTTGAAAACCAAAAATGTTGTCCTAGTGATCTTATACCTGATGAATCAGATGGTACCTTATATCATCACAAATCTATGGATTTGTGATTATTGGCTTTTCCATAGCCATGTTCTCTACCACTCTCCATCAGAACATGATGGTTAGATTTCTCTTCCATATCCATATTTTTACCTATGTGGAAACCCAACGATTAGTTTATTTGGGTAATCGTTACATTTCATACTTTAGTTTTTAAAGCCAAGTTTTTCTATTCCTTTTTACGATGTGGGATTCTATTAAAGAAACTTTAGAATAGTAAACCATTTATAACCCCGACGAATTTCGAGGGAGAAATTCATTTTAAGGGGGGTAGAATGTAACAACCCGAGATTTTATGAAAAAAATATTCTTTTTAATTTTATTAATGTATTGTGTTGTACGCTACTCCAAAAGGAGCTTGAACAACACACATCCTTGACTAGCCTTGCATTACACGCAATCGCAACCTTCTTCGATAGCGTGTGTAATACGCAATACTGAGTTTCATTAAACAACGATATGCTATTAAAATATTATTAAAACTAGCCGTTATGAATAGTAATAACCACTTTTTAAAATTCTATAAATCTTATTTTTCAAAATGAACTTCATTTTTGGATTCGGAATATCGAAATTAGCTTAGGTTGAAATTTTGGTTATTTTCGGATAACTTTCATATTTTGATGAATAGTGAAAATTACTAAATTATAATTAAAAACAACTTTTTTAATCGAAATAATTAATAGTGATAAATCATTAATTTGAGTGGTTTTAAAGTATATTTAGAATATATTTTTACAATTTAATACATTGTTGGTCATTGGATGTAATTTCACATTTAAACTAGACATAAACAAGTGTCAATCTTTTGATAGATATTGTTCTTAAAAAGCACGCTATTTGTTTTAACAGCGGGATTTAATTATAAAATTAATTAATGAAACTTTTATGTTATAAATTTGGTAAAATAGACTTCATTTTTGAATTCGGAATATGAAATATAGCTTGGGATGAAATTTTGGCATTGTTCTGAAAAACATCAATTTTTGATGAATAGTGAAACTACTAAGTGGTAGGTTAAAAACTGAATTTTGCATAAAACTTAATTTTACCGCTTCTGTGAATGGAATTTCGAAAATCCGAGAGACACGGTTAATATCAAGGACTAAAATGTGGTTCAATGAGATGAAAATAATTTTTTGGTGAATAGTAACTTTTTACTTTTTTTACCACGGTTAATAGTAAATAGGGTAACTAAGGGTAAATATGATATTAATATTACCCTAACACATGTCCTAATTCTATTGGACAAGTGTAATTCGACCAAAACAAACTTAGGAATAAAATATGACCATTTAGGCCCACTTGGATTAGATTAGGACATTTATTATTAATTTATTTAAAGAAGGGTTAAAATAGTTAAAATCAAAGTTTAATAAGTAAATCATTTTTAATATGGGGTTATACATAAGATAAATTCGATTGTAAATATTCATTAGAAAGCTAAAAAGATTTCCTACATGATGGTATTTTATTTGTAATTTTTAGACATCAAATAATTTAATTTATTTATGACACAAAGATGATGCAGTAATTATCTTATTAATGAAATATTCACATAATTGATAATATAAATACCAAAATAAATGTAATTTAAGACTTTTTATGAATTCCACTAATCTTATAGGTTACTATGATATATTAGTGTTGATTTAATCAACTTGGTTCGAACATATAATTCTGATATGACTTTCACAAAAATCATATATCAAATAGTGTCAAAAGTGACACAAAAATAGTTTTTAAATCAAATATTATATTATTAATTGTTATTTTATTCCTAAAAATCTAAGGTTCGGCCAAATGACTTACATAAGGATATATATATTAATAATAAACAATTTGGGGTTCGTTTGGCATGTTATAGTAAGTGTATTAACCATATAGTGAAAGAAAACAAAAAGACACGGTAAAAGTTAAATTAATTAACTTAGAGTTAAATCTAATTGATAAGGTTAAAATAATACCCCAAACTTGTCTAAATCCTATTGGTTGATAGGATTTCGACCCATCACCACTTCAGCTTCGAAATAAGACCCTTTGGAACCATTATAAACCGATTTTGACTTTAATATAAAATAATATTTTGAGATATTCCTAAGGTGCCCCTCTCCTCCCTTATAAAAGGGCACCTCCTCCCCCTCCTCCTCACACCAATTTGAGCACTCAAGCTCGGCCAACCCCTGCAATTTTCTCCTCTCCACTTCCCTAGAATAATCCTAGAGTTCCTGGTCTTCTCCAAAGACCAATCTTAGTTCCTTAAGTGGGGGATTCGAAGAGGCGTTCCAAAGAAGAGGTAATATCCATTACCGATCTTTTCAATTTCTTTCTTCTTCAACTTCTTCTTATTTAGTTGTTTCATGATAAATTAATAACATCAGTATTACTTACATACTGATATGTTATTATAAATATTAAACAACCCTAATTCACCTTCTATCCATCCTACGGAAAAATGAAATCACCGCGCGTGCGTACGTACGGAATACCGTCTCCACGCTGTGGTGTAATCTATTTTCCACCATCACCTTACAAGGATGGGTATAATGGTGTAATGAGTAACTATATATGATTATTATGAAGTAATATTGATACTGAAATAATATATATATATACTCCAATACAATTCCACGATCATAGGAACGATATCATCACTCGTGCGTACGTACGGAATACCGTCTCCACGATGTGATGCGACTCGTTCTACATGATCTTCATTTTATAATGATTATATAAATTAATTGAATGTATGAATATGGTATATACTACACTAATACCATTCTGGAAATGAATTATCTATAACCTAAAGATAAGAATTAGAATTTATTCGACAAAACACGCATAAGAACAAAAAGTTATAAAGACCCGAGTAACAAATAACAATGAAATATTACTAACAAGAAGCTAATAATATGACCATATATGATCTCATATCAATATGTATGATTCTGGAATAAGTCAATAACATTATTTAAACCATTATACAGGAGCTTCGGACACGAACAAAGCAAATCGGACCTAAGGTAAGGGAAATATCACAATCTCATTTTTATCCGAGATTGTTTATTCGTAAGTATTTTCTGGGGTGTATTTTATCATCCACATACATGTTCCCTCAATATGTAATATTGTTTCCATCCACTTGCAATATTTTAAATCCAATTTTACCCTTAGGTGAGTTTTTAGTAAAGAATATGAAAGGAATCTTTTGTCATTTTTCCGTACGAGGTACTTTTTGACTTTTCCGACAAAAGTACGAAGAATGTTTTTTTTAACTTATACGGCATGAATGGATTTTTAAAACATTATTTCCAAGAATCTTCCTTTACAAGTATTCAAGTTTATTTTTAATCAACTTCTTTTATTTTAAAACTGTATGACATGTTAAGAAAGGAAAAGTGTTTTTGAAAAAGAAAGGATATTTTCCTCAAGAATGGAGTTCAAGTGTTTTATCAAAATCATTTTCCATCTAAGATAATAAAGGGTTCTGTTTTTATCTCTATTATTATATTTATTTGATCATGTTATGATGGAATTATTTTTTTATGAATTCCTTTATCTTATATGAATTGTTTTATGATTTCATGTTGTTTAAGAATCCCATTTTTATTACATGGGTTACACTATGATGTATGTTTTATGATTATGTGGCACACATAAGAAAGGATTCATTATAAGATGGGTGGGACCTATATCTCCCTCCAATGCATTGGGTAAAGATTTTATATCTCATGAGATAGACATGGCTGGAATGGTAGGTTATACCGGTTCAGTGAAACAGGACTGAATCGAGGATTACTCGAATCAGAAATGGACTTTGTCCACTAAGATAGTCTTGGCAATGAGTCTTGACTAACAAGAAATGATTCTCTATGATTATGTGTGTATGCCACAATGAGTAATGTTTTAAGTTATGATTTCATTTTCACTTCTATGATTTATCCCATGTTATGATATTATGAGCTCTTTTGCAGGTCAAGATTTCCAAAAGCTATGTTCTTATGTATATGATGTGATTGATATTTCTTTTGTTTACCCTTACTGAGCATTTGAGCTCACCCTTTTATGTTTTCTTTTCCCCAGGATATAAAGAAAGGTTTTAGGTAAAAAAAAAGGAATATCTTTATGGGAGATGTTAAAGATCTTTCACCACGATTAGAAGATTACGTTCTGAGTTTCCAAAGACACTAAACTATTACGATCCTTGTGTGTGTGTTTTTGTTATGTATTAAGTATTCCGCAAAAGTAATGTAATGTCCATGTACGACAAGATATGGGTCTCTACATTTCGGCTCAGTGTCAGTGCCTCAGTGGGCGTGGGGAGACCTAGGAGGCTCCTCTGGTGGTGAGTGATCCTCCCAGACGGGTCCAGTGGTGGCTTGTCCCCTGTGGGTGAGTCCCCATCGAGGAGCTCCACACCGTTTCCTTCATCTGAAAGGTCAGCCATGTTGACCGCCACTGCCTTTGGCGACATTCCCTCAAGGCTGACCAGTGAATCGGGTTGTCGGCGGATCACACAGAAAATAAGAGCAGTGTACTGCCCCCATCCGCGGACGTGCACGTGGGGGGTGGCTTCCTCAATAACTTTGCAGAGTACTTGAAAACTCTGGATGCATTGTTACTGGAGGGCCCTGCGGTGGCCCAACGGCTTGGGGTGCTGAACCGCAGGGAGCGCTGCCAAGTCGACCCGATGGCACTGATCACCAATATCCTCGAGATGTGCTTGGCTCCCGGGATAAGGTGCTAGCTGATGGAGAAGTCGGGAGTGAGTCACTCGAAGAGTCTGGCAGAAGCATTCAAACTCTCCCGGGGTGAGCGCCTCTGGCATATCAAAATTCGACCCTGCGACCTGCCAAAACTTCTCGGGGAAGTGGCCTGCCGAGAGGACGGTCCAGAAGCTCCATGACTCTGGTTCGGGGTCCAGACCTTGCTGCCTTTGCTCGTCAACCAGGAATGGCCGGGGAACTTGCAATGGCACCGAGGTAGGCTGCCGGGCCGGTGGGCTGGCCGGCGGTGAATCGCCGATCCCTGAGTCTTCCTCCAAGGGATTCGGTGCCCTGGTTGACACATCGCGATAGGACGGGATAGTGAATGGGCCTCCTGTCACAGCGTCGGTGCTCTCCGAGGCTGTGTCGTCTTGTGACTCTTCCGTCAGTCCCTAGAAAAGTTCCCCACCCTCCCTGACAAGGGCGGAAGGTACTTCCGGGGAGGCCAGTGGTAACTGCGGGTTTCACCCCTTGGGTTACAACAAGTCCTTGTCCTCCTGGATATACCTTCAGAGGGAGGAGGGAATCATACAGATCTCACATTTGGGGAGTACGAGACTGACATGCTGCATCCCCATCCCTACCCTCAACTCGAAGGGTTGGGGGGAAGGTTCCATCATCGAGTCGTACTCTGCCTCAAAATCCGAGAAACGGACTGGTCTAATTTCCGTCCGGACTCCCCTGACATTCCTCTTACGGGGACGATGCCCGGGATTCCGGCCCCTGGGTGGCTCCTCAGGGTAAGGTTGATTTCCGTCAATGAGTCCCCTGGTCGCAACATAACTGGGGCAGAGGGGACTGAAGGCTGGGGTGCGAGAAGCACCGGGACAGATGTCGAAAGGGACATGGGGAGGACCTCCATGTGAGTGAGTGACTGGATACACAACGGCTCCATACTCGCGGCCGACGGTAGGAGGAGTGACCTCATACCCAATGCAGTGGGTGCTAGAAAGAGTCATACCTGGAGCATAGCCGTCGCGATGAAGCCTTCGGCTTTCTAGGTCAGTGGCACGAAATGAGCCTTCATGATGGGTGGCATTACCGCGGATTGGTCCGCGGTGGCCATTTCCAGTGCCCGCGACTGAGAGATTCGGCCCAACTTGCCTGCAGGGTGGTCGGGGTTTCGATCCCAGTCGGGCATGTGGCTGCCCCTGCTCAACGTGTGCGGGGATCTGGTAGGAGGCGTCAGCAGTGGCTCGGGCCACAGTGGATAATGAGATTGGTGCCCCAGGACGAGCATTCTCTTCCGCTCGTGCCCGACGCTGGCGTCGGGTCGGATGGGTTGGAGCCGGTGTTGCGGGCATAGAGATTTCCTGGTCCTTGGCCCGGGGAGCCGGGCGATGACGTCGACGCAGCCTGGCAGGGGTTCTTGCCATTAACCCCTGGGACGTGTCTCCGATCGGGCGGACTTGGACATTCCCCACCTCATTGGCATAGGGGAGGGATGTGTCAAGGCGCTCCGGGGATAGGCTCCCGAAACGGTTGAATGTCGGAGTGGGGAGCGGTGGCTCCCTACGCGGAACTCGGGGGCGGCGACGATAGTGGGGCGCACCCACCTCTAGATCCAAATGGGCCAGGCCCCTAGTGGGGATGATCCCTTCCTCATCGTACCTACGAACCAAGTCGTGGATCACCCTTCGCTGGAAGATTTCTGACGAGGAGAGGGGGAGTGAGAGCCCGAAAGTCGCGACAATCGGAGCCAGAGCGAATATGGAAAAGACGGGACCACACAGGGTAGCTGCGTCGGTACTACCCCTGCCCCTACGCCAGTGGGCAGGTGGAAATCGAGCTCCGGATGCAGTGATCTGATTCCTGGAAGCAGGGAGATGAACCCATTAGTTCTAACAGGAAAAGAAATCGACAACCAATAGCCCAACGTTGTTCCGTCTTCCGTGGCCGATGAGAGGGATCCACGCTGACGACGTCGCGGAACGGAGTGCACAACATCCGGACTGCCTCGACCCCTGGCGGGTTTCACGTCCCGGTGATAGGTACCCAGACCTGGTGACATGCTGATCTTCTGACATCCCGAATGCTACCTGTCCCCATATTGAGGAGAAGAGTTTCACGTCGGGTTCACCATTTTTTGTTTCCGACGCTTTTACGCTGGGGCGTGCGCACGTGTCCGTCACGCATGGGAGGACGTGCGGCTCACAGCCCCGCATTCCCTCTTTCCAAAGGCGGGTGGCATCCGTTTGTTATTTAGGGATTTATGCTCCTTGATTGAAACCGGGATGATGTGATCTTGGTTATTCCTTATGTGGATTCCTCCTCAGAGCTCGTCACCTAATCCGGGTCTCCCTCATAGATTTAAGATGGGTTTGGGAAGCTCATTCCCGGTGCCATATCTGTATGGACGCCAGTTAATTACGCTGCTTCCGTCCAGACGCTCCAAGGGCTCTTGTCGGGGCAGCAACCTTCGGTGAGGAGAAAGGTCATGTTGGGATGTCGTTGGCATGTCTTGACATTGGGGATAAGCATGTATGTCTTCTGATCCTTATCACGGGGCTTCTCGAGGGTGCGGAAGCCCGAGGCATCCCACATCAAACGCGGGGAATGTGTACCTTCTGAGGTTTTCCTCAGTTTCCCATGTTTAACATGGGGTATGTCGTGAGTTTAACATCTTGCGGAGATGGATCAGACTGATCGAAACACTGAGAGTGGATCATATTGAAGGACCCCCCTAGGGGGAACACCGTTGTTGGGGCCAGTAAGTGGGCGGCTTCCCAGATACTATGGAGTGGGGTGAAGTGGCATGATCTCACCAGGATGTGGCGGCCCGGGTAAGGATCAGGATGGATGATGGAGTGAGGCATGGGGCTTATGCCCTGAGACGACCCAAGAGTTGGGGTACAGTTTAACATCATTTGGGATGAGATATAGTTTAACATCATGCGGTATGAGGGCATACAGTTTAACGTCATGCGGGACGAGGAATTTGGGTCTTATGCTCTGAGGCTGCCCATGGTGGGTATGAGGGTTACGCTCTGAGGCGGCCCATGGTGGGTATGGGGATTACGCTCTAAGGTGGCCCATGGTGGGTATGGGGAATACGCTCTGAGGCGGCCCATGGTGGGTATGGGGCTTACGCTCTGAGGAGGCCCATGGTGTGTATGGGGCTTACGCTCTGAGGCATCCCATGGTGGGTATGGGGATTATGGTCTGAGGCGGCCCATGGTGGGTATGGAACTGACGTGGAGAGGTCAGAACAACCGGGTGGTGGGCTTGAACCTCATGGAGGCTTCCTACATACAATGCATTAGCATGGATCAAAGTCCACATAGTTCGCTGGCATGGGTCTTACGCTCTGAGGCGGCCCATAGGAGGATGTCATGGTCGATGCGCGCTCTAAGCCCACGTGAGTCATGATCGGTGTGGGAAACAAGAGGCAGTAGGGACTAGACAATCATGTCGTGAAGGGTGTGTTTGTGAGAAGTGGAATGGGGCTTATGCGTTGAGCGGCCCAAAGAGGAAACAAGGGCTTACACGTGGTCAGCGGCCCTGGGTGTTGGGGCTTACTCCAGGGTGGATGCCTGTGGTGCAACAAAGCACAGTGGGAAAGGGACTCCACTGGCCTTGGCAGGGAGGAAGTACGGAAATGCATGGGTGCAACCTTCTGTAAGAGAGACTTGGGGCTTACGCTCTGAGGCAGCCCTTCCCCCATGGACAAACTCCACTCCGACAAGGAGGATCTCATTCCATGCGAGGAAGAGTCCATTCCCATGGAGACGAGAGGCATAAAAAATGTCCGAGCTGGGGGGAACCTGCTTGCGAAGCACGGGGTCAGACCACAGTTTAACGTCATGTGTTAAGGACGAGGTGATTAGAAGTTTAACATCCCGCAGCTTGGATGAGGTGGGTTTGCTCCACACCCCTAGGGATTACATGCCCAATGCCCTCTAACCCTTGTGGGAGGGAAGGCATAGGAAAGGATGTAGAGAAGGGGGGCCGCAGGGCGAACCACTGGGGGGTCCACGTTAGCATGGCTATGCGAAAAAGCAATAGCCGTTAGCGTTCCTATGCGGAGAAGCATAAGGCAGAGCAACGCAATGGGAAACACCGCCCAAGGGACCTTGAGGTTACTTCGCACAAGCCTGGAAGGCCGTACGGGAAACCAACGCATGGTGCGCATGCACGGTAGGGAAGACATCAGGTGTCGGTGCGGAAAGGCAGCCAAGGGGCGTCAAGGTGAAGGGTCCTGGGTTTTGTGGGAAAAGAGAATGTTTGTGCGCAAAACATCGGGATGGCACGCAATTGGAGCCAGGGAATTGCGCATGGAGAGGGAATGGCTTGCAGGGTATTGCGCACACGGAAGGGAATTGCACGCACTGGACACTAATTGCACGCAAGGGAGGAACCTGGAGGAGGGGGCAAATTCACTTAAGCCGGTGGAGTTGCGCGCAAAGGCGAACCCTGTGGAAAAGTTTCACGAAAAAAGAGATTACCTGGAAGTCATATTGTGTGCGGGGGGAGTCGAATTGCGTGCTCGAGAGCAGATCCGAATTCCTCAACCCTCAAAACTTCGAGGGTCGCCTTCTATTTATAGGCCCCAGCCGGCGCGGAATCCAGGCGGCGCGCGTAATCTTCCGCGCTGGGAGCCGTCGGCGCGTAACATCTCGCCACGTGGAACCGGGGTGTGCAAATATTGTGCGCCTCATCAGGTCGATTACGCGAATCCCGGGGATACTTCGCACGCACAAAATTATTTTGTGCGGATCCTCCTTTATTTCACGCACCGCTTCCCGGGCCTCCGGATCTGGCCTCTGACTCCGAATATGACTTTGCTTCGTCACTTCGAAACTTCCTCTGGGAGTTATGGACTTTTTCGGTGTCTACAATCTCAAATAAAAAAGTATAAGTAAACTCATGAGTTATATTGAGAGATGGATCATAAGATTTCATGAAATTAAGTATAAACATAAACAATCCTGAAATGCGACGAGATTGTCTCAATATATTTTGATAATTTGGAGACTTGAGATGATACTCTCCATGTAAGAAAATGAGATTAAATGAATCATAAAATTTCATGAAAATAATTATATTAATTATATTGCATGTAAAATAGAATAATATACACCTAAAAAATGTTTAGTTTCATAACAAAACATGAGTCTCAAAGAAGGAAAAATGAGACAAAATTACTTCCCCAATTTGGTAACTTTTGAAACTTAAAACCCATAGAAGAGGGTTTAAAATATTGATATATTAATGACCATAACTTTAAGTAAAATATAAATATAATACAATAATGGGAAGTACATACACCAGATAAAGGTAAAGAGTGACAAACATCACCTGTATCTCATGAAAATAAGAAGTGAGAAGAAATCCCCTTACCTTATGTCTTGACTCTCTTAGTACTCATACAATATTACTATATAATAAATATAATTTTATTATAAATATTTTATACAATAATATTGTTATATATAATACAATATATGGTTTTATTATGACCTTATATCACCCACTTGTTAATGATCCTATGTTACGGTTTCACTTCGGGTAATATTTTCTTTGTTCATCACATGTGTCTTATTTTATTATATCGTTTGTCCTTATACTTATATCATGATTAAAAAAGGTAAATCATGATATAAATAACATTTATATATGTCATATTTATATTATAATAATATATAGTATAAATAAGTATGAAATGTAATACACCGTTCATGGAGATGGTAAATCGTATGTACGTATGAGTGATGTTTCTGTTTTAATTTTCATATTGAAAAAATGGAAAAAATGAATTATAAGTGTGTATATATATAATGTAATTAAAATATAATTATAATTTTATATATATCATATAATTTCACTAAAACCATCCTTAATACATTCCATGATGTGTGTTAACGAATCACATTGCTTTGTAGGGCCGGTAGTCCACACTTCCTCAAACGAATTTATCAAAATTATACCAAATGGAAAGTAAAAACGTTTTGTGTTGTAAAAAAGAATAAAGAAACATAAATAAATAATAAATATAATATATTACATATATAAATAGAGTTTCCATCATAATGAGCTCCATTATTGGTGGTAAATGAAAAATGAACAATCATCGTTTTGTAAGGTAGTAGTTCACCGTACATAGAATCAATATGTTTGATATCCATTATATGGACGTGGGTCTAAGTTTAGAATGAAAAACTCACCTAAAAAAACTAGTATATTGATTATACTGGTTTTTTATTACAATACTGGAATAAAGTGAGTGTATGTGGTGGAGAATGAAAATAAAGGAAAGGATCTTGAGAGAAGATGTTATCTCTTAATTGGGTAACTCCATTTGGTCTGTGCTAAAAGGATTCCTTGGGATAATTTATTACAAAAGGTAGGATTCAAGGTCAAGGGAAGGTATTTTGGGAGTCTATTTGGGAATATATAGGCTGAACCTAAGAGGTTTGATATGTGTTATGAATGGGTAGAGGTGGTGGGCTTTTATAGGGAAGGAAAATGACTCACTTGGAATCTTTTAAAACAAATTAGGCGTGCACATGTTATTACCCAAAAAAAGTAATAAAAAAACATAATAATTCAAGGTTTGGATCCTAAATAAAGACATAAAATGTGTTATGGACATGTTTATAGGTTTTTGGGTCTTATATTTAGGGTTTAGTACTTCATTAACCTAATTTTTCTCTTAACCAATGTAATTAATTTTAATCACTTACACTAATATTTTTTGTCAAAAAAATTGAACTTATTAGAAATTATAAATTATTTTTGTTCCAAATATGAAATCCAATTTTCCAAATTCTAATAACAGAAGTGGTATAAATTAATTTAAAATTAATCATGCAGGCGGGATGACATTGCGGGTTTTTTAAAGTAAAAATGATCAAACTTTTACTATGTTTTTATATCCAATTTCAATGTGAAATTGGTTCCAATGACCTAAATTTTATTAATATATAAAAATATTATAAAAATAAACTATTAAAACAGTTAATAATATAATTTAGCCTTATAAATAAATCCTATGAAAAAGCAGTTTTGAATTAAAATCTAGTATTTTTAACTACTCATCAAAAGATGAAACCTTATAGAAAAATACAAAAAATTTAACCGAACCTTATTTTTATGTATCTATTAAAAAGATTAATATTATTTTTGAGATTTTAAATCTATAAAATTAATAATGTTTTTATTTAAAATGGGTTCTTCATTAAAATGTGGTAAAAATACCTTAATAAAAATATAGGTTTTCAAGAATAAAATTGGGTTTGCTCTTATCATACGTATATATAATAGATTGGATGAATATAAAATATATATTATTGAATATATTTCATATATATTAAATTAATATAAGTCACTAATATTAATTAACTTAATTTATTAGAATAAAATAGCTTCGTGAGCATAATATTAATATTTTCATTTATATTCAATCAGTTTTCACATTCTTTTATAATTAATTGGTAACATATGAATTAATATAATATTTATGTAAACAAAATATTTTCATATTTTAATTAATAATATTTATATCTATTAACTTAATGGATATGTTATATTCATTATAATAATATTTTTAATAATATATTATAGTTAAGTAATAGTCGGTCTTCTATGTTACACAAGCCATCGAGGAAGGTCAATATTGTGTGTAATGTATTCTAACCTTATTGTTGAATGTAAAATATGCCAATTTAGTGTTAAGTGTAACACACTCCAAGTTAGTTTCATGTGAAAGTAATGTTTTACTTAGTGAAAAAATATCTTTTATTATAGAATTATATAAAAAATATCAAAAGAATAAATTAATTCGAAAAAAAATATTTCACAAAATCTCGAGGTGTTACATTCTACATCCCTTAAAATGAATTTCACCCTTGAAATTCATTTGGGTTTTCAATGTTTTAATACATGAAAGTTTCATTCATATAAACCCAAATCCTAAAAATGTATACTAAAACTTCCCTTAAAAAGGAAAATATGGAACCATAACAGTTACCCAAAGTAACTGAAAATGAGATTCCCATATAGGAGAAAATAGGTGGGAAGAAAAAACCCAGACATGAAAGAGAAATGTTACCATAATGTTTGGTGGAGAGTGATAGAGAACAAGTTTAGGAGAAAGATTACAATCATAAAGCCATAAATCTACATTGACCTAAGGGACCTTCTAATTCATAAAAAATGTTGGTATTGGAAACAATTATTGGTTTTAAGATTATTTTTCAAAAAGTTGAAGAATTTTCATTAAATTATATACTTGGACGATTTTAGGACAATGTCACCCTTTATTGTTCTTTGATCCACTTCACCTCTTTATCTAAAAAGGAAGGTGACTTTTTCATTCCTAATGTACTAATAGATAATAATATCCATGATATGCTATCCCATTTGTCATCAGTTATCATCAACACAATGTAGGTTCTCCAATATGAATAAGTCCTTATGTGGAGAGATAACCGTTTAATATTACTGATCTCATCTTTAGTTTAACTTAAAAATTCTATAATTGGTTAACCTTATAACTGTTCAAAAAGATGAAAATTCAAAACATCATGAAATCAGATTAACATTGATCAACCATATCACAAAGCACCACTTGGTTATCAAATTCCAAACATGTGAATACCATCATCATATATTCCCTTGAAACATGGTAATAACTGTAATTACCATAAATCCTTTTTAAAGGCATGCATGATTCTTTATTCCAATGATTACTGGATATATTATTAAAATACAAGAAGTTATAAAATTCTTCCTTTATGAAATAGAACACTTTTTCAATAATCCATTCAAGGGTAGTATGTAACATCCAATTTACTTATTCATATGCCGCATATCTTTATACAAACATCATTATCTCAACATCATAAATTATTTTGGTGTATCCTTCCCTTAATCAAAATATCACCTTTACATGAAATAACTTTTATATATCTTAATCAATGTTTAACTTGTCCTTTTCAATCCTTAATTTAATAATATTCAAAAAATAATTATAAATTTCTTGATTCATATAACATTTTTGAATTCCAAAACATAAGTACTTCATTCATCCAACATTATTCTTAAACCATTACTTAGGATTCATAAACTTGTTACATGATACCACTTTCATAGAATATGAAATATGAATCATGTCTTAAGGTTACCCAACCTCAATCTAATCATTCTTATTATGATAAATGTAAAAAATACTGGAAGAGCATTACATACCTTTCACATATCATTTGTGGTCTCTTTATCTTCATAATTATAACCAATACTTGTACCACCTTCATGATTATCTTTATGAGATATCCTCTTGGTAAGTAAATTATCATAATTCCCATAATTTCCAAATATAAAATATTAAATATTAACCCAGTTCCTTATAATTATCACCATTTACTAAAACAAGAAATGATAGTGTGAGAAACATTTATCATAATGGGATACCATATAATCATGAAAAAGTACTTGTAGGATACCTAGATTATGGCTCCTACTTACTTAATCATTGACACCTTAGGTTTATCCTATGTTATTCATAGTCATACAACATTTAAATCCTTCATGATGGTTCATAAAGAGTATTTTTAATTCCAAAGAATATCCCCTGGGAGTTCCAATCCAGGTGTGCAGCAAGGCTCGTTGTCCTGTACCGAATTACCCCGAGTCAGGACTGAAACATCTTATTGGATTTGTAACCCCTAGGTACATCAATTCTAGAGACAAATCCACTTTTAGTATCCCT
Source organism: Viscum album (assembly GCA_963277665.1). Taxonomy (NCBI): domain Eukaryota; kingdom Viridiplantae; phylum Streptophyta; class Magnoliopsida; order Santalales; family Viscaceae; genus Viscum; species Viscum album. The sequence continues at coordinate 273,176,663 of OY728135.1, forward strand.
AAAGGGGTTTATTTCTAAGAAACCAATCATCAATCCTTTAAAAAAATTCTATTACATATTCCTACACGTTAACTAATCCTTATACTTATCCTTAGAGAGATCCCTAGACATATCCTTAGAAATATACCTAGGGATATCACTAATGTTTTCTCATCCTAGTTTCCAAATGTTGACTAAACCATTCATTTTATACCAACTATAGTGACCCATGATTAACATACATGGTAATTACATTATTTCAGATGTATATTCAGTACATCACAAAAAATACAGGCCCAATGACCGTAATAGTTTTGTTTCTCCAGAAACATGGGAAAATATATTCTATCCTGGTGAAATATATTCAACATCTCTCATAAATATCTCTACCTTTAGTACATATACTTAAAAAAATTCTTCATAACCTAGAGAAATGAAACCTAAGAAAGGGGTGGGCTAAGATGCTTTGTAAGGGAAAATAAAGGAAATGTATAAGAATAATATGAAAAAATGGCACGGAACATGAGGATAACATTTGAATATCATACCATACATATTAGAGAACATAATAAATATTTGAAGTTTATAAGACATATATCATAAGATAATTAAGATCATAAATCATGAAATCATAAAATATGAATAATACAAAGAATTTATGGCATGCACATTAGATTAGAACATTGTGAACATGTATAAGTAGAAACAGGTTCACTCATTATGTTAAGGTCATGTAATCAGGTCCCAACATCAACTTTTGGACACGAGACTAGGTACATCCATAATATTGTGAACATGCAATAATGTTCATGAATAACTATATGGACATGAAATCAGGTACATGCATAACATTTTGATCTTGTAATCATGTTAAAACTTAACATTGTGATCAGGTAATTAAGTTCACGCATTAACTTATGGACATGAAACTAGGTCCATGAATAACATTGTGAACACGTAATAAGGTTCACTCATAACATTATTAACATGTAATCAAGTTCACGCATATACCTATCTACATGAAACTAGGTCCAAGAATAAAATTTTGAACATGTAATAAGTTTCACTCATAACATTGTGAACATGTAATCAGGTTCACACATAAACTTATGAAAATGCAACTAGGTCCATGCATAAAATTTTGAACGCATAATAAGGTTCACTCATAAAATTGTGAACATGTAATTAGGTTCACTCATAAACTTATGGACAAGAAACCAGGTCCATGCATAAAAATGTGAACATTTAATAAGGTTGACTCATAACATTGTGAACAAGTAATCAGGTTCACACATAAACTTATGGACATGCAACCAGGTCCATGAATAAAATTACAAACATGTAATAAGGTTCCCTCATAACATTGTGAACACGTAATCAGGTTTATGCATAAACGTATGGACATTTAACAAGATCCATTCATAACATTGTGAACACTTAATAAGATTAACTCATATCGTTGTGAACATGTAAGTTGGTTCACAGATAAAATTATAGAAATGCATCTTGGTCCATGAATAACATTTTTAACATGTAATAAGGTTCAAGAATAACATTTATACTCATGAGTCATCCATCACTACCCAAAGAATTGGATATAGATATAGGTATCACCTATATCATAATACAATCATTCATACATGTACCATAAGATAATAAAACATCCATCATATCATGACCCATAAACAGACATAGGTTTTATAAACATAAAATCATAACCATTAAATTAAATGGGTATCATTAACATTTCATCACATCATAACCTATGGAAAATACATATATTTCATAACCATTTCAATCATAACCCATGAAAAGAGGAGGGTTTCATAATGATGTAACCTGTGAAAGGGAAACAAGCATGATAAATATAATGACATTAAGAATAACCCATTTATATAAAGAATATGAATGGAACCATTATATAATTTCATATAAAGTCATGATTAACATCAATATATGTCATATTCAATGGAAAATAATTTTTGAAATATATTTCAAAAACATTTCTTGAGAAAAATATACTTTCTTCATTGTAAAATTATTTTTAAGACATAAAACCTTTGGAAAATATTTTTATTAGAAAATACCTTGATAACATAGAAAGAAAACCTTAAATCATTTTTAAAACCTTTTCCCTTGAAATATTATAAAATAATCTTGAAAACCATTTTTTCTTGAAAACTTATAAAAGAAGTCTAAAAATGTTTTGAAAAAAACTTATTTAAAAATAACTTTGAAAACTTCTAATGAAATCCTTTTAAACTATAAAACATTTTTAAAATACTTTTTCCTTGAAAATTATATTCAAAGATAATTTGAAAAGTTTTTTTAAGTATTTTTTAAAACATGGTTTTGAAAAAAATAGATTCCTGACTGAAGATAGAGATATGCTCATATTTTCTTTAAACATTTTCTTAATTATTTTATGTACCAAATAGTGGAAAAATAGTAAACATAAATAGATATATATTTAATAAATATAGGATAAGGGAACTCATGATTATTCTTCAGATATTGATCATAAGATTTCATCAAAGGAAGCCTAAACATAAACAATCTTGAAAATAAATGAGATTGTCTCAATATACTCTTGTAACTTGGTGAATTGAGATCATACTCTACATGTAAGAAAATAAGATTACATTAATTTTAAAATAACATTAAAATAAGTATATTCATGATATTAAATGTAAAATATAGGTATATACACCTCCAAAAAGTTTATGTTCATAACAAAACATGAGTGTCAGAGAAGGAAAATTGAGACAAAAATGTTTTAGCAATTTGGTAACTTTTGAAACTTAAAACCCATGAAATAGTGTTTATAATTTTTATATGTTAATACCCATAAATATAATTTAAGGATACATATAATAAAATCTTGTGCAACACATACATCACCCAAAAGGAAAGAGTGACTAAAACGCATGTACCTCATGAAAGTAACAAGTGAGAAGAAATACCCTTACCTTGTGTCTTGAATCTCTTTTTACTCGTACGTGATTTTCGTATAATAAATATAAGTTTATTATAAATATTTTAATGAATCATATTATTATATATAATACCATATATTTTTTGACTATGAACTCATATTACTTACTTGTTAATGATCATATGTTATAGTTTCACTTCAGGTAATATTCGCTTTGATCTTCGCATGTGTCTTATTTTATTATATCATTGGTCTCGATACTTATATCTTAAAGAATGAAATGGAATACACCATTCATGGATACAATAAGCCATACATATGCATGAACACTGTTTCTATTTTAATTATCGTATTGAAAAAAATAAATAAAATGGTGTATAAGTGTATATGTGTATAATATAATTATTTTATAATTATAATTTTATATATATGATATAATTTCACTAATCCCATCCTTAATACATTCCATCTTTTGTGTGAATTAATCACATCATTTTGAGGGGGCGGTAGTCCACACTTCCTCAAATGAAATTATTGTAATTAAACCAAAAGGAAAGTAAAAAGATGTTTGTTGTAAAAAGGAATTAATAAGATTAAAGAAATAATAAATATAATATATTAAAAACATAAATATAGAGTACATAATAATTTCCACCATGATAGGTGGTAAAGTAAAAAATGAACAATCATTATTTCGTGAGGCAATAGTTCATTGTACACAGAAACATATTGTTTGATATCCATTAGATGAAGGTTTGTATATGTTTAGGTTTAACCCCTCACATAAAAACATAGTAGTATATTTGGGATATTGGTTTTTTTAATACAATAATGGAATAAATATAGTGGAGGGTTCAGAGAAGGAAAATAAAGGAAATGAGTTTGAGAGAAGATGTCACCTCTTAATTGGGTAACTCTTATTGGTTTGTGATAAAATGATTCTTTGAGAGGATTTATGCCCAAATGGATGATTAAAGATATGGGGGGGGGGGGATTTTGGAGGATATTTTCTGAACCTAAAATTTTTGAGAGGTGTGATGAATGGGTATAGATGGTGGACTTTTATAGGGAAGGAAAAGGAATCACTTGGAATTTTTGAAAAAAAAGTTAGGTGTGCATCGGTTCTTATCTAAAAAAAGTCATACCAAACCAAAGAAATTCAATAAGTGAAGGTATATTTACGAAATATATACATATAATTGGTTTTTTAACATGTCTCTAGATCTTTTTGGATATTATATTTAAGGTTTAGTGCATTATTAACATATGTATTTCTTAACCCATGTAATTAATTGTAATCACTTTCACTAATATTTTTGGTAAAAAAAAGTTGAACTTGTTAGGAATTATAAATTTGTATTATTATAAATTTGGAATCCATTTTTCCAAATTCTAATCACATAAATAGACGAAATTAATTAAAAATTAATCCTTCTAATAGGACGACACTACCAGATTTTAAAGTAAAAATGATCAAAATTTTGCTAAGTTTTTATATCCAATTTCAATGTGAAATTGGTTAAAATGACCTAAATTGGATTAGTTGAAAAAATATTATCTAACTAATCTACTAAAAATATAACATAACCTGATAAATAAATCATAAGAAAAATCAATTTTGAATTAAAATCCAATATTTTTAACTGTTCATTAAAAGATGAAACCTTACGGAAAAATACCAAAAATTTATCCTAAACAAATTTTTATGTCTTTATTATAAATATGATATTTATTTTTACATATTAAATATATAATTTTTTTTAAATTGTATTTAAAATGGGTTTCCATTAAAAGGTGGTAAACATTCCATAATAAAAATCTAGGGGTTTAAGCATAAAATTGGGTTTGTTCTTATCATATGTATATAAAATCTATTAGATGAATAAAAAAGTATTTTATTGAATATATATCATATACATTAGATTAATATCACTCAATAATTTTAATTAACATAATTTATTAGGTTAAAACAACTTTGTGACCATAATAATAATATTTTCCTTTATATTCAATCTGTTTTCATATTCATTTCTAATTAATTAGTAACCTATAAATTCATATTATATTTATTTAAACCCAATATTTTAATATTTTAATTAATACTATTATTATCCATCAAATTAAGAGCTAGGTTATATTCATTATAATATTATTTTTAATAATATATTATAGTTAGGTTACGGTCTGTCTTGCGCGTTACACAAGCCATCGAGGAAGGTCAATATTGTGTGTAATGTACACTAACCTTGTTATTACATGTAACATGAACCATTTCAGTTTTTAATTTAACATAATCCAATTTAGAGACATGTGAAAGTACTATTTTAATTGAAAAACTATTTTTTAGTGTTTTGTGAAATGAAAAATATAAAAATAATAAATTAATTCAAAATAAATATTTCACAAAATCTCGGGGTGTTACAGAGGAGGGTCATATGGACTAATCCCCCCCTCACCTTTCTCCCTCGGATCCCCCATAGTAGAGATGTTTTTTTTGTGGAATTTATATGTAAGATACAAGGTAAAATATTTATTTTTTCCTATGTTATTCTCCCTCTTTATATCCCACATATTTTAAGGATTTTTTCTAAGATTTCAATGATGAATCTACCATATCTTAGTGTAATTGGGTACGGACAATGGGTTCTCGTGTGCGGTGGACATACGAGTACCCATGAGGATAATCATACACATTATTTAGATGTTTTGGTTGAGTTACTCCATTTCCCTAATTTATTTATTGTTTTTGAGATAATTGGTTGAATTTGATGGTTGGTTGTTTGTCTGGTGATACAGATTTTGTCTGTGATGGTGTCGAGGATACACCATAGACATTTCATAGGTGATTAGTCAAGGTTCTGCATGGTTTTAGTTCAGTGACAATTCTCATTGATTTTTCGACTGATTGTACCTCTTTAGTTCAATTTGAATAATTAATTATAAATTATTATAATTATTTATTTATGTCTTATGACATGATATATGAGTTAGGGTAGAGATACATGATTGAATGAGGCATGAACGGGCTTGGACGAGGGTGAGTGATGCTTGGATTGGGTGGTAACTCTTATATAGAATTAGGTGATACCTTTAATAAAATATCATATGCCTTATTATGCATGAATTCTTGTTTTCATGCATGTTTCATAGGGATTTGTAAAGGATAGGGAATGATATCACCATAGAGGAAAAAATAGGATGTCTTTGGGCCTCTTAGTCTTTGGTAAAGGGTTCTTCATCACTTAGTAAATTTAGAACACCAGAAGAATATATTGCAATAGGGTGTGGGTGTCAATTAAGTTAGCGAGAGACATTGGATTAGTCTTAGGGTGTATGATAAGTTAGGGTAGCCTAGGTGAGTTCCCTAGGTCTAGTAGGGTAGGTATGATAGGCTTAGTCTAGATGTGATTGGTGGGATGGCTATAAATATTATGCTATGTGAGGATCACCCTCCTAAGGGCATATTGATACTTGGTGAGAATTGTGAGTGAGACCATTCCTTCGAGACAAGTTGAGGTGTGGTGGATAAGGTTTAATACAAGAATAGGTTTGGGATATCTTTTGAGAGTGGTATTATATAGGTCCCAGGTACATGTCATGGTAATTGGTTTTGACTTGGCATTAGGTTTCCATGGGACATAGAGAAGTATAACATGAGATAGTCCCTGAATAGAGATACCATGAGAGGAGAGGGTTTTTGATGAGGTTGGATTGGGTCTTGAGGTTTGGGTAAAAGGTTCTTGTGGGCGGTGGTGTCACCAATTGTTGATATATAAAAGGTGGTCATAACAAATAGATATTTTTATGGGTCTGGGGAACCTTGTGGGCACCTTGATGGGTAATACATGATGTACTTAGATGAGGGTATATGTCTCGATCAACTAGTACCCTGGGATCAGTTGGTGAGTTATGTGAATGGTTTTGGGATATGTGGTCTATTACATGTGTGTTATTGTGTGTATTTATGGAAATAAATAGACTTAGTGGGAGTGATAGATCCTAAGGCCTGACCCCACTATGAGTGATATGACATCAGATGGACTATTGCCGGCAATAAAGAGTCCCCATGTGCATGAAATATGTACCTTACGTTGAGTGAAAAGTCTTGGTTCATGATAGTACTCCACCTCTAGTGAGAGGGTTGGTCTGCGATGCAGCATATGATATGGATGATGGACCCTACCTTTAGTGATGAGGTAGTTGGTCAATATTTGGACATAGGACCATACCCTATCCCTTCATATAGTGGGTTGAGGTCTTGGATGATTCCATCCCCGATTCTTCACTTATGGTCTATGTATGAGATCAATGACATGAGGAGAAGAGGTAGATTATGGAATGGTGCTAAAGAAGGTATGTTGTAGTGTCATGGTGTCTCATTAAAACTTGACAACTCGATGTGCATGAATTCATAGTGTCATGGTTTTCACATGACATCAAACACACTTGTGTGACATGTTTATTTACTTTCCTCATTCATACATGCATAGGATCTAGTATATTATTAAAACTTGGTGAGACCCTATATGTATATATTTGTCACACCATTCATAGGTACTCCAGTGCACGTACAGACCATATGACTACTTTTAGGTTTAATATAGTATGTGAATGGGACCAGTTCGGAGCAGCTTGATGAGTATTGAGATACTAGGTGTGTAGTGTGGCACCGGGATGATAGTAGGTACAGTTGAATATTTTTACTTTTTACTTATTTTTTATATTGGATCGTCCTAGCAGGTATTCAATGCATGTTTTTATGACCATATTTTTGTATGCTACATTTCATTTATTGTAACATTTAGCATTGTCGATTTTTCTAACACTAAATCAGTCCTGTGGATATTTTGGTTATTTTCTATTGTTTGTTTGAATCTGATTTGGGGGTATTATCTCGCCATTATATGGATTAGGCCCTAGATTCAAGTTGATAGCCTCTAGCATATAGGTATTCAAGTTTGATCCATCTGAGATAGATTGTGTTATGAGCCAGTGTATTATAGTTCGGGTTTAAAAAGTTGCTTACCTAAAAAAACTATAAGAATAAAAAATAAAAAATAAAAAATATAAATGAGTATTTAAATGGATTCAGGTTTTAAATGGGTAATGAATTTAATGTTTAGGTTCATGTATAGTTAGACTAGAATTAAATAGGTTTGAGTTGGGTTATTTTTAAATAGGGTTTGTTTGGGTACATGCATTATCATGGGTACTTGACCCGTTACTATCCAAACTATATATATACACTAATATAATATATCTGGTAATATAAAATAGAAATTTAGTTAAATATGATGTAATGGTAAAACTTGCTCATGTAGAAATGATTTCACTATATGTGAGTGTGTGAGTGTGTGTTGTGTTTGTGTGCATGCACATGCATGTTGATAAATTATGTATGTACATGTATAAATATTTATAAAATAAATAAAAAAATTAAATAAATATATTTATATATGCACCCATGCATGTAAATAAATAATATATATGTATATAATCATATATAATTATACATGCATATTCACACACACAAATATTTTCTATAAATAATAATAAAATATACATAATATTTTCTCTATAATAAGATATAAAATATAGAGAATAATTTCAATATATACAGGTCAATTTATTTAAAATAGGAACTTTATGGCCCGAATAAACCTTGGAAGAGAAGAGGATTATATCCTAAATTACGTGGGGGGAATCCATTGTCTGAGGGTGACCATCCACATGTGAGTCACCTTGAGAGGGGAAGGATAAATTCTATAAAACCAGTGATAAAATATATTTTATGTTACTGTCAAGCTTTGATGGGATGCATATCCTAAATCATCCTTAAAAACTGAGGTAAGGGGAGTCTAATACCATTTCAGATGATTTTAAAATAATAAAATTTTAAAAAATTATATTTATATTATTTTATATATAATGATTTTGAATGTTTATATAACAAAAATCAAATGTTATATATATATATATATATATATATATATTCAAACATGTTTCATAGTAACTTAAATAAATAATGAACAAAATAAAAATGATGAATATTTTTCGAAAATCACATTAAATTATATTTTATTTTTAATTGTTTAATATGTTTTTATTATTTGATATAAATAAAATAATAAAAACCAAGTACATAGCGAAATTAATTGGATGATAACTGATTTGGCCAAAATTATTTTTAAAAAAATTATAAAAAATACATGAAAACTTGTTTTTCAGATGTTTTATAACATTATCTTGAACAAAATTCACCTCACTTAAAAAGTTACAATCCATGTTGATAATGAGTATTTATTATCATAATTATCATCTTTTATTATAATAATTTTTTTTCATATTATACACAATCTTTAAAAAATAAAAAATTCATTTTAAAAAAATTGTCAATCATCGTGATTCAATAGAAAATTTGACCTTGTAATTAAAATCTAATATTATTCATGCAATGAAAAATGAAAAATTTATTTTTTTAACTCTTAAAACCACTTTAATTTTGGACCCTAAACTTGAATTATATTAAGTGAACAGCTAATTATAGTTTTGAGAGTTTAGTTGAATATTAAAAAAATGATAAAATTCAAGATTATATGAAATATTATATTTATTTATCATTTTATAGATCACATCTAGATAATATTATCATAATTATTTTTAAAAGTGTTATCAATTTCTTAGGTTTTTAACATGTGCCTGATGCATATCCAAATTGGTAACATTTTTTATAAAATTTTAACTTAGTTTTTGGGAGGGCCACAACCAAATTTTGTGGAGTCCATTATGAGAGTAATTAATCAATTTTAAATGGTAATTAACCTATCAATAATGAATTTTTATTTTTCTAATAATGACAGTAGATAGATTTTATGAACTGACCTTTGACTACTGTGATTTTTCATCTTTAAATATCACATCTATCTCATGTAAAATGAAAACTATAATCCTCTAATGATTTATTTGGAGATGAAAAATAAAACTCTATTCACATTTCTCTTATGGAGTAGACACACCATAAAAAAACATAAACCCCCCATGTTCTTCTTATTGGTAATTTTTGGTCATGTTCACTTTATTGTTTGTGACTTCCGTTGCCCCAAAAAAGTGGTATCAAAAAGTGGTTAGTCAAATTTGAGATGAGAATTTTTTTTTCTTCTGAATAGAAAATTCAAGGTGGTTAGAATAAAATCTTGAAGGAATATTTAAGATTCTCTCATTGAGATATTAAAATATAGAAAATGGTTTCCGACGCTTTAGTCGGGGCATGCACATCTGTCTCTTTGTGGGGACAACGACACTGTCTATTGCCCTACCTTCCTACTTTCCAAAGGCGGGCGGCATCCACTCCTTACTCAGGGACATCTACTCCTTGATCGAAACGGGATGATGGGTTGTCAGTTCTTCCTTCCATATATTCCTCCTCGGAACTCGTTACCTAGTCCAGGTCTCCCTTATAGATTTAATATGTTGTTCGTGAAACTCTTCCTGGAACCATATCTTCATGGAAAACAGTTAATTACACCACTTATGTGGGGACATCCCAAGGTGTCCAGTCAGGGAAGCAACCTTCTGTCAGGGGAGTAGTCACGTTGGGCATCACTGGAATGTCTGGACGCTGGGACAATGTTGTGTCTGTCTTCTCTCCCTTATTATAGGGCTTCTCGAGCATGCAGATACCCAAGGAATCCCACATCGAACGTGGGGAATAATATTCCATGGGAATGTATCCAAGGTTTTTTTTCAGCTTCCCATGTATAACATAGTGTATGCTGCAAGTTTAACATCTAGCGGTGACAAATTGGACTGATCAGAACACTGACTAGAGTGAATCAGATGGGTGTAACCCCCGGAGGGAACACTAATGTTGGGTCCAACACATGGTTGACTTCCCGGTTACTATCAAGGGGAACGAGGTATGAGGTGGCACGATCCTACCAGGATGTGGCGGCCCGAGTAAGAATCATGATGGATGATGAAGCAGTTGAATGAAGTGGATAGTGAATGGGATGGAACTGACATGAGGATGACGATGGTTTTGGGCTTGAGCCTTGAATATGATTCCTAAGTATCCCCGTGGTAGGGAATCAAAGTCCACATAGTTCATCTGATGATTTCTTACCGTTGATTGAGTGACAATAGCTTACCACTGAATGGAGTGAAAACAACTTACCATAGAAAGAGTGACAACAGCTTACTGCTAAACGAAGTGAAAAAAGCTTACCGCTGAAGGAGTGACAACGACTTACCACTGAAAGAGTGACAACGAATTACCGCTGAATAGAGTGACAACGACTTACCGCTGAAAGAGTGACAACAGCTTACCGCTGAAAGAGTGACAACAACTTACCACTAGAAGAGTGAAAACAGATTACCACTGAAAGAGTGACAATGGCTTACCACTGAATGGAGTGACAACAACTTACTATTGAAAGAGTGACAATGGCTTACAGCTGAATGGAGTGACAACGACTTCCCACTGAAAGAGGTCCACCATTTAACATCATGAAAGATGGGGGAGAACTGACGTAAAGGGGGCCGGAATGACCAATGTATGGTGTTCTTGAACCTCGTGAAGTCTTCATACGTACCCTACCTTGTCAAGGATCAAAGACCTCGTAGTTCAGGTGGTGGGAACCAACGTGAAGGTGGGCCTGGGTTCCAATGGTTATTGGGCTTGAACCTCATAGAGGTTTCCTAAGTACCCTGCCTTGGCAAGGATCAAGGAACTCAAAGTTTAGGTGGTGGGAACCAACATGAAGGTGGACCTGTGGTCCAATGGTATTTGGTCTTGGACCTCGTAGAGGCTTCCAGTGTACCATGCCTTGGAAAATATCAAAGACCTCATAGTTCAGGTGGGGGTGGGGGTTCAGGGCTTACACTTTGAGGCGACCCAAGGAAGTTTTCATGGTTGGTGCTCACTCTAATCCCACGTGTTCCATTCTCGGTGTGAGAAATAAGAGACAAAATAGACCTGACGATCACGTCGTGAAAGGTGATTCCGTGGGAAGTGGAGTGGGGCTTACACGTGATCGCAACCCAAAGAGAAAACATGGGCTTATGCATGGTTAGCAGCCCAAAGAGGTTGGGACTTAATCCAGAATGGAGACCTGATGGTGACAAAGCCCAGTGGGAGAGGGTTTTAGAACTGAATAAAGGAGGTGTCCGAAGTTCATTCCCCCCCTTTGGTCCTTGGTAACGATGAAGAAAGGAGGAGGACAGATGATGCCTCCCACAAGAAAGCTACGGGCTTACACTAAGGTGGTTACCCTTTCCCCGTAGACAAATGCCACTCCAATAAATATTACATCATCCCCTTTGAAGGAATATATCATCCTCGTGGAGACCATTGGGCATGGAGAATATCCAAGGTGGGGGAACCCCGTGTGCGAGGTATGGGGCGAGGCCACAGTTTAACGTCATGTGATGAGGATGATGGTGCTTGGCAGTTTAATGTCCTGTAGCTCAGATGAGGTGGGATTTCTCTGCACCCCTAGGACTTATATAACCGGTAACCTATGATCCTTGGTGAAGAGAAGGGATAGGGAATGCTATGGTGAGGGGTGTTATGGAGGGAACCATTGAGGGGTCAATGTTAGCATGGATATGTGAAGAAGCAATAGCCATTAGCGTTACTATGCAAAGAAGCATGAGGTGAAGGAACACAAAGGGAAGTATTGTCTAAGGGAATTTGAAATCACATCGTGCAAACCTAGAGGGTCACACAGGAAAAGGAATTGAAAAGCATAGGGGCTCATAGGTAGGGGCCTTGTGAAGCTCTGCTGCTCCCCGTGGAGGAGGGTACTTGCATAGAGGTGTGCTTCCCGAAGTGGGGTGCCTCAACCTAAGAATAGGGTAGAGGTGCATATGGGAAGTACTTCGCGATGTGGAAAGGCATTCGTAGAGCACTGACTTGTGGAGGAAAGGTTCCTCGTGAAGCAAGGTATCATGAAGCAATGTGCTTTTCAACGTACATTGACTCGGTCTTGCCAGGTAGATCATGTGTACATGAAGGGTGTTTCACGGAGCATAAATGATCCGCAATGACTCGGGTCCCCTTGGGGATCCCCTTCTTTTGTGGAAGCCCTTAGGCTCCATGAAAGGCATCCCTCTCAAAATATGGGGTTAAAGCAAGGAAAAGGGGAGGCACTTCACAGAGCAGAAGTACCTCGCACAACTCATGGTTTGCAGAGCAGAAGGCGCTTCGTGATTCGGGAGCTCAGAAGTTGAATGGTCGGATGATCCACCGTCAGGACTTGGGGGGAGGCTGGTATTTATAAGGGAGAGGCACCGTGAAGTAGAGATTGCTCAGCACGAAGACGGAGCTTGCTCCACTACCGGCTCACGAACGTCAAATGCGGTCGCGGAGCTTTACCGCCTCCTTTCTCTATGGCGACTCACGAACGTCCAAGGTGATCACACAATGTTACCTCCTCCTTACTCCGTGGTAGCTCAAAAAGGTAAAGGGTGGTCATAGAGTGTTACCACCTCCATGCTCTGTGGAAGGCTCAGTGTGATTGGGGCTCCATGAATGGGCTTCGTGAGGTATCCCCTTGAGGCTTTCCATTACTTCGTCTTCTTCTCCCATTTTCATGCCAACAAATGCCCCCCCTCAAACTTGGATCTGCGGAGAAATTGAGGGTCTAAATTTGAGGTTCAATCACCAAAATCCTCATTCATTTGTGAAGCTATATCACAAATAATGATCACGAGGTGGATGGGTGATGCGCATGCCGAGCACACCACGATGCTTAGCGCGAAATGGATGCGCTGCGAAGCTCTGAAGGTTGTCGCCTATATAAAGGGGATCTGACCTATCTTTTGTCCTTTACCCTCTTTGCAAAATTGTATTTATTCACTATCAATTTGAGAAGCTCCGCGTACTCCGCAATTTCTCTATATGAATAGGGTTTTCTCTTCACGGCGCACAACGAGTTGTTTACTCTGCATTAGTGATTCGCGATATTGTGGTTGAAGGCGTAGGTAGGACTCCATAGAAAGGATTCACGAATGATCTTCGCGAACAAACATCACAAACCCACTCGAAAATCATCCAAGTTATAAAACTTAATGGCTCATCATGAAGAGGCCAAGGGGGTTCTTGCGGATGCCGCCCAAAGAGATGAGATTGTGAATAGTCTGGGTCTAGGAGAGTTAGTCTGGAGCCACTCTGACCATGATTCATTGGTGCTGCTGCTGCTGTCAGAGAGCCAGAAGAACTACCCATTGTATAAGAGGCTTCCTTTATATGGCTTCAGGCTGAGGGATGACATCTTCATCCCTTAATAAAGTAGGGATGAACCAGCTTATTGGTTCAGAAGTACACCGTGCTAGTTCCAATGGTTTAGGGTGGCTGACGACCATGCCCGTGAAGACTTCACACCCTTCGTTGCTGACTGCCAAAACAACCATCTGAATAACGTCAACGAGATGGCGTTTCATTCGGAGATGTATCCTCCTCCATACAACAAGATACTAAAGGTAGCTTTGAGGAACCCAAGGAAGGGGTGGTCAGAGTAATGGGACCTGCACTAGGGTGGAAACTTCACAGACGATTCGGCCTGGGCTTACTCGGTAGGCACCTCATGTGAGGATTTTGGGGTTGAGCTAAGGAGAGTGGGTTTGTATGAGGAGAATTCGGCATCCGAATTCCACATATATCAACTGAAACAGCTAATGATGGATCTGTTGATCAGGTGGTCGTCGATTACCAATACATTCCATTTACACCATGGGGAGGTTGGTATTAGCTTGTGGGATGTCCACCAGATTTCAGGGGTCTCGATACTTGGGGCTATGTACGATGAATTCCTCCCTATCATGGGAACATGGGAGGATCCAGAGTAGATTATATGGATAGAAAGGTAATTGATGAATCTAGTGCTGGGAGAGGAAAAAGAAGAAGTGAGAGATGTCAACATTAAGCAGTGGTTCAAGCAGTTCCTAAATTTCCCGGTAGACTGATAGTTCTCAGCGAGGCCTCGGAATTTCCCGAAGGGGGATCAACGGGGCAAGGAGCACTCGTACTGGAGACTCTTGGAGGACATCCAGTAGAAGACCTAGGGGTTTAGCGTCAGCATTGAACAACATGCAATAGTCAGGATGGCATCATTTATCGTGGCTTTTATCTATGGTCGGATCCTACTGGTAAGGGATACCGACATGGGAGTACGCCCAAACACATTTATCATGGCATCCACGTTGGTGACAGGAGGGTGGGTCAACCTAGTAATCCCAATGCTCGCGAAACTGTATAAGGTAATGTGGAATATTAGCGAGGGGAAGAGGCCTCCGTGGGTATGTGGGACATTCCACCTCATGTATGGGTGGATAGCGGCACATATCAGGGGGGTTTATGAGTTACCGAGCCCCATCTCGCCTCTAGGGTTGAACTTCCACCCATCAATCCTAAACACCGCATGGAGCTTTCTAGCCAAGTTAAACACTATGTTTATAATGAACCAGGTGTGGATGGAAGAAGAGTTCAATTTTCACCCAGTTCCGTTGCTGATGAGGGTATTCACTGATGATGGATTGGGAACAGAAGAGCACCAGGCATATCTCCTGGAATTTTGAGGTTGAGTCTTGGTGGAAAGGGTTGACCGTGAGCCCCTCTATGAGTTGTACACCACACACCAATTTTTATGGAAACTCTGGTGCATGTAGCGAGTGAACCTGCATGTCTATTTGGAGGTTCTCCATGAAGAACACCCGTGTGTGATGAGGCAGATGAGGCTCATGTTCACACGGGAAGATGAGAAGATAAGGAACGAACTGCCTCCGCCTACCACCGTCTTTGGGCTGGTGAAAGAGTATGCCATAAGCTAAGAGGAGGCCTATCTAGGGGAGATGCTGAAGCAACCAACCGTTCTGGTCGGTGATGGTGATCCTCCCCAACCTCGGGGTCGAGGCTGGAAGGAATCAAGGGAATCCCGCGGTGGCGGGGCTGCTATGGCGATGGGGCCCACACCGGTTGAGGGTGGGGCAACAGCCATAAATATAGTAGTGTTAGAGGACCCGATGGTCCCAGAATAATAGAGGCATCTAGAGGGGAGGCCCCAAGAGGATTCCACAGGATACCCACCTAGGCTCCAGGGAAGCGGCTGCCCCATATCGACATGTCAGAGGATGCTGTCTTTGCGGATGCCTGGATCATCTGGGAAGTCCATAGGCAATTCCTCAGCCCCGCTGAGTTGAGGAAGCACCTGAAACATCTCAGGATGGATTTACTAGGGACAGGCCCTATCAGGTCCGGCTTTGCGGTGCCCCAGGTGAAGGTAGAGTGGTACCTGGCAGAGCTGGAGGACATTGTGCATTATTGGGGCACCCTCATCCAATGACGGACCTTGTCAAGGTGCTGCTGGACTACACTACTCCCCCGCAGTTGTTATCTGCTGATTTAAGTGAGTGTTTCCCTCTACCAAAATATTCAGAAGAGTCCTCCTGGGGAGATGAGGTTGGGAGAGGGATCCCATTGGAGGAGGGAAAAGTTGGAGATCAAGACTCGGATCTTGAAGAGTTTGTAGAGGCCCTTGAGGTAAAAAAATCTGAAACCCCCCTTCTTCAATATTGTCTTTGAAGTTATTCCAGACTCTTTGTTAACATCTGAACCGTGAAAGAGAGTCTTATATACTGAACTCATTCCCGTCCCTTAGTGGATGCAGATGGAGGACCTTCGGGATCTATGCCTACCACCGCATCTATTGCTGCGTCCAATGGGGCTAGGACACCTGAGGCGAACCCTTTAGAGTTTTTAGACATTCCTACCATATACACGGTCCACGCTTTGGGGTCTCGACGATATCAATCCAAGAACAAGACCAGGAATTCGATCTCTGTAAGTCCCCTATACAAATTTTTTGACTGTCATCCCATGACCATATTTACTGACGTCCATGTCCCTTTTTGGCACATACAGTTCTTCAAATGGCATGGGCTGCCTTGGCGAGGTTGGTCGGGGATTCTTACGACATCCTTCCCAAGGTAATGCTGATGATCGTGGAGGCGGAGCACCAAACCGACCGAGCGGTGGTGCTCCCGATCACTGGTGGGACTGTCAGCGGGGCAGAACCCAAGATCATTGAAGTAGGATATGATGATGAGGATCGACCAGATAGTCCAAGTCCTGCCCTGCCCAATCAAACACCACGTGACCATTCTAAAGAGTTCCTGGGGGTGTTCCCCACTTATGAGCCTACCAATCGTGACGACTGGGATGAGACGGCCTCTAACGAAGAGGATAGAAAGATATTCCATCATTGATCATAGAAGCTGATCACGTGCTTCATCAATGACACCCCCCAATCTCAATGGTTGGATAAGATGGATAGAATTCACTCGTGACTACGCCAACTGTGTGCTGGGGGAGTGGATGCCCAACATCCCCACATGCTCGTCTGAGATCTTATGGTGGAAACTATTCAAGAGTATGATCGTGGCCTCGGTGTGGACCGGTAGTGGAGGAAAGCGATAAAAATAAAAAGGCTCCAGGAGGCTAAAAGTGAGGTCCAACAGCTGTAGGCCCAAGCGGATGAGCATTCCGCTTCCTTTGACACTCTATCAGAGCTTGTATCGCGGCTGATAGCCTAGCTAGCGGAGGCCGAAGAGGGTGTGGAGTGAGTTTCCGAGGAGATGACTGTCATTCAGACTGACGTAGAGCGGTCCCAGATTATAGCCGATGAATTTCACCCCATCGCTACCAAGGAGGAGCAGCAGCTGAACATGCAGCAAAAACTCTTGGATGCCACCACCCAGAGGGTGGTAGAGCTGCTACACTCTTTTGATGAGGTTAACCCATCCATGGGGGGAAACAACCCTCAGGTACTATAATGATTACTAAACCTCAAACATACTTTCATTCTTTCATTGTTTGATGACATAGAATGCATGAGTTACATTGTTTACATTGGTTTATGACATTATCATGATATATTTGGAGTGTCCAGCGATCATTCCCTAAGCTCACGTGGGTTGGGGCGGATTTGAGAAACAAGGGGTGACCACCTTATCACCCCCATCCAAATGCAGGAGTGCAAACCAAGCTTCGGGCATCCGGGTTTTGAAAAAATGTCCTGGATTTCCAGGAGGAAATGGGAGACCTAACTGGAGAATGAAGCTCTAAGAACAATCGAATTACCATTTTCCCAGTGTTCTCTTATGCACGGACGAGTTAATGCTAAGGGCGCTAGAATCAATCTGAAGAGATGTGATTGGAAAGTGTGGATCACGATGCCCACAATTCAAAACACTATGGGGGTGGCATGAAAATAAAGAATAACTATTGACTGCCTTCTAAACATATTATCCTTATTGTATTAGCCTAGAATGGAAATAGAAAATGAGGGCCGACCGCTGACCACGTTCGAAACACAGGGCCTAACTCAAAATGTCATCCATTGGTCTTCCAGAATGTTGGCCCAAAACAATAGGCAGGCCATAGGCCAATAATCCATACTTTTAGGGGGTTACCTTAGCCATGAAAGAGGACGAGGGTCTGAATAAGGGGAACACAAAGTGTGGAATGTGGATTGATGGTTTGTTGAAACAAAATCCAACACTCTCAAAATTACGCCACCGTGGTGGAGTCACATTAGATGGGCGCATCAGTTTGATCATGGATCATTCTTTCTTTTAGATAGGACCTCTCTAGTGAGGGAGATGTTTCTTCCCAATGCCATCATGGGGCATCCTGAACTTATTCAGGGAAAATCTGTAGTTACATGGTTCCCTACAAGGGGTCAGGCCAGGAAGCTAGAAATGAGGAGGAATAGGATTTATGATTCCTTGGGTTGGACCTAAGGAAAAATGCCTGGGTGTCATTATGTATCCCATGAGGATGGGAATCAAGCCATACATAGTTCTGGAAGATGTTGCACAGTTTAAAATCTTGCGGAAAGGACAGAGAGTGGTCTTAGTTTATGGACATAGAGCTCATACCATGGACCGGTAAGGAGTGTAGGGGACATATGGTGAAGTGATTATGAAACCTGACGTGAATGAGGACCCAAAGTTCAGGTTACCATGTGTTCCCCAAGAAGGTTTTAGGTCGAGGGACTGAAAACGAGAGTTAAGATGGTCCCATGGGGGAAATACTCGAGTGTTCCTACATATCTCATGAGAATGAGAATGAAGTCGTACATAGTTCTAAGAGGTGGCATGGTAAGGTACCAGTTCCAGGGATAAAAAGAGTGTGTGGGTGTGGCCCTCGAACCAAAAGAAGCGGTATTTGATGTATATTGTTTGTCCATTAAGGTGAATGGTTTTTTTGTGAAGATACAAGCCTAGGATAGAATGTCCCGACATCTCCACAAGAATCAAGACATATGCAGGTGTTGAAAAATGGTATAGTGTGTGACCGATACCAAACATGGTGTTCCCTTTAGTGAGGAAATCACAATGCAGTGCTGTTTTTCATCATGCAGCCATGACGATAATGTCATAGTTTGGAGTCATGTGATGGGACCAGGCGTGCATTTTAACATCTTGTGGCATAGATGTAGTAGAGATGAGGCTAAAGGTGGGATGCACACAGTGCAATAAAAGATAGCCAATGTGAATGAGGTCATCATCCCATACCACACCGTATGCGATTCAGTGAAAGAAACCTTGGGCCAAGGTTCCATAATAGAGGTAAGAGGGTAAGGGGTAGGAGAAACTAGCCCCCAATTAAGCTGGACCTGAAAACAAGGCATCTGGGTGTTCCTACGTATCCCATGTGGATGGGAATCAGGACACACATAGTTCTAAAAGAGATCTTAGTTTATGGTCTTAGATCTCGGACCATAGAGAAGAGAAATCCTTTCAAGTAAGCACAGTCTACAACCCGATCCCTAAGCCCACGTGAGTCAATCTCGGTGTGGGAAACAAGGGTGGAAAAATATTTTTTTCAATACCTGGGACACACATCAATGGGAAGTCGGTGCAGATCCCTGAACGATGTCTTTACCATGGTTTTTTCCTCCTATCATGCAAATGTGCACGGAGGGATAGTGTCACGAGTGCTAAAATTCCAATTGGACATGATGGGGTGGACAATGATGTGAATCATGTAACAAACATTCAAGGATTAATGAAGTTTGCATGACGATGGAGGATAACTGTTGACCATGTTCAAAACACATCATCCCTATCACATTATATAGCCTGTAATGAAGAAAAACAAATGAGTGTCAGCCACTGACCATATTTGTAACGCGAGACCTGTATCATTTTTTTGTCTGAAACCTTCAAGGATATTGGCCCATGATGGTAGGAGATCACTTAGGCCTAGAATCCATGCCATTTGGGGGTCCCTTCGGGTGTGGAAGATTATGGAAGCCCAAATGAAGGGGGACATGAAGGCTGAAAAATTGGAAAAATCATGTCCACATAACATTCGACACTCCACATACTGAACCGAAGTAATTTTAAATAGATTGGTGCATCACCAACGAGGGTCGAGGAGTATGCTCAACTTGAGAGTAACTAATTTGAAGGGATGAGTATAGAACAAGGGGATAGATAACTCTCAGGAGGTATAGGTATGTGGTGTGGTCTTTACATACCTGACATGAATGAGGACATAGTCATGTACCACACCATATACTCCCCTCCCTGGTAAAGGGTAGGCCAAGGGGCTGAGGTGAAAGGGAGATTTCTGAGATATGAGGTTGGACCCGAAGTCACTATGTTCAGGAGGTCCTATATATCCCATGAGGATGGGAATCAAACCACACGTAGTTCTGGAAGGGGAAATTATGAAAAGATATTAGTTTAAGGTCTTAGAACTTGGACCATGGAGAAGCAGGACTACACCAAGTAAATGCAGACCTTAGCCCAATCCTTAAGCCTACGTGAGTCGAACTCAGTGTAGGAAACAAGGGCGTCACTGCTTTTTTCCTCCTAACATGCGGGTGCGCACTGAGGAATAATACCTAGAATTTTGAAGCTCTACTTGGACATGATAAGTTGGAGAAGTATGTGAATCATGTAACCGACATTTTGGGCCTAATGAGGTGGGCGTGGCGATGGAGGATAACTATTGACCGTGTTCAAAACACATCATTTATATCGCGTTAGCCTGAAATGGGGATAAACAAATGAGCATCGACTGCTGACCAAATTTGAAATGTGGGACTTGTATCAATTTGTTGTCCATAACCCTAGAGGACGTTAGCCTGTAATGGTAGGAGGGATCTTAGGCCTAGCATCCATGCCATTTGGGGGTCCCTTTGGATGTGAAAGGTGATGGAAGCCCTAATGAGGGATAACATGAAGCCTGAAAATGGGTAAAATCATGTCTGAGTAGAGTCCGACATTCCAGGAACTAAACCAGAGTACCCTTGGGAATATTAGTGAATTTTCGAAGAGGGACAAGGGGATCATCTTCAGAGTGGCTAATTTGAAAAGAAAAGGATAGTACAAGGGGATAGAAAAGTCTCAGGATGAGGAGGTAAATGGCATGGTTGTTACAACACTTGATGAGAGTGAGAACATAATCCCATACCACACCATATATTCCTCTCTCTGGGGGAATGCGGGCCAAGGGGCCAGGATGGGGCTGGTCCGGAAGACGAGATGCTCGGGTGGTCCTACATATCCATGGGGATGAGAATCAAGCCACACGTAGTTCTGGAATCACACATAGTGGTAAGATACCCTAACGAAGGGGGTATACATAACTGTGAGTAACCCGACGTGAATGAGGACATAATCCCATACCGCACCGTAAAATCCTAAATAGGAACTTGGGCCAAGGGCTCGAAAAGGCCAAGGGGACTAAGGCTGGGTCAAGAGGCTTGAGGTCAGGCATCTTGACCAACGGTAGCCATACGACCTTGTGTGTGATTACCTCCTTATCATATCTCCTGAGCCCACGTGAGCAGTACTCGGTGTGGGAAACAAGGAGTCGGATTCAACTCTCCCTTCCATGTAGGGTTCTAGCGACTGGCATCACATGATGGGAGATCATTGCTTGGATATACAGTGGGGAAGAATGAACGACTGCACTCAATGTTTGGGACATCTTATGGTGGTCTTGACGACAAAGGAATGTTGTTGACCAGGTTTGAAACACAACGTCCTTATAGTGAACTATAATGGGAACAAAAAATGATCATCGACCACTGACCATATTCTCAATGCGGGACATGTATCAATTTGTTGCTCAACATCATCGAGGGCATTGGCCCGAAATGTTAGGAGAGCCCTTAGGCCTAGCATCCCTACCATTCAGGGGACCTACTGGATAGGAAGTACGATGGAGTCCCAATCAAAGGAGTAGGTGAAGCATAGCTATACCCATACATTTTAAAATCAAGAAGGGTAATGAATGAGGAAGACACCTCTGGGGAGTGGGACGTACAATGGAATCTAGATGTTATCGACGTGTATTGAGGAAAAAAACTGTACCACACCATATGTCTTGACCCAAAGGGAGATTTTGGCATTTGGGCTGGGCCAACATACAAAATTTCTAGGCGTTTCTACGTTTCCCCATAAGGATGGGAATCAAGCCATATGTAGTTCTTGAAGGCCATGCAGTTTAATGTCTTGTGGTGAGGACGTGGGAGGATAGAAGAACAGGGAGCAGGCACATGTTGAGACCGTTATAATCCTAGAATGAGTGGGGATAAGGAAGCCTACACCATATCATTCAAGGATCCTCAGAGAGAACTATACCCAAAGGGGATAGTCTAGTAGAAGAGTTCGGAGGCTGAGCTCAAGACGAAATGCTTGAGTGCTCCTACGTATCCCATCCGGATGGGAATCAAACCATACAAAGTTCTAAGGGTTTAGTTTAACATCTTGAGGGACGATGCATAGTTTAAAGTCACGTATGACTAAATTGTTTAAGGTCATGCCAGACCATTTGGCTCAAGTAAAATATCACTTGAGATACTTGGCATTGGTGGGAGGAGTTATACTCTCACTATCCATGGACACCAGGGAGTATTATCTATTGGGGTAAACCCTGTGAATTATGTAAGGTCCTTCCCATTTAGGCTCCAACATGGGTGGTTTCCTTCCCAGGATCATTGGTGTCTGGTGGGCCATTACCAAGTCACCTCGTAGGAAATAGTGGAAGCGAACCTTCTTGTTTAAGCCTCTAGATATATTATTCTGATGCCTTTCCAGATTGTGAAAGACATGAAGCCTATTCTCATAAAGATCTTCCAATTCAGCTAGATGCATTTCAACTACCTTATCTGGCGTCTGCTGGTCATAGACCGCTGTATGAAATGAAGGCAGCTGGATCTCGATGGGTAGTACGGTCTCATCTCCGTACACCAGAGAATATAGGGTCACCTATGTGGAATTAAGAGTCGTCGTCTGATAAGCCCATAGGGCATTGGGGGGCTTGTCCGGCCAACTCTTCTAATTCTGACCAACCATATTCTTCAAAATGTTAGAGTGGGTTTTTTTGAACGCCTCAATCTACCCATTTTCCTGCACATGATAGTGGGAGGTATTGTTCAAACAGATGTTGTACATGGAGTATAATTTCTTCACCTTGAATGCTAGGAAGTTGGTGCTGTTATCGGTGAGGACGAAGTGAGGGAATCCAACCCAGTAATTGATATTAAAGATCATGAATTCGACGATAGAATGGGCCTTGACCTCCTTAAGCGGAACTACTTCTGCCCACTTGGAAAAGAAATCCATGGCAGTCGGGATGAACCTGTACTGGTGATATGTCGCCAGTGGGTATGTTCCCACGACATCTAGTCCCCACACCGGAAAAGGCCAAGAGTACTTGGTGGAGTGGAGAGCCTCTGGAGTCCGATTCAAGAAGATATCATGAATTTGGCACGCGTGACATCTCTTGGAGAATGTGATGTAGTCATGGATCATGGAGGGCCAGATGTACCCCAGTCTCTGGATCTGATGGGACAGTTTCGGCCCAGTCTTGTGAGCATCGTAGGAACCGGAATGAACCTCCTGCATGACCTGAGAAATATCGACTCCTTGGATGCAACGAAGGATAACATCATAGAAACCATGATTTTAGAGGATTTACTCAATCTTGGGACCACTATGGAGGGTAAACTGCAGCGCGCGGCGTCAGATTCACTCACGCTCGGCCCGATCAGTCGGGAGGTAACCATTTTGGAGATACTCAACAAAAGGGGATCTTCAGTTAGGATTCTCTTCAACCACTGCATCTAATTAACATTGGGGTCCTGATGTGGGCGCTTTGGCAGTAAGATGGCTAACTTATAGGCCGTTATCATCATCTGAGGTGATTGGAGAAATGACTCTATGATATGCCACGTGTATGATCAGATCATCATGCTCGGGTTCTGCAAGTGATACAGCCAAGCCGTCCAGGGCATCGGCTCGATCGTTCTGAGATCGAGGGACATGAGTAACTTCAAGGTAAGATGGAAACTGTGCCATTAGTTGGATGGTGTTCTTGAAAAACGGTATGAGCTCTGGCTTTCTAACGACGTAGCCACCGTTGATTTGCTTGATGACTAGTTCAGAATCCCCTCTCACATGAAAATGGGGCACATCGATCTCGAGGGAAAGCTCGAGGCTAGTGATAAGAGCCTGATACTCTGCCTCGTTGTTGGTGAAGCCTTCCAACAACAAGAAAGAATACGACAGAATGGATGGTGCCAGAGTAATAAAGACAATACCTAGGCCTACATTGTTGAGAGTAGGATCATTGAGTCTCCTGACGGTGGGGCTCTACGAGGCACCATCAAAGTTCATTTGCCAACATGGGATGACATGATCTAGAGAGAGAACTACCTCATCGGGGAAATCTAGGTCCAGGGATTGGTCTACGGGGGTTGGATGGGTAGCTAGAAAATATAGCAGTGTTTGTCCCTTGACAGACTTCTGAGGTACAAACCTGATGTCGAACTGTTGGAGGATTACTGCCCCCCGTGCTAGACAACCGGTCAATATGGGGTGGTTCAGAATGTACTTCAGCGGGTCTACCTGAGACACCAGTTGTACCTCGTGGTGCTACAGGTAATGTCACAACTTCTGCATGGAAAATACATGTGCAAGGAAACTTCTTTCGATGAGGTATTATCTAGTCTCCGTATCGATGAGCATAAGACTGAGGTAGTAGAGGCTATTTTCTGTCCCCTTATTGTTCTTATTGGGTGAGAAGGGCACCAATAGATTGTTCTAGGGTATTCACGTACAAGAACAGTGGTTTTCCAGAGACGGCTGACATCTAGACTAGAGGCTGTAGCAAATACTTCTTGATTTCCTCGAACGTGGTCTGGCACTCTTCATCCCACTCATAGGCAGAGCCTTTTTTCATGATCCGAGAAAAGGGATTACACTTTCTAGTAAGATTTGCATTGAATCGGCATATGTAGGCTAACTAGCATTGGAAACCTCGAAGCTCCCAAATATTTCTTGGGGGAGGCATCTGGATGATGGCCATCATCTTCTCTAAGTCGATCTCTATGCCCAAATACCTGACAAAAAGCCAAGAAACTTTCTGGAAGTGACCCCAAAGGCACACTTCAACGGGTTCATCTTCAGGTGGTTAGAACGGAGGAAGCCGGACACTTTCTCAAGGTCCTTGAGATGGTCTTGGCGCTAGAGATATTTGACCACCAAATCATCCACATACCATTTTACCAATGTCTTGAGGATTGGCTTGAATATGAGGTGCATGGCCCACTGATAGGTGGAACCTGCATTCTTCAGGCCGAAGGGCATAACCTGGTAAAAAAATGTACCTTGGGGTGCCCTGAAAGCTGTATAATCCTCGTACTTAGAGGACATTTGGATCTGGTTGTATCCAAAGTAACCATCCCTGAAAGAGAGGGCTTGGAACCCAGCTGTAGCATCGATCAACAATACTGTCACCAGAAAGGGGAAATCATCCTTCAGATAGTGATGGTTGAGATCTCGGAAGTCGATGCAAACATTGATCTTTCCATTCTTCGTTCAGACTGGCACAATGTTGGCTAGCCACTTGGGTTACTGTACCTCCTTGAAGAAGTTTTCTCTGATGATCTTGTCATCTTCAGCCTCAACCATGGCCCCGTGAGAAGGGTGCATCCTTCTAGGAGGGTGCTTGAACCCGTGGTGATTTGTAGGGAGACCGAGGTGGTGGATGGCTACCTAAGGATCTAGTACTGACATCTGGTCATAACTCCAGGAGAATACATCCTGATGCTACTTCATGAAATCTATGTACCGCTGCTGCTCCTCGAGGGACATGGCGGCAGTGATCAAAGTGGGTCTCGGATCTACCTCACTACCAAGGTTCACCTATACCAGTTCATTAACAGTGGTGGAGACACTTTCTTCAAAGGCTGGTGGAGCATCATCCAGATTCTCTTCTTCACTTGTGGAGGAGGGATTCCCAGTGGGAGAAGCTCCCTCTGGGTTGGCAGATCCTGACGGGAGGCTGGTATCATCCTGGACAGTAGTGGACAACATAACGGGAGATTCACGTGCTGCTGAAACCATAACAATGAAGGAAGTCGATCCGATCCCATCCAGTCTTCAGACCAAGGGTCCACATTTGATGATATCAAAGTGATAGTGGTATGTCATCTTAAGCCGATTAATTCCATCCCAACGAAACAAACATGTATGATGTACCGCTGTTGCTATGGGGCAGACACCCTGATACCGTATGTGGGTAGGAGGCTCCATGATCACATGAGCCTGGTTTGTGTAGGAGTTAGAGGCGATTTCTCACTGTCGCTTGGACTTGGGAATATTCTTCCCTCTTGTACCAGAGACAAAAAAACATTGACCCAAGTCGGGGTTTGTGGCCTCCAATCGATGGATATATAAGATGTAGGTGTCATCCAGACCTACCCAGGGGTCAGTTGCGATTATGGCGGGCTCAACCTCACTTTCCTAAACATGTTTTTCCTTGATATTGCAATAGTCAGAATCTAGGTTTCAAGATTCACATGAGGTGAAAGGGGATTCATCACCTTGGAGTACGCCTACTCAACCATTAAGGGAGTACTTGAGGCTCTGGTGATACGACGATGGGACTACTGCATGCAGGTGGAGCCATGGTCTTCCTGTCAATGCATTGTACGCAGTGTCCTGGTGGACAACCATAAAATCAGTGCTAGAAACTAGGCCTCCGAACTGGGTCTTCAAGAGGATATTATTGAATGGGGTCTAATCTATCCTGTCGTATCCCTAGATTCTTAAATTAGGGGAGTCAGTTCATCTTCAGATAACCACAGCTTCCATAGTGTGCACGTCTGGATAAGGTTAATCCCGGAGCTGTTGTCAATAAGACATCGAAGAACCACCACGCCGTTAAATTGGCCAGTGATGTATAGTGGCTGGATGTTCCCCTATATGGGAGAGCCTTCATCCTCTCCAGAGAATGAAATGATGGCCTAGAATTCAGCATTCTCGACCGCTTCAGCATGAAAGGCTTCTGTAGTTGCTACCTCCGTCTCAAACTAGAGGGGGCTTCTTAAAGCCTCAGCGAGGGCCTCAGACATATCTGACGACAGGAGAAGGGCCTCGAGGATGGAAGGTCTTGCTGGGATGCTGTAAATTTTCTTGAGAACATCATATTTCTGCGCCAGACATGAACTTCTACTTACAGGGGGCACTTTGTGACAGGAGGCATGGCGGGCCTTGCCGGCCGGACCAGAGGCTGGCTGGTGCTGGGAATATCCTACTGTTCACTAGTCGAATCCTGGAGAGTGGATTCTAGTTGAGGATTAGATGACTAGAATTGGCATGTAGCAGGGCGTGGCTGGTCGTGACATGGTTGAGGTAGCTCTGCCTGATTTAGTAGCACAAACAGTGGTGGAGGCGGGACTAACGACACCCGATGAAGAGGCTGCGTGGGCTGAGCTCTGCGCTGGGCCAGCTGTCTGGTCTTAGTGGCATGCACGACTAGGCTAGAGGTGCCAACTGACGTGCCCCGACGACCCATGTGGCAGGGACTCTGCCATCGTTGGCGTCGGCTGGGGACGTTGGGGAGGTTCAACGGGCACTCCCCATCATCGGGAGTCATAAAGGGATTTAACAGCTCCACGGTATTAACTAAACCTTACCCTTGACTATCACTTGAAGAGTCATCCACTACTGGGCGGATTTTGGGAGGAATCCCCAACATGAAAAAAGTTCCAAAAAACATTCCTTCAGTATCATGAGGTATTAAAGTGAGGAAAATTAATGGAAACCTATAATTTCTAAATAAAAAATTAGGATTATAAAATTTAATGGTATTTATATAATAATGGAAATTTAATTTTTTCAATATAAATCCAATTATAAATAATCCCAAATAAAATTGTATTAAGATGTAAATCACTTACCTCCTGGGTAATGTTTGAATCATAATCCCCATGAAAGTATAAATTCAAATTAAATAATAAATATAATTATTATATGGATATTAATTTTCTAACTTATAAAATGGGCTTTACATAAAAATCATCAAATAATATAGGATTATAATATAACATATGTCAAATTGAAGTCAATTTGGGACACTATACCCTTACAACTATGGTAATCATAGAATCAAAACTACTTAAAATGGAGAACCTTAAATGTATTTTTTAATGAAAATAATTTTTATAAAAAATAATAATAAATTACATTCGATGGTATATTATACAGGATATATAAGAATCATGTGGTGAATATAATACATCTCACACAAATACATCTTAGACTATAAATCCCTTACCTTAGGTCACAAATTTCATTATACAAATTCAAAAATACTATATAATAAATAAGTATTCATTATTTATGAAATAAATAACCATAAAATTTTATATTATAACATTTATGACTTAATTATTAAATCTTTTCACATTCATATTAAAAATATGTTATCAAAATAACCTTTCAGGGTGATAAGAACTTCCTTTTTCAAATATGTTATAGCTCATTTGTCCATGAACTTTTAATTTGATCATGGTTCCATTATATAATGAATTTTAAAAATGATATATATTTCATATATATTTAATATATATATATATATATATTTATATATATCCATTCCTAAAATCTATTAATCGAAATTCAATTACATTGTTTATGTGGATGCCAAGATGTTTGTGCACATGAACATTATTTCCATTTTTGAATAATGGAATAAAAGAAAGGTATATTATAATTAAAACTCATAGAATAAATATTATATCATATATATAATATATAATCACTAATATATCCTTATTAATATCCATTTCAATATATAATGAAATATGATTCACATCTCCTCGTGTAGGTGGTAATCCATATTTACACATGAGCAACATTAGCATCATCCAATAGTTAAGAAGGTTAAAAGTTAGACAAGATATTTTTTTTAGAATAAAAATTGTGTCATAAATAAAATTAATAAATATTAAATATAACTCAATAACCATCCATGAATCACGGTTGTCAAAAATATTAATCTTCTATGTGGAGATGGTAATCCATACTTACGAACAGATGATGTTTTCATTTTCCATAGGATTGAAAATTATTGAAAATCTGATGTACCATAATCATCATAAAAACTATAAATATTTAAGATACATAATAAAATATTTTAAAATTCATATAAAATATTTAGATTAGGTATAATATGAAATGAAATTGAAAATATTTGTTTAAGATTTATATCTCTTCATTGAGAAACCCTCTTTAGATTATACCTTATGTCTTGAAAGACTGGTATTTTAGAGTTAGATATGTTCTAGTATCTATTTAGTTATTCTAAAATGATATTATATTTGGTATTTTTTAAGATATATGGCTCAAAAGATTTTTAGAAAAGAGTGGAAGAGATGTCATTTTATATGTGAGGGGAGGGGCACACTAGGAATTAAAAAATGATAAAATTATGACTAATTCATTCTAAATCCAAATCATTCAAAATGTATTGATATTATAATAAAAAGATTATATGGTCTAAATATAATCTAATAATGAAATTTAGATAATTTTTGGGGTTATTTTATAACTAATCTTATTTATTATCACATTGGTTAACCAAATTTAAACTTATGGATTGTAAAATCTTATTCAATATTAAAGGTTTATAAGATTACTTAAAAGGTAAAAATTCGATCATAAATTGAGAATGCATGATGTTTTTGACCATATTAAAGGCACATTATCATATTTAATTATTTTATGTTCTTTAACTAGTTGTAAAAAATATTACTTTTATAAAATAACAATAATGTCATTTTATCCTAATTCATTTAATTTGATTTTAAATACTGAAAGAAAATGATCTAATTAAAATACATTCCATTTAACACATCAATGAAATTATATATATATATATATATGTATATGTATAATTTATGGAAAAAATAATTCAGTTTAATGTCATTTATGTTAATATGTTAAAAAGATTTATTTTACATTTTGATTAATTTAATAAATACTATATATGAATTGCATAATCATTTAAGGTAATTATTAAATTAAAAAAATTACCTATAAATATGTAATATAAAAAATTTAATTTATCTTTGAGATAAAAATTTATATCCAACATTATCCTATTTATATCCATATGTAATGTTGTTAAATATATTAATGTCAAGAGATAGACTGTTGGTATTTATTCATTTAATAAATTAATATAATGGTCATAATCAATGAAATATGGTTCCAGGTAATAATATATTCCGGATTGGTATGTAAATGGAAAAATAATATTCATAAAATAGGATAAAAGAAAGTGTTTCAGTCATATGTAGTCTTTATCATATTATTTTTAACCATAATTACATGATTTTCCATTATCAAGTGCACACATATTTACCCAGGTTACAATTCCTAATGGGAATAAATATACCTATTTAAAAAAATTAACCTCATTATTCTAAATATTGGATATATTTTTATATATTCTATTACATGAACCTGACGAAATTAATTTAATATAAAAACACATAATGTAATGAAAAATAGATTTTTCTCCTAAAATTTTATTTTTATGTATTAAAATAACTATATAAAAAATTGACCCATAAAATAGATTCTAATGAAATTGAATGGATTTTTAATAATATAATATAAATAATCTAACTTTTAAATCATTTTAAAAAATTAAAAAATGTAAATGCATGAAAAACAAAATAGTTCTCAATAAAAATAATTGTTTTTTCACCACTAAAAAAAATCTTATTAAAAAAATCCCAAAAGTACAACATATAACCATTTTAAAATAATTAAATAAAAATAATATAATTTTTAAAAAATAAAACTTCTACATTTTATAAAAAATTAATAATAATATTAAATCAAAAAAACATTTTAATGAAAACATATTTGAAAAAATAAAGCGAATATAGAAAATTTGAGTGGTTACTTCTTAAATATTTTTCAATACATTTTAATTTATAATGCAATTTTAATATGTTAAAAATTATTTTACATTTATTCGTACCCACTAATTCAATATATTTTTTATAATGACGAAATAATAATAATAATTCGTGGTTATTTGGAATTTCAAATTATATACACTATAAACATAATGGTTTTTTAAAATATTAGTGTGTTCCTTTATTCCCCCCATTATAATAATTTTTTACCTCACAAGTTGAACTTATCCTTAGTAATAAATGATTTTATACTTGAAAATCCCTTTTTGGAATACCCATATTGTAAAAAGGATTAATAAAAATTCTTCTTGAAAATAGAAGAAGTGAAACCAAAAGGTCATCTTGAATAAAATATACCCAGGATTACAGCCATGAGAAAATTAGTGGAGTGTAAAAATTTGTAAATTACAAAAGGATAATGTCCACGTAATGATATATAATGACGTAGATCATTAATCAAAAGAATTTGATTGATCGTGATAATATTAAAGACTACAAAACCATAAATCAAAGTAGTTTGAAAAAGTACATCAATTCATACACAATGAATTTAATAGGACAACATATATGTTTCAAGATCCTTGTCCTATAGTTGAGGATTTAACTTTCCCTTTTTACTATGAACAAAAGTAAATAGACACAGTTGGAATGTATAACCTAATCCTTTAACAAATTTCTACTACAACCTCATCCATTTACTCAAATGATGAGTTTTCAAGATGAATGTTTCTTACTAGAAATAGAAAAATCAACCTCTAACAGATCAAAAAATGATTTGAAGATATTCCCCCTAACTTTATACTTTAACCAAAATAGAAAATGGTTATGATGAGGAATTATATGTTCAAATAAGAATATCACTTCATATAAATGAATAAAACTTTAATTTAAATGGACTATAAAATAACACCTTATGTTCAAGATAAATAATTTCATAAATAAGTAACCCTATATCTAAAGATACCTCAATAAAAAAACATTAAATATCTTTTCAAAATTAGTGTCAATATCAACCACTAAATCTTATGTATTTAAAAATTTGATTACTCTCTTCCCAAATAATCATTCATTTTATTTCACATGTTAAATATGAGGGGGCATACATTTCAACCAAATTAAAATACTCAAAAAATATCATTAATCACCCTGATAAATAACTATATAATCATATATATTTTTGAAACTCACCAAATTATCATGAATCAAATTTGGATACCATCCTGCAATTTAATCCTTAGATTAACCATAAATATCCATAAAATTATCATCTTATTAATGAATAACTTTTCAACCATCAAAATTACCTATGTAAAACTATCCAATAAACCATAATTAACGGAATATAAAATCACATACTAACCCAATTGTCTATTTAATAAAATAGATATTCTTCCCGAAACATTGTAAAAGTTTCAAATCACCTCAAAATTCCATTTCTCAAAACCATAAAAGTGGATATAAACCCATTATTTTATTCATAACTCTTAAGTTAACCTCACATTAAAACACATATTAATCCAAAAGAATTTTTCATTAAAGAAAATCACATATAATGGAATTTATTCCATAAATCCAAAAATGTAATAAACATCATCAAATAATAAGAAATTCAGTTTATCATCATATAAATAACTATTTTTTCTGGTTACTTATACCATCCAATTTAATTCCTAAATTACAACAATAAATTTATCTCAAATTATCATTACCAACTCACCAATAAATTCAGTTTCATAGTTATTGGATCTTTTAAACATATGATTTCAAATACTTAAAGAAAAACTATTATGGAACAATCATTATAAATGTCATGAATCACAAATCTAGAATATTTCTGTTATAACACTTTTACAATATAATTCTAAATATATTAATCATTTTACCATAATTATTTTCATAACATAGTTCATTCCATGTTCAAGGAGTCAAAAATTGTATTAGGGAGTTAGATAGGATAAATTCTATTTTCCCAAACATGAGAAATTGACCTCTAAATGGTACCAGAGGGTGAACATCATATCTCACCATTGAATTCATAATTCATCTATATAAATTACTTTGCATGTGTCCTCCATTTCTATATAGAAAAAATATTATAATTCAATTGATACATTCTATTGATTGCTTCTACCCACATTATTGACATACCAAACGATTAATATTGTTTCTACTAAGGTATTCCTGAATCTACATCTTTCATGTATTTTGAATTTCAGGAAAATCAACCAAGATGAGGTTGTTAATCATATTATTGTATATTTGATTAGGAAAATACCAATATTTCACCAACCAACTACCATTTTTATGGTTTCTTGTGGGGAAAATTATTCCATTATACCTTATATTCATCATTAATTATAATCATCATAGTCACAACAATTTTATAAAACCAAAACTCCCAACGTGATCAATAATAATTATAGTTCGAAACTAGATAATCATTAAAAATCATTTGTTGGATATCTAAATCATGACACCCTATGTTCAATCTATGTAACATTAGGTTTAACCTAGTCCATCTTTGATTATCATATTTTCACATCCTTTACAATGTTGTATAATGAAAAATGAGATTTAATACATGCATATCCTTAGGCAGTATCAAATAATTTGTCCAATAGTGTATCACTCACCATATAATAGATGAATGATCATTATATAATAGAAAATCTATTTAAAGGGTAATTATATCACAACCCTGCACTTTATTGCACACATAAACATGTTTCATTACATAAAATTGCAATTAGGAAAATTATAACGATCAAGATGTCTAGTGTCTTGGGAAATTTGGAACATTACATCACAACATAAGATATAATGTACAAAATCTTTATTGAAAACTTATTTTACATGACCACAACATTCCTTTGTACTTAGAGTTTCATGGGATAACCTGAGGAAAAGTATAAGAAAAGGGTGAGATATAAAGCCCAGTATGGGAGTAAACAAGGAATAAAATGAATAATACAATACAAGTTAGAAAATTGGCATATCAATGGAGAATAAGAGAAACCTAAACATAAAAGCATGAAATAACATGATTATAATAACATGGAAATGTGGTAACAACATTTAACATAATATTAGCATGAGCCAAGGCTCATTGCACACGGGGCACGAGTAAACCCTCATTGAACATGAATTATCATGATTAAAACCTCATATAAGTTGAATTAGAATGAGTAAACCCTCATTTCATATGGTGTGTCATTATACTATTCTTTACCCAATGCATTGTAGCGCTATCAGGGCACACCCTTTATAAACATTTCATTTCATCCATAAGTGTACCACATGCATCATATAACATTGAATATTTCAACATCATAATTTATTACATGATAAAGGAATGTGGAATAAATACATGATACTATATAATCAATATGTATATGTTCATAAAGGTTAATACCCTTGATAGAGAAATGGGTGTGGTATTCAGTTACATGATGATTTTGTCATGGGAAATTTTGGCAGCATAACGATGTCAAATAGAAATTTTAAAATGGGTTGATGAGAGATAAATAGTTTTATCATAATTTATAAATCAAATGGACAGTAAGGGGGACATGTAACATAATATCCCAACATATGTAATGGAATTTAGATCCATAATATAAAATAATAGCTTGAATGTAAATGAGAAGAGAGAAATTCTATACTGAATTCCGTCATTGTATCAGGTGTACATGGGAGTCATTAATGATATAGATAGAGGTATATAATCATTAAAATATAATGAGGGAAGTATGGGGGAGGTTCAAAATCATACCACAACTTTTTTAATTGACACAAAGGGTATAACGACATAATGAAAATTTGATAAAAATGAGAAATGAAGAAATCCCTTACATGGAAGTGTGATCTCAAAGGCTTGAAAGAGGCTTTATTGAGGATTAAAAAGAGCTTGGGGCAACATGGGATTATTCTATAAAGAGTAGGGAATGGTGTTTTCGAGATCTAAAGGTTTTGAGTGAAGAGTAATGGGATATTGAGTAGTTTTATATAAGAAAGGAGATAGAATTCTTTATTATTTAGGTTTTGGACACAGATATTAAAATAATCAAAACCAAAAACCATCTCTTGTTCTATTCCCTTTGTTTTTTATAAAGGGGATTGGAAGATATTATTTTATAAGGCCAATGTCCGAACATATTATAATATTAGGCTTTCTTATGTGGAGGTGAGTCACACTCCCAACAAAATCATTTTAAAAAGATAAAATATTTTATACGTCTTAAATGGTCCACTAAGGCACCATAAAATTAACAAAAAAAAATCTAAAATCACATTATTTTAAAGATAAAACATATTATATTACGTCACTATTGGGTCATTATGGTGTCATAAGACACATTATATATTAAAATAGTATTTAATTGTTACCAATGTTTTTGACTATCTTAGAAAATTATGAAAAATTAACCATTAGATAATTTCGACATCCTGAATCCAAAAATGATATTCATTATATATATATATATATATATATATATAATTTTATAAATATTTGAATTTTAATTTATAAAATAAAAACATGCATTTTTGAAAATTCATGGGTTTAGGCAAAAACAACTTTCAAACCATAATGAAAATTACCATTTTATTCATAAAATTTATATGATCATTAATATTTAGTAAAAAGTAATTTTGTAATACTTTTTTATTAAAATAGTATTTAAATAAAAAATCCTTTAATTCATCAAAGTACCTTTCTTAATTAAATATTAAATAAAAATACTATTTTTTCTTTACAAAAATTTTAAAAAGTAACAATAATAAATTGAATGTATATTATTTATTAAAAAAATGCACATAATCATAGTGCTAGGGTATTATTACATTACCCCTTATAACACCTATATAATACCTAAGGGTAAGGTGTGTGATGGTGATAGACTCTTGGGGTGGTTCAGATAACATCTCTTAGGGGTTAAAATCTATTAACTTCAACTTCTCCTGTAAGAGGTTCTATTCAAGTTTAACATGTTTATGTTTAGCTTTGGCTTGGTCAAGAGTGAAGTACAGTGATGCTACCTCCTTTCTAAGAATCAAAAAATTGTATTCATATGGAATAATTCTACTAGATGAGGACTATATTGGATTTGTTAAATCCCTATATTTATATTTATCATGTGATCATTATTCAACTACTATATTAGAAACAATAACAATTCTTAATGATATTTTAAAATCCAGAAACATAATACCAAGGAAGTTCATATGTTTTATATAACTATTTTACATAATAATACATTTAATTAGATCAATAGGAAATTTCAATAATAAATTTTGGGGTCGTTACAATCTTCCCTCCTTAAGAATTTTTTCCATTGAAATTTTCTTTTACCACAATAAAACAGATGAGTGTAACATTCCATCATCACTTCCTCTGATTCCCACATTGCTTCTTCAAACTTCTGGTTTCACCTCAATACAATGACAAAGGGAATTTCCTTATTTCGTAGAACCTTTTAACTATAATCTATGATTTTCAACGGATTCTCTTCATAGGATATGTCATTATCCATTGGTACCACCTTGGGATTGAGTACATGTGAAGGGTCCAGTATGTGCTACCTCATGAGTGATACGTGGAACAAATCTACTAATTGAGATAGGATCGGTGGGAGTTCTAGTTGATAAGACACTGCTCTAATGCAATCAAGGATCTCAAAAGGGCTTATATACCTTGGACTATGATTTACCTTCTTCCCAAATACCATAACTCTCTTACATTGTGATATTCAGAGGAATACTATTTCATCAACATAAAACTCTAGGTCTCATCAATTATTATCATTATAGTTATTCTATCAACTCTGAGTAGCTTTAATGTGTTGCTGGATGATTATAAAATTCTCCACCATTTCATTGACCATTTCTAGACCTAGGCGTTTTTGCTCCCCATCTTCAACCCAACATGCGAGTGTTATAAACTTCTTCCCATAAAGGGATTTATAATGAGCCATTAAGTTGCTTGAGTGGAAACTTTTCTTGTAAGAGAACCTAACCAGGGGACGATGCTGATCCCGCCCTTCTTTCAAGTCCATTGAGCATGCTCTCAGCATGTCCTCAAGTTCTTGGATAGTCTTCTTAGATTGGCCATTAGTTTGAGGATGATAAGCCGTAATGAAGTACATCTCAGTTTTCAGAACGTGTTGAAGACTCTTCCAGAACATAAAGGTGAATCTTTGTTCTTGATCAGATAAAATCGATAATGGTAATCTATGCTTCCTTACCAATTCAATGATTTATATCCATGCCTGTTGATCCAATGAGAAATCCTCTCAAATTGTAATTATTTGTTCTGTCTTTTTAAGATGATCCAAAACAACCCAAAAACATTATTTTATTTTTATGTATTTGAAATTCTGGTGACAATGTCCATGGTGATGTTCTCCAATTCCCATTTTGGTATGGTTAATGGTTGCAATATACCCTTAGACATATGCATCTCAACCTTCACTTGCTGACATACAAAACACTTTTATGTATACATAGAGATCTCTTTCATCATGTCATCCCACCAATAATTCTCTTGGATACGTTGATACATCTTTGTGTTTCATGGGTGAATAGAGAAATTTGATCTACGTACATCATCCAAAAATTAATTCATTAACTCCAGATTTGATAGAACACATAATATTGACCCAAATTTCATAATTCCTTAATCATTAACATTGAACTCCAAGGATTTCCCTTTTATGATAGTTTCCAATTTCTTCTGAATTCCCACATCATCCTTTTGAGAATCTTATAACATTTCCAAAAGAGACTGATGATCAATCATTTGTGAAATGATTGATAATGTTCCGTTCTTTATGATTCCCATGTCTATCTTCATAAAATCTAAGAAGATTGGATCATTTTCAATTCCATCAAGGATTGAATTGGTGGGTCTTTTCTACTTACAGAATCTTTCAGATTGTTTGCTTTCCAAAGATGGTAATGGATTGAGGATTCATAGTACTTGATCATCTATAACCATCATCGTTGGTTCATATTCAACTCTTTCTATGTGAATATATACTTGATGATTTTGTGGTTTGTATATATTTCACACTTCTCCCCAAATAGGCAATGTCACCAAATTTTTAACGCATAGATTACTACATCCTAATGAAGATCACGTGATGGATTGTTTTTCTCATGAACATTCAATTTACAAGACACATATGCAATGACGATGTCATTTTGCATCAACACACAACCCATTCCCTTCTTCAAAGCATCACTGAATACCACAAAAGGATCTCCTCTTACTGGTTGTGTGAGAACGAATGCAGCGATAAGACTCCTTTTGAACTCCATGAAGCAATCATCACATTCATCACCCCAAGAAAAATTTAATCCCTTATGAGATAGATTGGTAAAATGGTTTGAAAATCATGAGAAATTTCTTACAAATTAGAGACAATATCAAGCTTACCCTAGGAAGCTAAAGATATCGATCACCAATATTGGCCTTGTCCATCCTTCAAATACAGTTGTCTTGGAGGGATCCATATATATCCTATTTCTTGTGATGATATGGCCCAAGAATGAGACTTCCATCAACCAGAACTGACACTTGTTGTACTTTACATCGAGCTTCTTCTTTCACAAGTTCTCTTATATAGTGAATGGATGCACCTAATTCTCCTCCATGGTTTTGGAGTACATTAGAATATATTCTATAAATCCTACCAAAAATTTGTTGAGGTAATATCTAAATAATATATTCATCATGTCTAGGAATATTTCTAGAGCATTAGTGAGTCTGAAGGGTATTACTATGAATTCATAGTGCCCATACCTTGTACGAATAGTTGCCTTGGGGATATCTTCCATCTCCACCCATACATGGTAATATATTGACTGAAAATCCACCATAGAGAAGTGTTTTTCTCCACATATCTAACGAAACAAGTCATCAATTCTGGGTAGAGGATACTTGTTCTTTAATGTTATTTTATTGTTCTCACAAATAATCAATGCAAAGGTGCATTGACCCATCCTTCTTCTTGAAGAAGAGTACTGGTGCACCCCATTGTGAATCCCTTGGGCATATAAACCCGTTATCTAGATTTTTATGTTGTTGTTTATTAAGATCCTAAATCTCAACTACAGATATTCTATATAGATTTTTGGACATTGGAAAATAATTATGTATAAGATCAATTGATAATTCATCATCTATTCTAGGAGGAAGTCCATGAAATTCTTCATGAAACACATTAGATAATTTCCACACAATAGGCATGTCTTCAAAGATGGTTACTTCCGTAGATTAAATCATCTGTGCAATATATGGGTGCTCATAGGGTAGTAATATTTACTCTGGAGATGATGGTTCTAATGAAGATTCATCCAACTTCTTGCACTTTTACAAAATCAGGAGTCGATTCTCCCTATGGAGAGTGAATTAAATCTCCCATAAATATATGATGGATCTATATATAGAAAGCCAATCCATTCTTAGAATTGCATAAAATTATACAAAAGGGTGTATTAAGAGGTTTCTGGGGAAGCTCAAACAACAAATTCTGACTAGGGAAGAGTTATATTCATGGGATTAAATGATTTCCCCGTTTTCCATTCTCACCAACATCTTTACGTCCAATATTTGTGGTGGTATTGATTTTTTTCATCTAAAAATTCATGATATAAAAAAATGCCTAGAACTAGAATCAAAAAGTAAATTTGATATTCATGAATGAATAACTTTTGTACCAGTCACCACATCATTTTCGGGGTTCACTTCGGCAGTATTGATGGAAATATATCTCCCTTTCTACCATAGTGGTTTTTGGTTGACTCTGAAAAACCTTATATTATGACACGAGTTTCAAAGTGTCATGGTTTATTGCAGTTGAAGCAATGAAAAATTCGTTGAGAGTCGAACGGAGCATTACTCTCCTCTGTCGCAACAGAAGGTTTTTCTTATCAACAAATAATGTCCAGGTTCCCTTTTCTTCCACACCTAAAGCATTTCCACAACCCCTTCAGGAAATTTCTAGGGTGCTTCTTCCCACACCTTTGGAAATTGGGGTGCTGGAATATCTTAGCACCAATGGATTTATCTATCAGAACACCATAATTAAATTCAACTTTCAACTTCTTATCCCCATGATACCCGTGAGATTCATTGATCTCCATTTCAAATTTGAGGGCACATCAGATAATTTCTTAAAATCTATCAAAGTCACGGATCACTATGGATTTTCGTAGGCCGTTTTAGCCCACCAAAGAAGCGGTTGACCTTACATTCAGTGGTAATGAAAAAGATGGTGGTGTATTGTGAAATCCATGTGATTTTTTCCTCACATGATCTGATAGATTGACCATCTTTTTTCATGAGGGAATCGAAGT
The DNA here is from genome assembly GCA_963277665.1 of Viscum album. Taxonomy (NCBI): domain Eukaryota; kingdom Viridiplantae; phylum Streptophyta; class Magnoliopsida; order Santalales; family Viscaceae; genus Viscum; species Viscum album. Next base: position 273,217,232 of record OY728135.1, read on the forward strand.
CCCCTTTCTTCTTTTGTCAGAGGGTGCGCCAAAAATATTTATCAAAAAACATTTTCTTGAAATCCTTTTATTCCAACACATCAATATATTCCAACATCATAATTTTAATCATTTTCCACCATTGATCAGCTTCACCCTTGATACAAGAATCATCCAGAAGAAACTTTATTTATTTGGTACATTGAAGGATGGAGAATATCTTTTCAATGGAGTCGATCCATTGTTCAACAAATGAGGGATCTGATGATTCATTAAAAGTAGGAGGCCTTGATCTCATGAAGCTCTCGATTGCAGATTTTTCATTCTAGTGGGGGTGAAATTCATCTTGACCCATTTTTCTATTAAAAACATGATTTAACTGAGAGGCTGTCATGATAATGTTTGTGATTCCCATTCCCATCGGATTGGGAATCTTGTTAGAACAATCATCACATTGATCATTACATCAGTTGTTAGCATGAGTCCTCCTATTACCATCCATTGGATAGAATGAAAGGAATTTTTGGGGTAACATAAAAAGATGAATCCAATTAAAATATGTATAACTTATAAATTACATTTACTTTCTTACCTTATAAACTCATAGGCTTCAATCTATGTTATTCATGATCCAATTGCCAACATATATTTTTAGTGGAATTTTTTTATTAACTTAATAATGGTTTATACTATGATTATGAATTTACCAAAGTATATCCCCTGGGAGTGTCGTAACTAAGTGTGCATCAAGGACTATTTTCGTACACTAGTTCCCATTTGAGTCTAGCTCAAATCAGTGTTTTCGGGTTTTACCCTTAGATACATCTGTTCCAGAGCCACATATACTTATTCATATCCAAACATGGATTTATTTGATTTATAAACTAGTTAATCTATAGTCAAAAAAATTATGGATGTTTTTATTATACTTAATCTTATCCCTAAGGCATTCACTACGGTTTTCTAATCCTAATCCCAAAAATTACTAAACCACTTCTCTGATACCAACTATAACAACCATACTCTTTATTTTACACATAAACATGATTCATTTCATAAACATGCACTGAATGCAACTCGGAGGATTGAGAGGTCGAGTGTATTGGGAAATTAGTAACAATACATGAATGGATAAGACAAAAAATAGATCATATTTATTGAAAAAAATTTAAACAAGACCACAATATTCTTTCATACATAGAAATGCATGAGATAACATGAGGACATGTATAAGAAAAGGGTGAGCTATAAAGAATAGTAAGGGAGTAAACAAGGAAAAAAATTAATAATACAATACAGTTAGACAATATAAATATCAATGGAGAATAAGAGAAACATTAACATAAAGGAATGATATAGTATGAATAACATAACATGGAAATGTGGAAACCACATTTAACATGATATTAGCATGAGCCAAGGCTCATTGCACATCGAACATGAGTAAACCCTAATTGAAATTGAATTTGAATGAGTAAACCATAAGTGAACTTGAATTACCTTGAGTAAACCCTCATTGAACATGGAGTATCATGATACTATTATTTACCCAATGCATTGGAGGGGTATCATGGCACAACCTTTATAAACATTTCACTTCATTCATAAGTGTTCCACAAGGATAATATAACAAGGAATCATTCAACATAATCATTTATTTAATGATAAAGGAATTTAGAATATGTACATAAAACTCGATAATAAATAATTATATGTGCATATAATGACCCATACTTTACATACATTGTTAATACTTCAAAATTGAAGCACACTTATTACAACATATGACAAAACCACAAAGGACCGTATATGTATAGTGTCTTTAGAAACTGGGAAACATAAACAACTGGTTCATAAATCTTCTATAGTGTCTCCCATTTATTTCATCATATCTAGGGTCCCTTTTAGCATATTCTACTTAATATCCATCTTCCTGACCAAGGGGAAAAGAAAACATACAAAAAAGGGTGAGCTCAAATGCTCAGCAAGGGCAAATAAAGGAAATAAAAATCATATCATATCTTTTTGAAAATCATAACCTGCAAAAGAGATCATAATATCATAACATGGAATAAATCATAGAAGTGAAAATGAGATCCCCGTAATCATAACATAAAACTTCAAACTTTGTGGCATGCACACATAATCATGGAAAATCATTTCTTGTTAGTCATGACTCATTGCCAAGACTATCTTAGCGGACAAAGTCCATTTCTGAACTGAGTTCACTCCTCGTTTCAGTCCTGTATCACTGAACCGAAATAACCTTCCATTCCAGCCTTGTATATCTCATGAGATGTAAATCTTTACCCAATGCATTGGAGGGATATATAGGTCCCACCAATCTTATAATGAATCCTTTCTTATGTGTTCCATATAATCATAAATCATACATCATCTCATAACACATGTAACAAAAATGGGATTCTTGAAACATCATGACATCATAAAACAAATCATATAAGGTAAATGACTTCATAAAAATAATTCCCTCAAAACATAATCAAATCAATGTAATAATAGGGATAATAACAGAACCCTATATTATCTTAGATGGAAAATAATTTTGATAAAACATTTGAACTCCATTCTTGAGGAAATTATCCTTTCTACTTCAAAAACACTTTTCTTTTCTTAACATGTCATAAAATTATAAACTAAAAGATGTTGATTAAAAATAAACTTGAAAACTTATAAAGGAAGATTCTTGGAAATAATGTTTTAAAAATCCATTCTTGCCGTATAAGATAAAAAAACATTCTTCGCTTACTTTTGTCGGAAAAGTAAAAAAAAGTACCTCGTACGAAAAACGACAAAAGATTCCTTTCATATATTTTACTAAAAACTCACCGAATGGTAAAATAGGATTTAAAAATTTGTAGGTGAATGGAAATAGTATTACATAGTGAGGAAACATGTATGTGGATGATAAAATACACCCCAGTAAATACCAAAGTATAAACAATCTCGGATAAAAATGAGATTTTGATATTTTCCTTACCTTAGGTCCGATTTGCTTTGTACATGTCCGAAGCTCCTTTATAATGGTTTAAATAATGTTATTGACTTATTCCAGAATCATACATATTGATAGGATATCATAAATGGTCATATTCTTAGCTTCTTATTAGTAATATTTCATTGTTACTTGTTACTCGGGTCTTTATTGCCTTTTGTTCTTATGCATGTTTTGCCGAATAAATTCTTATTCTTCTTTTAAGGTTTTAGATACCTTATATCCAGAATGGTATTAGTGTAACATATATCATATTTATTCATTCAATTCATTTATATAATTACTATGTAATGATGATCATGTAGAACGAGTCGCATCATATCGTGGAGACGGTATTCCGTACGTACGCACGAGCGATGATATTGTTCCCATGATCGTGGAATTGTATTTAAGTGTATTTATACTATATCAGTATCAATATCACTTTATTATAATCATATATAGTTACTCATTACACCATTATACCCATCCTTGTAAGGTGATGGTGGAAAATAGATTACACCACGACGTGGAGACGGTATTCCGTACGTACGCACACACGGTGATTTCATTTTTCCGTAGGATGGATAGAAGGTGAATTAGGGTTGTTTCATATTTATAATAACATATCAGTATGTAAGTAATACTGATGTTATTACTTTATCATGAAACAACTAAAGAATAAGAAGTTGAAGAAGAAAGAAATTGAAAAGATCGGTAATGGATATTACCTGTTCTTTGAAACGCCTCTTTGAATCCTCCACATAGGGAACTAAGATTGGTCTTTGAAGAAGACCAGGACCTCTAGGATTATTCTAGGGAAGTTGAGAAGGGATTTTTGCAGGGGTTGGCCGAGCTTGAGTGCTCAAATTGGTGTGAGGAGGAGGGGGAGGGGGTTCCCTTTTATAAGGGATGAGAGGGGCACCTTAGGAATATCTCAAAATATTATTTTATATTAAAGTAAAAATCGGTTTATAATTGTTCCAAAGGGTCTTATTTCGAAGGTAAAGTGGGTATGGGTCGAAATCCTATCAACCAATAGGATTTAGACAAGTTTCGGTTATTATTTTAACCTTATCAATTAGATTTAACTCTAAGTTAAATAATTTAACTTTTACCGTGACTTTTTGATTTCTTACACTATATGGTTAATACACTTACTATAACATGCCAAACGAACCCCAAGTAGTTTATTATTAATATATATATCCTTATCTAAGTCATTTTTCCGAACCTTAGATTTTTAGGAATAAAATAACAATTAATAATATAATATTTGATTTAAAAACAATTTTGAGTCAATTTTGACACTATTTGATATATGATTTTTGTGAAAGTCATAACAGAATTATATGTTCGACAATGTTGATTAAATAAACACTAATATATCATAGTAACCTATAAAATTAGTGGAATTCATAAAAAGTATCAAATTACATTTATTTTAGCATTTATAACATCAATTATGTTAATATTTCCTTAAAAGGGTAATTACAACATCATCGTTGTGTCATAAATAAATTAATTTATTTAAAGTCTAAAAATTATAAATAAAATATCATTATGTAGGAAATATTTTTATCTTTCTAATTAATATTAATAGTCGAATTTATCTTATGTATAACCCCATATTAAAAATGTTTTATTTATTAAACTTTGATTTTAACTATTTTAACTATTCATTAAATAAAATAATATTAAATGTCATAATCTAATACAAGTGGACCTAAATGGTCATATTATATTCATAAGGTTGTTTTTGGTCGAATTACACTTGTCCAATAGAATTAGGACATGTGTTAGGGTAATAGTAATATCATATTTACCCTTAGTTACCCTATTTACTATTAACCGCGGTAAAAAAAGTAAAAAGTTACTATTCACCAAAAAATTTATTTTTATCTCATTGAACCATATTTTAATTACTGATATCAACCGTGTCTGTTGGATTTTCGAAATTCCATTCACAGAAGCGGTAAAATTAAGTTTTATGCAAAATTCAGTTTTTAACCTACCACTTAGTGGCTTCACTATTCATCAAAAATTGAAAGTTTTCAGAAAAAAACCAAAATTTCACCCTAGGCTAATTTCGGTATTCCGAATCCAAAAATGAGGTCCATTTTGAAAGATAAAATTTCAAAAAGTAGTTATTACTATTCATAATGGCTATTTTAAATAATATTTTAATAGCATATCTTCGTTTAGTGAAACTCGGTATTGCGTACAACGCAAGCTATCGAGGAAGGTCGCGATTGCGTGTAAAGTAAGTCAAGCTAGTGTGTAGTGAAAAATTCTTTTGATGATATATATATAACATAAAAACACAATATTACTCATAAAAATCTCAGGTGTTACATTCTACCCACCTTAAAAATAATTTCGCCCTCGAAATTCGTCACTTTGTAACAAACAGATGAGGATACTTCTCCCTCATCATATCCTCAAGCTCCCATGTGGCTTCTTCATGTTGGTGGTTCCTCCATAAAACTTTCACCAATCGAGTGGTCTTGTTTTGTAGGACTTTTTCGCTACGATCCAGAATCTCTATCGGTTGTTCTTTATAAGAAAGATCTTGCTCCCGTGGTACAACTTCTGAGCTGAGTACATGTGAAGGATCAGGTATGTACTTTCTCAGGAGAGATACATGGAACACATCGTGAACTTGAGAGAGATTTTGTGGAAGCACCAATCGGTAAGCTACCTTTCCAACACGATCCAGTATTTCGAAAGGACCGATATATCTAGGGCTCAACTTCCCCTTCTTTCCAAATCTCATAACCCTCTTCCAGGGAGATATTCGTAAGAACACTTTATCACCCACTTAAAACTCTAGGTCTTTTCTTCGGTTGTCGGTATAACTTTTCTGTCGACTCTGAGCTGCTCTTATGTGTTGTTGAATAGATCTGACCTTTTCTGCCATTTCATCAACGAGATCAGGTCCTAATAGCTTTCTTTCCCCAACTTCATCCCAACAAGTTGGAGTCCTGCATTTCTTTCTATATAGAGCTTCATAAGGAGCCATCTGAATACTGGAGTGAAAGCTATTATTATAAGAAAATTCCACCAAAGGTAGGTGTTTATCCCAACCTCCTTTGAAATCCATAGAGAAAGCTCTCAACATATCTTCTATGGTTTGAATTGTTCTCTCAGACTGACCGTCTGTCTGAGGATGATAAGCAGTGCTGAAACTCAACTCTGTATCCAGAGTATGCTGAAGACTTCGCCAGAACATTGAGGTAAATCTCGGATCCCGATCAGATATAATATAAAGTGGTACTCCATGCAATCTTACCACTTCCTTTACATATATCCCGGCAAGATGATCTAGAGAGAAATACTCTCTAATAGCAATGAAGTGTGCAGACTTTGTAAGACGATCAACTATGACCCAGATAGCATTATTGCCTTTGGATGTTTTAGGAAGTCCTGTGACAAAGTCCATAGTGATGTCTTCCCATTTCCATTCGGGTATGGGTAATGGTTGTAACATCCCCTTAGACTTCTGTCTCTCAGCTTTAACTTGTTGACAAACCAAGCATCGAGAGACATATTCAACAACATCTCTTTTCATGCCATCCCACCAGAAGTACTCTTTCAGGTCCCTATACATCTTCGTGCTTCCAGGATTAATAGAGAATGAAGAACTATGAGCCTCATCCAGCAGCTCATTCTTTAATTCGGGGATGGGAGGAACAAAAACCCGATTCCTGAACTTTATTATCCCATCACAATCAAGGTTGAATTCAGGAACATTTCTCACCTTCTTTTGTAACTCGACATCTTCTTTCTGTGCCTCTTTAATCTTCACATGTATAGATGGTTGAACAATCATTTGAGAAAGATAAGATTTTTCCCCTTCCATTATAATTCCAAGATCCATCCTTTGTAAATCCATAAATATTGGATCTTTTTTGATCCTCATCATGGATAAACTAGCATGGTCTTGTCGACTTAATGCATCTGCCACCTTGTTTTCTTTCCCAGGGTGGTAATGGATTGAGCAGTCATAATCCTTAATCAGCTCCAACCATCTTCTTTGACGCATATTCAGCTCCTTTTGTGTGAAAATATACTTTAAACTTTTATGATCAGTATAAATATCACACCTTTCACCATAAAGGTAATGCCTCCAGATATTTAATGCAAAGATTACCACAGCTAACTCCAAATCATGTGTTGGGTAATTTTGCTCATGGATTTTCAACTGTCGTGAGGCATAAGCTATCACCATATCATTTTGCATAAGAACACACCCCAATCCCTTCTTGGATGCATCACTGTAGATCACCAACCTTTCTCCACTACAAGGAATTGTGAGCACAGGTGCACTGGATAACCTTCCTTTCAACTCCTTGAAATTCTCTTCACATTCCTCTGTCCAAACAAACTTAACTCCTTTCCGAGTCAACTTGGTGAGTGCTTTAGATAATCGTGAAAAATCTTTTACAAAACGTCGATAATATCCAGCCAAACCAAGAAAACTTCGGATCTCAGTTACTGTTGTTGGTCTCGACCATCTTTTGATAACCTTTGTTTTTGCTGGATCCACAGATATCCCCTCTTTTGAGATTATGTGACGCAAAAATATAACTTTTTGAAGCCAAAATTCACACTTGGTAAATTTGGAATAAAGCTTCTCCTTCTCAGGGTCTTCAATATAATTCTCAAGTGATCTTCATTCTCTTCCTTGCTCCTTGAATAGACAAGAATATTGTCTATAAAGACTACCAAAAATTGATCAAGATAGTGTCTAAAGACTCTATTCATTAGATCCATGAAGATAGCAGGGGAATTAGTAAGACCAAATGGCATCACTATAAATTCATAGTGTCCATACCTTGTACGGAAATCCGTCTTTGGTATATCCTCCCTTTTTACCCTTAATTGATGATACCCTGAACGAAGATCAATCTTAGAAAAGTATTGAGCTCCGCGTAGTTGGTCAAATAAGTCATCAATGCGCAGGAGAGGATATTTGTTCTTGATAGTGATCTTGTTAAGTTCTCGATAATCAATGCAGAGTCTCATTGATCTATCTTTCTTCTTAACAAATAGAACAGGTGCTCCCCAAGGTGACGCACTAGGGCGTATGAATCCCTTATCAAGATTCTCTTGGAGTTGCTTCTTCAATTCCTACAACTCAATTGGGGCCATTCTATAAGGTGTCTTTGAAATAGGCAAAGCACCCGGTATGAGTTCTAATGAAAACTCAACTTCACGATTTGGTGAAAGACTCGGTAATTCCTCTAGAAAGACATCATCAAACTCCCGTACGATGGGCATATTCTTAATCACGAGTTTCTCACCAACCATTTGAGATAAATAACCTTCATTTAGTGGAATCAATACCCATAAAATGGAAGAAATTTCTAGTAGAAGGTTATGTTCATCCATGCATTGATAGACGATCATAGATTGATCTGGAATATGAAATGTGACTTCCCTTCTTTGGCAATTGATATGAGCTCCGTATAAAGAAAGCCAATCCATGCCAAGAATCACATCGAATTCCACTAAAGGAAGGATCACAAGATTTGCAGGAAGCACTTTCCCACAAACGTCAATTGGAGAAGAATTATAAACTTTTGATGCGATTGATGTGCCATTAGGTGTTGTCACAGCTAGCTCAATATCTAATTGTTGAGGTAATACGGTGATACCCTTAGAAAATTCTTCAAGAATAAAAGAGTGGGTGGATCCAGAATCAAATAAAACATTTTCTACTTTACAGTGGATGGTAAGTGTCTCTTTCACCACTTCGTTATCGTAATCCACATCGCTGATAGAAATTGCATGTGACTTTCCTTTATCTTTAGCCTTAAGAGTTTGTTGACGTCGACCATCATCATCAACCCTTGGATTTGGTCATTGATTGGCATAATGCCCCATCTCCTTGCACTTGAAACATTGAAGTGGAGTAGGTTCATTCTGTGTATCCCTTCCTTTGCTTGCATCATTAGACATCTTCTTCCCATTATTGCGGCATTCAAATGCCCGATGACCTTCTTTTCCACATTTGAAACATTTACTTGTCCCTTTAAGAAAACTCCCTCCCTGCTTCTTTCCACACATTGAGCATAAGGGAAAGCTCATCTTCTTTTCAGTGTGCTGTTTAGATTTTCCTTTGAATTCCATTTTCCTCTTCTTATCAAACACATATGACTGATGGGTTACTCCAATCTCTATCTCGGCTTTGAGATCACATCGAACGATTTCCTCGTAGCTATTGAAGTCCCTTATGGCTAACGCCCTTCGAAGACTTGGTTTTAACCCACTAATGAATCGATCGATCTTACTCTCAGGTTGGATAATAATACCAGAAGAGTACCTTGCATGTCTTGTAAAATTTTCTTCATAGGTACCAACAGATTCATCATCTCTTTGCTTCAGTTCAAGAAACTCTTTCTCAATCTTTGTTCAGAGAATACGAGGGAAGTACTTATTGAAAAATAAGTTCTTGAACTCATCCCATTCCATGGACTCAATTTCATCCCTTTGCCTCGTATTCTTAATAAGATTCCACCATTGATCAGTATCTCCTTCCAAACAATACACTGCTAGGATGACTTTATCATGTTCAGAACATTGAAGAACTAAAAATATCTTTTCAGTAGTACTAATCCATTATTCAGCAACTAATGGATCAGTAGACCCACTGAAAGAAGGTGGACGCTTCCACATGAAGGATTCAACAGAATGTTGCTCCTTCCTTTGCTCGTTTGGAAGTCCTGCATGATTCATAGCTTGAGAAAGTTGTGTGAGCATGGTTACAGGATTTGGCATTCCAGCTCCCATATCGTTTGGTTGCTCAGGGGGACAATCATTGCATTGCCCATCGCATTCCGCATTAACACGGTTCCTTCAGGTTCCAGCCATTGACTAAAACCAAGAAGAATAGTGTGAGCAATACTAATTATAATAGGAAAACCACATAATTCAAGAATAAAATTTTCACGCTTAAGGTCTTATCCTAGGTTATTCATGGCCATTTCTAAAACACTAAGATTTTGTTCTATGCTTAGACTTATCCTTAGGGTTCTTACTAAGGCTTTCACATCCTAGTTTCCAAAGGTTGACTATACCTTTCCTCTGATACCAAATATAATTACCCATACTTTACATACATTGTTAATACTTCAAAATTGAAGCACACTTGTTATAACATATGACAAAACCACAAAGGACCGTATAGGTATAGTGTCTTTAGAAACTGGGAAACATAAACAACTGGTTCATAAATATTCTACAGTGTCTCCCATTTATTACATCATATGTAGGGTCCCTTTTAGCATATTCTACTTAATATCCATCTTCCTGACCTGGGGAAAAGAAAACATACAAAAAAGGGTGAGCTCAAATGCTCAGCAAGGGAAATTAAAGGAAATTAAAATCATATCATATCTTTTAGAAAATCATAATCTCCAAAAGAGATCATAATATCTTAACATGGAATAAATCATAGAAGTGAAAATGAGATCCCCATAATCATAACATAAAACTTGAAACTTTGTGGCATGCACACATAATCATGGAAAATCATTTATTGTTAGTCATGATTCATTTCCAAGACTATCTTAGCGGACAAAGTCAATTTCTGAACCGAGTTCACTCCTCGTTTTAGTCCTGTATCACTGAACCGAAATAACCTTCCGTTCCAGCCATGTCTATCTCATGAGATGTAAATCTTTACCCAATGCATTGGAGAGAGATATAGGTCCCACCCATCTTATAATGAATCCTTTCCTATGTGTGCCACATAATCATAAATCATACATCATCACATAACACATGTAACAAAAATGGGATTCTTGAAACATCATGACATCATAAAACAAATCATATAAGGTAAATGACTTCATAAAAATAATTCCCTCCAAACATAATCAAATCAATGTAATAATAGTGATAAAAACATAACCCTATACTATCTTAGATGGAAAATAATTTTGATAAAACATTTTAACTCCATTCTTGAGGAAAATATCCTTTCTACTTCAAAAACACTTTTATTTTCTTAACATGTCATAAAATTATAAACTAAAAGAAGTTGATTAAAAATAAACTTGAAAACATATAAAGTAATATTCTTGGAAATAATGTTTTAAAAATCCATTCTTGCCATATAAGTTAAAAAAAATTCTTCGCGTACTTTTGTCGGAAAAGTCAAAAAAAGTGCCTCGTACGAAAAACGAAAAAAGATTTCTTTCATATCTTTTACTAAAATATCACTGAAGGGTAAAATAGGATTTAAAAATTTGAAGGTGAATGGAAATAATATTACATAGTGAGGAAACATGTATGTGGATGATAAAATACACCCCAGTAAATACCAAAGTATAAACAATCTCGGATAAAAATGAGATTGTGATATTTTCCTTACCTTAGGTCTGATTTGCTTTGTACGTGTCCGAAGCTCCTGTATAATGGTTTAAATAATGTTATTGACTTATTAAATAATCATACATATTGATATGATATCATATATGGTCATATTCATATCTTCTTATTAGTAATATTTCATTGTTACTTGTTACTCGGGTCTTTATTGCCTTTTGTTCTTATGTGTGTTTTGCCGAATAAATTATTATTATTCTTTTAAGGTTATAGATACCTTATATCCAGAATGATATTAGTGTAACATATATCATATTTATTCATTCAATTCATTTATATAATTACTATGTAATGATGATCATGTAGAACGAGTCACATCACATCGTGGAGACGGTATTCCGCACGTACGCACGAGCGATGATATTGTTCCCATGATCGTGGAATTGTATTTAAGTGTATTTATACTATTTCAGTATCAATATCACTTTATAATAATCATATATAGTTACTCATTACACCATTATACCCATCCTTGTAAGGTGATGGTGGAAAATAGATTACACCACGACGTGGAGACAGTATTCCGTACGTACGCACGCGCGGTGATTTCATTTTTCCGTAGGATGGATAGAAGGTGAATTAGGGTTGTTTCATATTTATAATAACATATCATTATGTATGTAATACTGATGTTATTACTTTATCCTGATACAACTAAAGAATAAGAAGTTGAAGAAGAAAGAAATTGAAAAGATCGGTAATGGATATTACCTGTTCTTTGAAACGCCTCTTTGAATCCTCCACATAGGGAACTAAGATTGGTATTTGAAGAAGACCAGGACCTCTAGGATTATTCTAGGGAAGTTTAGAAGGTATTTTGGCAGGGGTTGGCCGAGCTTGAGTGCTCCAATTGGTGTGAGGAGGAGGGGGAGGGGGTTCCCTTTTATAAGGGAGGAGAGGGGCACCTTAGGAATATCTCAAAATATTATTTTATATTAAAGTAAAAATAGGTTTATAATGGTTCCAAAGGGTCTTATTTCGAAGGTAAAGTGGGAATGGGTCAAAATCCTATCAAAAAATAGGATTTATACAAGTTTAGGTTATTATTTTAACCTTATCAATTATATTTAACTCTAAGTTAAATAATTTAACTTTTACCATGACTTTTTGTTTTCTTACACTATATGGTTAATACACTTACTATAACATTCCAAAAGAAACCCAAGTTGTTTATTATTAATATATATATCCTTATCTAAGTCATTTGGCCGAACATTAGATTTTTAGGAATAAGATAAAAATTAATAATATAATATTTGATTTAAAAACTATTTTGTGTCAATTTTGACACTATTTTATATATGATTTTTGTGAAAGTCATAACAGAATTATATGTTCAAACCAAGTTTATTAAATCAACACTAATATATCATAGTAACCTAGAAAATTAGTGGAATTCATAAAAAGTCTCAAATTAAATTTATTTTAGCATTTATGACATCAATTATGTTAACATTTCCTTAAAAGGGTAATTACTGCATCATCGTTGTGTCATAAATATATTAATTTATTTTAAGTCTAAAAATTATAAATAAAATACCATTATGTAGGAAATCTTTTTATCTTTATAATTAATCTTTATAGTCGAATTTATCTTATGTATAACCCCATATTAAAAATGTTTTAGTTATTAAACTTTGATTTTAACTATTTTAACTATTCATTAAATAAAATAATATTAAATGTCATAATCTAATCCAAGTGGACCTAAATGGTCATATTATATTCATAAGGTTGTTTTTGGTCGAATTACACTTATCCAATAGAATTAAGAAATGTGTTAGGGTAATAGTAATATCATATTTACCCTTAGTTACCCTATTTACTATTAACCGCGGTAAAAAAAGTAAAAAGTTACTATTCACCAAAAAATTATTTTTATCTCATTGAACCACATTTTACTTACTGATATCAACTGTGTCTGTCGAATTTTCGAAATTCCATTCACAGAAGCGGTAAAATTAAGTTTTATGCAAAATTCAGTTTTTAACCTACCACTTAGTGGTTTCACTATTCATCAAAAATTGAAAGTTTTCAGAAAAAAAACCAAAATTTCACCCTAGGCTAATTTCGGTATTCCGAATCCAAAAATGAGGTCCATTTTGAAAGATAAAATTTCAAAAAGTAGTTATTCCTATTCATAACGGCTATTTTAAATAACATTTTAATAGCATATCGTCATTTAGTGAAACTCGGTATTGCGTACAACGCAAGCTATCGAGGAAGGTCGCGATTGCGTGTAAAGTAAGTCAAGCTAGTGTGTAGTGAAGGATTACTTTGATGATATATATATATAACATAAAAACAAAATATTACTCATAAAAATCTTGGGTGTTACAGTGGATAATGATGAATACCCTTAACAGAGAAATGGGTGTGTTATTCACTTACATCATGACTTTGGCAGGGAATATTTTGGTAGCATAACGACGTCAAGTAGAAATCGTAAAATTGTTTGATCAGAGAGAAAGTGTTCTCCCATAATTTATACATGAAATGGAAAGATAGGGGGTCATGTTACATAATATCCAAAAATGTGTAATTGAATTTAGATACATAATATAATAGAATTAGTTGAATGTAAATGAGAAGAGATAAATTCCTTATGAAATATCAGCATGGTAAAAGGTGAACGTGGGAGGAATTAATTAGAGTGAAAAGTACTCTCATCATTCAATCATAATTAGGGAATTAAGGGGGATGTGTGAAATCATACCTGAAAATATTTAATTGAAAAAAATGTATAACAACGAACACAAATTTGGGAAAAAATACAAAAGGAAGAAATACCTTACACGAAAGTGTGATCCCAACGGCGTGGTATTGGGTTTATAGAGGATTATAGGGGGATTGGGAAACCTTGGGAGGATTATAGAGAGTGGCTAGCAGAGGTTAGTCATGCTACAAATGTTTTTAGTGAAAAGGAATGGGAGATTGAGTGGGTTTATATATGAAAGGGGCTGGAATTATTTATTATTAAGGTTTTGTACATTACACATTAAACTAATCAAAACTAAAAACCATCCAATTTTCGTTTCCCATGGTTTTTTCAAAAATGGAGGGGAAAATTTATTTTATATGTCCAATGGAAGAACCTATTAAAATATTAGGCTTTCTTATGTGGATTTGATTCACACTCTTAAGGAAATCAACTTAAAGAGTTAAAATATTTTATAAGTATTGTAGGGTCCACTAGGGAACCATAAAATTAATCAAAAAATATTTAATCACATTATATTAAAGATAAAACATATATTGGAAGATAAACCCTTTTTATTATTTTATAACATCACTATTATGTCATTGTGATGTCATAAAACACATTATATATTTAAAAGGTATTTAATTTTTACCCAAAAATTCGATTGTCTTAGAAAATTATAAAAAATTCATTTTTGGAAAACTTTAATTTATTAAATAAAAAAATGATATTAATTTTATCTAAATAATTATCTGAACATGTGAATTTACATTTTAAAAAAATGAAATTTATTGAAAATTCATTGGTTTTGACTAAAACAGATTACAAACCATAATAAAAATTACAATTATATTCATAAATATTATAGGATCATTTATATATAATAAAAATTAATTTATTAATAATATTTTATTAAAATATTATATAACTTTATAATCCATTAATTCATGAAAATATCTTTCATATTTTTATATAAAATAAAAATACTAATTTTCTATAAACATTTTTACAAAGTATGAATAATAAAATGAATGAATATTCTTAAAAAAAATAATTCACATAATAATAGTGCTATGGTCTTGTTAAATAATCCATTATAACACCCGAAAATACCTAATGGTATGTTTTGAGATGGTGATAGCCTCTTAGGGCGGCTCGGATAACAACGCTTGAGTGGTAATCTCTATTAACTTCCACTTCACCTGTAGGTAGTTTTGTTTAAGCATAACATGTTGAATCTCAGCTTGGGATTGGTCAAGAGTGAAGCCCGGTGTGCTACCTTCTTTTTGATCTATGAAAAATGGTCTTCAGATGGAGCAATTCCATTGGATGAGGCCATCACTGCCTTTCTCTGAGTAAATTAGATAAGTTAATGTCTTATATTTATACCAATCATGTGATCACTATTCAATGACTATATTAGTAACAACAACATTTCTTAATTGGTTTTTAAACTCCAAAAACAACAAATGAAGGAAGTGCATTATTTTTATATAAACATTATACATAATAAGACATTTAATTATATCAAGAATAATTTTCATTTATAGAAGTTGGGTTGTTAAAAATTACACATTGATACATTCATTTCAAAACCTTGTCCACGTGTAGTATCCAAGAATGTATTTTTTATAGGAAGAATATATAGTATATTCCTTAACAAACCTTATGATCTTAACCTATACATAAACATATCACTATAGTTTTGACCAAAGTACTCTAATCCTAATCTTCAATGATTTACTAAAACTTCCTCACATATAATCTACTAAAACATATATTTTTATAAATATAAATTATACATGTTCATATTAATATTTAATACATTTCAAAAATACATTCTTCAGGATGGTATAGATTTAGTTTCTATGGAAACTGGATACAAAATCGTCATATTTCATGAAAGATCCTTTACATCCCCCACAAATATCTTCACACATATTACTATTCACAAACATACCCTATATAATCCTTTCTTCATATCCAAGGGAAATTAATCCAAATAAAGGGTGATATTAGATGCATAGTATAATTAAAATTGGAATATATCAATCAATTGTCATATGAAATCATAGTATAAGTATAAGGGTATTGGATGTTGAACATAACCAAAAAAGACATTACCAAATATATCATGTATTTTAAACATGGGTCATGGAATAAACCTTTTTCGATTGAAAATATATAAAGAAATAGAGTTTTATATCATCATAAATCAATCATGAAATATTTGATCAGGTCATACAATTTTGTAACCATCAAAATCATAAAAACAATTTCTTAGGTCATGTTTAACAATCGAGACCATAAAAATCATAGTGGATTAGGCATTAACCCATATTTTCCATATCATAATGGATTAATAATAATTACCTAACTCCCATAGTTTATAAATAAAATTTCCTTAATTCATATAGTGGACCAAGGAAGTTGAATTGATTCCTGTTGTGTATCAAGCACTTCGACTTGTTTCCCAAAGTAGATCTAACAGCTTGACTTGGGTCTAATTATTTTATCACGAGATATGAGACATTACCTAATGAATTGGAGATCTATATAATTGTAGAAACATATATCACATAATGAAATCCATATATATGTGTTCCATAAGATCATATATAATTCATCATATCATCATAGAATATCCAATGGAATGAGAATAGGTTTCATAAACATTTCAAAAATTCATTATTGAATTACCCATTTAAAATATGTTTGTTTACTGAAAATCACAGAATCATAATAAAAAACCAACCAAATAAATAATAAGGATTTTATCATTATATCATATTAAAATTAAATGAAATTTAACATCATAAATGTTAACGTGGATGAAAATAACATTAAGATATCCCTGAATGTTTCTAGAGGAAAATACCTTTTCATTTTGAAATAAAATATTTAAAATACAAAACTCTTCAAGATATCATATAAAAAATATTCTATGAAATGATCCATTGAACTGTTTAAAATAATCTTATAAAATTTGAGTGGTCATGATGGAGGGAAATTCTGTTTATTTTATATACAATAAAATATAGATTCGTATTACATTTTTGTTAAGAAGTTAAAAAGGACCACATTTAGAAAATGATAAAAATATTCCATGGAAAAATTTATATATAAATTAATATATGTGTAAAAATGACTAAATACAATCACTGTATAATAGTAAAAAATTATTGAAAATATTCTAATGAATACGTGAATGTGGAAGGAAAATATTTCCAACTGAATAATAAAACATGGCTGGTTTTCCCTAAAAACAATCCTTTAGTATTATGATTTCTTAAATACATAAAAATAAAAGAAAAAAGTATTATATATAAATTAATAAAAATATATGAATATTTAAATTATTTTATCTAATAATAATCACATAATTTCATTAATGGATATTCAATAGTAAACAATACTGAATAAAATGAGATTGAGATATAAATCCTTTACCCCTTTGGTAGATTCTGAATATTAATACCTATGAAATAATTACCTCAAATAAAACATTAAATACAATAATCAAAATTAGATTCCTGATATAAAATTTTTTGGATATATATAAACTATATAAAATAATATAGTTTCATAATATAAAAAATATCCCAAAGAAGAAAATTTTAGACAATAAACACATATGATATTAGTAATCTCCAAATTAAAACCACATGAAATAGAAAACATAAAATGGATTATTTAATAAAAATTATTTTTTTTAAAATAATCATAAAATTAATTCATGGGTAGTATATACACCACACAAATAAAATATTTGGTGAATTTTGTACATCTCCCTGAAATAAAAGTGAGGCGAGAAATCCCTTAACTCAAGTATCGTCTTTCATCAAACATGCTCAAACTGAATGTATAATAACAATAGATTTATTATACATTTATTATATAATAAAAATAATATATATCATAAAAATTATGACTTACTTTTGATATCTTATCACTCTTTTATTAGTAATTTGTACTTAAAATCACTCTTCTCGGTGATACCTTCTTGGGTTTTCCTGAATGATTTAGCTTTTTATTCAAAGAATGTATAATTTAACCAGGGTTACATCATATTCATAATTTTAATAATAATTTAAATATCATAAATAGTCATTATATACATATATTTATATTCATCTATAAAATTTAGATTTATAAAAACTATTTGCATTGTTTATAAAGACGGTAGACCATACATATGCATGAATTCTAACCGATGGAAAAAAATTATGTTATATAATAAATAACCTAAAAATAGTTATTATATGACATATATCACATATATTCATTAAATATATTCTTATTTCCTTCCATGTAAAAATAAAATGTAAAAATGAATCTCATCGCTTCATAGAGGTGGTAGTACACTCGTATGCCTAAGCGACATTATCATTTTCCAACAGATGGATAGGTAAGATGGTAGAACTAATATTATAAGTAAAGAAAAATAATTATATCATAAATAAAATATATAAATATAAAATCCATCATTATATCTATCAACGAAAGAAGGTGAAGAAAAAAATTACATCGCTATATGGTGTCGGTAAGTTGTACATAGGCACAAGCGATGTCTTTGTTTTCCATGGGATGGAAAATTGGACGAAACAGGATGAACCATACACATAATAAAAATTAATTATATTTAAGATAATTAATTTATTACTTTATAATGGATACCTTATATTTATAGGAGGTATAAAAAAGTAAAATTGGAAACACTTGGTAAAGTGTTATAACTCTTTATTGAGAAACCCTATTTCCTAAAGATTGTATGACTTGGAAGGATAATATTTTGGAAATAAGAATATTTATTGCATATGTTTAATGAAATATGAAGAAATTATAGTAGTTATTGATTGATATATATTGCTGAAAAGTTGTGAGGAAGTGAGTATAAGTGGTGCCCATTTATAATTGAGGGGAGGGGCTCTCTTGTAATTTCAAAAATATTAAAATATATTCGAGTCATTCTAATGAAAATTGGTTCAAATGGAAATAGATTAAAAAAATACTATAAGGTCTAAATATCATCATCCAATTAAATTTATGTGGGTTATGGTGTTATTTTAAATAGTATCATATTGATTAATGACTTGCTTAACATATTTTAACATTAACTAAGGTAATATATTTTCAAATATTAAAGTGTTATAAGATTAAATAAAAGGATTAAATTATCTCATAAAGGGAAAGTTTATGAAGATTTATACTATATATTAACCATACCTTACTCTTTCATCATATAATTATTTATAATTTTTTTATAACATATTGTTTTTTTAGAAAATATCATTCATTTCATTTTTACACTATTCTGTAATTTTTATTTTAATGAAACCATGGAAATTAAATTGAATATTAATATAATGATTTAACCCATACCTAATATGTAATATGAATGTAAATAATTCATGTAAAAAAATAATTTAATCAAATAGTATTACTTTTAATATTTTTAAAATCATTTTTTAATTAATTGATAAAATACCATGGTGGCGTTACATAAGAAATTAATGTAATTATCAAATTTATAATAAAATATAAAATAATATGATAATATAATTTATTTACCTCTTAAATAAATATTTCTAAATGAACATATTTTCATTTTTCCATGTTTTAAAATTTTAATGATATTAAAGCCAATGAAGTGAAATTTTATATTTATTTTTTTCTTAAATTAATAGAGAAGTTTTTATCAAAGGATTATTGAAAAAAGATTCATTATATTTTTAATATCGATGAAAATTGTGAAATTAAATTCTTCCAATAGGATAAAGGAATGTTCTAACGTCAATTTTTGTCTCGATCATGTTATTTTGAAGATTAATTACAAAATTTAGGCTTACCAAGGGGACAACTATTAAATACTATTTATATTTATGATGAAAAAATAAATGAGTCCTATTTAAGAACTTCTTCATTCCAAATTTGGAATCTATTTTTCATGATTATATTTCTATAAGTGTTAGTAATTAATTTCAAATAAAAACAAAAAACATAAATAAAAATCATTTTCAGAAAAAATACTTTTAACCATAATAATATTTTTGTTAAAAATTAAATAATAAAATATATCCCAATGAACATAATTATATTATTAATAAATTAATATATCTAATTTTACGATGAAATCAATTTTGAAAAAATATTACTTTTTAAATGCTTGAATCCAAAATGCTGTTTTCAATAGAAATTAGCCTTTTCACTATTTATTGGTCAATAAGTCCTTTCCAAAAAATCCCCCATATTCACCCAATGATATTTTCTATATTATTATTTAATATATATATATTAGTTTTATCAAATAAAATTTTTAAAGGTTCCAAAAATTATTGTAATATTATTTTAGTATTTTATTGGTGAAAATGTACTTAGAAAAATATACAGACTCTATAAAACAATGAGTGCTTACAATAAAAATATTTATCCAAATATTTTTATTTATTATGACCACTATATATTTTCATAATTTATTTAATTCTATTCATATCATCCAATTCGGAGGCTATGTTATAATTGTAAAAATAATAGTTGTATTTTTGTGATTCGATTAAGATCGGGGTTGCGTGTTATATACAATATAAAACATAGTGCTGTATAAATATTTTGGGGTTTTACACTAAATGACCAAAAATTCACCACAAATTATTATTTTAATTAAAATTTTGAAATTAAAATTATTCTGTACATATAACTTTTTTACGTTAATTTTAGCATTTGAATCTTCCTCAATGAATCATCCTTAATTGAATTCCAATAATCTATTATGGGTCATCCAAAGAGAAAATAAACTATCCAAACATGGGTATATAATCTTTTCTATTCTAAAATATACTATCTATATATCTAGAAAATATTGAATGCCTCATTGAATGGAAAATAAAATTTTCCTCAAATTCACAAAACTTAAAGATAGTTCTTGGTGTGACATATTCCATCATGATGTGTAATATTTAGGATGAAATATTCATTAGCATATAGGATATAGGCTATTAGTGTTAAATCTAAAAAATACCTTCACTATATTTTGTGTGATTATCTAATATTAGAGATTTCTATATATGTATTGCCTCCTTAGTGGCATGATATTATATTTATTGGTATAATAAATCTGTTCCAGTATCTTTAATAAATTTAGCAGATTACTTCACGGAGTACCTTTGACTTCATTACATGGTACCTTAGTAGACATATCCCATAGAATTATTCACAACTATCCATCCTATTTATGAACTAATGTATCTGGGTGTGAGCAAAAAAAAACACTAAATCTGAAAAAAAAAATTATGAGATACAATCATTGTGTGACATGTGCCATCACTTCTTAATAAATTATTACAAAGATGTGTTTCATGATGTGAAAATCTATGTCATGAAAGCTATAATTGACCCAAAGGCCCTATTTTACTTATAAACTAAAATTAAATTTCTATTTTAGGTCAAGAACTCATTCATGGTGTGATAATGGTTATCATGAAGGGACCTCTGTAAATTCTATAATTCTCAAAACATATATCCAAACTATTTACAAAATCATCATCAATGTTCAACAGTTTAAGAATAACTCAACTTCATAAATCCTACTTATATTTTATGGATAATTTTCCACCATATTTATCATAAGTTTAACTACTTAAAAACCATTCATAATCATACAACCCCATGAATTCTTCATTTATTCCAACACCTTCATCAAAACCCCTTTACAGTAGATAGAAAATACAATAGCCATCATATTAGTGATTATTATCTAATATTTTCAAACATATTTAATGATAAAAAAACAAACATAAAACCATATGGTTGTAAAAATCTCCCCATTTTTTTTGATAATACTCACTTTCATAGAATCATTATCCACAAGTGATATAGAAAATCCCTCTAATATTTTAATATAATAACTATAAATACTATTGATTTTATCGAGTTTTCCTGCCCGCTTTTCAATAAAATATAAAATGTTGTCTCTTTTCCCAAATAGTATATTATATTAACACTCCAATTATTAATATACATCATGAACCATATTTTGAAGAGACAAACACCATACATTCATACCGAAAAGAATTCAATATTGAGATTAATTATGCTCACATTTCAATTTTACAGTAAAATACCATGATATAAAAAATTAATGAATACTATTAAAACATTTAATACAAAATAATACCACTTCTAATGATAGAAATATTTTTTTCAATTATAATCCATCCTTTCTTCAACAACCTTTTCATTTTTAATGATAATTGCGTTCTTTTGTAGAAATATTTGTGAGTAAATTTATATATTTTTAATAATCCATGAATAAATAATTTAGTACCACTGAGTTTATATAGGATGAACTAAATAATATCATTTATTTTAATAATATCAATGTATTTAATGCTGTGGGAAAAATTCCTACAAAACTAACAACTTGATAAATTTAATTCCTCCAAAAATAGTCCACCTTTGACTGCATTCACATTCACACAAAACTATTAGTGAATATGTAGTTGAACACAAGATTGTGATTCATAACATATGTTGAATCAATTGCACCACATTAAAATTAGAAAACATTGATATCAATTGAAATCCATGAAGCTACATTCTTCAAAGGGATTATCTATTATAAATGAGTCTAAATAGACATGGAATATTTAAAACCAATTCACTTTTATTTATTCATTTATGATTAGAATATATTGTGTGAAACCTTATCATACATAATCCAAATGTATTTTATAATATATCACCTTTATCATATGTTTATAGTATTTAAAAATTATAATATTATGATACAAGGTTTTTTTTATTTTATAAAAAATAGATCAAATACTTCTCCAAGCCTATAGCTGCTTCTTAGACATATTTTCCATCTAATTCAACACGGAAATCCACCAATTCATAATAATTAATACCATTAAAAAAATTCATTAAATAGATTGATAAATGTTTTAATATTACAAATCATTTCTTATACCTTTCTCACTCCAAATATGGAATGATTCCATTTGAATTTTATCAATTAATTGTTTGTAAATAATTCAAAATTGATTCAGTTTGGTAACTTCTGAACAAAAATACTTATTCCACTTATCGATCATATTTGACATTATAACATAATAAATTCCATCATAACATATTGAATCACTATAATTAACAAATATTCATATATCAATATTTCAACCCACATTAAAATTAAGTATAAAATAGATCTCATCTTAGAAATCCACTATCACTTGTATTATTTTAATCCACTCTTCTTGCAATAAAATTCATTCAATTCACACAAAGTTATTATTCTTATTTTATTAATTTGAACATAGGTAATATTCTACATGGGTCATATCTCCCCCTTAATCTCACATCAATAAATAATATATACACATTGAAGAGTTGGGGTACATCTGACATACTCATGTAGAGGAGTGTGGTTGGCCAGAAAATTCCAACCCTTTGATTATATTTTTAATCCAAGGATTTTTGATGATTGCCTTGAATTTTTCACTACATGTGAAAAAAATCCCTTTGAAAATATAATTCCAAAAGTTCCATCTTATTCAACATAGTATACTTTTTATATGTGCGACTAATCCTACTAAATAAATGTTCTTATCAAATATCTATCTTCTTACTTCGTTTATCCTTTAGCATAAAATATATTATACATAAGGTTATATTTATAATTATTATACATTTTGAAAAACAATTTTATTTTTTAATAAGAAATAATCCTTTAGTTCTACATGTTTCATTATATTATTTCATTTTCTCATTACGAATTGTCATCTTTCTCCTTACATATTCATTTCATTCCATTGGGAAATTTCCCTCTCTATCTTCTTTATATTCTAAAGTTATTTATTTTCTTTATGTGATGTTTATTACATCATAAAATCCTTTTATTTATGACATAAATCCATTGATTTTTCTTTATCATCCTTATTTTATAACACAAATCGG
The DNA here is from genome assembly GCA_963277665.1 of Viscum album. NCBI lineage: Eukaryota > Viridiplantae > Streptophyta > Magnoliopsida > Santalales > Viscaceae > Viscum > Viscum album. The sequence goes on from OY728135.1 coordinate 273,241,252, forward strand.
TTCTTTAATGGAATATATTTTTTTTCAAATTTTCTTCATTTCTACTAACCATCCAAGTAGTAGTCTTCCTCATGGACCCTTATTTTATTCCTGCATCACTATAATTTTATAATTATAACAACATTCAAAACATAATGTTTTGAAAAGATATATTCTTATATTATCCAATTGTTTATATCCCATAAAACACATTTTTAATTCACCCATCAGGTTCCATTTACAAAAAAGTAATAATGAATTACTTCAATGGTGTAATTTGAGTTTATATATATCGGACTACCCTTCCATCATGATTTCTATTTTTTATTCAAACCACTAACACCATGATTTATTTTCTAATATTCATAAGAATATGAATTAGACCTCATTATTTTGTATTGAAATACTTTAATAATTTATTCCTTTTACAATTAGAAATCATTCTAATGTATCATACAAAATATAACTGTATATAAAATTACTCTATAATATAATTATTTATTTGTATAAATCTCTCATTTAATTATATTATTGGATTTAGAATATTAATTCATTTTTGGGGTGATCTATTTTATTTAATAATGATTTTACTTTATCAACATATTTATTTTTGAGTAGCTTCACTTGATTATAATTTCATTCTTATAATGATAAAAAAATAAATTTCATATTCTTCAATATTTTTTTCATTTAATTTATAAGTATGAAATCATAATAGTTTTTTTATTTTCATCATCATTATATTTATTTAAATTTCACTTAAATATTATTTATTGAGTATTTATAACTAAATAAAATCTTATTATCCATTAATTGATTAAGGACACATATTCCTTGAATATCCTTATCAATTAGACCCCAAGAAATAATTTATATACTATTTTCATATTATTTTGAAAATTTCTATATATATTTAATCGTTTCTTATAGAGCTTCCTCAATACAATTTATTTCAAAATTAGATATATCATCTTTAACATTACTTTAATTATATATATGTGAGTCATATTTTAAAATAAATACATAAAAACCATTACATTCAAAAAATCAACTTATGAGGAATTCAAAAAAATTCCTTTTAAATACAATATTTTCTTCTTTGTGAGATAAAATTATATCATCTCATTTTTCAATAGAATCACACTATTATTAAATCACCATGGCTTGTTCCCCATCAATAGTAATAAAATAAATAAGTTGTTTTTAACTAGTCCGGATATTTATCAATATCTTCAACAATGTGTTCAAGAATTATCATTTCAGTATCATGTTGTTCAATATAATTATCAAACTCACTAGACAATCCTCCAATATTATACTTCTTAATTATTTTAATATCTAATTATCCAAGTGAATCCTCAAGAGGTAATTAAAAATAAAAACATTTAATTAGTTCATTCCCATCTTGATAAATATAAGGCAATATTAAATTAATAAAAAAAATTTCAAAATTCAACTCAAAAATCAAAAATTATTTTTTTTGCCTTATATATAAATATTTTAGGTACTTTATTGTTGTTTAATAAAAAAATAACTACTGGATCTGATATCACTTGTAGGGAACTAGGGAACCCTGATGGGGGGGGGGGGTGAATTAAGGTGTAGGTAGATAAAAATGTTTCTTTTTTTTTCCTCTCTTTTATTAATATCTTTTTCTAATGTTTGAAGGAAGACAATTTTACCTGTATTTTCCATAAGTGAATCCAATTCACACATAAAACACAAGTACTAATAGTAAAACATGCAAGAAGACCAACATTTTTATTTTTTTACCCATACAATGATACTGCAAGGAGTACATATAAATCATGAGTTTATATACTTGATTAAACAATACTTCAATAGTATAGAGTTATAACCTTTATAATAAATCAATGCACTAATAATGTCTTTGAAATTTTACTCTATACAACTAAATCCATCAAAATGGGATACAAATATAATTTTATTGAAATCTTGGCCTCTAATTAGATTTATTAGAATAATGTTTACTTTAAGATCATTATAAAAAACTGGTATTTCAATCATGTTAATCTTCCAAAAAAGATTCTCGAATTTATTCTAATTAAATGTTAAAATTCACTTCCACATATATAAAATTCTTTAGGATAATATACGAGTCTTTAATCATCAGATAATATTTAAAATATAGTAATCTATTATCCTTAGATTAAATAATTCATACATAGGAATTATCTTTAGGTACATTTAGTCAATCTTCTTCCAATAATATAGATGTATCTTTGATAATACAATTATATAATCCTACTATATTTAAAAAACAATATCCCCTTCTAAGAGTGATCTTCAATAAAAGTCAATCAAAAAAACTTTTCCTTCCTAAAGTAGATATTGAATATATGACCATATTGGTACCTCCATTTATCCATTATAGGAAAGCATAGTTCCTACCATTCTATATTCTCTATATTTCTTAAAATTATAAACATTATTTGTATTATCACATAAAATTATATCATCACCTTGAGGAAATTTAATTTCAAAATTAAAATTCAAATAAATATTAACTTTTAACTTTTCTTTATTAATTTGTATCTTTGGATATTCCTTCAAAAAATATCCACAATTCAATTAGAATATATGGTTCACATTTATATGGATAACCATTAAAAACTCCTGGGATAGCAACATAATCAGTTATTTTCTAAATTATAGAAACCAGAGATCATGTTGTCACTCACTACATTATTGTATGACTGGTCAGTTTATTATTAACTTACCTCAACTTCTAGACAGGTCATATAATTACCTAATCTTTCACAATGTGTAACATTTGAGCTTCAATATTTATGACCATATAATATTTTTAATGTTAGTTTAGACTAAGTGAACCATTCATCTGGAACGGTGTAATATAGAATCCATTAAATGATCACACGTTCCTTAGAGATAATTAATATTATCCATCTTCATTAATAGAAAACATGACCCATTCCAAATTCCATGAAAAATTCCATCATACATCTTTTCATTTAATAATGGAATTCATTGAAAGGAATCTCAGTAGAAATATCCCTAGAAAATCAATTAAACCATCATTCACAACATTTCTTAATATGTCATGAATGTTTCCACATAACATCAAATCCAAAAAAGGAAAATATCTTATGAGATTCATTTACGGTGTGATATATATATTCATGGCATGTATGAATGTTATGTTTGTGTGCTTCACAGTGTGAAAATTTGTTTCGTGACATGTACGATTCATAAAAAAATCCCCATTTTACTCTTATGTGGAATATTATTTTCCATGTTTAGACCTCAAACTCATCCTTGACGTGATAGTGGTTATCATAATGTGACCTTTAAAAGTTATACAATACTAAAAGAATATGTCCATAATTCTCTAATAATTTCCATAGTACTTTAGTACATAGAGAATTAATTATGTTCAATAATCATGATTATATTTCGTGCATACTCTATACAAAATCATTATCACAGTGTCATCTTCTAATAAACACTATTCATCATCATTCCACATCATCAATCCTGTACATATTATCAATCCTTCATTAAACAATAAATATATTTGTCACCAAATCTAGAACCACCATATCAGTTACTTCCGTCTCATATTAAAAAACTCTATAGTTTTAATCAAATCGAACATACAACTAATTTTTTTACATATATCCAACTCTATATTCTCAAAAACCCATTATCGGTCCCTTTTCTTTGGTTTGATCCTTTAAAATATTGTCTATGTGAACAATGGGGTTCCCATGTTGGGAGTGAGTAAAAATACATTGTATGAAATAACTAATGTGTCATTAGAATATGAACAAAAAATATATAAGGGGGAATGGTCTGAAAAAATTAACAATATAAAAGAATATAACTCTTCTATGTCATATGTTTTTGTGTCAGTGCACTAGAAACAAATTTATTAGTTCATGATTAGATGTTTTTATTATTTATGAAAATTTCTTATAACATCTCGATTATTCTTATGCATGATATATGTATGTGATAATGAAATTAGAATATATTTCATGCAGAATGGTTAAAGAAGTTCCCCCGCTATGATGACAACCTAGAGGTAAAAAAATTATTTTATAACCACATTATATTTTTTGATGATATTTTCAGACATGACATAAAAAATACAGGCTATCAAGGGTAAGAGCCTCATATAACATTGATATAAATTCTCATGGTGTTCTGCCTTTGTATTCTCAATGGTGGGAGGTTATGAAAAAATTCATATCAATAGGAATTCCATAATTCCATGAATCATTGGATGGTACTATCTATGTATGTTTGTATTGATTCATAGACATTAATATTGTTATTATGTGATATCATAGAAGATATAATTTTATATATTGATTAATACTGTGATAAAATATATTCACAAAGATGTATGATACATTGGGTGAATCATGAATGATATAGTTTTAACATATAATGTGAGAATGGATTTAATCTATTTTTCCCTTAATGAATATTAACATCTCAAGAACATTTATGGTAATGGAACCACCTAAATAAACACATGTATATGATTTTTGATGGGTGAGTTTATTTCGCAATAGTAAAATAAAGACGTATTGATCATATAAGTCGATGTCACATATTTAAAACATTATTGATTATAGATATTTTGAAAATAGTGTTTTATTACATTATAAACATTCACAGTAGGTTGGACATCGTTTTGACATTAAATTCATTATATTCAGATTCCTTGGAATGATTCTGGAGTATAAACATGGAAATTATGAAGTTATGAAAAATTACATAGAGAAATAGGCCCATAGGGTCACATGATTAGTGTATCCACAATCTCAATTAATTTCTATTATTGTATTTAACATGTTAGAATCTGTGATATTTATTCATGTTTTTTCTGACCACCATAATTTAATCAAATTTTATTCAAAAGAATATTTTAGTTAAATAATAATAATAAATATTTTATTCACGTATTTTTAACATAATAATTATTATATTTATAACATAATAACATATTATACATATATATTAAATAAATAGACATTTTTCATGGTCCAGTAAATATGATGATGGAATATTGACTGAGATTAATAGTACAAATGAAAAAGGTGTAAATGATATTTATTTATATTCTTTATGTGGTTCACATGTCAGTAATTTAATATTATATCAATATTATTATTCTTATAGTACATGGGGAAATGGATAATTATGAAATTAGGAATGGGTTTGTGTGAGATTTAACAACTATAATCTTTCCAAAAAAATAAATATCAAATTATATCTCTTTCCTAAAACCCTATTAGTGTACACACCTGATATAGTGATATTATCTCAAACTATAGAGAGTGATAAATAGTTCCAATATTTTATCCTCTATTCCTCTCTCAATAAAATGATTGATCATCAAGAGTTCTTCATCTCATGAGAATAATTCTACAATGGTTAACAATGGCTAATGCAAGTGACCTGGATCATCTGTTATTTCAGTGGGACATTATATGATTTCTTATAGAGGTTATGGTACACATGTGGATTAACACTAGAGGGATTCAACACTTAGATTTTGTAACAAAATGATAGTTTGATGGAATCTATTACACCGATAATAAAAACATATAAAATTACAAGTTTAGGTAATTCTATATATGCCTGTAAATTAATTATAAATTCCCTGTGAAAATCATTCACCCATGGTTCCAACATTTTAATCTAGTAAATTAATATATTTTTTTGGGCACAAAGTTTGATGATTTAATGAAACTATTATACTTAATCCATGAATAAAAATGGGGTTGGTCATACCGGCAAAGGATGCTTAAACTAATCCTGGAAAAAACATGCTGTCTCAAAGTGATCTTAGGCGTAATTAATAATTATTTATTAATTTTAATAGTTTGATGTGTTAGAGTACTATTTTTCTTAAAATTATTTATTTTAATATATAAAATCATCATTTACTCTCTTTCTATGTTCTCAATAATATAACCACTAATTAGTTGATGGTTAATACTAATGATTAATTTTATTCACACCATTTTGAGGTCCTAAATGTTCTTCCTAGGAAACACCACAATATATGGTGTGCACCTCAAGTATACACATAGTGTACTTTGTTCTTTCATGTATGTATCATGATTTTATTGGAGTATATCTGTAACGACCTGAATTCAGAGCCCCTCCACTGGGGCCCCGTACCCAGTTCGCCACATGACCTCAAGCGAATTTCCCCAAATTCTAGAGGCTGCCGACTAGCAGCGAGGGACTTGGTAAGTTATTGGGGAAACTATGCCCTCATTTGGTAAGGTATAGAAAGAAAAGAAATTAACAGTAAATAGCGGAAGTAGTAAACAATATGCAACAACTGAAACCAAACACCGGATGTAATGAATATATAGTAATGATGATAATGATTCAGCAGGTACAAGTTTCTAAGGAAAGCAGCAAACATGACAACGTTATGAAATACAAGTAAAACAAAGTGCTAAAATAACAGAAACTCCTGCAGCATCGCAAGCCTAAGCTCAGTCCCTTGCTCCCAAGCTCTGAGCAATAAAGTACCAGAAGTCGAAGGGAGCATTCCCTTATCCATTCCTGCAACAACAAAGTATGCTTGGGCCCAAAAGCAAGGCCCAAATAGGGTGTGAGATACAATCCTAACAGGCAATCACCCAAAGATCTGTTCCTAACAGTCAATGAATACAAGGCAAGTAAAAGTGCAGGAAGAAGTAAAAAAATTACACAGCAGCTATAATCCATAGTTCTAGCATATAAAGCACACAAGTAAACAACCAACAACAAGTACACAACTGGTAACCCTTTGGGTAGCTCTCACAGCGTAACCCCTATGGTTCGACCTCCAAGTACTATCAACCCTCTAGGAGGCACACACAGTCTCACCACTCTGGTTCAGCTAAGAGTAAACTTTCTGAGGAAGCACTCACCGTCAATTCCCCCTATAGTCTCGTATCATACTAAAGGCTCTCCGGGGAAGCACTCAACATCTCATTCCCCCTGTGGCCGGTGTCAAGGAAATACAGACTCTCTGAGGAAGCACTCATCGTCAATACCCCTGTGGTCTCGCAGCATATTAAAAGACACTCTGGAGAAGCCCTTATATCCATTTTCCCTATGGTCTACTACACTAGGTTCTCGCAGTCCTGTGTGAAAATAAACATGGTCAGTGCATGTGTATCGTCCAAGTAAACCTCAAAACTACTTGGCTATCCTTCTAAGGCTCAACAGCATAACAAAGCAACAGTTCCACTATCCTACAGCTAGGCATGGAAAATGGAAAACTCCAAACAAGCATAACAAGCATGACAATCATCCAGAGTACAACCAAAACTACTATATTCACAAAGTTAAACCTCAACTATAGAAATCAAGCAAGCAGGAAATCAATCAGGGGTAAAACAGCAAAACACACAGTTCCCGTTCAAGGGAATTGGCGTAATTGCACAAGATACTCAAAGACATTCTACAGAAAGGCACAATCCACCTACCTCGATCCTAGGAGATCGATATAAATGAACAACGACGACAGATTCTTCTTAGAACATCGTAGATCAGAGAAAACGTCCGAAACACTTAAACCATGATAACGTGAGAAAGAGGATGAATTGGTAAACAAGGCTCAAGGAAAAGGAAGAAATCACCACTATGATTCCAACCCAAATGACCGTGCTCGAATCAGAGAATATATGGAGAGGTGGGAGCTCATCGAAGATTCACGGATCCTCAGCGCTCTTGGACGAACGAGACCTAGAAGAAGTCGTTTATGTGCGTTAGGTGTGACCCCGATCTGTTTAATGAAAAAAAGTACACAGTGTGTACTTTTATATTACACAGTGTGTACTAGGTCTTTCCGTACTCCGCCAAACTAGGCCTCCACGTCACCCCTACATACCTTGTTTGTGGCCCGGGCGCGACCAGCACACGGCTTCGGGCCGGAGAAGAGTACACTGAGTGTACTCATAAAGTACATGGCGTGTACTTCAAAAATGTCCATAAACATTATTTTTCTCAAAAACTCCAAACAAAGAAGGAAATACCTAAAATGGAGATCTGATTTCTTACAAACTTCCCCCCTTAATGAAATTCGTCCCCGAATTTCCCTAATAAGGCTGAGAAGAAGAAACTCCAAACAGCTCCGACCACTACAATCGATCCTCAGCCTCCCTCTCCCAAGTCTCGTTCAATACTCGCCTGTGTTGCCATAGTACCCATACCAGAGGAACAGACCGGCCTCGGAGAATTGTCGTACTACGATCGAAAATCCGGATAGGATGCTCTTCAAATGATTCATCATCCTCGAGCTCAACTTTCTCAGGCTAAAAGACATGAGACGGGTCTGAAAAGTAACGTAAAAGCTGAGAGATGTGGAAGACGTCGTGCATGGCCCAATACCTCTAAGGTAACTGCATCCTATAGGCTACCATCCCAACTCTCTCCAACACCTAAAATATCCCGATGTACTATGGTGAATGCTTACCCTATCTCCGAATAATCTTGTGTCCCAACCTTGGTGCGACACGCAGGAAAACCTGATCGCCGACCTCAAACTCCAGAGGTCATCCCTGCTGATCAACATAAGACTTCTGCCGAGACTATGTTGTAGCCATACTCATCCAAATCAACTATATCTGATCTAAGGTTTCCTAAAAAAGACAAGGTCCTAGAAAATCTTCCTCTCCTACCTCCAGCTAGCATAAGGGTGATCGGCATGTCCTACCATACAAAGCCTCGTAAGGTGCCTTCTGAATAGTCTCCTAAAAACTGTTTTGGTGGGCGAACTCCGCCAGAGTGATATAATTTTCCCAAGAACCACCAAAGTCCAGAAATCGTGCTATGAGAATATCCTCTAGCACCCAGATCGTATGCTCATACTGGACATCTTCCTGGAGATGGTATGTTGTACTCAAAAGTACCTGTGTACCCAACGCCTTTTGAAGTCCCTGCCAGAACCGAGAGGTAAAACACACATCTCTGTCTGAAACAATGGAGTGTGGAACTCCATGCAGGTGTACAATCTCTTGGATGTACAACCATCCCAGATCATCATCACTAAAGGTCTCCTTGATCAGTAAGAAGTGAGCAACCTTCACAAGACTATCGATGACAACCCAAATAGCATTGTTACCTCAGGGCGACCTTGTAAACCCTATCACGAAGTCCATCATGACATCATTCCATTTCCTCTCTAGAATGGGTAACTGTTGTATAAGGCCTGCTAGTCGCTGATGCTCCACCTTCACTTGCTAACAAGTAGAAAATCTCATGACACAACCAGCAATATCTTTCTTCATACCTGGCCACCAGTACTGGCAACGAAGATCCTGATATATCTTGGTGATGCAAGGATGAACTGCCGAAACTGAGGAATGAAAATCCTGCATCATCTCCTCGTGTATGTCTGATGGAACCCATACGCTTCCTTGGAAACACAATATCTCATCCTCCCCCACTGTCCATCCAGGAAATGGGTCCTCTCCTGACACGCTCTGCCACAGGACAAAGCTTTCTGAGTCTGATAGCTACCTCATCTGTACCCGATCAAGAATCGTAGAGGTAACAACTACAGAAGATATGTTAGTATATCCCTCTCTTTTTTTCACCTCCATATGCATATCAAAGAACAGAGCCATCATCTTCCACTCACTACTGGCCTATTGAACTGACTGAATCTGAGTTCTCCTACTCAACGCATCTGCCACTGCGTTGCCCTTTCCTGATGTATAAGCAAGATCAAAATTAAAATACTGAAGATACTCGACCCACCTGCACTGCCTCAGATTCAGATCACGCTGAGTGATGATATACTTGAGACTCTTGTGGTCGGTGAAGACCACAAAGTGTTCCCCTAGAAAATAGTGTCTCCAACAGTGTAAGGCATGAACAACAACTGCCAACTACAAAACATGTGTTAGGTAGTTCCTCTCATGTGGCCTCAACTGTAGAGACCTGTACACAATGACTCCATTTCCATACATAAGCACAGTGCCCAGCACGATACCTGAAGCATCATAATAAACAGTGTAACTCTTGCCAGGCTCTGGCAAGGCTAGTATCAGTGCTAACGTCAATCTTCCCTTCATCTCTTGAAAGGCTAACTTACAAGAATATGACCAGAAGAACATCTCCCCCTATTGGTCAGTACTATCAAAGGTGCTGCTAGGCATGAGAATTCCTCACTGAAGCGTCTATAGTGTCCATCTAGCCCTAGAAAACACCGTACCTCAAAAACGTTCTTTGGATGCTCCTAGGAAAGTACAGCTCTCACTTTCTCTAGGTCCACAGATACTCCTGTCTCTGAGATGACGTGACCCAGAAAGTAAATCTGATCAATCCAAAAGTGGCACATCAAGAGTTTTTCATAAATTCAATGCTCTATCTGTTTACTCAAAATGATCTCAAGATGGGCATCATGGTCATGGAGAGTGTGAGAATACACTAAGATATCGTCCATGAAGACAATGAAGAAATAATCCATGTAAGGATGGAACACTCGGTTCATCAGTGCCATGAAAACGTTAGGCACGTTCATGAGACCGAATGACATGACTGTATACTCGTATAGACCATACCTGCTCCTGAAGGCTTTCATATGTATATCTGATTTTCTAACGTGAAACCGATGATAACTGAACCTCAAATCGATCTTCAAGAACACCTGGGCTCCTCGAAGCTGATCAAAGAGGTCATCAATCCTTGGTAAGGGATATGTGTTCATGACCGTCAACTGGTTCAGCTTCCGATAATCCACAGAAAGCCGAAGGGTACCGTCTGCCATCTTTGTAAACAGGATAGGCGAACCCCAAGGAGAAGTACTGGGTCAGATGAAACCCTTTGCCTGAAACTCCTCCAACTGCTTATTTATATCCTGTAACTCAGGTGTAGCCATCCTATAAGGAGGAATGGACACCGGTGTTGCTCTTGGCACAAGATTAATAGAAAAGTATACCTCTCGCTTTAGAGGAAAACCCGAAAAGTCCTATTGAAAGACATCCCTGAAACGATCCACCACTGGAGGAAAGTCCAACTACGGAGTCTCCTCATCATCCAGATAAATACGATAAATATGGGCCGTCAGCCTTCCTATCCCATGATGCTCGAGTCCTGCTCGACTCGCCTGAACATCCCATTCGCCTCTATGAAGAAAAGTTCACCCTCTGGCAAAACGAAACTCACCCTTCGGCGATAACATTCGAATACTTCCAGGAAGGGAACCAACCAGTCCATACCGAGAATGAAATCATAGCCTATAATCTCTAGAACATAGATATCCCATAAGAAACGATACCCTGTAACATCGAGAGGGTGCTCTCTACACTGGTGTACACTAGATGTCCTCATCCCCAAAGGTGTGTCTAGTGTCAACGAGTCGGCAGAAAAAAATATGTAGAGCCCAAGGCTCTCCAAGACAACAATATAGATAATGCTATGTGTAACACTAGTATTGAAAAGAGCTCAAGATAAAACTAAGGCTACTAAAATAGTACCTCGAACTGTAGAACGTCCGGGATCCTGCTCCTGAGAGGTCTGCTCCACTACAAAAGTCTGGACTATCCTTCAGCCTTGTAACCCTTCATGACCACCCTGAGGTGATCCTCCATGCTGGTTCTGAGGGAATGGTGGCTGACTACCATGACCTTGACCTTCACCTCGGCCCGAACAGCCAGAAGAACTCCAGTTCCCTGACTGGTGAGAAACTGGTGGTGCAGCTCCTGAACGAGGAGTCATGGAAGAACCCCGGTCAGCAGCTGCTGGTGAGAAAACCTTGCAGAAATGCTAAAGGTGACCTATCTTTCCGCAAGATTGGCACTCCATGGGGACTCTCTGGCATTCTGGCCTCGTGTGTCCTAACCAGCCACACTGGTACCATATCACCTTGCTGCCCGACGGTGCATCTCACTACCTCGGATCATTGCGCGTAGACTCCCTACGACGCTTCTGGCTGTCATCTAGAGGAAAACTAGCTCTTGAAGTAGAACCGCCCTGGCTCGAAGCTCCATAGTCTCTAAGATTTCGCTCTGCAATCTGTGCCTGGTAGACGATGTAAGTGATGGAAGTCAACTAGAATAGATTCACCTTTGAGCGGATCTCCCGCCTGATACCATCCTCAAAATTCCATGCTAAGAACACCCCACTCCCATCCTGGACGTGTGTGAAATGCTATAGCTCGGTGAAAAGAGAGGAATACTCCATAAAAGAAAGAGTACCCTTCTCTAAGCTCATGAACACTCGGACTCGGTCGACCCTCAGGGTCTCCGGGTAGATGTAGTCATAGAACACGTGCTGGAACTCCTCCCAAGCCATAACCCACTGATGAACTGCATGTGAGACCACGTCCCACAACCTCATGGTGGAGTCTCAGAGCATGTAGGTAGAGAGATTGACCTGTCTCTCTATATGTGTCTCCAGATGCTCGAAGATAGTCAACATGGCTTCCATCCATGACTCTGCACACTGAGGTACTCCTTCCCCCAAGAATATGGGAGGATGCTGCTATTGAGAAAATCTCATCATTTCTGCCATAGTCGAGGAAGGAGGTAGTTCTCCATGGAAGGTCGGCATCATCCTCATAAAACCTTCTCTGGAATGCGAATCAGCACCTACAACTGGTATGACAGTCGGTGCCAAGGCTGGCATGACTGGAGGGTCAGCAGGAAGTCCCTGATCAGCCATATCTAGCGTCTGATCACTGCCTGACGACAGACGTAAAAACGGAGGACGTCTCAGAGGCAGAGCTCTGAAATATTTAAAGCACACCTTAGATTATAAATCAAGGAGAGGAAACACAAGAGTACAAAATGGGAACAGGGGAAGGAAAACACAGAAGTTTACAAAACACGACTACACAACGTTTATAAAAACTACACGGTGTGTCTTCTTAAGCCACTAACATGGGCGTGTACCCCTATCCTATAGGTCGTGTAACACCTCAAAATACACGGCGTGTTGACCCAACACATGGTGTGTACATGAAAACTATTCCCCTACACGAGTATCTTTACATGGATAACCCAAACAGTCCGACATAACCGCAGACTACACCGCGTGTTTTGAACAAACACGCTTTGTACTAAACAAGGCTTCGACGGCCTATGTTGTTAAATACACGGCCGTCTACACGGCTGGACCGTACGCGGCATGTTCCGAACAAACACGGCATGTATAAGTAAAGGTGACACCATCTCGTGTTGTTCGTGACACGGCCGGGTACCTGTACAAGACTACACGGCGTGTTCTGAAATCCACATGGCGTGTCTAAGAGAAGGTGACACCGACCCATGTTGTTCGTGACATGGCCGGGTACCTGGATGTGACTATATGGCATGTTCCTTTACAATACAGCGTGTTCTACATGAGCTTCCCTGATCCGTGTTGTTAGTGACACGACTAGGTACACGGCTCCGAACTACACGGCATGTACCAACCGTACACGGCGTGTTCCTAAAGTTACTTCCACAATAGCATTTCCCTGCTCACATGATCAGTGACATGACCTAAAAACTACAGGGCGTGTAGCCAAAAAGTACACGCTGTGTATTCTAGGTTTTTTTGGGCAGTAGCTCAGAAACTGCACAGAATCCCAGAAAACACAGAAAACAAGGATGAGAGGTGCCAAATTCCGATTCATGAGGGCCCATACTCCCTGCGAATCAAAGTTAGACATCTCCTACAGTCATAAACAAGAGAAAACATGATCATGATCTACCAATTTACGATTGAAGAGGGCCCATAACATCTCAAGAATCCAAATTTGGCATTCATTTAATCATAGAAGAATACAATCAATCCTCAAACAAGGCAGCAGCTATTTTTTCAAACATCTATCACAACAGCAAACAAAATCTACACAAAGTCTATCATAACAGAATGAAATCGCAAATTCCCCCTAGATGGCATGGAAAGAATGCATGGAATGTGATTTATACAAGTGCCTATATGATGCGTGAAATGCTATACCCTCATCTCCTCGGGTTGTGATAGAAATAGAACTGCAATAGTCAATATAATAACAACACAAATCATGTGAATCACTCTAGGTGAAATCATATCAACCGTAATTTCTCAAGACCAGCAAACTGTAATTATTGAGGTAGTATGGATTTTCCCTATACACGGGTTAACTAATCTCGAGCACAGCTTAAAACCAAGAACCAAATCCATCCTACCCCTGGCTAAAGGATCCAAATAGTAAATCAAGAGAAAAGAAATGTTTCTAATACCACTTTGTAATGACCCGAATTCGGAGCCCCTCCACTGGTGGCCCATACCCGGTTTGCCACATGACCTCAAGCGCATTTCCCCAAACGCCAGAGGCTTCCGACTAGTAGCGAGAGCCTTGGTATGTTTTTGGGGAATCTATGCCCTCATTTTGAAAGGTATACAATGAAATGAAATTAAATGTAAATAGAAAAATTAGTAAAAAATACGCAACAACTAAAACCAAAAAGTGGAAGAAATGAATATATAGTAATGATGATAATGATGTAGCAGGTACAAGTTTCTAAGGAAAGCAGTAAACATGAAAACATGCTGAAATACATGTAAAACAAAGTGTTAAAATAACAGCAACTCCTGCATCATCACAAGCCTAAGCTCAGTCTCTTTCTCTCCAGCTCCAAGCAATCAATTACCAAATGTCGAAGGGCGCTTGCCCTTATCTATTCCTCCAACAACAAAGTCTTCTTGGGACCAAAATCATGTCCCAAACAGGGTGTGAGATACAATCCTAGTAGGCAATCACCCAAAGATCTATGCCTAACAGTCAATGAATACAAGGCAAGTAAAAGTGCAGGAAGCAGTAAACAGAAAAGCACACAGCGGCTACAATCCCCAGTTCTAGCATATTAAGCACACAAGTAAACAACCAACAAAAAGTAGAAAATAGGTAACCATCTGGGTAGCTCTCACAACCTAACCCCTATGGTCCATCCTCCATATACTAGCAACCCTCTAGGAGGCACACACAATATCACCACTCTGAATCAGCAAAGAGTAGACTTTCTGAGGAAGCACTCACTGTCAATCCCCCCTATAGTCCTGTATCGTACTAAAGGCTCTCTAAGAAAGCACTCAACTTCTCATTCCCCCGGTGGCCTGTGTCGAGGAACTACAGACTCTCTGAGGAATCACTCATCGTCAATTCCCCCTCTGGTCTCACATTGTATTAAAAGACACAGTGGATAAGTCCTTACGTCCATTCTCCATATGGTCTAATACACTAGGTTCTCACAGTCCTATGTGAAAATAAACATGCTCAGCATGTGTGTATCTTCTAAGTAAACCTCAAAACTACTTGTCTATCATTCTAAGGCTCAACAGTATAACAAAGAAACAATTCCACTATCCTACAACTAGGCATGGCAACTGGCAAATGCCAAACAAGCAAAAGAAGCACGATAAGCATCCAGAGTACAACATAAACTACTTTATTCACAAAGGTAAACTTCTACTATTGCAATCAAGAAAGCATGCAATCTATCAGGGGAAAAAAAGGAAAACGCACAGTTCTCATTCAAGGGAATTGGCGCAATTGCACAAGATACTCAAATACATTCAAACGAAAGGCACAAACCACCTACCACAATCCTAGGAGATTGATATACGTGAACAATGAAAAAAGATTATCCCTAGAATGTCGTAGATCTGAGAAAATGTCCGAAACACATAAACCACGATAGCATGAGTAAGAGGAGGAATTGGAAAACAAGACTCAAGCAAAAGGAAGAACTCACCTCTGCGATTCCAATGCAATCGACCATGATCGAATCAGAGAACGAACAGAGATGTGGGATCTCATTGAAGATTCGTGGATCCTCGGTGCTCTAGGATGAACGGGACCTAGAAGAAGACGTTTCTATGCGTCAGGCGCGTCCCCGGTCCGTTTAATGAAAAAAAGTACATAGCATGTACTTTTAGAGTACACAGTGTGCATGAGGCCTTTCCGTACTCCACTAAAATCAGCCTCCACGTCACCACTACACACCATGTGTGTGGCCCGGGCACGTCCATCACACGGCTTTGAGCTGGAGAAGAGTAAACTCTGTGTACATAGAAATTACACGGCGTGCACTTCAAAAATTTCCAGAAACATTATTTTTCTAAAAAACTCTAGAAAAAATGAAGGAAATACCTAAAACGAGGATCCGGGTTCTTAAAATATCTAATCTAATATTCTATAATATCATAAAAGGCGGATCAATAGATTGTTCCAGATAAACAAGAACATGACATGTAGAACCGAATAGGATCTAAGTACATCACATACTTGGTAGTCCCTTCTAATCACATCCTAGAACATGGGGTGTCACAGTGATCCTTATACCAGTTAAAAAACATAGTGATATACATTCCATTCAACTATATGGTTAAATTCCTTGTATTGTCATTAAAAACCATGCACCTCATGCATATCAAAAGAGTTTAACATTGAAAGGCCAAGGCTTATGATATG
This sequence comes from Viscum album, assembly GCA_963277665.1. Lineage (NCBI taxonomy): Eukaryota > Viridiplantae > Streptophyta > Magnoliopsida > Santalales > Viscaceae > Viscum > Viscum album. The sequence continues at coordinate 273,257,678 of OY728135.1, forward strand.
GACATAAGAAAAATATAAGTACACACCATCTAGTATGATTCCAATAGTTTTTTCCAAATTTCTGTATAAAGAAGTGTTAAATGTAAAATCAAACCAATTAACTATTTTTTTGTCTATCGTCCTTTCAATAGTACAGACAATGCCATCGGATGAACAATTTTATATTAATTCAATTTCTTTGTAAAATTATTTAATGAACACACAATGTTTCCTCCAAGTACTCATGTGTACAATATTACTTTTAAATGAACTTGCCATTTTTTTAAATTTTAATTATGGTGAGTTTATGATGGTTGGATACAATTAAGATAAATATGGTTAATAGAATTAATTCATGGTGAATTTTCTTAAGTAAAAAACTAATCAATTTAACTGATAACATGATTCAAAAAAAAATTTCTTGATGTTTGGATGATCATTATATTATACCATCCTTTGGGGTGGAAAGTTTATTTTAGTTTATTATTGTTAAATTATTATTGATTTATTATGATTCATCCCCTTATCCTTATCATGTAAGAGAATACGTGCATGTGTTCTATTTTATATAAACCCATTTATCCAATCCATTGGTTCTGATCACCTAAAATTTATTAAAAATTATGTGAGGATAGATATCTCATGTAATTGGAGGTGTTTTGAGTCAAGGATTCAGGGTGGGATCAATTGACTTGATGTTTAGAATACATGGTATAATATTGAAATATAAATCTAAATAAGTTTCATTGTGTTTCTCCAAGGGTCAGGAGTTTATTTGTTATATTATATTAAAACCAACATTTAGAGAATACCTTGATTATAATGCTTGTATTTTATTTCTAGTAGTTTCTGGATTAATTATTTATGTTTTGGAATTGTGAATGATCACCAAATAAATAAATTAATTAGATTGTAAGATGGAAGAAAATATAATTGAATAATATGTAATTGTTTTTTTGGAATGATGAATCACTTATGTAAAATGTACTTAATATTAATTAGGAATGTAAGAGGATAAAATTGTACTTACACATGAGGATAAACATCCCTCAATTAAAATATTATGTCTACTTTTCCTCCCAATATATATGTTAGAATATTCCTCATAGTTAAATGTTCTTTACCTTCCATGGTTGGGGTAATTTTAGTTATTGTAAATAATTTTGGATGATGTTTTGGGTTGACTTAACATCTTTTACCTCAAGTGAAAAATTACCAAGAATTATATAGTTTATCTAAGAGAAAAATGTCGAGGAACCCGAAAAATCATTTTATTGGTTGGGGAGTGCAACCAATATACCAAGGAACTATGAGTTAATGCATTTGGGATGTTATTCCTACCTAAAAAGTAACTCCCCAACCCCAGTTACCCAGAGTCGGTGCATTACTTCATAACATTGGCATGATCACAAGAAAGATCAAGTCTCAAAAGACCGATTAGTTTAGTAGCCCTGAAAAAACAAGATACATTAATAAAGATTATATTACATCATAGAATGAAAACTACAACAATATAGTCTCCATGGTCCACACTCTTATCCCCTCATACTATCCCTGCAGGTCATTCAGAAATTACTTCATCACATCCTGGAAAAAATAAAACATAGAAAAGGGGTGAGCTCAAATTCCAAGTAAGGATAAAAATATAGTGGAAACATTCATAAATAAGAATAAACATTTAAGGCATTGTATAACTAAAAAAAAGCCTTTTAAACTTGAACTTCAACATAGTATGGCAAAAATAAAATGAAATAATGCCATTTACTTATTCACATGGATATTCTACTAATTGAATAATCACATGAAATATCAATAACTACTTTCATAATGATGGAATGCATAATGCAAGACTATCATAACCACATAGCCAAGGCCTCGTGCCAAGACTACAAATAAGATTTTTCCAAGGCCTTGTGCCAAGACACTAGTTTGTCTCATGAGACCTACCGATGCATCGAGGAGCTATAGTGGGCTCCACCCATCACATATTAAGTCCAATGCATTCCCATATGAAAAGGTTCAAACATAACATAAACATTCATATTAAAACTAGCATAGGAAATGTAAATACTTCATCCATAAACCATGAATGGTATAAAAATAACACATCCACAGTCAAACATATCACAAAACCTTCAATACAATGTAGAAGTTTTGTATCATAATAAATCATCTTCAAATAAGGGTAAAATCCATTAAAGGATGTTGACATAGATGAAATCAAAACTCTTTTTAAATAAATAACTCTTTCTATTTTGAAATCATTTAAGAGTCATATATTTATGAAATAAAACATTTTCTTAGAAAATATTCTTCATAAACTTGTAAGGGAAGCTTCGATGATTTTATAATGACGGAAAATAGCTGCACCCACCGTATAAGATAAAAAAACATTCTTACCTTAATTCTGTCGAAAAGGATAAAAAGAACCTTGTTTGGAAAACGACGGAATGATTCCTTTATAAACCTCTTATAAAAAGTTAGACAAGGGTATAAATTAATTTAATCCATATTCCTGTAAATATTAAAAATGTTTTGAAATACATTTTTAAGAAACATGGATGTGGATGATAAAGATATCCCAGTAGATTATTACGTATAAACAACCTCGGATAATGAAGAGATTGCGAAATAAACCCTTACCTTGTACTTTCCCTTGGTTGGGGGTAGGTTAACCTCCTGTATAATGGTGAAATAATTTTTATTAAATTATAAAATAATCATATACCTTATTATGTTATCATATATGATCTTTTAACATTGCTTTGTTAATAATATCTTAGTATTATCGTCGTTTCGGGTGCTAACTTACTCGTTTTCTTTTATATGTTTTGTTACGTAAGCCATCTATTTCATGGATTGGTTGTATATTATTCATATCCAGAATGATATCAAGTCCTTAAACATTATTTTTAAATAATCAAATGATAATTATACTTGAATTGATACAATGGAGAATGAATCTCATCGTGTTCGTGGAGACGGTAGTCCGTACGTACGCATGAGCGACAATATCATTCTTTTGATATTAAAATAATATTTAATTAGATGGTATATATTATATACAGAATCATTATCATGTTATATTTATTATTTACATGAATTACACATCATTATTATACCCATCCAAATAATAATATATTGAATAACAATTACACCATGACGTGGAGACGGTAAGCCGTACGTACGCCCGTATGGTGACATGTCATTAAAAGGATGGATAGAATACTGAATATTATTGTACCATATTTATAATAATATTAAAGTATATAGGAGATACTAGATTCATTATTTTAGAATGGGAATAACAAATAAAGAAAAATTTGATGAAGAAATGAATTTGAAAAAGGGTGGTGAAAACATCACCTTTTCTTCCGGTTCTTCCTTTTGATTTGATCAAAAGGGCTCCTTAGGTTGACTTTATGATCAAACTAAGGCCTCTAGGTTGTATTGAGGGATGTTGGGAGAGTATTTGGATATGGTTTGTCCGATCCCAAAGTCTTTGTAGGTGTGAATTAATGAGAAGGGGGAGCGCCCTTTTATAAGAGGGGTGGGGGGAACCATTGGAAAAGTTAGAAATATTATTTTATAATAAATTCATATTCGGTTTCTAATGGCTACAAAGTGGATTATTTAAAGGTTAAGGTGGGGATGTGTCGAAAAACACTCATCCAATAGAATTGAGAAAGGTTTGGGTCATTATATTAACCTTATCTTTTAGTTTTAACTCTTAGTTAATTAGTTTGACACTTACCATGCCACTTTGTATTATTATATTATATAGGTAATAAACATACTATATACATCCAAGATACCCCCAAGAGGTCCATTAATGATACACCTATCATGATATAAGTCTCTTGGATGAACCTTAGATTTTTAAGAATTTAATATCAATTAATAATATAATATATTTTTTAAAAACTCTTTTATGTCAATTTTGACACTATTTGGAAAATTGATTTTTGTGAAATTCATAACAGAATGATTACTTCGAAAAATGTAAATTAAATCAATCCTAACATGTTATATTAACCTATAAAATGATTTTAATTAATTAAAAGTATCTAATTAAATTTATTTGGGTATTTATAATATCAATTATTTTAATTTTTCACTATTATGGTAATTACTGCATCATCATTGTGTCATATATAAATTAAATTATTTAAAGTCTAAAAATTATAAATAAAATATCATTATTTAGTAAATAGTTTTATATTTCTAATGAGTATTTACAATCTAATTTATCTTATGTATAACGCTATATTAAAAATGTTTTAGTAAATAAACTTTGATTTTAACTCTTTTAACTCTTCTTTGAATTAAATAATAATAAATGTCCTAATCTAATACAAGTGGACCTAAATGATAATATATTACCCCTAAGATTGTTTGTGGTCCAGATACACTTGTACAATATAATTAGGACATGTTTTAGGGTAATATTAATATCTTTTTTACCCTTAATTTCCCTATTTAATTTTAACCGTGGTAAATAAAAGTAAAAAGTTACTATTCACCAAAAATTATTTCCATCTCATTGAACCACATTTTACTCCTTGATATTAACTGTGTCTCTCAGATTTTATAAATTCCACTAACAGAACCGGTAAAATTATGTTTTCTGAAAAATTCAGTTTTTTTACTACCACTTAGTGGTTTCACTATTCATCAAAAAATGAATGTTTCCTGAAAAATACCAAAAATTAGGCCTATGCTATATTTGATATTATGAATTCAAAAATGATGTCTATTTTACCAAATTCAAAACATATCATTTTCATTAATTAATTTAAAAATTAATTCCCGTTGTCAAAACAAATAGCGTGTTTTTAAGAGATAATAACTATCGAAAGATTGACACTTGTTTATGTTCGGTTTAATTGTGAAATTATGTACAATGACCAAAATTGTATATAATGGTAAAAATATGTTCTAAATATACTTTAAAACCGTTCAAATTAATAATTTATCAATATAAATTATTTTGATTAAAAAAGTGTCTTAATTAAAATTTAGTAATTTTCACTATTCATCAAAATATAAATGTTATCTAAAAAGTTCCAAAATTTCACCTTAGGCTAAATTTGATACTCCGAATACAAAAATGAATTCCATTTTGAGAGATAAAATTTATAAAATTTCAAAAAGTAGGTATTACTATTCATAACAGCTAGTTTGATTGGTTGTGGTGTGTGTTATAACTCGAAGTTGTGTACAACACACGCTACTGTATTATTCAAAGGAAAGCATACCATGGAAGCTTGGGATGTTTCATTGTAAATTTTTGATGTCCCCGTTCTAAAAATTAAATTTATTTAGTCAAATTGAATATATAAAAGTTTAAAATATTGGATTTAAAAAGGGTTCACTATTAAATGTTGGTAAAAGTGCAATACTGAAAATGAATTTTTTCTTACATTATGTCTAAGAAACTCATAATATGGAATCTAAAATTATAAGGATTATATAATGTTTAAAATTAAGTTAATACTATTCATAACCTCTTTTGAACGGCTTATTTGGTAAGTCATGGTGCGCTTGAACTTGATGTTGTGTGTAGTGCAAGTTATTGAATTATTTTAAAGAAATAACACGCTATGAAATCTTGGGGTGTTAAATTATCCCCTCCTTCAATAAATTGCATCCTCGCAATTTGAAATTGTTCTTCGAAAATAAAAGGTTGAATATAGAAAATATCTTTGTGGGAAAACCCACATCGGAAATTGGGTTGATAAAATTTAGTCTTAATAAGAGGAATAGAGAAATGAAAGTGTCACCACCAAATTATGAACTCTATTCGGAGAACATTGGTGGAAATTAGAGACATATAATTAGAGGGAAAACATAAATATTTATAGGTAGTGATAGAGGTCATCAATCACAAACAAGTGTAAAATTGAGGGCCTTAAATTAAGCAATAAATGATGATTTAAAATACCATCGGTTCAGCAAAACATATGGTATTATGATAACACATTTTTTTCTTTTAATATCCCTTCACTAAAGTATAAGAATTAATTTCTTCATTGAATAATAGAAGAAGAAAAATTTATACTTGACAAGTAGTGTCTCATCCTTTACCTAAGTTCTACCATAAACTCATCTTTCACTCTAAAAGATAATAGAACTCAAAAATAATATTCTATTTATCCTATTCGTATAGGGTTAAAACAATAAATTTATAATTCATCTAGTAGAACCATAAAAAAATGAAATTATTCAATTCAGGACATCACATGGGTCAGTGGTAGGTGATACACCGTTTTCTCCCTTCGGTTGTGGGTTCAAGTCTCGCAGCCTTTCCGGACGTGATGGGTTGCCGCCCGACCTCCGGGTTGTCCTTTTATGGCAATCGAAAATAATACAAACTATAACTATCAAAAATACTTTAGTCCAAAATTTACAAGGAAGGTAAACAAAATGAAGAACCTTTTTTCTGTGTAATAACATGTGATCACCTTCATCATGTATTCTTTTAAAACACTGCAACATCCTGAATTACCATAAAACCTTATTGATTACATTCATGATCCCTTATTCCTTAAAGAATAATATATATACTCCTTCAATCCAAAAATGTTGTAAACCCCAACAATGATGGAATATACAAATCATTAGTCTGTTTCAAGGTAGTCAAGAATATCCAATATAATTTATCCAAATCAATCATGTATTATTCTAAAATCACTACCTCGGTATCAGAACCATATTATGGTTTATCTTTATCTCAACCATATATTTTCCAAATATTTAACCTGCTATTGAGTCACTTTTCTTTGTTCCACACAATCCCAAGTCCTTAATGAAATAGTACTGCAGTACAATCATTATATACTCCATAATTATTATAACAAGTACATTGTTGATACAGAACTCAAATGACTTAATCAACATAAGAACTCTAATTATTCCTCATCTTCTGTGGTATTATCATAATTTGATTATTATCTAATATCATCATTTGCGGCATTGTCTGATGACTGGGACATAGGTTCACGTATGTCCATACTCCTTGCAAATGAAGCATTGTACATTTGAAACTATTTTCTTACCCTTGGAGTCACGTACTTTGTTCCCTTTTCCTCCACACTTATAACAAACTCTCATTCTTTTTAGGCAAGCTCCAGGGTGTTTCTTCCCATAGTTATCACATATGGGAAAATTCTTCTTTTCCCTCTTCCCTTTATCCATCTTTCTCTCTTCCATCCTTTTCTTCTCTTGCTTCCCTTCAAAGCCATAGGACTCAGTAAACTCTTTTCTTATCTTATCAACACATGATATTATTTCTTCATATGATGAAAATACATGGGAGAATATTTCTCTTATAAATTCTGTCTTAAGACCATGAAAGATATGATCCTTTTTTCTCTTTGGATCATGTGCATTGTTGGAGTTCTCATTCCTTCTACTGGGCGCCATTTCTAAACAATGGCATATACTAGATTAGTTTATGAATAACAATACATAATCCCAAACTTGTAAAACACATAACATAAATTAAATAGTTTATAGATATAATCCATAATCATAAAAATGTCTCCTTTGAGGAAGTATATACTAATAAACCATTCATAATGGTTTGTAATGAAAATGAGAATTATCCTAAGAATATCCCCTGGGAGTGTTATAACCAAGAGTGCAGGAAGGCCCATTGTCATGCACCAGTTCCCGTTCGAGTCTAGCTCAAAGCGGTGTTTTTGGGGTTTACCCCTAGGTAAATCTGTGCCAGAGCCGCCTCTACCTGCTCATATCCAGACATAGATGTATTGCTTGAAAAAATCACAAAATTTCTACAATATCAAAATTATAGGAAGTTCTTCTATACTAATCCTCAAAGTCCATCTTAGATCTATGTGATCTAAAAAGAGTTTATCTAAATCTATCTTCAAAGGTTTGTACTAAACTTCCTCTGATACTAACTATAACACCCCGACCCCAGTTACCCAGAGTCGGTGCATTATTACATGACATTGGCATGATCACAAGAAAGATCAAGTCTCGAAAGACCGATTAGTTTAGTAGCCTTGAAAAAACTAGATACATTAATAATGTTTACATTACATCATAAAATGAAAACTACAATAATATAGTATCCATAGTCCACACTCTTATCCCCTCATACTATCCCTGTAGGTCATTCATAAATTACTTCTTTACATCCTGGGAAAAATAAATCATAGAAAAGGGGTGAGCTCAAATGCCCAGTAGGGATAACAATATAAAGGAAGCATTCATAAATAAGAATAAACATTTAAGGGAATGTATAACTAAAACAAAATCCTTTTAAACTTGAACTTCAATATAGTATGGAAAAAATAAAATGAAATAATTCCATTTACTTATTCACATGGATATTCCTCTAATCGAATAATCACATGGAATATCAATAACCACTTTCATAAGGATAGATGCATAATGCCAGACTATCATAACCACATAGACAAGGCCTCGTGCCAAGACTACAAATACGATTTTTCCAAGGCCTTGTGCCAAGACTCTAGTTTGTCTCATGAGACCTACCGATACATCGAGGAGCTATACTGGGCTCCAATCGTCACATATTAATTCCAATGCATTCCCATATGAAAAGGTTCAAACATAACATTAATATTCATATTAAAACTAGCATACAGAATGTAAATAATTCATCCATAAACCACGAATGTTATAAAAATAACACATCCACAGTAAAACATATCACAATAGCATCATTAAAATGTAGAAGTTTTGTATCAAAATAAATCAACTTCAAATAAGCGTAAAATCCATTAAAGGATGTTGACATAGATGAAATCAAAACTCTTTTTAGAGAAATATCTCTTTCTATTTTTGTAATCATTTAAGAGTCATATATTTATAAAATTAAACATTTTTTTTCAAAATATTCTTATAAGCTTGTAAGGGAAGCTTCGATGATTTTATAATGATAGAAAATAGCCGCACCCGCCGTATAAGTTACAAAAACATTCTTACCTTAATTCTGTCGAAAAGGTTAAAAAGCACCTTGTTTGGAAAAAGATATAATGATTCCTTTATAAACCTCTTATAAAAAGTAAAACAAGGGTATAAATGACTTTAACCCATATTCTTGTAAATACTAAATATGTTTTGAAATAAAGTTTTAAGAAACATGGATGTGGATGATAAAGAGATCCCAATAGATAATTACGTATAAACAACCTCGGATAATGAAGAGATTGCAAAATAAACCCTTAACTTGTACTTTCCCTTGGTTGGGGAGAGGTTAACCTCCTGTATAATGGTGAAATAATTGTTATTAAATTATACAAGAATCATATACATTATTATGTTATCATATATGTTCTGTTAATATTTCTTTTGTTAATAATATCTTAGTAATATCGTCATTTCGAGTGTCAACTTACTCATTTTTTTATATGTTTTGTTACGTAAGACATGTCTGTCATGGATAGGTTGTATATTATTCATATCTAGAATGATATCGAGTCCTTAAAAATTATTTTTAAATCATAAAATGATAATTATACTTGAATTGATACGATGGAGAATGAATCTCATCACGTTCATGGAGACGGTAGTCCGTACGTACGCATGAGCGATAATATCATTCTTTTGATATTAAAATAATATTTAATTGGATGTTATATCTTATATACATAATCATTATCATGTTATATTTATTATTTACATTAATTACACATCATTATTACACCCATCCAAATAATAATATGTTGAATAACAATTACACCACGACGTGGAGACGGTAAGCCGTACGTACGCACGTATGGTGACATGTCATTAAAAGGATGGATAGAATAATGAATATGGTTGTAACATATTTATAATAATATTAGAGTATATAGTAGATACTTGATTCATTATTTTAGAATGGGAATAACAAATAAAGAAGAAGTTGAAGAAGAAATGAATTTGAAAAAGGGTGGTAAAAACATTACCTCTTCTTCAGGTTCTTCCATTTGATTAGATAAAAATGTCTCCTTAGGTTGGCTTTCTGATCCAAATAAGGCCTCTAGGTTGTAGTGATGGAAGTAGGGAGAGTATTTGGGAAGGGTTTGTCCGAACCAAAAGGCTTTGAATGTGTGAATTAATGAGAAGGGGGAGTGTCCTTTTATAAGAGGGGTGAGGGGCACCTTTGGAAAAGCTAGAAATATTATTTTATAATAAATTTATATTCTGTTTCTAATGTCTCAAATGTGTATCATTTAATGGTTATGGGGGCGATGGGTCGAAAACCACTCAACCAATAGAATTTAGACAGGTTTGGGGCATTATATTAACCTTATCGTTTAGTTTTAACTCTTAGTTAATTAGTTTGACACTTACCATGTCACTTTATATTATTATATTATATAGTTAATAAACATACTATATACATCCAAGATACCATCAAGTGTTCCATTAATGATACACCTAACATAATATAAGTCTCTTGGACGAATCTAAGATTTTTAGGAATTTAATATCAATTGATAATATAATATTTGTTTTAAAAACTCTTTTATGTCAATTTTGACACTATTTGGAAAATGAATTTTTGTGAAAATCATAACATAATTATTACTTCTAAATAAGTTAATTATATCAATACTAACATGTTATATTAACCTATAAAATTAGTTTAAATAATAAAAAGTTTCTAATTATATTTATTTGTGTATTTATAATATCAATTATTTTAATTTTTCACTATTATGGTAATTACAGCATCATCATTGTGTCATAAATAAATTATATTATTTGATGTCTAAAAATTATAAATAAAATATCATTATGTAGGAAATAATTTTATCTTTATATTGAATATTTACAATTTAATTTATCTTATTTATAACTCTATATTAAAAATGTTGTAGTAAATAAACATTGATTTTAACTCTTTTAACTCTTCTTTGAAATAAATAATAATAAATGTTCTAATCTAATACAAGTGGACCTAAATGATACTATTTTACTCCTAAGGTTGTTTTTGGTCGAGATAAAATTGTCCAATAGAATTAGGACATGTGTTAGGGTAATATTAATATCATTTTTACCCTTAATTACCCTCTTTAATTTTAACCGTGGTAAATAAAAGTGAAAAGTTACTATTCACCAAAAATTATTTTCATCTCATTGAACCACATTTTACCCATTGATATTAAATGTGTCTCTCAGATTTTCGAAATTCCACTCACAGAAGTGGTAAAATTATGTTTTATGAAAAATTCAGTTTTTTTAACTACCACGTAGTGGTTTCACTATTCATCAAAAAATGAAAGTTTCCAGAAAAATACCAAAAATTAGGCCTATACTATATTTGATATTATGAATTAAAAAATTATGTATATTTTACCAAATTCAAAACATATCATTTGAATTAATTAATTTAAAAATTAATTCCTGTCATCAAAACTAATAGCGAGTTTTTAAGAGATAATAACTTTCAAAAGATTGACACTTGTTTATGTCCGGTTTAATTGTGAAATTATGTACAATGACCAACATTGTATTAAATGGTAAAAATATATTCTAAATATACTTTAAAACCACTCAAATTCATAATTTATCAATATAAATTATTTTGATTAAAAAAGTTGTTTTTAATTAAAATTTAGTAATTTTCACTATTCATCAAAATATAAATGTTATCCGAAAAGTTCCAAAATTTCACCTTAGGCTAAATTCGATACTTATAATACAAAAATGAAGTTCATTTTGAGTGATAAAATTTATAAAATTCCAAAAAGTAGGTATTACTATTCATAACGACTATTTTGATTGGTTGTGGTGTGTGTAAGAACTCGAAGTTGCGTACAACACACGCTACTGTATTATTCAAAGGAAAGCATAACGTGGAAGCTTGGGATGTTTCATTGTAAATTTTTCATCTCCCCATTCTAAAAAGTAAATTTATTTAGTCAAATTGAATATATAAAAGTTTAAAATATGGGATTTAAAAAGGGTTCACTATTAAAAGTTGGTAAAAGTGCAATACTGAAAATGAATTTGTTCTTACATTATGTCTAAGAAACTTATAATATGGATTATAAAATTATAAGGATTGTATACAGTTTAAAATTTATTTGATACAATTCATAACCTCTTTTGAACGGCTTGTTTGGTAAGTCATGGTGCGCTCGAACTCAGTGTTGCGTGTAGTGCAAGTTATTGAATTATTTTAAAGAAATAACACACTATGAAATCTTCGGGTGTTACATAAAATCCTTAAAAAATATTCTCATGCCAATTTTCAGGTTTTGAGAATGGATTATGGATCCTTGTCACTAGAATATCTAAGCCCCAAGATATATCTAAACTGATTTGTGGGGGATATTAGGATTCAAAAAATATCAAGATATAAATAAGAATTTTATTATTTTTAAATTCATTAATCTATTTTAATATTATAAACAAGTACTAATTATATTATCTTAATTTGGGGAAATTGTAAAATAAAATACCCTAAAAAATATCATTTCAATCCATAATAGGGAACAATAACCATATCAATAACAAGAATGTATAGTAATTGTATATTCACTTTCACATTATAAAAACCCACTGATGGAAATTGTATGTTCTTGAAACCCTACCTCCAGAGTTGTTTACTAAAGAGGCTAGCGAGGAAGTAGTGTATCTATATTTGAAGCATTTGGACAATTAAATGGATCAAATATTTTATTATTATCAACCATGTCTAATGATATTCTAAAACAATATTAGGATATGAAATTATTAAAAATATTTTTTCATCTTTTATAACTCTATTAAGAGATGGTGGGATGAGAAAGATATGATATCTCTAATGATCTATTCACATACAAGATTAGAGAGTTAGCTCTATTGGGGGAACATTTTGATAATATAATTGGATACCTTAATCACATGTACATATATGTTTTTAATATCCCCGATGAGCTAAAAACATTTCTCATTCTATCCTGAATATCCAAAAATCTAACTAGTTTTGTTGTGAATTATAATATAACAAATATCCAGAAGCCACTCTAAGAACTTCTTAATCTTATCCATGTAGATTATTTCTAGAAGAATAATGAAAAAACTACTGTTCATATGGTAAGTAAGAATAATTGAAACATGGAAAAGGGGATGAATAATCATTCCAATTCAATGTCTCTGAAAAATCATCCCTCTAAAAAGAATAAGATCTAGAGGTAAGAAAAGGAACATGATACATGGTGTTTTACATGTGGAAAGAAGGGAAAATGGAGGAGGAATTTCACCAATCAAGGATGTAAATGGAAGATTTATGTGCATTCAATATTGATTGTAATCCTTCCATATCTATAATTTGGGTATTGGATACTTTATTTGAGCCTCACATTTTGATCCAAATACTAGAACAATGTATGTATTACAATATTACTAGAGATGTGGTGTAATGAACATTGATTTTAAAACCAAAATCTTATATATTTTTAGAATCATATTTATGACAATTCACAAATACATTCATGAGGGCTATGAAGGTTTAGTGTATTTTAAGAGTAGCTACAAAATCATCTTTTTTCATGAAATATCATTAACAACTCCAATAAATATCTTCCCATATAGTACACATTATCTATCGATCCTATATAAGACAAATTTTCAGAGCCTTAGGGAAAATGAATCATTAGAATGGGTTATATCATATGTTTTGTAATGGAAAACAAGTGAGATATTAACATAACATGAGCATAATCGTACAATAAAATAAGAATAATATTTAATGTACATAGCCTACATATCATAGATTATAAACACAAGTCATGAAATAAATTATGGAATCTCATAAGACAAGAATCATAAAGGAGTCCATGAATTTGGCATATAAGAATAGAACATTGGTATAATATATATACTTTTTTCAAACATAAAAGTATCTAAAAATCATTTCTTTAGAAATAAAGGATATTTTTCAAGTCTATCATTGTGTACTGGGTTCTCTCCCAAATCCATCGTAGTAGTCAAGGTTCACTCCCAAGACTATCATAGAAGATATAGTACCATACTAAATTAGGTTCACTTAATATTCTGTTACTATTTACCTCATGTGATATTAATATTTAACAAATACATTATAGAGAGATACAGGTTCCAAATGTCCATGGTTATAATGGGACCACCTTCTATTGTTTTAACATAATCATCATCTATAGTTATATCATAAAAACCATTATTTTTTATAATATAACCATCACCACATAATGAAATCCATAGATAGGTATTACATAAGATCAAAAAATATTCATCTTATTATAACCCATGAAAATAAATGGGTTTCATAAAAATTTAATAAAAGAATAATCTATGTAAATGAAATGAGTTTTGCAAATATTTCATCATTTAATTATTGAATAACCCTTGGAAAAATTTACATGTTTCCTAAACACCACATCTTTTTAAACATAAACTATCAAGAGGATGAATAAAGAAAAATTTCATTTGATCATATCCCTAGTAAAGAATAAGTAACATCATAAACTGTCGTCATATATGGACAATGATTTTAAAAGATTACATGGGATATCTTGGGAAAATAACATTTTTTGTAAATATTTCAACACTAATAGGACAGATTCAGTAGTTACTATATTAAATTGGAACTAAATATGAGGAATAAAATCCCAAAGGAACAAATAGTTTACTAGTCTTGATAAACTAGATACATGCTTGAATCTAATGTTACAACTGAAAACATAAAATATGAAAACTTATTTTCTCTTAGTAGACCATTGTTCCCTTTAGTATATCCCTGCACACTAATCAAAATACACTTTTAAGAATCATAGATAAAGGAAATATAAGAAATGAGAGATTTATAATGACCATTGAGGGTACACATACAATGAAATATATGAATAAATAAGGAATAATTAATATGGAATGGTAAATAACTGAAACACATTTCATATAATAAATTACATCAACATAACATGGAGTGAATAAAAAATGATCAAAAAATTCCTTATACATAATCTTATGATTATAAAAATATTCCATGTTTGTTCGAACTATTTGAATAATTAGATGAAATTCAATAAAAAATATCATAATGAGGGAATTAATAATCACATAAATTGGGAATATACCATTGAGTCCTTGTTCTATGACATTTGAAATACAATTGAATCCTTATGCCAATACATATAAATAAATTGGTATGGCCTCCATCAAAACCTATCCTACTCTGTCTCATGAGATATACAGATGCATCAAGGGGTTATATATTGCCCTAGTTATCACATACTAAGTGAAATTCATTCCCCATATGAAAGGGGAGACACAAAATCAATGAATACATTGGTATCGAAAAGACAAATAAATAATGTTAATAATTTCCTAAAACAATGAACATAATCTTAAACTATCCCCAGTAATTTGGAAAACTGATTCAAGGTAGCACACCCCCTATCAAACTAAACATAAACCATCTGTATAATTAATAATTATGGTATTATTACAACATATCCCCCTTGGATAATATAAAAAATAATGTATGATTTTATCAATGAATTGAAATACCAAAAAAAATTCCTTACAAATTTATTTAGGAAAATAATATTTCATTATTAAAAATTAATGTGTAAAAACTAAAAATATAAAAAATATTATGAAATAAATTTCATTTTAAATAATACTTGTAAAGTTGTCATGGAGGATTATAAAATTGAGTGATCATGATTTAAGGGACTTCTCTTGTTTCTATGTATGTTAAAAATTAATTCCATTAAAAGCTTGATAAAAATGTCCAATAGAATCTTGTTTGGAAAATAAAAGGAAGATTAATTTTTTCCTTAATAAAATTATAAATTTAAAAATGGGTAAAAACATATTTAATTAATTATTGAAAAATTTAAAAAATATTCTTGATTAGAAATTATTTCATGAAAACATGTATTTTGATGGAAAAGTATTTTCGACCGAAGAGAAAAATGATGTTTGTTTTTATTAAAATATTTTTATGAATAATGTTTTTCACCGATGAGAGAAAAGTTTTATATTACATGGAGAATTCATAAATTTCCAAAATATTGGTAAATATATTGGTTTTAGGATAAAAATATTAAATAAATCAACAAGGGAAACATAAAAATTAACAATCTTGAATAATGATGAGATTATGAAAAAAATCCTTACACCTTTTGTAGCTTTTGAATCATTAGACAAATGAACAAAATAACTTATAATTAAATCATAAATTAAATTACTAGAATTAAATTCAAAATATATCATATCATAGGGATAATAAATTCACCATTAAAATTAATTATAGGTTAATATACCCTATTTATCACAAAAGTAAATGTGAGATGAGAAACCCTTTCCTCGGGTATTATTTTAAATGAAATAACTTGAAGCTTATTTATAATAAATATATATATTTAATAAATATATTATAGAATGATAATAATATATTTCATACAATATAATATAAAATTATGATCTCTTAGGATCCAATCATTATGAATTCCTTTCCAAAATCACATTTCAGATGATAACTGCTTCATTTTTCATATAAATTTTGGGTTTTTATTATTTTTTTATAATGATCATGGTTAAATAATATAAATAATGTTAAAAATGATATAAATGTAATATATATTCATTATATTTGTATTTATTGTAATACATAAAACAAAGATATAGAAATTAAATAACACCATTGACGGAGACTATAGGCCATGCTACACATGTACACTGTTTCCATTTTCTCAATGGATAGAAATAAAGGATTTTAAAAATATATAACATTTCTAAGTAATTATTATGTCATATAGACATCAAATATTATTTAAATATTTCCTTATTATATTTAATTTTATTTGTAAGGGAATACAATGAATCACATCACTTCACAAGGGGGTAGTCTTCCGTACAGACGAGCAACATTATCATATTCTAAAGAAATGAAAATTTAGAATGTAAACTAGATATTATAAACATATATGTATTATTGTTTTATTAATATCAGATATATAATATATAAATCCATAATTATGTCCTTTTGTGATTGGCAGTGATGGAATATGAATTACACTCAATGGCATGGTGGTAGTCCTCCATACCCATGATAGATAGTATTGTTTCCTATTTTATTGAAGATGGGATGGTATAAGTTATAAAATAAGATTCAAAAATATTAGTATCTGAAAGTTAAAAGTTTTATTATATTTTAATTGTTAATATATGAATGAATATTTTAAAAGTATAAACAGAAAGGAGAAGCACAATGAATACAATTACATAACCTTAGAAAAAACTCCTTTGGATATTTTATTAAGAAGCATATGGTTTTTTAGGATGAAAATAATATGTAGAATGTGAATGAGGATTTTTTGGATGGATTTGGGTAGTTTTTGGTCAGCCAAATGGGTTAAGAGGTTTGAATTATTGAGGGATGGAATTGACAGAATATATTCGAGGAGTTTCATTTTTGTCAATACTAAACACTTTTCAATAATGGGAAGTCAATATCAAACCTCGTTCATAAAAATTATAATTAAATTATTTTACAATTTTTTTTATAGAAACATCCAAAAATTAAAGGACAAATACAATGATATGGTAACTAAAAATTAAAAATAAACTACAATCTTGAAATTTATTTCATTATTCCCAAAATGACTATCACTAATCCTTTATATCTTTTATTTTTATCTTTGTAAACATATAGTTGCAATTTAAAATCAAGTGGGTGAAATTCTATCTATTTCATTACATAAATTATTAAATTGCTCAATTTCAGGGAAATATGTCCCAAAAGCACATAAATATCCATCCTATCGTAATAAGGGTCTTATTATTCCCATAAAATATAATTTATTAATGTTTTGGGGTAATTGTATCCCGTAAATTTTTAGTTTATCACTCAGTAAACCCGATTTAACCTTAATTGTAGTAATTATTATCATCTATTTTTATAATTCATTATGACCAGAACTTATGTTATCCCTATTATATAATGCTAATTATTTTTGTTCAAAATATGTTACAAATTTTTTCAAATTCCATTCATATATGTGAAAAAATATAATTTAGAATTAAACCTGTGGACATAATGACAAAGAGGTTTTTCGAAGAGAAAATTGTCATAAGTATTGATATTTTTAATAGAAAATATAAAATAACTTTAATAAAATGACCTAAATTATATTTATTATAATATAATTTAAAAATTGTTTATTTTTAAAATAGTATTTAATAAAAATGGATCTTTAAAAATTAATTAATTAAAATTTCATTTTCTATAAGAACTAGTATTTTTCACCACTAAGAAAAAATAAATCTATTTAGTAAATTAAAAAAAAAATCATTTTTCGATATTTTTTACAAGATTATTTCAAAAACTAATTAATTATTTTAAATAAACATTTAAAAATGGGTAAAAATTAATTTTAATGTATGTGTGAAAATTGTGAAGATACATCCTTTTTCAAAAATAATGTTTTTTAAGAAAAAGTTACATTTTCATTTAGAATATAACTATTTAAATTATACTAAATAGATAACAGTTGAATTTATTTTATATGTTTTCAAACCATATAATTTTACTAATTTAATTATTCTTTTTCACACCTACAAATTTATCTGTTAGGTTATAACAATATTCTATATTAATGTTTTCTCAGGCTTGAGGTTTCATATTCACGATGTTATAAAAAAGATTTAATTTATTTTAAAAAATAAATATATAGTAAATTATTGATTTGTTACATTTTTTTTACACTTGGTGTGTAATGTTATACATGGTATGGAACATGATTGTCCTCTTTTAGAATCATAGTGTGCTACATTATCACATTGAAAATCACATTGTTTTAGACAAAAAGATCAAGAAAAGTATGGAAAATCCTTATCTAATATAAAAAATATTTGAAATATATAAATTAATCTTTAAAAAATTTAATGGTCATAATGAAAGAGAATACAATTCACATTGTACACGTTAAAAGAACAAATCATTTCACATTTTAGGAATTTTCATAATTAAATCATTTGTAAAATGATAAGAAGATTCCAATTATACAACTTTTTTAATAGATAAAATGGTCTAAAATGGCATTAGAAAATAATTGGAGAATATTAAAAAAAATATTTAAAACATTTTTCGAAAACATGGATATGAAAGAAAAATGATTGTGGACGCAGATAAAATTAAAATCAGTTTTCATTATAAATAATTTTTTGGTTTCCTAAATAAATAAAGGTTGAAAAAAGAAAAGAAAACATGTATTTTTGTTAAATAACTATAAGAGAGGAAAATTTACAAGATTTTTGAGAGTTGGATTATAATATTTCATCCTCAAAAGCGTAATATTAAACAATCATGATAAATAATAAGGATGTGACATACAACCTTTACCACTTTCGTACATATTGAATCCTAAGACCGATAAATGAAATAGAACTATATATATATCCCATAATTATATTATAAGAACAATAAATGAAATTCATTGGTAGTATAGACACCGCACAAAATAAACAAATGTTGAATATGGCATTTTTCCCACATAAAATAATGAGAGAGAAAAATACCTTAAATTAAGTATTAGTTTTCTTCATACACATTTAAAACTATTTTATAATAAATATAGGGTTATTATAAATATTATATAGAACCATAATCATATATATATATCAAAGAAACTTTTATTTACTTATGACCGTTTATTACAATTTTCTTAACAAATCTTTGTTGAAATCGGGATTCGGGTAATAACATCTTCATTTTTAATGTATGTTTTTGTTTAGTAGTTTAGGTCCACATATATTTAAAATTGTTACATAATCTATAGAAATTTAAAAATTATATAATTAGTATCTATATTCATCATATATATTTTTAAATTAAACCATTAATGTTATATATAGAAATTCAATTACTCCATTCATGGAGACGGTAAGTTGTACACAAGCATGAACGCTCCATCCATTTCATTAAAGGATTAATAAAAATAAAGGTAAATATTAATTCACCATTAAAT
Organism: Viscum album; assembly: GCA_963277665.1. Classification (NCBI taxonomy): domain Eukaryota; kingdom Viridiplantae; phylum Streptophyta; class Magnoliopsida; order Santalales; family Viscaceae; genus Viscum; species Viscum album. The sequence goes on from OY728135.1 coordinate 273,277,639, forward strand.
TATAATAATTATAAATTCATATATATTATATATATTCAGATAATATGTCCTTATTTCCACCCGTAAAAATATAAAATAAAAAACATATCACATTACTTCGTGGAGGTGGTAGTTCACACGTACACACAAGTGACATTGTTGTTCTCCATTGGACTATAAAGTAAAAAGGTATATGTGGTTATATAATTATATAAGTATAATATTTTCAAAAATATCATATATAAACATTAAATACATTATTATCTCAATCCATGGTAGGCATTGATAGAAAATGAATTACATCGTTGATTTTTTCCGATTTGATGGAAGAGAAGATGGATATAGGTTATAAAATTAACATGATAAAATATAATAATATTTGAGATATTTCAGTTTTTATATCATCATAGTTTAATAATATTTTATAGATGTGGAAAAAGAAATAATAAAAAACAATGGCTTATCCATTTTACATCCTTTCTCAAGAACCTATTTAGGTTCAGACCAAAAGCCTTATTAAGATGGTATGATACTGATAATAAGTATTATATGATATGGGGAAGTATATATGGTAGATATTTGGTTTGTTATAGGATGAAGCAAAGTGTTTGTATGTGTGAAGAGGATATGAGAGTTGTTGGAATTTTATAAGTGCGAGAGATGACATAGTTGAAATTTGTGAAATGAAAATGTTATACTAAAACATTTCACATTAAAAAAGGATTAAAAATGTCTTATTATATATCCTTTTATGTTATGATATCAAACTATGAATTAGATAAGTTTTATGCTTTTTAACCCTATGGAATTTAGTTCAACCTTTGATAAACCAATTTTAACATTAATCAGGACAATCCAATTTTAATATTTTCCTAATTCACTTCGAAAAAAACTAAGTCAGTCTTATTATAAAATATAAGAAATGATGATTAAAAATATTTAATAGATTTTTAAAATTTAATTAATAAAAATAGACAAATCTAATTTTAAAAAACCCCCATGCACTTGATGAAAAATGTTTTTCCAAAAAAAACTCAAATATATAAGAAGCTTTATTGTCATCATTTAAACTAAAATTTAATAAAATAAACTAAATCCGATTAATAAATATATTTTTTTACTAATGTTTGTTTTAAGTACAGAATAATATAAAACATATCTTTTAAATTCTTTAAATAAAAAGGTAGTTTGAATAAAAATTTTATTTTTACTATTCATTAAAAAAAAATTCTTTGTAGAAAATTATAAACAATTCCATCCAAGTTAATTTTATTTATAGATTTAAAATGTATAAAGTTTAGTTTTTTCAAATGAATTTTCTAAAATTGGGGAAACATTTTTTTACAATTTGCTCTCAAAATGAAATAAAAAATATTTTTTTGATAAAAATGAATTTTCAAAGCGTATAATAGATTTACTAAAAATTTAGTGTTTTGTATCATTATGATTTCATGATCTACATAAATTATAATTATATTTATAAATCTATTTATTAATATTCATACTATCATGTTTTATTGTTTTGTTATAATTTTTTTGTTTAAAAATTAATATAAATATTATATTATGGTTTATTAAAACATAGTGTTTCGTGTAACACAAACTATCAGTAAAATTATTCTTATTCAAAATATTAAATTTTATAATATATCAGGGTGTTAAATTATAATAATATTAAAATTAATTTATCCCTAAAGATTCATCACTTTTATTTAAACAAATTTGGTTATTTCTTCCTCATCATATACCAATGTTCTTATGTATCTTTGTAAAAAATTTGGGTTCACTACAAAACATTATGCATGTGAGTGACATTACATCATTGAACTTTCTCTCAATGATCTAGAATCTCTATTGGTTGTTCAAGACAATAAAAATCATTATCTATTATTATAACATATTATTTTAGTTTATTTTATGGATCCAGTATATTCCAATGTTCGAGGGACACACATAACACATCGTGAAATGAAGAGTGGTTTGGTGGATGTTCTAAGCAGTAAGATATGGTACCCATACGGTGATGAACATTAAAGGTATTGATATAACTAAGGAGTAGTTTTCCCTTATTTAAAATTCTAATAACCTTATTTCAGGGTAATTATCATAGAAAAACCTTCTTACTAACTGCAAATTCTAGTCCACATTGACAATTATCATCATAACTATTCTGTAGAGTTTGTGCCACACATATGTTATGTGTTATGGCTCAATCATTCATTTCAATTTCGTATAGTAGATATGGTCCTAGTAGATTTTTTTCTATATCATATTGCTATAGTATTGAAGCTCAAAACTTATTTCCATAGAGGAATTCATAAGGATATATCTGAATGCTTTAGTGAAATATCTAGTTATAGGAAAACTCAACTAGAAGATTGTTTTGATCCCAATAACCACTTAAATTCATATAAGTTTATTATATAATATCCTATAGAGTTAGAATTATTGTATCCAGAAAACCATATATTTTAAAATGATACATAATGCTGAAGATCATCATTGTATGAAGATCTTGCTAAAGACTTCATCAAAACATCAAGCTAAACCACATATCCTGATAAGATTTAATGGAATGTGGTACTCTAGGAAGCCAAACCAATTTATTAAATTAAATATAGGAAATCAAATACAATGTGGAATCTTATCAGATAGTAATAAATGTTCGATCGAATATGTATATTAGATGGAACAATACAAGAGGGGGGGTGTATTGTAGGTTTAAAAACATCGTGTTTAAAAAGAAGAAATTAGTTTATATGATCTTAAATTAATAAAACTCACAACAAAAACTAACAACCAAAATTGTATTGAATATAAAGTTATGATATGATCTAATGATATAAGACAAGTAAAGAAATTGTATTCAATATGAATACAATAATTAGAGTAATACAATACTGAAGGATTCTACCATAAAGCGTATAGAATCAATTGATACAATAAGTAACAGTATGAATGTAATTGAAACAATTACAAATGAATATTGAATGAAGAATGGAAAAAAATACATTTCCTTTTCATAAAACAAATAGCAGCGGAAATGTAAATGTATTCAAATTCTTTTGACCCAAAGAGAAGGGCTATCCTTTCACCTAGGACAAGAGGTATGTCTTACCACCTCCTTGGCAAGCCCTTGATGCGATGATCGGTACGTCTGTCTAGCTATCCCCTCAAGCCCTCTATTTTGCAGGTAATCAATACCTCTGTCTTTAAATCACTTGAAAGCCCTCGATATGATGATCGGTATCACCATATTCCTATCACCGGCAGCCCTTGATCGTTATCACCAGATCAGATGAACAAAGAAAAACAAAGCACTTATAGGAATACAAAAACTAAGAACGAGCCATTCACATTTTGTAATCTCAAGGATTTTGCATGAAGCAAGAGAGAAGTCACAATATATCTCTCTAGAACTTGATATAAGAAATGTCTAACACTTGTGTGTTATTTTCATCAAATGACCTCCTATTTATAAGCCTCAGGTTCAAATGGTTGTATCTCCTCCAACGGTCATATTTCTCTGGAAAACACAGAGGGACTTGGACACCGGGCATTATAACGGTCATATTGAAACATAAAACATGACATCGTTTTGATTAGTTTATAACTAACTCCACGACATCATTTTGGTTAAAACATAAGATATATGAAGATGATAGTCATGAGTATGATTAATATGAAACATGTGTTTTTAAGAAAGGACCAAAACAAGTAAGTAATGAAAGTAAATAATGAGTACTTTAAGTATTAATTAGTGTAATGTATTGATAAAATACAAAGTGAGTATGATTTATAAAACTCATTACGAATAAGAGAGTCAATACAATTGTCAGAGACAGTACGATAATTGTTGTCAATACGATCAATATAGTCAGTACGATCAACATAGTCAATACGAATAACATGATTAGTACGATCAACATGTTTAGTATGATAAGCATGGTCAGTACGATCAACATGATCAGTACGATAAGCATGGTTAGTATGATAAGAATGGTCAGTACGATAAGCATGGTCAGTACGATAATCATGGTTAGTACGATAAGCATGGTAAAAGACAATTGTGATTTCCAAAACAAGATATAAAAGTCAAAAGAGAGCTACTGACTCAAACATCTCCCCCCTTTTTGGAAATCACAAAACACAAAGTAAAAATGAAAATAAATACTTATCTCCCCCTGAGTTATTGGAAACTCTTATGAGTATGAAATTGAATACAACTAACTCCCCCTTATGTATGTATTTTCCTAAAGATTGTATTCATAGATTTTCATTGATTTATAAATATTTGATTAAAATGTTCTCTCTCTATAAAACAATCTCCCCTATAAAACATTCTACCCCTTTGTGATTTACAAAAGAATGGGGTAATCTTGAGTTTCCTAAAAGAGTTAGAGAAAAGAAATTTAGGACAAAGGAAAGTATAAAAAAAATCTCATTACGATAACAAAAGTTTATAGAGTTCATGAAAAGAAAAAAAATATAACAGTAATTTGTTTTCTCGTTCCTTTTCCTTATTTATAAACTCATGAAGAACAGATTTCATCTATTTGATTTCCTTCTTGTACTCAGATATAGAATCAACCTGAGAGCTGAGAAGCTCTTGTTGGTCGGCAAAAAGATTATCCGGATTCTTGATGGTCTCCTCTTGGACTCTGATTACTTCTTCAAGAGTATCGATTCTGTTTTGTAAACTCTTGTTGTCTTTGGATAACATAGAATTTTGTTTCTTCAATAAGACTAATTCATCTTTGAAAGATGAAACCTTCGAAAAATCAGATTGAAAAGAATTCATTTTCTCTTGAATCTCTTTCACTGAATGAATATCAGCTCTATGGGTATTTTACAAATGATTCAGCCTTTCAACAGTTTCTTTGTCAAGATTATTAAAAGAAATAGCGAGATCATTTGAATGCCTCCATAAGTCTTTAATTGACACTTCATGATCATTCACTGAGCTCTCTATTTTTATGACCACTTAGTCATTCTGTTGTAAGACTTCTTATGAGCAGCCGAACTTTCAGATAGAACTTTCAAATCAGCTTCAACTGAAAAAACTCTCTTCCTCAATTCTCTTACAGAGAAAAACTTCTTTCTTTGATTGTCAGTAATGAAATCAATTTTTCCTTCAAGCCTGGGAAAGTATGGAAGGGTCTTTTCAATTCTCCGTAAAACATGAACAATGTAATCATTATTCTTGAGATAAATTGTCTGTTCTGAATCGGTATCCTCATCTTACGAATCTAGTTTATTTCATCGGCTCGAGTCTACAATGGGATGTTTTCCTTTTTATTTTTGAATCCCCTTTCTTTCTTCTTCTTCTTCTTCGCTGATAACGATTATTTTTTCCGTATGAGAAGATTGATGATGTTAATTCCCTTGGGAATGAATTCTTTCTGGAGTTTAAAAAGATTCATCCGGTGCTCGAACGGCATGAGGAACATGTTGAAAACCTTCACATTGTTTTTGAAACTATTTTTCACTAATTTAATTTGAGATCTAAATGAATTACAAAATAAAATCTCATTCCTCTTATACAACTTCTTAGATTTCTACCAGAATTTGTTTCCCTTTCTCTTTATGTGGGAGACTCTGTATGATAGGATCATGATAAAATTCCTATGTTACTTGAGCACTAGCATCCTCAACCATTTTCATGAGTTTTGAAACATCAAATTCCTAAGCTTTTCTTTTAAAAATAGTCTTCTTTTTCGTTTTAGCCTGAAGGGTATCCTCAACCCTTAGCCTCTCAGGAAAACCTTCATCTGGGTCAAGACAAAACATTAAATCACCTTCCTTTCTCTATTCTGTTTCTTATCTCCACCTTGCAACAACCTCGTTACTATAATTAGGTTTCTTCTTTGGCTTTGAACTGGTTTGAGGATCTGACTTTTGAGGATCACCAACAGATGGATTGTCTTTGGCTGGCATAGGTGCCGATTGATTTTGAGCCAATTTAGATTCTAAATCATTAACAAAAAGATTTGAGTTATGATCAAAACAAACATTCAACTTCTTCAACGTACTCATACTAATCCAGGAAGGCTTTAGCTCTTTTTTTTTCCTTTCAAAGGAATATTACAAAACTTCATTATCCCAAGAATGAACTTTGTAAGAATAGATGAATACATGATTAAATGGGACTTAATCGTTCATGACTTAACATTTTTTATTGCTTCAAAAACGTATCCCCTGAGATTTACTTTTCTAATGTTGACAAGATATTCAAGCATGAAGCTATCAAACAATTTCAGAGTTTCTCTATCCCCTTTCCTTGGGATAAGAAAACCTTGCATCCAATGCGCCACAAACCTATTATCTGGAAAAAGATGAGCCACTTTCCTCTTCTCTTCATTTATAAGAAACAATGACTTTTCCGCACATTCTTTGTTAAACGTACCAACTTACTATGATAGTTTATGAGATGGACAATAAGAATCACCTTCTGATGGAACATTTATAAAGTGGGCTGCTTGTTTCACACACATTGATATCTTTCTATCATATAAAACAAAGTTGATAGTCATGTTTTTGTCAAAAGACCCAGTTTTCTAGAACTGACTGACTTCATCAATAAGAACCAGATCTTCAGATATTGGTTTTTCAATAAACAAATTCTCCCAACCATGAAACAAAATAATTCTTCGGATTGTAGAATCGTATGAATCAATGAATTCCAGAGAAACTAACCTTTCTCTAAAAAGTATTTTTATGAAAAAGACGTTGAATAAATTTCGGCAGGAGTGCTAGCAGAGGACTGAGACATATAGGTGAAGCTGATAGAAGATCGTACGGAGTCTTGAAGCAGGGGTAGGGCTTCATCAACAATTGTGAAAAACCTGTGCGGGTGTGGGCAGGGAGGGGTCTATTTATAGGAGAAAAAATGGTTGACAATTGATATTCTATGGTTGAGATTAGAAGAAAAAAAGACCTACAGATGGGATTAAAAGTTAAAAAAACAAGGTAAGGAAAGTATGTATCTTCCATAGATCGTAAGGTAACTGTTGGTTTAAATAGTATTAACATGGTGAAATAAAACATAAGAGTACTGAGACAAAGTATACGATCAATTGTCAAACTGATGGAAATCAAATTCATTAACATAGGTTGGCGTGTCGATGGAAAACAAAGTTGTTACCATGAACTGACGTGTCGATGGAAACAAAGTCATTACGATGTACTGACGTGCCGATGGAAAACAAGGTCATTACCATGAACTGATGTGCTGGTGGAAAACAAACTTGTTACCATGAACTGACTTGCCGATGGAAAACAAACTTTTTACAATGAACTGACGTTCTGATGGAAAAAAACATGTCACCATGAACTGACATGCCGATGGAAAACAAACTTGTTACCATAAACTGACGTTCCAATGGAAAATAAACTAGTTACCATGAACAGGCAGACAAAATGAAAACAGAAGATAAAAACTGTAACTAAACAATCAATACGATAAACAGAAAGGTAAATAATGATAATTAAAAATTCAATAAGATAAAAAGAATGAAAAAAACAAAAACCAGGAGAATAAACAGATAAAAAATAATATCAAGTAAAAATTTTCTCCCCCTTTTTAAGAGGAGTTACTTAATGTAAGGATAAGTCAGAAACATTAAGTAGACATGAATGATTACATTAATGTAATCATTATTAGCTTCTGTTTTATAAACTCAAATCTATCGAAAGGTAATGGTTTTGTAAAAATATCAGCAAGTTGTTCTTGCATTCCGATGAATTGTAAAATAATATCTACTTTTTTTGTGTGATCCCTAAGAAAGTGATGCCTAACATCTATGTGTTTTGTACGAGAGTGATGTGTTGGGTTCTTAGTAAGATCTATATCACTAGTATTATCACAAATAATTTGACTTTTGGAAAAACACAATCCATAGTCAATGAGTGTGTGTTAGATCCTCAACACTTGAGCACAACAACTTCCACCTGCTACGTATTCATCTTCAGCATAGGAAAGTTCTACTGAGTGTTGTTTCTTGCAGGACCAGGAAACCAGAGAATCTCCTAAGAAATGACATGTTTGAAATGTACACTTTCTATCCATTCTACAACCACCAAAGCCAGAATCTAAAAATAGTTTTAAAACAAAATCATTTTCAGAAGAGTAAAAAAAAACTAAATCCAGAGTTCTTTTTAAATATCGAAAAATTAGTTTCAAGGATTTTAAATGAGGCACTTTTGGATTAAATTGGTATCATGCAAATAAGAATACAGAAAACATTATGTCTTATCGACTAGATGTCAAGTATAAAAAACTCCCTATCATACCACTAAAAATTGTTTAATCTACTAGTTTCCCAATTTCATCAAGATCAAGTGTATTTGAGGTATTAATAGAAGTGCTAACACTTTTAGTCTTGTCTTAACCATAATTTTTGAGTAAATCATTTATATACTTATGTTGAGATATATACGTTCCTTCTGGTTTTTGGGAAATTTGAAAACCTAAAAAAATGTTAACTCTCCCATCATACTCATTTCACACTCAGATTTCATTAAGAATTCAAAATAATCGGTTAAAGATTGCTGAGTCGATCCGAATATGATATGATCAACAAAAATTTGAATAATCAAAACATTTTTATTTTCCATTTTTATAAAAAGTGTTGGATCCGTTGTAACTTTTGTATAATTATTTTGTAAAATAAATCCTGTAAGTCTATTATACAATGCTCTAGGGTCTTGTTTAAGGCCATATAGAGGTTTGGTAAGTTTAAAAACATTATTAGTATGTTTTGAGTCAAAAAAACCATGGGTTGTTCAAAAAACACTTCTTCCTGAACATAACCATTTAGAAAAGAACATTAAACATCCATTAGAAATAGTTTGAAATTAAAGTATGCTTCAAAGGCTAATATAATACGAATAGATTCAAGTCTAGCTACCAGAGCATATGTTTCTTTGTAGTCTATTCCCTCATGTTGATTATAGCCCTTAGCGAAAAATCTTTCTTTATTTCTTACAATGATTTCATTTCCATAACATTTGTTTCTAAAAACCCATTTTACACAAATTACAGTTGTTTCTTTAGGTCTTTCAACTAATGTTTAGACTTGATTCCTTTCAAATTAATTTAGTTCATCTTGCATTGTTTTAATCCAACCTCATCACCTAAGTTATCACTTGGACTTTTAGGTTCGAATTGGGAAAGAAAGGAAACATGTTCTATTTTATTCCTTAAGTAATTTCTGGTCCTTATAGGTTAATTTACATCACAAATGATATTATCAATGGGATGATTCCTAAGAAACAATTGATTTGGGTTTTGTAAAACCTATACATCAACATATGGTAGAAATTCGTCTAGGGTAAAAGTTTTGGGAACAGTCTCTTGAACATTTTCCTTATCAAAAGAATATTTTAATAGGGTTTGATATATATTTTTAGAAAATACATCCGAAGATGTAGGTTGGGTCTGGTTGAAAACAAAAGGATTGGTTTCATCAAATTTAACTTGCACTATTTCTTCAATAGTACAGTTGTTTTTATTGAAAACTATATATGCCTTAGAATTTGTAGAATATCCTTGAAATATTACTTCATTAGATTTTGGTGAGAATTTTTATATATTATATTTAGTATTCAGAATGAATACTTATCACCCAAAAACTTTGATGTATGAAGATTTAGGTTTTCATCCAGTTCATAATTCATAAGGTGTTTTATTAAGAAAAGGCCTAGTTATAACACGATTTATAGTATATGAAGCAATACTCACAGCTTCATCCCAAAATTCATAGCAATTGAGTATTCACTCAACATGGTTCTTGTCATTTCCTTAAGAATGCGATTTCTTCTCTCAACAACACCATTTCGCTGAGGAGTTCTTAGAGCTAAGAAATTTTGAGTAATACCTTTCTTACTAGAAAAAGTTTCAAAATATGTATTTTGAAATTCACCACCATGATCACTATGAATAGTTATCAATGATAGGGTTTTACCATTTTTAACTTGGGCTCTAAAGATTTTGAAATAGGAAAAGGCTTCAGATTTTTTTGTTAGAAAATAGACCCATGTAAATCTAGTAAAGTCATCAACTAAAACAAATACATTGTATTTTCCTCCAATGCTTCCAGTTTGTGTAGGACAAAAAAGATCCATATGCACTAGCTGTAATGCATTAGAAGTTGAAACATCATTAATTGATTTAATGATAGTTTTATGTTTCTTATCAAATTGACAAGGACCACAGACTTTTGAAGAATCATATCTAAGATCTGGTAGTGCCTTTACATGTCTTTTCATTGAATGTTTACAATGTTTTATCAGGTTACAGTGTCCTAGTCTTCTATGAAATAGACATGATTGGTCTTCTATTTCACTTAAGCAGGGTAAATCTTTGCTCCTAAGGTCTTCTATGTTAATAGTGTATACATTCTCTTACCTATGGCAGATAGAATGAACTCATCCTTGGAATTGTGAACTAGAAACTTATCATTTATAAAATTCACAAGGTATCGTTCATCACATAATTGAATTATGCTGACGAGATTGTGCATAAGACCTTTAAAAAACAAAACATTTGAAATAAGAACATTTCCAAGAAATACAATATTACCTATTCCAAAAAAAATTCTTGAGCATTATCTCTGAAGGTAACCTTTCCACGTTTGGTTTCGATGATCTTTTCAATGAAATCTCTGTTTTCTGTCATGTGTCGAGAACAACCACTATCCATGTACCAAATGTTCTGGTTTGTACACTTATTAATTTCCAGAAAAAAAAATCAGTTTTTTGAAATCAAAACTTGTTTGGATCCAGAATGGTAAGATAAAAGAATTTTAGGAATCCACATTTGTTTTGCAAAATGGGCTTTCTAAAATCCTAAGGACTGGGTTCTATTAAGAGAACAATATCTTTTCTAGTGTCCTCCACATTGAAACATAGAGCAAAGAGGGGTATTTTGATGATGAAAATAATTATTACTAAACAATGGTTTAGAATGAGTATATCCAATACCAGAATTATTCCTCAAAGGCCTAATTTGAGAATACATTTTATCAATGTTTTCCTTTCCATAAGTAAAGTTTGAAAACCATTTTTTCAAGGAAAAAAATTCTATTTTAGTTTTAGAACTAATTTTTTATCCTCCAAAACATTTTATTTTGAACTAGAGTTCAGCTCAAAAACATTTTTCTTAGAAATCATATTTTCTAGATCCTTAGAAATTTATCCTTTTCAGATTTGAATTTCTCAAGGGTTTTTAAAATACATTCAAAATTAGAAGTTTTCATATCAAGATCATTAGAAATATCTGATACTTATTTAGTTAAAATTGAAATTCTAGAATTTTCTTTATCAAGATTCTTTTGGAGTTTAGAATTTTCATTCTCAAGTAATTTAGCAAACCTAGACAATTATTCAAAAAAGGTAATGTATTATCTTCGGATGACGAGGACTCATCATTTGAGGATTCATAATATTTATTATTAGTATAAGTTGCATTAAAGGAAACATTTTTAATAGGTTTAGCATTGTGTACCTTAGCCATAAGAAAATGATCTTCAATTGGTAGTCTGGCTATAAGTCCAATTTTTCTCTGTCTCGAGGACTCATATTCTGAAGAATTATCTGATGAATCGCTACCACTTGCACTCCAAGTATCATTTGCCTTCATCACTTTCTTTCTCTTTGTCTTGTAATACTTTTTCTTATTCCTTTCAGAATGTTTCTCCTTTTTGTCTTTTCTCTTCAGTAAAGGACAATCAGGCCATTTATGTCCCACTTTCGTACATTCATAACAAGTTACCTCTAAATCATTCTTATCTTTCCTATATTTATTTTTGAATCTGTATTGGAAGTCTTTCCTTCCCAAAATCTTGTTCATCCTTCGAGCAATATTGGCTAACTCATTATCAGAAAGATCACAATCACTTGAATCAGACCTAACAAATTCCTTAGATTTGGATCTTGTTATCCTTTCAGGTGTTTTAGCTTTAGTTGTAGTGGTAAAAGCTACACTTCCATTTCCATTTTTTGTCTTATTGAAATCAGAATCTCTCTTCATTCTTGTCTCATGCTGTAGAAGAGTTCCAAAGCGTTTATCAATAGTAATTTGGGAAACTTTTCTATTTTCATCAATAGCTGTCCTTTTTGACTCCCATTCATTCGACATTATATCAATAATTTTTTCAACAAGGGCATCATCATCAAGACCTTTTTCTCCAATAGATTGTAAGATGTGGAAAATTGTCATAAATCATGGTTGCACTTTACATACCGGCTCTCCATAAGGAAAAAGAAATCCATGATACTCTGCTCGAAGCATTGCTCTTCTTGTTTCTATAACCTTGGATGTACCAAAATGTGTGATTTCCAATTTCTTCCAATTACAGCTAGTTACTTCACAAGAAGACATCTGGCTGTATATATTACTAGTCATAGAACATAGAAAAGTATTGTGTACCTTGTAATTCAATTGATATGCTTGCTTCTCTTGATTAGTGAAAACACTGACTTCTTTATCAAGAATTTTGTAACCTCTAGTAAGCATAATAAAATTTTCTCCACCATTATTGATAACGAATGTCTTCAATAAATATCTCCAGTACTCATAATCATTCCCATCAAAGATAGGTTGTCTAGAAGTATTTTGATCATCAATTGACCCAATATTCATTCGTTCCATCAAATAAAACAAAATCATTTCCACTCTACATGTTAGTGTAGTAAATAATTGAAACATTAATATGAAAGAATAAGAGGTAGTAATAAAAATCAGTGGAAAACTCCTCTGATACCAATTGTTGGATCGAATATATAGATTTAAATGTATATTAGATGGAACAATACAATAGGGCGGGTGATGTGTAGGTTTAAAAACATTGTCTTTAAACACAAGAAATTAGTTTAAATGATCTTAAACTAATAAAACTCCCAAAAAAAACTAACAACCACAATTGTATTGAATATAAAGGTATGATATGATGTAATACTATAAGAAAAGTAAAGCAATTGTATTCAAGATGAATACAATAATCAGAGTAATACAATAGTGAAGTATTATACCATAAAGTTTATAGAATCAATTGATACAATAAATAAAAGTATGAATGTAATTGAAACAATTACAAATGAATTTTGAATGAGTAAAGGAAAACAATAAAATTACCTTTCCTAAAATAAATAGCAGTGGAAATGTAAAAGTACTACAATTCTTTTGACCCAAAGAGAAGGGTAATCCTTTCACCTAGGATAAGAGGTCTGTCTTACCGCGACCTTGGTAAGCCCTCGATATGATGATCGGTACATCTGCCTTACTATCCCCGAAAGCCCTCAATTCGATGATCGGTACGTCAGTCTTGCTATCCCCGCAAGCCCTCGATTTTGCAGGTAATCGACACCTCTGTCTTTAAATCACTTGACACCCCCTTGATACGATGATCGGTAGCACCATATGCCTATCCCCGACACCCCTCGATCGTTTTCACCTGATCGGATGCAAAAAGCAAAAAAAAGCACATATAGGAATAAAAAATCTAAGAACGAGCTGTTCACATTTTGTAATCTCAAGGATTTTTCACGAAGCAAGAGAGAAGTCACATTATCTCTCTCTAGAACGTGATAAATGCAATGCAATGTCTCACACTTGTGTGGTCTTGGATTCAAATGACCTCCTATTTATAGTGCTCAGGTTCCAACATTCATATCTCCTCCAACGGTCATATTTCTTCGGAAAACTCGGAGGGACTTGGAAACCTGACATTATAATGGTCATATTGAAACAGAAAACATGACATCATTTTTATTATTTTATAACTAACTCCACAACATTGTTTTGGTTAAAAAAAAGATATATGATATTGATAATCATGAGTATGATTAATATGAAACATGTGTTTTTTATAAAGGACCAAAACAAGTAAGTAATGAAAGTAAAGAATGAGTACTATAAGTATTACTTTGTGTATTTTATTGATACGATACAAAGTGAGTATGATTTATAAAACTTAGTGCGATTAACATTGTCAATACAATTGTCAGAGACAGTGCGATAATTGTAGTCAGTAGGATCAGCATAGTCAGTATGATCAACATAGTCAGTACGAACAACATGATCAGTATGATTAACATGGTTAGTACAATAAGAATGGCCAGTACGATCAGCACGATCAGTACGATAAGAATGGTCAGTACGATAAGCATGGTTAGTATGATAAGCATGGTCAGTACGATAAGCATGGTTCGTAAGATAACCATGGTAAAAGACATTTGTGATTTCCAAAACAAGATATAAAAGTCAAAAGAGAACTTTTGACTCAATAATAATGTGTTATGACATTTTACGGTGATCAACTATATCCTATATAGTATTATTCTCTTGATATTCTTTGGAGAGCTTGATGAAAACTTCCTTGGTGGTGTTTTACCCTTTTCATTTTTCTATGGGTAAGAGTTTCAACATCCCATTATAATTTTTTTCCCATCCTTAAATTTCTGATATTCAAAGCCCTGAGAAACAATCTATGAAATATATATCCTTAAGCCATCCCACTAGAAATACTCCTTTAAATATCTACACATATTTGTACATCTAGGAGAAATAGGGAAATAATAACTATCATCCCCCTAAAATATATCCTTTAAAACTAATTTTGAGGGGATTAAAACATAGTTAATGAACATTATTACACTACCAAAATCAAGATTAAACTCATAATTATTTCCCACCTTAACTTGTACCTTTACATCATCTTTATATACCTCTTTAATCTTCACTTGGGCATATGGATAAACTCTAATTTGATAAAGATATAATTTCTCCAATTTTATCTAGATTTCAAGATCCATCCATTCCAAATCCAAAAATAATTTTTCTTGTGTGATCCTCACTATGGATAAGCTAACATGGACTATACTACTAAAAAAATCTACAACATTGTTTTCTTTCCCATGGTTGTAATATATGGTGTATTCAAAATAAATAATTATCTCCAACCAACTTCTCTAGTACATGTTAAATTTATTCTATTCGAATATATTATTTAAAATTTTTATTCAGTATATATATATATATTACACATTTTCCATAAATATAATGACTCCAAATCTTTAATGCAATAATTATAGTAGAAAACACCCAATCATATGTTGGGTATGTTTTCTCACGAACCATAAATTTTCATAAGGAATAAACTATTAATGTTCCATTTTACAGGAGAAAACATCCAAATCCCTTCATGGATTCATCATAATAGATTAAAAATTATTATCGAATGAAGGTTAATATAACCATAAATACACCGACTAATCTTCAATTTAGTTATTTTAGATTTTCTTGAAATTCATATATCCATAAGAACATGGATCTCATCTAACTTAGGTTTGTGGGTGGATTATATATTCAATAGAAATTATCCGGAATGACTATAATATCCTTCTAATCCCAGAAAATATCAGATCTCACTTACCATAGTTGGTTTAGGCCCAAGTTAAATCGCCTCTTTATTTTATAGATTCACTGAAATTCCCTTTCATGAGCTTATATGACCAAAAAATAAAATCTCTGATAGCCAAATTTCAAACTTTTTATAATTTTCAAATATTTTCTCCTTCCATAGGGGATTTCATACAATTCCCATGTGATATTCATGATATTACTTTCTCATGTAATATATAATAATATCATCTATAATTACTTACACTAACTAATGATGGTAAAATTTATTGCCACTATTAACGAAATCACTAAATTTTTCAGGGTCTTTGGAAAGACAACATGGTATCACTATATACTCGTAGTGTCTATACAATGTATAGAATGTTGTCTAGGGTATATCCTACTTATTAAACCACAATTTATGATATGTATAACAATATACAGTCATGGAAAACAATTGAGATTAGTGTAGTTGATCAATCAAGTCAAAAATATTTGGTATAATATACAATTATTGATTTTGATCTTGTTCAGATCAAGGTAATCAATAAAGAGTAACATACATCCTTCTTTATTCATATAATATATAACCTGTGCAACCCAAGTTGACACACAGGAAAAAATGAATCACTTTTCAATGGTCTCCAAGAGTTTCTCTTTTAATTCCCCAAACTCAATCCGTACCATTCTATATGGAGACATTAATACATGTATGATACAAAGTATCAGTTCCATTGAAAACTCTAAATCATTATTTAGTTTAATAATTGGAAACAATTATAAAAACACATCAATAAACTCCCCCACAATAGTCATATCATCGATAGTGAGTTTCTCCCAATCCTTCAGATATAAATGCCACTTTTGAATAGAAATAAAAACTATAAAATTGATGTGATATCCATTGGTAGTTCTTATTTATAATCACATTGATATAGGATCAAAAGTTAGTTTGGAATATCAAATTAAACATCCCATCATTGGATGTTGATGTTAGAGTTATGTAGAGAAATTAAATCCATTCCTTTGATAACATCAAATTATACTTAAGGGAGAACACTTATATTTTTATGATGAATATTCCCACAAACATTATCTAGAGAAGAATCATAGACCGGTGATGTGATCATCATACCATTAAGTATTTTAATTTCTAATTCAACATCTAATCATTGGGTATATGAATTGATATTCTTAAATAATTTTATTGATATATAGTTGATTATATAACTAATATCAAATAAAATTATTTAGTAATTGAGAATACATGTCACCATAACGACCTCATTGTTCTATATTGAATCCATCAGCAAAAAAAAAATGCTCAGCCTGATGTTTTGGAATCATTAATCCAAATCATGAATCATTTATAGGATTTCTAAATAATGATATATTATTTTCAATATTAGACACTTTAGGTTTTATCCTAGCTCATTCATGGTAATCATATATTCAAATAAATCATGATAATTTGTACGGAGTTTTTGGATTTCTAAAACATATCCCTTGGAGTATCAAAGTTGGTATGAATTAAGCCCCATTTTCAATCAACAGGTAAAATTGAGTTCATAAAAATGCACCATTTTTTGAGTTTTCACCCCAAGGTACAACTATGACAGAGTCACATCCATTATTAGTATCCAAATAGGGATGTGTTTTTAGGGAGAAAACGCATATATCTTTAACGAAACATAGAATGTTCTCTTATACTTATTAGTTTCATAAGGGCTCTTAGTAAATATTTCTTAACATAGTTTCCAATGATTGAAAAAACAATTTCCAGGATTACAACTGTAATGTCATGAGATTTTCATACATAAATATTACATTTTTTTTAATGATTATTCCCTAAATTTCAAAAATAAATTCTTAAGTTATAACGAACATCTCCTATCATAAATTGGAATTACATCATTTTTGAAGATTACTTAAAACATTATAAATACAGCTGCCCCAAAAATGTATAATTTTAGTCTACTTGGAAACATGGAAATAGAAACACTGGTATATAATTGAGCTACAAGATCTCTGATTAGGTTATTCATGAATAAAATCCTTATTAGACACATCAATCATAAAACCTATCTTTATAACATGGGGAGGGAAACATAAAAAGGGGTGAGCTTAGAATCTCAGTAAGGGTAATCAAGGGAGATATGTAAGCATAATCAAGAGAATAAGGGCCTGATAACATGACCATAAAAATAGAAGATCATACCAGAATTATCAAGGATCATAAATATGAATTATGGAATAAATCAAGGAAGTTCATAAGACATGAATCATAAGGAAATAAAGAACATTATCCATGAAATCATAACATAGGAATAAAACATGGAATTGTGGAAAACACATAATTATTTAATTTAATTTCTATAGCACCGATGTAATTTTTTTCCAATACCATATTAGTAGTGTGGGTGCACTCCACATACCATCGTAGTAGTCATGGTTCTCTCTAATGGCCATATTTGTAAACTTAGTTCACCCCTCATACCATCTTGGTAGTTATGGTTCACTGCCTTGCACATCTTAGTTGTCAAGGTTCACTCCCAATACTATCTTAGTGTATTTCATAAAATATTAATCATTACCAAATGAATAGTAGGGATATATAGTTCACGAACATTTCATAATTAAATCATATATACATGTGCAACAAAATCATAAAAATTCATATAAAAACTGAAGAAATAAAATAGGTCTAATAAAAATGTAATCATATCTTAACCTGTGGAAAACTATATATTTCATAATCATTCCATCAAAAGCATAAACCATGAAAAGAATCCAGTTTACAAATCATATAACCCATAAATGATATATAGGTTCTACAAGAATCATTCCATACAAGCACAAAACATTCACAAAATAATATGAATAGAACCTAGGTATCATTTTTTTATGGAATGAGTTACATAAAAATATATCATTTTAAGTATAAAATAACATGGAAATATATTTTGTAAAAATATGTTGAGGAAATTATCCTTTATTATTTACAAAAAATGATCTTTAAACATAAAAATAACCTATTGAAGACCATTTTCTTGAAAATAAACTTGATATAATATAAATAAAGATTGAATAATGTTTGAAAACCATTTTCAATTAGAACATATAAATGAATCTTGAAAACATTTTTAAAATCATTATCATTAAAATCATATAAAAGAAGCAAGCAAAAATATTGAAAACAATTTTCCTTGAAAACATATAAACAATTTTTTAAATCATTTTTAAAACCATTGACATTGATAACTTTTAAAAAAATCAAGAAACCACTTTGGAATCCATTTTCCTTGAAATCTTATAATGTAATATTGAAAACATTTTGAAAAAAATTTCCTTGAAATCTTATAAAAGAATAATGAAAACACTTTGACAAAGTTTTCACATTAAAACTTATGAAAGATGCATGAAAATATTTTGAAAAAAAATTCAATTGAAAATTACTTTTCAAAAAAAATTCTTAGAAATTTACACTTTTAATCATGGAGTGTAATTTCATAGATATTAATGCAGGTAAATCCATACATATCATAAATAGGAAAAATAATATTCATTTTACATGGAAAAAATCTAAGAAAATGCCTTGTTATGAAACAGACTAGATGAGTAAATTGAAAAAACTAGTAATAGAAAAAAGGTAAAAAAACGTATTTTATATATTATGAGAAACAATTGAATATTCTTGGAAACCCTTTTTTAGAAAATAGAGTACTGAAGGAATGAATATTTCTAATCTAAGTGTGGGTAAATTCGAGATTTATTAAAACACATTCTAGACAATATTATGTAAAAAATATCCGAACAATGGTACTGATACATGAATAAATCATTAATAAATATGGAAAAATAAAATTCATGAATATTCTTGTGAGATAGATCATATTAGTTTATCTAAAGAAGTAAATAACATAAAAAATACAAAAAAGATATGAGATTGTTTCAATAAACACTTACCTTTAGGTAAATTTGGACCATAAACCCAATGTAAGAAACTTTTATTACATGAAGATTAAAATATCATGAAAGAAAAGATATTAATTATATAATATTTCAAAGGAATTATATAATATTTCAAAGGAATTATAAATAACTAATTAAAAAAATATGTTCATAACATGACATGTGTTTCAAGGAAAGAAAAGTGAGACAAAATTATTTTATTGATTTGGAATCTTTTGAAACACAATTCCAATAACATAAAGATCACAAAATGGATATGTAAATATGTATAATTTTATGTATAATAACCATAAAATACATCCATGGGATGCATACACACCACAAAAAATAAATACGTGGTGAATAAATATTGCATCTCATAGAGAGAAAAAGTGACATGAAATACCCATACCTTTTGTCTTGACTCTCATCATACTTATAAACAACTACTGTATAATAAATATAATTTTATTATAAATATATTATAGGACCATATTATAATATATAATACCATTTATGGTTTTATTATGACTTTATATTACATGTTTGTTAATGCATTCATGTTAAGGTTTCGCTTTAGGTAATATTCTCTTTGTTTTTCGCATGGGTCTTAATTTGTTATATCATTGGTCATTATACTTATATATTGATTTCTATAACGTAAACCATGATATAAATATTTCTTATATTTATTATATGTGTTTTAAAATAATTAATATAATATATAAGTATGAAATGGAATACATAGATCCTTGAGATGGTATGTCGTACACATGCATGAACATTGTTTCTATTTTTATTTTCATACTAAATGAAAGAATGAAAATGTTATATATTTAAATATAAATAAATTAAAATTATATTAGAATTAATATTTCATATATATCATATTTTTTTACTAAAAACTTTATAAATTCATTACATGTATGGTGTGAATGAATCATGTCATTTTGAGTGGGCGAAGTCCACACTTCCAAAAAGAGAATTATCTTTTTTACAAAAAAATTGGAATGCATAATGATATTTGTTTTAATGTAATTAAAGAAAAATAAATGTATAATATGTATAATATATTTCATATATAAATATATTATCTTTCATAATTACCACCATGAGAGGTGGTAATGTAAGAACGAACAACCATCATTTCGAAATTTGGTAGTTCTCCATACACATAAACAGTATGTTTGTTTCCCATTAGATGGAGGTGTGTGCATGTTTAGGTCAAAAACATTGTATAAAAATATCTTAGTCTATTTATTATATAGGTTTTGTTTTATATGAATTTAATATGGAGATTTTAGGGAGTGGAGAATGAAAATAAATGAAAGGATTTTGAGGGAGTGTGTTACCACATAATCAGGTAAATCCTTTGGGTTTGAACCAAAGGGATTCAATGGAAGGATTTATGCCAAATGGGATGGTAAAAGGAGTAATTTAATGGTTTTGGGAGCATATTTGAGAAAATATTTTCTGATCCTATATGGGTTGAGATGTTTGATGAAGGGGTAGTGTTATTTCTTTTTTATAGTAGATGTGGAGTGGAAATCCTATAAATATCAAAATGTATTCGATAATGAGAGGTATCCATTAAATAACGTGTAAAAAAAGGAAAAATAATGTATTAATCTGACTTTATCTTCAAACCAAATATACAACTCATAATTTTTTTTAATAATTTATTTTCTTATCATCTATGATTCCCTAATTTTTTATTTTGGTTTTTATTGAAGCATCTAGTTTTCTAGCATAAAAATTTTATGCATTAAGATTAAATTAATGTGAGATTTATTATAAAATACTGATAAACCGAAATTATAAATGCTCTACACAATTTTAAAAAATAAAAATATCATGTGGTTTGGAAATTAATTTTTAAAACAAGCTCATGTGATGCACAAAACACTGCTTAAACCTGGACAGTGCTAACAATGTTATTACAATCTATTGGTCAATATGTTAATTATAAAAGATAAAATGGTACATTAATGTAAAAAAACATAAATTTTTAACCCATAAAAATAACTAGTAAGAATATAGTATTTTAATTTATTTTAAATTATTTAACAAAATATAATTTATTATAAAATAACAATAATGTCAATTTGGACATTGTTTATATTATTTTATATAAACAAAATCGTCATGAAATTTAAAAAAAGTGATCTTAAAGATGTTTATAATATTTTATAGGGAAAATTCATTTAATAATATTCTAATAAACCATAAAATTATAATAAAGAGGGCATATGGTTGAATTATTTTCATCCAATGGATTTTCAAAATGTTTCTTTCTTCATTTGGTCCTTGTGAATAAGGTTTGGTAGTTAATTATGTTTAATCAAACCTTAATCATTGTGATTAATTTAAAACACTTTCACTGATATTTTTAGTAAAAATTTATATTTTTATTATTAGAAAATAAATATCACACTGACTTAAACCTTTTATTTCCACTTTTCAAATTTCAATTCCCATATGTTAGAAAATTTGGTTTAATGCTAATCTTATAGACGTAGTGAGAAAGCAGGTTTTTAAAGTAAAACCATTCAAAAGTTCAATATGTTTTTATAAATAATTTCAATATAATTATGAAGATAATTACCTACAATAGATTAATATATTAATTATCGACATATTTTTAATTTAAAAACAAAAAATATATAATTTAACACTAATAATAATTTAAAAAAATTTCTCTTTTAAACTATATTATAGTAATTTTTACTATTCACCAAAAATGAATTTTCTAGTAAAAATTACAAATATTCACCCTAAGATAATTTTAACATTCTGAATTAAAAATGGAGTTCATTTTATCAAATTAAATTTATACTAGTTTCTAAAATTATTTTATTATTGTTCATAGAATGCCACAAAAATCAGCTTCTTTAAGAAATGTTATTTTAAAACATATAAAGACTTTACAAAAACATATATATTTAATTATAATTTTCTTTATTTATATAAAACCATTATAAATAATATATGAAAATTATTTATTACTATTTATGTTACTAATTTTAATGACTGGTTATAATTATCTCATTTAAATAATTATAATAATAAAATGATTTTTTGTACAAACAGAGTGTTGTGTGTAACGCATTCCATGTCAGTGTAGAATATAGCACAAGTCTAATAAGTTCCATGTGAATGGAATATTTGACAAAGTGTAATGAAATATATCAATGAAAATCAAGTCATTTTAAAAAATGTATATACAAACTGGGGGTGTTAAATTATACACCCAATAAAAAGGATGTCACACTCGAAATTTTATAGGTTACCTATGGTTTAATACATTTATGTTACCTTATCACATGGTTTCCAGATTTCAAAAATGTGAATACCCTCATCTTATATTCCAATGGAACTACTGATGGATTGAATCTGACTCAGAAATAGCTGCCAAGGCTTTGGAAGCGAGAATAAGGAGTGTGTCTTGGAAAATTATGCCACATTGGATTGACCGTTTAAATAATATTGATCAACTCATTTTTGTGATATCACATGCTTATTGAGAAGCAAATCATGTTGCTGATTCATTTTCAAAAAAGGTGGCTTCAGATATGGGTATGATGTGGCCTTTTGGAACTCCTGATTTTTGTATTCTTATGGTGGAGGTAGAAATGTGTGTTACTTTACACACCATTCCTTATAATAACCCCTTGTAATGCTTCTCTTCTCTTGTTCTTTTATATAATTTTTTCCGAGGGCTGGTTGACCGGACCCTGGAACACTTGGCTATAACATCCAATTTAACAATTCACATCGATCACATCCTTATTCAAACATAATTATCTCAACATTAGACACTAATTAAAGGTTAATTTACCTTAATCTAAATATCACTAATCCATGAAATCACTATTATGTGTCTTCATTATCATTCAACACGTCCTTTTTAATCATTCTATAAAACTTAACTGAAAATACTTATATATTTCATGATTCATATAACATAATATTTGAATTCCAAAACATAAATAATTCATTCATCAATCCTTGTTCATAAACCATTACTTAGGATTAATCAACATATTCTTTAATACAACAGTCCTAGAATATGGAATATCAATCATGTCTTTAGATCCATCAACCTTAATCTATTCATTATTCATTTTTTAAATAAATAAAAATTATTAGAACACCACATACCTTCCACATGTCGATTTGGGACAATTTATCTTCATAAGTATAATTAATACTTGTACAACCTTCCAGATTCCCTTTATGATATTTCCACTTGACAAATTGATTTTCACAATTACCATAATTTCAACATTTTAAACATTAAATGATAAAAATGTTCATTCCATTTCACTCCATTGACTAAGACCAAAAAACATTGTGTGAGAAACGTTTATATATTGGGACACAATAAAATTAAGAAAAATTACTTAATGGGTGACTAAATCATTGAACATACTTTTTTAATATATGTAACCCTAGGTTTATCATAGGTTAATCATATGAAACATATATTTAAATCCTTCATATTGTCTTATTAAATTTTTTTAAATTCCTAAAGCTCATTCCTAATGAGTGTCAAACCAGGTGTGTTGTAAGGCCAGCTGTCGTGTACAAGGTTGCATCAAATTAGGCCTGAGAAATCTTGTTGGAGTAGTTACCCCTAGGTAAATCTATTCCAGATCCACAACCACTTGTAGTATCCAAACATGGATGTATTCTTAGGAAACTACTCACTCTATTTTTTTCCAATAACACAATACATTATCCTAAATGTTAACTCATCCTTAGAGACATACATAGACATATCCTAAGCAATAGAGCAGGGGATCACACTAAAATTTCCACATTCTAGTTTTTAAAGGTTGAATAATCCATTTATATGATACCATATATATAGACCGTTGATTTTCAAACATTTAAATTAAATCACTTTTTTTCAAATAATTAAAATGTGATACATATAAATGCCCAAATACCATATTAGTTTCGTGAATTTATAAACATGAAAATATAAATAGATGTACATAAGTGAGCATCATTATCAACCACTGGGTTATTCATTACTAGAAATTTAAGTATAAACATCAAACACAATACATATATTCATAACCTAATAAAACCAATATAAAAATGGGTGAGGTAAAATGCTCAGTAAGTGTAAATAAGAAAGATATGTATGCATAATCAAGAGAAAAAGGGTATGAGAACATGATCGTAACATTATATAATCATAAACTATATATAAATTATCATAAAATGAATCATCAAATAAATCATGGATGATCATCACACATAAATCATAAGTAAATAAAAAACATAAGTCATGAAAGCATGAAAAATCGATAAAACCAAGAATTGTTGAAAACACATAAGCATATAATACAATTTCCATAGTATCTAAGGAATAACTTCCATGACCATATTAGTAGTATGGGTTCACTCTCTATACCATCATGGTTGTATTGGATCAGAACCATGGCTCTATTTGTAGCATGAGTTCACTCCACATACCATCTTGGTTGATAAGGTTCACTCCCATGACCATCTTAGTAGTCTAGGTTCACTCTCAAGACCATCTTAGTCGTACTCAATAGAAATAAATCTTTACCTAATACATTTGAGGGATATATCGGTCCCACCCATCTCATAATGATATCATACATTCATAAGAAAAATAATTATAAACAATCATTTCATATCCCATGAAATAAAATGGGTGTTATAAACATGTAACCATATCTTATCCTGTGGAAAAATATAGTTTTCAAAATCACTTCATCAAAATAAATATGTATAAAAATAATCCATTTTAAATAGAAAATATCTCATGGATGAGAAATAGGTTTCATGAGAATCATTCCCTCAAAAAATAAACCATTCATGAATGAATATAAATGAAACATTTGGATCGTTTCTTAGAAGGTAATGAGTGATATTAAAATATTTCATATTATATATAAAATAACATGGAAATATATTTTTAAAACCATTATTAGGGAAAATATAATTTATTCTTAAAAAAATTATCTTTAAAAAATCCATTTGAAAACCAGTTTTATTAAAATAAACTTGATATCATACAAACAAATCCTGAAAAAAAATTAAATATTTTTAATAAAAAATATATAAAACAATCATGAAAACAATTTGAAAAACATTCCATGAAAATAGATAAAAGATGAATGAAAACTTTTTAAAAGCCATTTTAATTGAAAAATTATAAAATAAGTTTGAAAACATTTTGAAAAACATTTTCCTTGAAAATTTATAAAAAGATAATGAATTTTTTTTTGAAAAACATTCTTAGAAAACATACTAATGAAGCTAGAAATCATTTTAGAAACCATGTTCCTTGAATAATTATATAAGAATCAATAAAATATTTTGGAAAAATTTTCATATGAAAATAAATAATAAAGATTGAAAAAATTTTTAAAACAAATTTCTTTGAAAATTAATTTTAAAATCATTTACCTTAAATTTAATCTTTTTAAACATCGAATGTAATTTCATATAAAATACCATAAATAAATTCATACAAGTCGTATGAATTAAAAATTTTATTCCTTTGACATGGTAAAAAGGTAAGAAAATGAGTTGTTATGAAAGAGACAAGAATCTTACATTGAAAATAATGGTAAAATAAAAAAAGGTTAAAAATTTCTTTTATAAATTATAGCAAAATAGTATAATATTTATTGAAACCCTTTTTAGAAAACACCATTCTGAAGGATCAAATATTTGTAATCAAAGGGAGGGTAACATCAGAATTTATTAAAAACACTTTATTAACTATATTTTGTAGTAAATAGTAGAATAATGGTACCCATACATAAATAAATATTTAATAACCAATGGGGAATAAAATTCATGAATGTTATTGTGAGATGGATCTTAATATTTTATCAAATAAATAAAAAACATAAACTATATCGATAGGTGATGAGATTTTTTTGATAAACTCTTACCACTTAGTAACTTTGGCTCATAATTACCATATAAAAAAATGTTATTACATGAAGAATAATATATCATGAAATTAAATAACTTAATGAAATAAAATTTCAATGGAATTATATATATGTCATCAAAAATATTGGTGTATAAATTGACATGTGTCTCAAGGAAGGAAAAGTGAGTCAAAATTAAATTAATGATTTGGTATATTTGGAATCATAATTCCCATGAAATAAATATCATAAAATGGATATTTAAATACAAATAATATTAACAATAATAATCATTGAATACATCAATGTGAAGTATACACACAACAAAAATTGATTGTGTGGTGAATAAAGCATTTATCTCACGGAAATAAAATGTGAGATGAAAACCCCATACTTTTAGTCTTGACTCTCATTGTAGTCATAGAAAAAATATTTATAATAAGTATAATTTTATTATAAATCTATAATAGAAAAATATTAATATATATAATACAATATATGGTTTTATTATTACATTATATTACATATTTGTTGAAGCTTTCATGTTAAGGTTACACTTCTGGTAATATTCACATTGTTTCTCGCATGGGTCTTAATTTGTTACATATTTTGTCCTTATACTTGGATAGTAATTTTCATAATGTAAACCATGATATAAATATAATTTAAAATAATTTTATTTTTTAAAAAATAATATATACCATATGGTATTATGAAATGGAATACACTGTTCACAGAGACAGGATGTCGTATGTGCGCATGAACCTTGTATATGTTTTTATTATCGTCCTGCAAGAAAGAATGAAAATTATTTATATTTATATAGGTATATGTTAAAATTACTTTAGAATTATTATTTCTTATATATCATATCATTTCACTAAATTTACCCTTAATATATTCCTTGTATGGTGGGAATGAATCACATCGCTTTGAGAGGACGATAGTCCACACAACCTCAAATGAAATTATCGATTTTACAAAAAATTTAATGTATTAAGATATATGTTGTAAAATAATTAAAGAAGGTAAAATATATAATAATTATAATATATATCAGATATAAATATATAATCCCTCATAATTCCCACCATCAGGGGCGGTAAAATAAGAACGAACAATCATCATTTTGTGAGGCGGTAGTTCACCGTACATATAAACATTATGTTCATTACCCATTATATAGAGGTATGTGTAGCTGTATGTAAAAAAACATTTCATAATAACATCTCTATATATATAAGTTACAATTTTTTTATTATAATGGAATATTGAGAGTTGAGGTAGTGGGGAAAGAAAATAAACAAAAGGAGTTTGAGGGAGGGTATTACCTCTTAACCAGTTAAATATTTTTTGTTTGCTCCAAAGGAATTCCATGGAAGGATTTATTAAAAAGGGAGTATTTAATGAGGATGATAGGGTTATTTTTAGGATATTTTAGAAGATATTTTCCAAACGTAGGTTTTTTGAAAGGTGTGAAGAAGGTGTAGAGTTTATTCTTTTTTTATAATAGAGGGGGAGTGTCACTTTTGTCAATAACAAACATGTTTTCAACAATGGGAGGTATTAATTAAATAATGTTCCTCTAAAATGTAATTTTTTTTATTAATTTGAATTTTTGGTCGAAAAAATTATACACAAAAAAATATGTTCATTTTAATAAATTGGTTCTTTAGCTTTTATGATTCCAAAATTTTATTGTTTTGGTCTTTATTAAAACATCTAGTTTCCTAAAGAAGTAAGATTACTAATAAG
Organism: Viscum album; assembly: GCA_963277665.1. Taxonomy (NCBI): domain Eukaryota; kingdom Viridiplantae; phylum Streptophyta; class Magnoliopsida; order Santalales; family Viscaceae; genus Viscum; species Viscum album. The sequence continues at coordinate 273,305,653 of OY728135.1, forward strand.
ATTTAAATAAAGTGAGGTTTATTTTAAAATATAGATCCATTGAATTATAAATATGATACCTAATTTTAAAAATAGAAATATCATATGTTTGGGCTATTCATTATAAAACAACTGAATATGATGTGAAAAACACTACTTAAAACTGGGATGTGCTAATAATGTTTTTACAATCAATGGGTAAAAATGTTAATTCGAAGAGATAAATTGGCCCATTAATAAAAAAAGATTAATATTTTTTAACACTTATATATCCATGGGAATAATATAGTTTTTTTAAAATTTAATAACATTTAATAAAATATCATTTATTATAAAATAACAATAATGTGTATTTTGACATTTTTTATTTAATTTAAAATTTAAAATACCAAAATAATATTGTAATTTAGATAAATTAGGTATAAATAAGTTTGATATGATATATTAGTCTCTATAAAAGGGAAAATATTTCAATCAATTCACATCACTTTTAACATTTAGAGTATCATTTATTCTAGTTAATTAGTAAGTAAAAACTCACTATGTTGGCGTTTCATAAGCATTTTGAGTTTTTAAGTATTCAATCAAAATTATTGAAACATTATTTTGAAAAAAATAATCCATTTATCTTTAAATATATTATGTATAACCGAAAATATTAGGTTTTCTACATACTTCAATTTTTTATAAATTTAAAGGTTAAGGAAAGTTCCATTTTATCATATTCTATACTGAACCCTTTATATAGGGAACTTCCAATTAATAATATCATAATAAACAATAAAATTAGAACCAAGAGGGGATATTGTAAAATTATTTACATCCAATGTATTTTAAAAAAGTTTATAGGTCCATTTTGTCCTTATGATTAAGGTTTTATCCTTAATAAAGATTAATCTTACCTTAATCGTTGTAGTTAATATTAATCACATTCACTATTGTTTTTGGTGAAAAATTATATATAACATATTAGAATAAAAATATCATAATGATTATAACCACATGTGTATATTTTTCAAAATTCAAATCATAGAAGAAGGAAAAGAAGGCTTATCGCTAAACCCCATAAGTTCTTAGAAAGATGGTTTTCAAAGCAAAAAATAAAAAATAAAAGGTACATTAGGTTTTTAAATATAATTTCAATATAAAAATGATTTCAATGACCAATATTTGATAATATATTCATAATATATCCTTTTTTACTTTAAATAACAATTTAAAAATTAATTTAACAATAACTATTATTTAAATAAAAAGGCTTTTTTTAACTAAATTGCAGTAATATTTACTACTCACAGCAAAATGATGTTCCTCAAAAACAAATCCAAACAATTCACCATAAAAAATTTATGCATTATAAAATCAAAAAGGAGAGTCATTTTTTAAAATCCAAATTCTATTAGTATCTAAAATTTATTTTATTTTTGTTGACAAAATGATATAGCAGGTTGTTTCCTTGAGAATATATTATTTTAAAACATATTATGATGTTACCAAAAATTATATATTTAGGTATCAATTTTTTTATTTTTGTGAATAAATTTTATGTAATATATGAAAATAAGTTATTAAAATTAATTTTACTATGTTTATTGTCTAGTTTATAATTATCTCATTTAAATATTTATAACAATAAAATGAAGTTTCATATAAACTCTGTGTTACATATAACATATGCCAAGTGAGTGTTACATGTAGTGCATGCCAAGTCGGATCCATGTGATAGTTATATTTGTCTTAGTAAAGTGAAATACATTAATTAAAATTAATTCATTCAAAAAAAATGTCCATACAAACTAGGTTTGTTACATTCTACCACCCATAAAATGACTTTCACACTCTAAATTCATCTCGGTTATGAAAGGATTAATACTTTTATGTTCTTTTAATCAAAACCCACATCTAAAAAATGGAATGTATAAATTACATTAAAAAAATAATGTCTAAGCCAAAATTGTTACCCATTGTAACACATATCTAGGTTTCCATATAGGACAACATAAGTGGCCAGTGAAAACATGGATATATAAGTGAAATCCAACTATCAAGTTCTATAGCAGAGGGATAGAGAGCATTGTATGTAGAAAGTTAAAAACCACAAATCCATAAATCATGGTTGACCAAAGGGACTTCATAATTCATCATAAATGAATACAATAGGTTAACATTTTTTTCTTGAATGTCCTTTTTTCTAAAGTTGAATAATTTTCATGAAAATATATACATGTATTATTTTAGGACAACATCACCCTTTGTTGTTCGTTGATCCAATTCACCTCATTCTCCAAAAAGTAAGGTGAATTTTTCATTCCTGGTGTAGTAAGAGATAAGGAGGTCCATGATAGTACATCCCATTTACCATTGGCTAGCATCAAAACAATTTTATAATAATGTGTTATCTAATAAGAATAAATCCACATGTGGTGAGATAATGATTTAAACTCACAAACTTCAGTTGAATTTTAACATAATCTCACAAAAAATGGTTAACATTATAACCCTTATGAAATATGAGAATCCATAACATTAGAAAAATGTCATTAAATCAGCTTAACATTCACCTCCATATATCCAAAAATATCACATGGTTTTTACAATCCAAACGTATGAATACCCTCTTCATATATTCCCTTGTACTTGGTAATAAAATTAATTATCATGAATAATTTAAAAAACATGTATTATTACTTAATCTAATGACTACTAGATACATTATTTAATTTCAAGAAGTTTTAAAATCTATCCTTGATGGAAAAACTAACTTTTCAATGACTACTTCTAGGGAAATATATAATGTCTAATTTACTTTTTCATATCCAACACATCTTTATCCAAACATCATTATCTCAATTTCATGCATTAATAAAGGGTTACATTCCCTTAATCAAAATAAAACCTTTCCATTAAATAACTTTTATATGTCTTCATAAACATTGAACAAGTCCTTTACAATCCTTAATTCCAACTTATATTGAAAATACTTATATATTTCATGATTCATATAACACAATCATTTAATTCCAAAACATAAATACTACATTCATCCAAACTTATTCTTAAACCCTTAATCATGCTTTATCAACTTATTCCTTAATATACCTATCCTAGAATATGAAATATGAATAATGTATTAAGGTTCCCCATACTGAATATAATCATTCTTCTTATGTTTAATGTACACCATACTATAAGAACATCACATACATTTCCCATGTGGTTAGAGGACTCATTATCTTTAGATGTATAAAATTATTCTTACCACCTTAATAACTCATCATATTTCCACTTGGGAAATAGTTTCGCAAAATTCCCATACCTTCCATATATTAATCATTAAATTTTAACCATGTTAATTCTATTTCTCTCCATTTTATAAAACTAGAAAGAATAGTGTGAGAAATATTTTTTATATTCGGATACCATATAATCATGAAAAATTACATATAGGGTGCCTAAATCATAGATCATACATCATTAATAAATGAAAACTTGGGATTTTTCTAGGTTATTCAATGAAAAATTATATTTATATCCTTCATAATGGGTTTGGAAGATTTTTTAAATTCACAATGCATGTCCCCTGGGAATATCAAACCATACGTGCAGCATGGCCCAATGTTGTGTACCATATTATCCTGAGTCTTTCCTGGGACATCTTGTTAGAGTTGTTACCCCTAGGCATGTCAGTTCCAAAGCCACATCCACTTGTAGTATCCATATAGGGAGGTATTTCTAGGAAACCACCCACACTATCATTTACCAAAATTCATGGAAATTTTCATAATCATTAACGCATCCTTATATTTATCTTTAGAGACATCCCAAGACATATAATTATAAATATACACAGAAATCTCGATAATGTTTTATAATCCTTGTTTTCAAAGGTTTTCTGAACCTTCATAATGACACCAACTATAGTGACCATCACTTTTCCGAAATTAACATTAAATAAAATTTTCAGAATACATAAAATGTTGTAAAAGTAGATGGCCAAAGACTGTATTAGTTTTGCTCCATTTTAAGTATGAAAAATATACTCTGGTACATAAGTGAGCTAAATTATCTCCCACTAGGATATTATTTACTATAAAAATTCATAGACACGTAAAAAATAATAAATTTCTTCATAACATGGGGAAGGAATCATAAATAAAGGGTGATCTCAGATTCTCTGTAAGGGTAAATAAGGGAGATATATAAGATTAATCATGAGCATAAGGGTATGATAAGATGATCCTAACATAAGAAGATCATACCATTTCTATTAATGATCATATATCTGAATCAAGGCATAAATATTGGCAGTGAATAAGTCATGAATCATAAGGAAATAAAGAACATAATCCATAAAATAATATCATTGGAATAAAATAAGGAATTTTGAAAAACACATAAGCATATGATATTATTTTCATAGTATCCATGTCATCACTGTAATGACCATATTAGTAGTAAGGGTTCATTCCCCATACCATAGTGATAGTCATGGTTTATTTCCGTGGTCTTGTTTGTTGCATGATTTCACTCCTCCCACCATCTTGGTAGTCATGGTTCACTCTGATGGCCATCATAGTACTTAAGGTTAACTACAAGACCAACTTAGTATATCTCATTGGATACAGATCCTTACAAAATGCATTGGAGAGAGATATATTTTGTAACGACCCAATGTTTTTCAATGGAAAATTCCCTTCTTATATTTATGTCATACAAATACAAAATAATTAACTACTAAGTGATAAGTGACCTTTAAACATAATTTTGTCACCCCTATGTTTGGAATTTTTAAAATCCGACATACACAGTTGTGTTCAAGATAGTTTTTGGAGTCTAATGAAACAAAAATAATTTTTGGTGAATAGTAACCTACCATTATGAATAGTAACCTACCCTTATGAATAGTAATATGACCCTTATGAATAGTAAATAAGAGTAACATTACCTATGAATAATAAAATAAAATTTAGACATCATAGAAAGTGATAATTTGACCATAGTAAACGTTTTTGGTATTTTATAAGTCATAAATAATTAATAATTAATTAATTAATTAATTTAAAAGAATATTTATTTCCCAGGAATGTATTCATAAATTATTGACTCAATATCTAATAGTTTTTAGATAATTCTATAAGACCCTACGTAATTTTTTAAAGAACTATAAAATCAGTTTTAATCTTAAAATTGTTTTTTAAGTAAATTATGATTTTAATTAAATATTAAATTAATAATATTTATAAAATTATTTTTGAAAAATGGACTTCATTTTTGGATTATACATGTTGAAAAATGGTTGGGGTAAATTTTTGGGATTTTTTTGAGAAACATGAATTTTTGGTGAATAGTAGAATACATTAATTTATCATATAAATACATTTTAATTAAAACCCACTATTCCTGACATCACAAGTGATGTAAGCACCAAATTCCCGAACTCACATGTCTTATTTACAATTCTTGGTCATACAAGACTCACTATTCCTTGTCTTAGATGAAATTAATAAACTAATCAATTTTATATTAAGGAAACCCCTCTCCCCTCCACTATAAAAGCCACCCTTCACTCCCTCTTTTCCTCACACCTCTCAAGCTCCAAGACTTCTCTAAACTCTGCCCAAACACCTTTCCTAGATCATTCCCCACGTCCAAAAGCTGCTGGTATCATCAAAAGACCAATCCTATCTTCCTTAAAGAGGATCTCAAGAGGAAGACTCTAGAGGTAATTTCCCTCCCTCTTCTCCTTTATTTTTCCTTTCAAGTTCAAGTTCGTTTCTTGATCTATCCCTACCTATCATCATCCAAATTGTTTTGTAACTCTAGTATTATATATATACTGTAATCGTATGATTCTAATGGTATATTATATCACCCTACATGCCTCCCTATTTCTTTTATTTTATCAAAGAGAACGTTGTTCATGAGGTGTTAAATTTATCACCTTGAAAAACGACATGTTCTCTTCTTCCATTTATACCTTCAAATCTGGTCATGAAACCATTTTTATGGTTGCACCAGAATAGTTTGTATGTATTATGTTCTATTTTATGTTCTGGAAATAACCTATGGCCATATTACTAAGTAAAAAGTTAAAACAAGTTCGTTGTGATCCAAAAACCGCTCAAATTAACCCAAATAATCTTCATTTAATTCTTATCTAATAATTCGTCCACATGGATCTAATATAACTAATTATAAAATCATTCAATATTCTTTAATATCATTAATAACATGTAATATCAGTTCTTGATGTTTACCCACGATCTACCCAAACATCAATTTAAGAATACAAGTGGACCGCTCAAGAAAACCATGAAAATGAACATCCCCGATCAATGTTTTTAAACTCTATAAGTCATCCAAAGGAACATAATATGAAATAATGAAACCAAAATGAACCCTATTAATGTATAAAAGGTTTTGTAATTTCTAATTAATAAATATAATATCATTATATAGGACATTAAAGAGAAGTAGCCATTCGAGTACAAGGTAAGGGGAAATCTCGAACCCAATTTTCTTCCTTCGGGTTCTCCCTCTTTCACTACATTTTTGATATGGTTACTCCCCGAAGATCATTTCATCTTCATTTCCTTTACTTTTCTGGGATATAAATGTTTTTCACTGGTTTTTATGTCCATCAAAATGTTTTCCAAAAGAACTCTTCTTTCAAGATCTCACCTTTTACCTCTCATTCAAGGTTGATGGTTCTTGTATCAAGTATGTTGTTCCCTCTTTATTTTGGGAACCCAGAGCTTATGAATGTGTTATTATGAGACTAAACCCATTCCTTTCCATGGGTTATTTATGTACATGTTTGATATGTGTTCTATGTGGCAAGCATGATAATGATAATGTTATGATGTGATGGGTGCGCCCAGAATTATACAGCGCTCCAATGCATTGGGTAAAGTGATGAATCTCATGAGTAAATGTGAAATGATGTGTGAACAAGATGCTACCTTTCTTCACAAGTATGTGTGGTAGTTAATCACTAAGGCACACTGTTTCTTTTTTATGCATTTCCACATTTCAAGTTTATTGTTTATTCTCCTCTCATGTTCATGATCTTTTGCCAATGTCACGATTATGCTCACCCCATGATGTATTGTTCTTATCTATCCTCATAATAGGTTTCTAGATCACTCCTTTTTATGTATATCCTAAGGTGGATACATGTACTAAGGAGAGTACAAGTGCCAATAATAAGCTAGAGAAGATGAAATTAAATAAATGTTTATGGTTGATGTTTTATTTGTTATATGTGGTCCTAGTTTGCCCGAGACACTAAACCTCTGGATCCTCCATATGTAATACTATTATGTTTTTATCATTGAAATGATGTAATTTTAATGCAAGAAAAGGCCGGGTCTCTATAGTTGGTATCAGAGGAAAGGTTTAGTTAATTTGGGAATTAGTATTAGTAAACCCTAGAGAAAACCTCTAGCATGAGAATAAGTACAAATATGTACACAAGAATCTTTACCAAGGGATCCCATATGTTATGTTTTTGGTATAATTTTTTAAATGAATAAGTTATTCATGACGTTTTTACTTATGTTTTGTTTTACACTTTTCTATTTTATAAAATAGTGGGATCCAGGAGAAATCCGGCCAACAACTCCTGCGAGGGACAATGCCACGATTGTCCGAACGACATCCCCAATGATTTTGGAGGTAGAGTTCAAAACTTCATGGCGATGCTTACCCAATTATCTCTGGTTATGAATAATAACCATAATAATGGGGAACATCCTCTTTCACCAAAGAGGGAGCAGCTAGCTATCGAATGTTTTATGCGGCAACGACCACTGACGTTTTGTGGATCTTCTGATCCACTAGTTGCGGAACAATGGGTCAACTCCATGGAGAAGATATTTTCTGTTCTTCACTGTTCCGAGATGGAGAAGGTGACTCTAGCCATTTATCATCTAGATGGAGAAGCTGATCAATGGTGGGATTTGATTAAGAACACCAAGCCAAGGGAGGAAATTGAAGAGATGGAATGGGATGACATTAGGATAATGTTTCTTAATAAGTTCATCCCAATAACTCTTCGCACAAAGATGGAGAGAGAATTCATAGAGCTCAAGAAAAAAGAAGGAGAATCTGTCACAACCTATGAAGAAAATTTCACAAGGCTAGCAAGGTGTGCTTCGGGTTTTGTTATCAACAATGATTGAAAAATTGATAGATTATTTAGTGGATTAAAACCACATCTTCGAAAGGATCTTGCAATTTGAGACTTTGGGAGTTATGAAGAAGTTGTTCGGTGTGCTCTCAAAGTGGAGATAAAGTTTGGAGAATAGTCCGATGGCTATGGTGATAAGAAAAGAAAGATGGAGTTTCAAGCTGGTGGATCTAGTGATAAAGATGGGAAGAAAACACAACGACCCACATGCCAAAAATGTGGGAAGTTTCACCATGGGAACTGCCTCAAAGGGATGGGGAAATGCTTCATGTGTGGGAAAGAAGGACACCTTGCTCACGAGTGTCGAAAAGACATGAAAAGGAAGGATAATGTAGTCGATGAAAGGAGAGAACCACTCATGGTTCAACGATACAACTGTAGGGTGCTAGGGAACTATTCAAACCAATGCACTAAACCTTGAGCTCTCGAGGGTAATCAGTGCCAGCAACCACCGAAGCCAAAGGAACAAGGGAAGGCTTATGCCATCCCTACTGCGGAGGTGGATCATGATAATGAAGTCGTACAAGGTACACTTCCTATTCACTCAAGAATGGCAAAAGTCTTGTTTGATTCTGGTTCTACGCATTCCTTTATATCTTATAAGTTTGGTAGAACTATAGAATCGAAGCCCCAAAACCTTGATGTAGAGATATCTGTAAAAACACCAAGTGGTGCAATCCTTGCAACCCAAGTGTTTGACTCTTCTCCTGTTGACGTATGTGGGAATATTCTTCCGACAAATCTCGTAATACATCCCTTGGTGGAATTCAATGCTATAATGGGAATTTATTGGCTCTCGTTATATATAGCACATATCAACTGTCAAGAAAAGGAAATATATTTTCATATTCCGAACCATCCCATGCTCCTCTACAAAAGAAAGGAAGATCATGAATCTCCTCTGAAAAATCCATCAATGTTGTGGGTGTTGATTTCCTAGGAAGAAGCATACCTCGCCCAAATGGTTGAGTCGAAGGAAAGTGCCAACCTTGAGGAAATTCCCACCGTGAAGGAATACAGTGATGTATTTCCCGAAGAGTTACCCGGAATTCCCCCGGATCGTGAGGTAGAGTTCTCAATTGAACTCAAACCTGGAGCTACTCCTATGTCAAAGTGCCCCTATAGGATGGATCCTATCGAACTGGAGGAGTTAAAGAAGCAGCTGCAAGAGAATTTGGACAAAGGGTTCATACGCCCTAGTGCATCACCTTGGGGTGCACCAGTGCTCTTTGTGAAGAAGAAGGATGGAACCATGCAGCTGTGTATCGATTATCGGGAACTCAACAAGATCACCATAAAGAGAAAGTATCCTCTCCCAAGGATTGATGACTTGTTCGACCAGTTAAGAGGAGATCAATACTTCTCAAAGGTGGATCTTCATTCTGGATATCATCAAGTAAAGGTGAAGAAGGAAGATATTCAGAAGACTGCCTTCTGTACAAGGTATGGGCACTATGAGTTTTTGGTGATGCCCTTTGGACTTACTAATACCCCTACAATCTTCATGGATTTGATGAATAGAGTCTTTATACATTACCTCGACAAATTTGTGGTAGTGTTTATTGATGATATTCTCATCTACTCCAATAGCAAGGAGGAACATGAAGAACATATAAGAATTCTGTTGGTGACATTGAGAAAGGAGAAGTTGTATTCAAAGTTCAGCAAGTGTGAATTTTGGTTGAATCAAGTCACATTCTTGGGACATGTGATCATAAGTGAGGGAATTTCTGTGGATCCTTCAAAGACAAAGGAAATTGAGGAATGGCCCAGTCCCTCTAGTGTCACAGAAATCCTTAGTTTTCTTGGATTATCTGGGTACTATAGATGTTTTGTGAGAAACTTCTCATGATTGTCAAGCTCTCTAACTAAGTTAACAAGGAAAGGGGTAATGTATGTATAGATGGAAGAATGTCAGGGAAGCTTCAAGGAGCTAAAGAGAAGGCTGATCACTGCACCTGTAATCACACAACCAAAAAGTGGAGAAAGTTTTGTGATATACAGTGATGCTGCAAAGAAAGTCTGGGGCTGTGTACTCATGCAAAATAATAATGTGATAGCCTATGCCTCACGACAGTTGAAGATCAATGAGCAGAACTACCCGACACATGATCTAGAGCTGGCAGCCGTGATTTTTTCCTTGAAAATATGGCGGCACTACCTTTATGGTGAGAAGTGTGACATATACACCGAACACAAGAGCCTAAAGTATATATTCACACAAAAGGAGCTCAACATACATCAAACAAGATGGTTAGAGCTAATCAAGGATTACGATTGCTCTATTCACTATCATCCTAGAAAGGTGAACAAGGTAGCTGATGCTCTAAGTAGAAAAGAACCTGCTACTCTATCCATGTTGAGGATTTAGAAAGACCCTCTCTTCTTGGATATACAATGAATGGATTTGGAAATCATAAGGGTAGGGGAGACATACTACCTTTCCCACATGATTTCACAACCATCCATCCAAGAGAAGATTAAGGAAGAACAAAGGGATGATGTGGAGATACAAAAGAGGGTGAATGCAGTAATGGAAGGAAAGCTGCAAGAGTTCCATATCGATGATGATGGTGTGATTTGGTTTGGAATGTGGCTTTGTGTTCCTTCATCACCCAGGATAAAGAAGGAGCTATTGGATAATGCACATAACTCAACTTTCTCTATCCATCCTGGAAGTACCAAGATGTATCGTGATCTCCAAGAGCACTTCTAGTGGGATAGCATGTAGAAGGAGATTGCAGTATATATATCAAGGTGCTTGGTATGTCAGCAAGTTAAAGCTGAGTGACAAAAGTCAAAGGGTATGATGCAGCCAATGCCTATACCCATGTGGAAATGGGAAAATGTTACTATGGACTTTGTCACGAGTCTCCCAAAGACGTCGAAGGGGAATAATGTGATATGGGTTGTGGTTGACTGACTGACCAAGACTTCCCATTTTATTGCTATTCGGTAAGACCTATCACTTGAACAACTTGCAAGGATATATGTGAAGGAAGTGGTGAGACTACACGGTGTTCCACTCTCGATTGTCTCTGACCATGATCCAAGGTTCACATCTAAATTCTGGAGGAGCCTTCAACATGCTTTGAGTATTGAATTAAATTTCAGCACGGCCTATCACCCCCAAACTGATGGCCAGTCTGAAAGGACTATTCAGATGCTTGAAGATATTCTATGAGCCTCCTCTCTTGAATTCAAAAGTGGTTGGGATCAGCATCTCCCATTGGTTGAGTTCTCATACAACAATAACTTCCAGTTGAGTATTCAAATGGCTCCGTATGAAGCTCTTTATGGGAAGCGATGTAGAACACCAACCTATTGGGATGAAGTTGGAGAACGAAAGTTACTTGGTCACGATCTTGTTCAAGAGATGACAGAGACGGTTCAAGTCATCCAAAAACACATCAAAGCTTCTCAAAGTCTGAAAAAGAGCTATGCTGACAACCGTCGAAGGGACTTGGAGTTCGATGTTGGAGATAATGTCTTCCTTCGAATATCTCCATGGAAAAGAGTCATAAGATTCGGGAAGAATGGGAAGATAAGCCCAAGGTACATTGGCCCCTTTGAGATCCTTGACCGTATGGGAGCCGTGGCCTATTGTCTGGCACTTCCACCGAATATGGCTCAAGTTCATGATGTGTTTCATTTATCACTACTGAGGAAGTACATACCAGACCCCTCACATGTACTAAACTCAGAGTTGGTACAGCTAGAAGATGATCTCTCCTATGAGGAGCAGCCGGTAAAAATTCTGGACCGAAGTGATAAGGTTCTACGCAACAAGACAACCCGCCTTGTCAAAGTGTTGTGGAGGAACCATAAGTTTGAGGAAGCAACTTGGGAACCAGAAGAGGCAATGAAGTAGAAGTACCCTCACTTGTTTGTGTAAAGTGAAATTTCGGGGGCGAAATTTCTTAAGGGGGGATGAATGTAACGTCCCACAGTTTTTCAAAGGAAAATTCCCTTCTTATATTTATGTCATAAAAACACAAAATAATGAACTACTAAGTGATAAGTGACCGATAAACATAATTTTGTCACCCCTATGTTTGGAATTTTATAAATCCGACAGACACGGTTGTGTTCAAGATAGTTTTTGGAGTCTAATGAAACAAAAATAATTTTTGGTGAATAGTAACCAACCCTTATGAATAGTAACATACCCTTATGAATAGTAATATGACCCTTATGAATAGTAAATAAGTGTAACATTACCTATGAATAATAAAATAAAATTTAGACATCATAGAAAGTGATAATTTGACCTTAGTAAAAGTTTTTGGTATTTTATAAGTCATAAATAAATAATTATTAATTAATTAATTAATTTAAAAGAATATTTATTTCCCTGGAATGTATTCATAAATTATTGACTCAATGTATAATAGTTTTTAGATAATTTTATAAGACCCTACGTAATTTTTGAAAGAACTATAAAATCAATTTTAATCTTAAAACTGTTTTTTTAAGTAAATTATGATTTTAATTAAATATTAAATAAAAAATATTTAGAAAATTATTTTTGAAAAAAGGACTTTATTTTTTGGATTATACACGTCGAAAAATGGTTGGGGTAAATTTTTGGGATTTTTCTGAGAAACATGAATTTTTGGTGAATAGTAGAATACATTAATTTATCATATAAATACATTTTTAGTAAAACCCACTATTCCTGACATCACAAGTGATGTAAGCACCCAAATAATGAACTCACATGTCTTATTTACTATTCTTTGTCATCCAAGACTCACTATTCCTTGTCTTAGGTGAAATTAATAAACTAATCAATTTTATATTAAGGAAAACCCTCTCCCCTCCACTATAAAAGCCACCCTTCACTCCCTCTTTTCCTCACACCTCTCAAGCTCCATTCCTTCTCTAAACTCTGCCCAAACACCTTCCCTAGCTCATCCCCCAAGTCCAAAAGCTTCTGGTCTCATCAAAAGACGAATCCTAGCTTCCTTAAAGAGGATCTCAAGAGGAAGATTCTAGAGGAAATTTCCCTCCCTCTTCTCCTTTAATTTTCCTTTCAAGTTCAAGTTCTTTTCTTGATCTCTCCCTACCTATCTTCATCCAAATTGTTTTTTAAATACAGTATTATATATAAAAATTAATCTTATGATTCTAATGTTATATTATATCACCCCACACCCTTCCCTCTTTCTTTTATTTTATTAAAGAGAGCGTTGTTCATGAGGTGTTAAATTCACCACCTTCAAAAACGAAATGATCTCTTCTTCCATTTATACCTTCAAAACTGGTCATGAAACCATTTTTAGGGTTAATCCAAAATATGTTTTATGTATTATGTTCTATTTTAAGTTATGGAAATAACCTATGGCCATATTACTAAGTAAAAAGTTAAAAGAAGTTCATTGTGGTCCTAAAACCGCTCAAATTGACCCAAATAATCTTCATTTAATTCTTATCTAATAATTCGTCCACATGGATCTAATATAACTCATTATTAAATCATTAAAGATTCTTTAATATAATTAATAACATGTAATATCAGTTCTGGATGTTTACCCATGATCTACCCAAACATCAATTTAGGAACACAAGTGGACCGCTCAAGAAAACCATGAAAACGAACATCCCCGATCAATGTTTTTAAAATCTATAAGTCATCCAAAGGAACATAATATGACATAATGAAACCAGAATGAACCCTATTAATGTATAACAGGTTCTTTAATTTCTAAATAATGAATATAATGTCATTATACATGACATTAAAGAGAAGGAGGCATTCGAGTACAAGGTAAGGGGAAATCTCTAACCCAATTTTCTTCCTTTGGGTTCTCCCTCTTTCACTCCATTTTGGATATGGTTACCCCTCAAAGATAATTTCATCATTATTTCCTTTACTTTTCTGGGATATAAATTTTTTTCACTGGTTTTTATGTCCATCAAAATGTTTTCCAAAAGAACTCCTCTTTCAAGATCTCACCTTTTACCTCTCATTCAAGGTTGATGGTTCTTGTATCAAGTATGTTGTTCCCTCTTTATTTTGGGAACCCAAAGCTTATGAATGTATTATTATGAGAAGAAACCCATTCATTTCCATGGGTTATTTATCTACATGTTTGATATGTGTTCTATGTGGCAAGCATGATAATGATAATGTTATGATGTGATGGGTGCGCCTGGAATTATATAGCGCAATATGAATCTTTAAATGTGACGGGTGCGCCCGGAATTATACAGCGCTCCAATGCATTGGGTAAAGTGATGAATCAAATGAGTAAATGTGAAATGATGTGTGAACATGATGATAGATTTCTTCACAAGTATGTGTGGTAGTTAACCACTAAGGCATGATGTTTCATTTTTATGCATTTCCACATTTCAAGTTTATTGTTTATGCTCCTCTCATGTTCATGATCTTTTGCCTATGTCATGATTATGCTCACCCCATGATGTATTGTTCTTATCTATCCTCTTACTGGGCTTCTAGGTCACCCCTTTTTATGTATATCCTCAGGTGGCTACATGTACTAAGGAGAGTACAAGTGCCAATAAGAAGCTAGAGAAGATGAAATTAAATAAATGTTTATGGTTGATGTTGTATTTGTTATGTGTGGTCCTAGTTTTCCCAAGACACTAAACCTATATATCCTCTATGTATAATACTATTATATTGTTTATCATTGAAATGATGTAATTTTAATGCAAGAAAATGTTGGGTTGCTATATATTTCCCATCCATATCATAATGAAATCTTACATACATGTGCAAAAAATCATAATAAATTATAACATACACAATTAAATGAAATGGGAGTCGTAAATAGGTAATCATATCTAAAAATATAGAAGAAAACATGTTTCCTAAAAATATCATCAAAATAAAAACCCTTGGAAAGAAGTGGGTCTCAAAAGCATATAACTCGTGGAAGAGAAATTTGTGTGATATAAATAATTCCATCAAAACATAAACCATACAATAATCAATATGAATGGATCCTTTGGATAAATTCATAGAAGGGCATGAGTACAATCAGAAAATGTCTTCTTAGATAAAAAATTACTTAGAATAATATTTTTAAAACATTTCATGGGGAAAATATCCTTTTTTATTTTAAAAATTCTCATTAAAACATAAAAAACCATTTTGAAAACCATTTTTTTTGAAAATAAACATGAAAATATATAAATTTGTCTTGGAAAAATTTTCAAACACATTTTTATTTAAATCTTATAAAAGATGATTGAATTTTTCTTCCATAACTAGTTTATTTGAAAATATATAAATGAATATTAAAAAGACTTTGAAAACCATTTTCCTTGAAAAATTATATATGATGTTTGATAACATTTTAAAAATAATTTTCAATGAAAATATATAAAAGAATTTTGAAGGAATTTTAAAAACCATTTTCTTTGAAGACATATAGAGGAATCATAATAACATTTTTAAAACCATTTTCCTTGAAACATATTAAATAATCTTGAAAATGTTTTGAAAAACGTTTTAATTGAAAAACTATGAAAGAAGCATGAAATTATTTGAAAAACAAGTTTCCTTGAAAATTAATTTTAAATTAATTTTCCTAAATATTAACCATTTTAAACATGAAAAAGAATTTCATAGAAATGACAGTTGGTAAATTAGTACATGTCGTACAAGTTAGAAAAACATTTATTTGTTATGGTTAAAAGGTATGAAAATAACATGTTTGGAAAGAGAAATTATGATTCCATTTAAAACATTGGTAAAAGGAAAAAATGGTAAAAATTTATTTTAATGAGTATATGAGAATAGTAAAATTTTCTTAGAAACCAATTTAGAAAAATATGGTTTTGTATAGATTTCTGACCGAATAATGGTAAACATAGGATTTCTTAAAAAAAATTCATAACTATATTATTTAAAAAAAACTAGAAATTTGTTACTAATATATGAATTAATCATGAATAACCAGAGGGTATGAAAATTCATGAATTTTATTGTAAGATGGATCATAATATTTCATTAAAGGATTCATAAATATAATCATTCCTGATAACTGATGAGAGTGTTTTAATACACTATAACCACATGGTATATGTGGATCATACTACCCATATAGAAAAAAAATTACATAAATCTTAAAAAATACTGAAATTATGGAGATCAAAGATATAAAATTTCAAAGGGATTATATACTTTTCATGAATAAATATAGGTTCATAACACGACATGTGTCCCAAGGAAGGAAAATTGATACAAAATTACTTTATCGATCTGGTAACTTTTGAAACATCAGTATTGTGAATGAAATACCATAAAATGGATATTAAAATACCAATAATATTATTTTTAACAATTATATAATACACCCAAGGTAAGTATACAGACCACCTAAAAGGAATGGGTGTTGTAAAAAGCTTGTCTCTTATAGAAATTAAATGTGATATGAAATCCCCTTACACTGTATCTTGAATCTCATTATTCTCATAAAAACCTCTTCTAAAGTAAATATAAGTTTATTATAAATATATCATAGTACTATATTCTTATCTCTAACACCATATGTAGTTTTATTATGATTTTATATTACCTGTTTGTTAATGTTTTCATGTTAAGGTTACCTTCGGGTAATATTCTCTTTGTGTTTCACATGAGTCTTAATTTTTAATATATTTGGTACTCATAATTATATCATTATTTAAATAATTTAATCCATAATACTAATTTTATTTATTTTAATTATATGTGTATTGAAACATTATATAGAATAAAGAAGTATGAAATGGAATAGAACGTTCATGGAGATGTTAGGTTGTACGTACGCATGGATGTTGTTTCTGTTTTTATGGTCATATTGAAAGATGGAAAGAAAATAAAAATATATGTTTATAGGTATATATAATAATTTTAGTTGAATTATTATTTCATATATATAATATAAATTAAATAAACTTATCCTTAGTACATTCCATGTAAAATGTGAATGAATCTAATCGCTTTGAGGGGAAGGTGGTCCACACTTCCTCAAACGAAATTATCATTTTTACAAAAAATGAAATGTATAAAGAAATATGTTGTAGAATAATTATATATGATTAAATATATAATAACAACCAGATAATATATATATATATATATATATATATATATATATATATATATATATATTGTTTCCATCATAATTCCCACCACGAGATATGATAATGTAAGAGTGAACAATCATCATTTCGTGAGGCGGTAGTTCACCATACATGTAAACAATAAGTCTGTTACCCATTAGATGGAGGTGTTTATAAATATAGGTTGACACCATAGGCTAAAAAATATAATTATAACTAGGATAATGTTTTTTTATATAATAAAAGAATAAGGATATTTTAGGGAGTGGAGACAAAAAAAAATAGAAAGGACTTTGAGGGTGGTTATTACATGTTAATCGATTAAATCCCATTGGTTTTCATATAAGGGATCACATGGAAGTATTTATTCAAAATTTTATGATTAAAAATTTAATTGGGGGTTGTTTGAAGTATATTTGAGAATTTCCTGGATGAACCAATGTTGTTTGAGAGGTGTGATGAGGGGGTAGAGTTATTGTTTTTTTATAGTGGATGGGGTGTGACAATCTTGTAAATAAAAAAAAATTCAATATTTGGAGGTATACATTACCTAATTTTACTACAAAAAGGAAAAAAATGATTCATATGAACATATGGTTTGACCATGTCTACACCACAAAAAATATGCTATTTTTAACAGTTTGGTTCATTAACATCTAAGATTCCCCAATTATATTATTTTGGATTTTCTTAAAGAATGTAGTATTCAAACCTAAGTAATATAGCCATTAAGATTATAATAAAGTGAGATTTATTATAAATTATTTATAAAATGATTTATTAATATTATAGAAAATTTAAAACACAAAAATCTTATGTGGTTTAGAAATTAATGTTTAAACAAAGTTCATGTGATGAGGATAACACTGCTTAAGCCCAGACTCTGATGAAAATGTTTTTACAATCTTTGAGTCAATATGATAATTATATAAGATAATTTGGTAATTTATTTAAAAATATTTATTATTTTTTAACCCTTAAAAATCACTTGGTAGAATATAGTATTTTTATTAAATTGTGATCATTTAATAAAATATTATTCATTGTAAAATAGCAATAATGTCACTTTTGAAATTATTTATTTAATTTTAATTTTATAATAACAAAAAAAATATTTTCAATGAAATAAATTTTGTTTAAATATGTGTAAAATGATATATTAATATTTAAAAATAATTGACGACAATGATTCTATCAATTCACGTCACTTTTAACATTTATTGTATCATATATTTTAGTTAATTATTAACTAAATAAGAACTATGTTGGAATTTCGTATGAATGTTAAGCAAATAAATAATCTCAAAAAAATATTGATAAATTATTATGATTAAATTAACCTAATTATATTTCAAAAGAATAAATAAAATAAAAAAATTATTTTTCATATATCTGATTGTTTTATAAGTGTTAAAGGTAATGAAAGTTCCCTTTTGGTCTTTTTCCTTACATAACCTTATATATATATATATATATATATATCACTTATATTTAATTTTATCTGAATAACCCATAAAATTAAAACCAATACGGGATATGGTAGAATTATAATCATCCAATGTCTTTTGGAAAAGTTTTCAAGTCCATTTGGTCCTTATGATTAGGGTTTAGTTCTTAATTAAATTGAATCATACATTATTCGCTGTGATTAATTTTCATCACTTTCAATAAATGTTTTGTCAAAATTTATGTTTATATTATTACACAAAAATATCATATGGACTAAAATTAGGTATTTCCATTTTTCAAAATTTAAATTACAGAAGTGGGAAAATCAAGTTTAATGATAATCTCAGAGATGTGGTGAGAAAACAAGTTTTTAAAGTAAAAACATTAAAAGATCCATATATATATATATATAATTTCAATATAAGAAAATAAAAATATCC
Organism: Viscum album; assembly: GCA_963277665.1. Taxonomy (NCBI): domain Eukaryota; kingdom Viridiplantae; phylum Streptophyta; class Magnoliopsida; order Santalales; family Viscaceae; genus Viscum; species Viscum album. Next base: position 273,324,793 of record OY728135.1, read on the forward strand.
TACATTTTATTAATATATTAATAATTTATATATTTTTAAATTCAAAAGAAATTTAAAATATTATTTAACACGAATAATTATTTAAACGAAAAGGCTGTTTTTAACAAAATTGCAGTAATTTTTACTATTCACCAACAAATGATGTTTCTCAGAAAAATCAAAAAATTATTCATAATACAATTACATTATTATGAATAAAAAATCTATTTTAATATTATATAATTAAATTTCTATTATTGTCTAAAATTAATTTTATTATTTTTCATAGAATGACAGAAAAAATAGTTTCTTTTAGAAAAATTTCTCATAAAAACATCTAAAGACTTTACAAAAAATTATATATTTCATTATAATTTTCATTATTTATGTGAACCAATTATAATAATACATGAATATTCGGTCTTAAAATTAATATTACAATATTTAATGATTATGTTATAAATATATTATTTAAATAATTATAACAATAAAATGATGTATTGTAGAAACTCGATGTTGTATATAATGAACACAAAGTCGGTGTTCCATTTAGCGTAAGAATAGTCAGTTCCATGTGAAAGGAATATTCTACATATTCAAATGAAATACATAAATAAAAACTGCTTCAATTAAAAAAAGGTCCTTAAAAACTCGGGTGTTACAGGAGGACCAGTAATGCTTATTTTCTTTGGATACTAGCACTATAATCTCTTTATTTCCTAGACGCTCATCAATATATCCCAAATATCTCTTCCAAAATTCTATCCTTCAGAGACTTACCCTAATTGTGACATTTCATCATAACCTGGGGAAATGAATCATAAGAATTGGTGGGCTCAGATTCTCAGAAATGGTAATCAAGGGTGACATAAACAAAAACTGGGTATAAGGGTATGAGAATATGAAAATAATATTCAAAAAAAACTGTCCATATCATAGATCATAAAATTTAGTCATGGAATTAATCTTGGGAGTTTATAAGACCTGAAACATAATGGAATCAATGAACATGATCTATAAGAACATAATACTATTATAACATATAGATTTTTGGAATACACATAAGTGTAGAAACGTAATTCCCTTTGTATTGAAACTCATTTACAATGATATCATATTGGAATATGTTTTCCCCACAAACCATGGTAGTGGTCAAGGTTCACTCCATAGACTATAAGACTGGGAATATTACCTTACTAAATAGAATTTTGTCTCCATTCTAGACCTCTTTAACTAATGTGAAATCAATAATTATCCAATTAATTAGAGGGAGATATAATTCCCACCCTTCCTTGGTTATAACATGTCCACCATTCTTGGTTATAACATAAACACCATCATTGATTATAATGTAAAAACCATCCATGGATATAACGTTACCACCATCCTTGGTTATAATGTAACAACCATCACATAATTAGAACCATAAATAGGTGATCAATTAGATTGAAAACATTCATCATATGAGAAACCATGATAAGAAAGGGGTTTCCTAAACATTTCATCATTTGATAACCCGTGAAAGACATATTTATTTATTTAAAATATTATCATAGAAAAAGCCATTTAAAACTGGTTTGAAGGATATTTTTTCATCCTAAATATAATGAATGAAAATAAATAATTAGGATGTCTTGGTTCTGAAAAATGTTCCCCAAGATAAATTGAGAAAATTCACGGTCTGTTCGAAGAAAATCCATGATCTAGAGGCCCAAAAATCATCCATAGGGTCTTCCCCATGAAGTTCTTTTGTGGATATCCCTCTCCCTCATAGAATAATGAGGCAATGACGGTACTCCCTTGAGTCTAATTCCCTCCATGATCATAGAATTGACCTTGATGGATGGATTTGTGAGTCCGATAGAGTCACCACTATTCACAGGGATCCTTTCCTCTTCAAGGTGTTCTTCCGAGCATCGGGATGCCTCTAGCCTCTAAATATCCATCTCACTATTCCTAAAATGGCAAGGCTAACATGAAATTTCTCCTTCTCATAAACTATTTCATGAAGAACCTTAGAACAAAGAACTAGAGAGAAAATGAATCACCCAAGGTGGTGGGGCATCATAATACCCCTTTACCTTATTCCTATTACACTACCTAAATTATGGAATCACTTTGAAAAAATACACACCTTTCCTAGAGTAATAAGAACCATTGTGTTACTAAAGTTATCATGGAGCATTAATTATTCACAAAGAACTCTTCCCATAAGCTTGGATATCATTCCAATGTAGGTTCACCTGGCTTTACGAAGTCCTTTCCTTCACAAAGCACCGATCCTCTATAAAGAACCTATTCTTCACAAAGCACATCTATGTGATCCCCCTAACCCTCTAGAATATAGTCCCTTCAACCCTTTATGATTTCACAATTTAATTTCATATTCCCTTGGGAGATGTCTCTTTTTGTGCTTCTCTGAATCTTTCTTTTCAACATAGTCACACTAATGGATTTTACTTCTCAGTATAGTGACGCTTACATGGACCCCATGAGTGACCATTCATCCATACCACTCACTTCATGAATTTTTTATGTGTTCCCTTACCCAAGGGTTGGTGACCATAGGTTTTGTACGTCCAAGGGGTGAGGAGTGGGTCTCCCAGATCTGAGCTATAGGACATTAAATTCCCAAGAAGCCACATCCTTAAAAAATGAGGGTATATTGTGACCCAACAATTCATGGAATGAATGGGATGCCACCAAATATGAGTAACACTGAATGAAATCCTCTACATAGGAATTGAGGGAGGATGGTCATCGGGGTCCTAGAGCTTCTTGGACCATCAGATCTCCCCCCTCTCACATTGGGATTTGTCTCCATGTTAGCCTTAGGTAGTCTCCATGTAAGACCACAGACATCCTTCAATAGGATATCATATGTATGACTAACATGGAACAAACTATTCACCCTATTTTTTGAGATGGTCATCGAATAGAATGTCATCTTCCTTGGGTAGCTTCCGTATGGAATCCCCACACCATCACTAGTGAAAACACCTTCCATGACACGCTATCCCTATCTACTACTACCTATTGTTTCTCACACCATGAATGAAACACATGGTCTTAGAGGTTAGTTGTGACTATGACACCATACCATTATGATATAAATTTTTTTTGATCCATTAATTCTATACATGTTACATTGGATGCATCAATGAGGTTCAATCTTGACCAATGGGAAAATTTGGTGCTCTTTTCCTTGGAATCCATCCTGGTGTATGCCACATCACATCACTCTCATCTGCATAGCTTCCACATGTAAAACCCAATCACATGTACCATTTTTCACAGGACACCTCCTTAGGTATAATCCCCATTCCGCAATTCAGAACTATTTGGAATTTGATACCCAACCATCTGGGATACTTAAGAATATTACCTTACGTTCAAGCCTAAATCTTCATCCATCTTATACATTCCATCCCTTACATCCAATCTTCCAATAATCTATCTCAATTTTACCCTATCCACCTCATCCCTATAAAATAATATCATCCATATGGTTCATCTTAGCATGTAATCCCCATTCATACCTTCAGATATCTCAATAGAACGGGGTCACCTTAGTCCGTAAGCCCTATACAATCTATGTCATCCGACCACGTGTGATCCTCTTGTGATGAGTAGTCTTAGTGCTTATGAACCATATCACCCTTTTTAACTACGTTGATTTTATCCCCATCTCAAGGTATATAAGAAGACACCATGAGATTCAATCATAGCCAATGGTAAACATTAATGTCCCCCTCATTGGGGCGCACCTCACTAAGCCCCCCTTAGTGGTATCCAGACCAGTCTTTATGGTGTGAAACCATCTCTTAATGAGACACACTATCCAGGGTCCACCACCATAGGCGTTCTTACCCATCCATATAGTAAACCACCTAGGCATTCCCTCCCAGGGTATACCTCTATGCTCATCTTTCATGTGGCATTCTGATATGCTCTACCCATCTAAACAAGATATTAAACATAGGACCTACCCTGTGTTAAAAATGGGACAATTAGTGAAATCGTTAGAAGACACTCCCCTACCATAAGATACTCCATGATTGAAGTGCAATGTCTCGATTTATATTCCCTTTATAATACATCCTATGAGGAAGAATACGAGAGACCAATGTTCTAGCATCCTTATACGTCAACAATGACTAATGTGACTACACAACTAACTGAAGGTTGTAGCTCTGTCCAAACCCCATGAAATGTCCATAAATAAGCAGTGTAATTAGATATCATCCAAATACTAATGGAATCAAGAATAAGTTTCACAAACATGTCCTAATATTTAAGGGATACTCGAGCCAGGGAAAAATATTCAAGCAGGAATCCATAAAATGAGGAACCGAGATCCCATAATCTTATTTCGATCAGGGAACAAAAATTGTAGAAGAGTTGATGAATGTTTACTACCATTGGAAAGTGAGAATTCAGGGTAACAATTTGATATCCATAAACAATTACACATAAGGAAGATGCACCCTAGTAAAGGCATCCCAAATAGAAAAGGTGAACCCAATGTGAATCTTTTCTACTCAGTAAGGGAATTAGTAGGGTTCCAGACATACATTGATAAGAATGTCCCAAAACTAGATATCTAGTGCCAAGTGCCACCATGTATATTGTGGGAATGCCTTGAAACACACCTGAATTTGGGTCGGTTAACAATTGGGAATTCCAGTCTGTGACATTGTTAGGGTAGATCTCCCTCTCAAACCTTGGAATATTGGAATATGATGGGGAATTTGACAGTTCATTCCTAATACCCATACTGATAGCTAAATATTTTAGCATTGCAGGACCCAAGATAATGGTAACCGATCACCCCTACCCATAGATGTAGGGGTAGGATGTGTGACATTGTGGAAAACACACATGACTCCTCCATCACAATAACTTCATCTGTGACCACAATTACCAAATTCCCATTCCCTGTCTCACCCTCTAAAATCTTCCAGAGGAGGGTGATTAACACCCTCATGCTCTAGTTTGAGTAGGAGGGGTTCATTCACATGAGGGATATGGCCCCCTGAACCTGGAGGATTCTCTACCTCATTGACACCTCCACCCACAAGGGTTGATCAGGGAGACACTACTCCCCACATCAACATCCAAATACTTCGGGAGTCTCTCCCTAGAGTGACCATATGGTTCTCTCCGTACACCATGGAGTTAGGGGATTCTTGGGTCACTTAGACTATTACTACCACCCAAGATCTACTAAGGAGGGATCCCACCAGGCCACATCAGCGCCACCAATGAACAGTCCCTGAAGATGAAGAAAATTTAGTCTATTCCCCTGATTCTATGACCCTGGTCTAGATAACCCAACACAAATATTGGGCGCACGATATGAAGGATACCCATCAAGGGGAATAATATTCCACAAATCATGTGTTCCCATCCACCATGAGTGAATTATACCATATTCCTTTCACTATATGAAATGGATATTTTTGTTCCCAATTGGAATAGAGACCACAACCATCTCATAGGAAGACTGGGCTGACTCTTTCATTCATCGGCATCACCGATAACTGTCATGGCCCAACATGTGATGAAGAGATCTTGTACGGAGGCCCTGTCCATATCATCTCTAACTTGAGTAGAGTTCCTCCCCACCTTTTCGACATTCACCGTGGAGGTCCTCCCAATGGCTATAGTTCCTAATATGGAGTCCCTCGTTATGTCCTAGACCGTCAACGCAAAATTCCTCCGTGTGTCATTCTCAACTCAATTGGAGGACCTCCTTGCAACAACTATGAATATTGTGAAGGCCCTATTTTCTTCTTCACCACCCCGTATGAAGGTACACACAATACCATAACAAACCATATTAGAGGTACAACCCTCTCTATAAAATGTTTGTGTGGAGGCCCTCCCCAAGCACCGACCATCTTAATTGGAGGTCCTCCCCAGTCTAGCTACAACCATAGTGGAGGTCCTGTCTGCACCAGCAATGATCAATGAAGATGAGCTTCTCACTCCAACAATGATCAATGAAGATGTCCTCCCCTCTCCAATAATGATCAATTCATAGTCCCTCCCCACTATAGAAATGGTCAAAGGGAATGTCCTCCCTACTTTATTGACAAAATATACAAAGGCAATCCTCATGCTAGTACTACTAACCAACAAATAAGTCCTCCCTAGGTTGTAGGTAGCCATCAAGAAGGTCCTACTCATGTTTTCATCTGTTCATGCAGAGGACCTCCGTGATCCAACAATCACCACAATAGAGTCCCTCTTTGAACATCCAGTAACTAGTACAATTTTCTTCCTCATACCCATGTTTTAAGCACATAGGTGCTCCCTGTGTCTCATTTGACATATGTCAAGGTTCTCCTCCCACATCATCTCAAAGAGAGGGGCATATCTACTCTATAAAAAACAAACATGGATGTCCCCCATGTTCTAAATAACTACAGAAGTGGTCCTCCATTCTATGTCAGCACCCAGGGTAGAGGTCCTACCCACTCTCACAATAGTCTCACTAGTGGCCCTCCCCACTCTGATGACAATAAATATGGAGATCCTCCCTATATCTCAGTCAGCTCCAATAGTGGTCATCCCCAAACTAGCATCAACTAGTGTGAAGGTCCCCCTCAATCCAAAAATAAGTTCCCTTCCCCGATGAACCATCATGAGTAAGAAGGTTGAACCATCGCTACCGAATGAAGAACTCTAAGAAGAAAAAAATCATTGTCAATCTAATATGCTTCATATATTATGAACCGAACTGTGACTTACTGACGGAGCCTTCACCCCAAACCTCTATATCATAGTCTAGGGCAGGATCCCGGTGTGTGATTTTCATCATTCCACAAGGTCATATGCACCAAATCCGTAAATACCTTATTATAATCATGAAGGTTGATGGTGATTTCAGCCTTATAAAAGGTTTCCTATTGCAATCATCTCAATCATCACTAGGCTCATTTTCTACCTCTACACGAGATCACATAGAGTCTTTCTGAGTCATGATAGGCCACAAGAACGTTATAAACCCACATATGTCTTCTCCTTCTCTTGCTCATGATATAGTGGTGAGCACTCCATCCGATATGGATGTGACTATGTGGTCGACATTTCCTCTGAGAGATAACCTTTAAAAAAGTGATAAGTCTATACAAATATAATTTTCTCCAATTTCCAGTCCACTACCATAGCAGTAAACATCCATGTTGTTTCTAGTTTCTTATCCATCACCGATTAGAGCATGGGGAAGCTAATATTTATACCCCATTTCTGATAATATAGGTTTTGGGGACACTCTATCCACTTATCTTTCTTAAAAAATATTCTTTAAAATTGCAGTTCCTGAATTTTACATTCTGGTGGCCCTCACCAAATATGAGGTTACGTTGTTTCAGAAAACTATCAAGACGACATGTTTTCATCTCCGTGACCATAAAGTGACCTACTAAAAGAGCTAGGATTATTTCAATTACATCAACCATAAATTCTGTGTGGTTGATTTGGAAACGCTTCCAGAATCTCGACGACATGTGTCACTGGGATATAACCAAACCCTTCCACAACTATGTGTTCAGTGATTCACCTTGTTTTGCAGAATTATTAGAGATGCATACTCTCATGATCAGATCTAAGTATGGGTATGTATGCTACTCTCTAATTCATTCCCATCATATAGAATCCTTAATTGAATGGTGACATCGTGTATATTCCCCTAGGAATTTCCAAAGTGAACATGGTTGTCCCTAAGATAATCAGTGATGGGGACACTGTCATGGGATTCAATAATGAAAACCTACACACTTGGGTGAAAAAAATAAAGTATACCTCACAGGTGTTCACACTCATAAGTAAATGTAGTTACCTATACTTGGAGATCATTACAGTTCATTACCCATTAGTAAGAATACCAACAATGGTAAAGGTCAGATTTGAATATCAATGCTATCTAACCCATCCGCTGGAATGAAACAAACATTGACCGAAATTATCATGACTACCTTACACTAGAAACTTGTGGATAAGATGAAGTTCATTGATGGGATATTTTGGAGAGCACCATATAGTTAAGCATCATGATTATGGTGATCCTCGGCACAATCCTGGCCCTCCTCCATTGGCGTAGTAGGTGAAACCACATATATTTCTCATCCCACTACATTCCATTGATCTCAACAATCTCAAGCATCTAGAAAGGGTAGAGAATAGATTCTATGTAAATAGACCATTATATGTTTCTCCATATCCACTCATGGGATGTGATAGCCTTATTTGGGTCTAGATGAGGGTTCTCCATAGGTCGTTCCTCTAGCAGCTCTACAACAACTCCATTTTCTCCATGAGCCACTAATCATGCCTATCATGTTTATGAGCCTGTCAATGTATTGGTGGTTAAAAATCATCTCTAAGACCATAATACCCTCCCCTATTACATGATTTCTTCTCTTAATAATCAATGTTTTTTGTATAAATTTCAAGGGAATATATTCTACTATTATAATCATCTTCCAATAGTGTCTATTTCTAGTTAGGAAGATATTCATAGGATGTTTCTCTGTCATTTTAGTACTACCAAACGAAATAAAATATATATGACCTCTTTATGTTTATGTAATGGACAGATGAGTGCATCAAATACATTGTCTCTAGGTGGAAGGGTCTCACGTATTTGCATGATATGCTGCTAAACCATGGGATGCTATTGAAAATATGTATGGGGAATTTCATTGTAGAATCGGTCCCATCCGTCATCATTCTAAATTTACAAGGTTGATTTTGGGATTTATATTAAAAGGATTAATTCCCAGAGGAGGCCTTGTATAAATCTTGGAAGGCTCATTCATTTCCCACGATATCTCTTTCATGAAGGTACAACAAGGAAGATACTACTACCTTCACATAGATAGATGCCCCCAGGCTTCTAGAATTGTTACTAACAGAGCATTCACCTAATCCTTGAAGTGAGAAAAAACCTCAACCCCAATCTCAGACTCAACAATTCCCATTATAGATTCTTCCGGTGCTACACCATAATTAAACACAACTTCCTAGGAAAGAGTATTACACATAAGCCCCTTGTGAAGCTCCAACAACTTATAAGAGTCAAGGTCTATGAGAACCATTTCTATATAGGGTAAATTGGACCTACTCATTCAATGAGAATCAGGTACTCCATTGTTTCCAAAGTCCTATGGAGAATGTAATTCTGATGATTCCATAATTTAGGAAGCATCAGGAGGTTGATCTCCCTGATCGCCCTGACTACTATCCCTATCACATTATCCTTGTCCATTCAACCAAGTGGGACTGTGTGTTGAAGAAATGGATTCAAGAAAAGGTTTATAACAATGTGGTTAGGTTGAGCCCTACTATGGAATAGGTGGGATGCATATCTACAAAACCGGACAGTTATATTAAAGGTGAGTGGGAGCATGTCTCCAGCCATGAGACCCAGAAGTATAATGATTAGTTGGCCAAAAGAGTGGTTGCTCACACCCATATTGTCATATGATCTAGTTTGAATAGACCCAAATGAGTATACGACCCCATTTATCTCCCCATGTTTCCAACTCCACATCCAAGTCATCCACATCATATCCTTCCACCTCTAAAATGAGTATATGCCGATGGAAAAAGGGAATGTGTTGCCCCCATAGGAACTGATGCGATTCCACACTCTCATTGATTTCATGCCTCCTAAAATGGGGGTTACCCTAGTATTCTTACTGGTATTGGATGATTCTTATGATGTAGATCAGAAATATGATTCTAAGAATACCATTGAATTTTTAGATCCTAATATATTTCCCAATGAAGAAAAGTATGAAAAAATCCATTCGAATGTCCCTAGCCGATTCCACCATTCAAAAATCCAAGGATATTAGAATTTTCTTGATTCCTAGGAAATAAATTCGGGACATGCCATGAATGGTTATAAGACAAGGTAGTAGGCTCTGTGCATGACCATGCAAGAATCATCCTCCCAGTCTACCTTTTAAAACCAGCTGCTTCCATTGATCATGCTACTTGATCTAGAAGAATAGTCACGTTCACATCAGGATCAACAATGTTTAGTTATGGCCATGCCTCATCCAACTATTAGTCATCCATCAGGTGTTTTATTGGGTTTAGTATATGACCTACATGACATTTCAAACACCATTCAGAATCCACTGGTTTGACCAATAGTGCATGTTGTGCCCCTGCCAATGAATGACCTCCAATCGATATAAATGTGTGTCTGGAACGGAAATATGATATGATCAAGGACCTATTTATAAATCCAAAAAAGATACCGATCCTTGATTCCCTCAATTTGTTATAAAACATGTGATAATCCATCATAAATATTTTGATGCAACCCCTCTTATTTGAAATAGATGTAGCACCCACAAAGGCCTTTCACTACGAGGAATTCGAGTGAACAAAATCTTAAGCCATAATCTTACTCTCTAGAAAAGATTAAGGTTCCACTCATACAAGGGGCATATCCTCTCATTTTACAACACTGTCCAGTTCAATGACATGTAATTATATCAAATTATTGTCAATATATGTTATGGGATCAACCATATCCCTACCCAAGCATTTCATAAAGTAGGATGAACTGAAGTAGATATAATTCCAACTTACAAGAAGATATAGGGTTATGACTGGACTGAGTAGAGATAGTGTGGCAAGATCTATTTTAAGAGCTAGTTTAGTGGACTTTTTTCAATCACTATGTTCATGTTTTTCTCAAAGGATACAATCTACAATTCAATAAATGGTAGAACATGTCTCCATCTACAATCATCGGTTCCCTCCTAGTAGAACCAATGTCTCAGGTAATCCCTAAACTATCGAGTATGTGTTTTCCAAGGTGATGGGTCTCCCTTTTCTTCATGTGAATCTCACTATATGGATTCTGACTATGAATTGAGAAAATAAAAACTTGTTCAAACCAATGAGTTTGATCACACTACCATAATGACCAACCAATGGAAAGACTAAGATAATGATTTCTTCCTCTCAAATCACGAGTTAGAGTCCATGAGCCAAAACATAAAAACACTACTTCATCATTTATGAGAAGATAGTAATAAGAATTCCCATGTTCAAGGACCATCGAAATATCACCTCATAATCCAACACAGGATTGGATCGAGTGATACTAGAACCCTTTAGCCTTATAATGTATCAGGATGTTCACCCCATGGCTACAACTGTACACCAAACCTTCCAGTTCTACTAGGCCTGTCTGAGCCAACATTGAATGACCCATCACCAATGAATTGACATTACACACATACCCCTCAGTTAGAGGCATGATAGAGTTAGGTCATCAAAATTTTTCACTATGGGTTCACCAACGCAAGAATATAATAGTGAGGATTATAAAAATACCCTGGAAGGAACCAATGTTCCCCCAAGATCAGTTGAATAGGAAGAACCGTCTCCTCTAGAGGATCACCTTGCCTTAAAAGGAAATGTGAATTTGAAATATTCCCCTTCTGAATTTGAAGGAGGCATCTCCCCATCTATTGATGAGCTAGTTCAAGAAAATCATTACACCAATACAAAACTAAGGACAATAATGATCAGTGAAGTCGTGTATTAAGAAGAACAACAACAATATGTTGATTTATTGAACCAACATGTTGGTGTTTTTTCCTGGAGTTATGATAAGATGTCATGTCTGGACCCTAGAGTCTCCATACACCATCCTGGTGTCTTTGAAAGTTATATCAGGTTCAAGAAACCTCCTAGGAAGATGCACCCCTATGATGGTGTTATGGTTGGGGCCAATGTTGATAATATCAACAAATAAAACATCACCATGGGGGTTCAGTTCCCCAAATTTATGGACACCATTTTTCTCATAATGAAGAAGAATGAACTGATAAGGTTCTTCATCGACTTATGGGATATCAATCTCAATTTCTAAAAATATGACTTTTACCTTCAGGTAACATAGTTTTTGATTGATACCACCTCCCTGTTCTTGGCCTTCTCTTTCATGTATGGGTATTCGTATGGTAATAAAATATGATTGTACCATGTGGATGAATAGTCCACCTTATTCAGGGAAATTTAGGGATCCTTTTTCAATCTGGTAGTTCCTTTTGGTTTGAAGAATGAAGGATCCCCTATCAACATTCCATGCACTTTATTTTGAAATTGGTCATTGGGATGTTAGTGGAATGATAAATCGATGGTTTGGTGGTCAAATAAATCTCTCATTAGGACCATCCCATAGATATTGATAAAATACTTGGCTACACACTCTAATGAAATATAATAATCAACCCCTTGATGTATTCATTTGGGGTTACCTATGGGATGTTTATCGGCTATTTCATTAGGTATAGAGGCATCAAGGATGTGATAGATATGATCAATGATATCATTCATATGCCTCCTTTGAGAAACCTATAGGAGCACCGAGGACTTAAAAGAAATCTTGTTGAATATATGGAGATTTGTCGCGGAGCTGTCAAAAAAGTGTATTCCCTTTTATAGGCTAATGAAGATAGGGACTCTCTACTAAAAGCATGAATATTTCTAGATAGTGTTTCAGGATATCAAGTTGTATCTGCTACATACTCCAATTATGATGCCAAATATCCCTAGAAATACATTGTTCCTCTATTTTATTTACCTAGATTGATCACTCAATTCCCTTATCACCTAGAAAAAGGTTGAAGGGGAAGATTACATCTTATAATATCTTAGTCACATGCTCCTCAACATGGATTCCAGATACTTTCGTACCAAGATTAGATTCATCTCACTTGTTTGTGAAATGAAATGTTGCTACACTACCCAAAACATTAAGAAACTTATATTTTATCCCATTTGGATCTGAAAAAGTACTTATTGAACCTCCCTATATTGACAGGTCATCTAGCTCACTGGTCAATGTTCATCTAGGTGTTCGGCATCATGTTCCATTCATAGAAGGTTGTATGGGTTAATGAAATATAGTAATTTCAAGATTCCCATATGACCCCCAGAGAGGAGTACATGGATCTTGATTTTCTAGACAAGGTGATCCTTTCAATGGATCAGGTTGTACCATGTTGGAAGATTCATTTCGATGGTGCCTCCAAGAGAGCAAACAGTAGAAGGCATAAAAATCATAGACTCAAATGAGTGGGTCTAAGGAATTTTTTAATCACAGAGACATAGTCTTTATATCCATATTAGTTCCATCTATTTGAAGGCTATACCAATAACGAGTTTGAGTATCATGATAACATTACTAGTCTTGCAATGAACTTTGAGTTTGATGTTCAACACTATCATGTGGAAGGGGACTCCGAGTTACTCATCAAGCCGATTCAATGTGAATATATACCCAAGAATCCAGAACTCATGCCACTATTGGAGTGAATATTTCTGCTAAGGGATTAGCTACCTTCTCGAAGATATGTTAGTAATGTTCCTTGGCCACATAATGGCCGAGATGATACGTCATCCCGGATAGCTGCATCACATGAATAGACTAACCAGGACGATCATGTGGAACATTGATTGGTCATCGCTCCTATCTCTCTGGTCCATGATGACGGTCAGTAGGTAAACCACCTAAGGAGTGGAGATTTCACATTAGGACCTCATGATCCCCCTTCAGCTAAAGACTCCTTTGATTAGAAGAACCCCTTAATTGAGTATCTTCAACATGGAACTATCCCACTAGGCATATCGAAATATGGGAAAATCTATCAGTGCACAACACAGTTCACCCTCCATAGCAGTTGAATCATTGAGAAGCCTCTCTATAAATGTGGGTTCGATAGAATTATCCTCAAATGCATTCAATAAGATGAGATTACATAGGATATGATTAATGTTCTAGCCAGTTACTATGGTTCTCATCAAGAAGGTTTGATACTCTACCATTACATTTGAAGTGTGGGATACTTTTGGAAAACCATGGTCCATAACTATATTGAGTTAGACAAGAGGTACCATGAATGTTAGAACCATGGAAATTTTATTTTGCAACCTCCAAATCCTCTCGATACTTCCATGTACCCATAGACCTTTTTGGTTTTGGTGCTCGATGTTGTGGGAACATATCCACCGAAAACAGCTCACTAGTGGAAGTTCATTTTGACCATGTGAAATTTCTTTTTTTTATGTTGGATGAAGCAATCCCACACAAGGATTTCAAAGCACGGTCTATTGTGGAATTTTAGAGATACAACATAATTTATCGATTCAGAGTCCCTTATTCCATTATCAATGACAATGAAACTAACTTCTAAGATGCTGATCTGAAGAAGATGCATGCTAGGTATAACAACATTTCCTCCAACACTTTTTACTACCATGCATCAGAAAATGAATAGATTTGATCCATTTAGGAAAAATCTCTCAAACATTAACTAGAAGATAGATTGTTAGAAGAAGAAAATTTGGCTATAAAAGCTCCCCAACACTCTCAGGTCTTATTAGACAATGAATCATATCTCTACCTAGGTGACCACATCTTCCATGATGTATGGAATGGGGGCAGTCAATCCCATAAAGATTCATGTACCACTGCTATGAATAGCTATCTATGATCAAAAAACACTAGATAGGGTATCTGATGTCCATTGAGAAAAATTTCAAACCCGTGATGAATATAATATATAGGATTTGTACAATCTTGAGAGGCACTAGAACAAGATAGTGAGATCTTTAAACAAGAATGTTTCCATTTAGTACTTTCTTAAAGGTGCCATCGTACTAGCTCTAAGGACTCTAATGATACCCTAGAGGAAACTTCCAAATTTGTAACCCAAATGGGAAGGGCCTTAATATTTTCACAATGTCTACCCCAACAGTGTGTAAATTATGGTCCCCATGAATGGAGAGGGAATCACTCCTCCCATCAATTCCATGTTCCTTATATAGTAATTTTCATGAATGGATCTCTAAACACCTGTTACATGGCATTTACCTATGTAATGATGCTATAATACTAGTATTGTGACTTTAAAATTCATAAAAATCGTTGTGCTTGCCACATGATATTAAAATACATGGAATTCCAAATCATACATTATGTTGTTAAACATGATGAAATTCCACATCCTATCCATAGGATGGTAAACTGTAGGACAACGTCTTGGTCACATGACATTAAATTACACAACATTTTGGTAAAATATATGTGACCTAAAACTACAATGACCATGTTAAAAGAAATGTTACCTTAAACAAAAATCACTTCTTATCCTCATTAGATGGAATTAAATTGTGTGAAGAAACATCCTTACCAAATGATGATAAACTATTTTTCCATTGCCCTTAACATACGAAATTATTCTATAGCATTTCCTTATGTGGAGATCACATGATTCCTCATATTCTAAGTATGAGCTTACTCCATACCCCCATTGCATGATGTAAATCAATGTAACCCCATGAGATCTCATATGAGAGAGAACCCCCCATTTGGTACTGGTCCACCACCAAGCCACATTTATGAAATACATCAGGACCCCCATGATTGATGAAGTGTTCAAATCCATCTTTCTGATACTCCCCTTTGGCATGCTCAAATTCACTATGGTGTTGAACCTAGAGTATTGGATTGCATGTGGACATTATCTCAATCTATCTCCATGATTCATAAAATCCCTTTATCTAGATCCTCATCTTCCTCCACATATGAAGGGACCCACATGGATTACCTAATATCCTACACCAATACCCCAGATTACTTTAAGATGAAATTTGGAGATACGTCCTATATTTTGAACATGATCATTGGTCAAACATCATTTATCCATCCCATCCTAGGTAACATGTTATTAATGATGTGTTTCAAACAAGGTTAGAATTTATTCTCCATCATGACACCACCACCACAATGATCGAAATAGCAGGTGATGTGTTTCAAACATCCCAAATCCTTAGGTTCTTTTAGAATCCTAACACCCTTATTATTACTCATCCACGCATCAATTTCCCCATGGGTAAGAGGACCAATTCCACTGGTATATTCTCAACCTTACATCTCCATGTCCATTTTTCTTTCATCCAGGTGTCCGGAAAATTCCATCACTATTTAATGTTTCCCACATAGTGAATTACTCACATTGGCCTATGATCCTTGGTAGGGTCCTCTCCCACATGTAGTAGTTTCACAAACCCAAAATTTAGAACTATATTACCTTAAACTATGCGTTTGAGTTCCAAAATCATGACATTAATCTATATGTGGGTCTTACCTATTAGTTTATCACATGGAAGATGCCTCATTGGTCCTCATTGATGTCAGGTTATTCCTATCATTCCATAAATATCTTTCATTAAACAATCACTCCCTATTTGGTCCAAATTCTATGACCACAAACTAGGTAGCATATATTCCAAGATGTATGACTTTAAACTACAAAGCATAAGCATCCTCGCCCCAAGATGTTAAACATCATGGACTCCACCCTACAAAATGATGTTAAACTAGTCCATATATTCTTGTTTTTATGATGGTAAACTATAGAAAATTTTACATCCATGAAACATTATGTTAAATTGAGTATAAAAGTCTAAATATCAGGAGTTTAAACTGTATATAGCTTCCCCCAGGTGGTGTGTTGTGTGCAGTGGACCCCTTGGGTCATCATTGAAATCACGTTTTAGCTGTCGCATACTAAAAATTCCTCTCATTATTCATTTCCTCCTCCATCCCTACAACACTATGTTAAACTGTTCTCCAACGCCCTTACCTCATGAGATTAAACAACACAGTCATGTCCCATTCAGACAACGCCAAAATGTAAACAAATGGTCTAAACTCTATGACCTTAAACTAAGAGTCTTTGGTATGAGAAAAAAGACAATAAGATATTTTAAATAAAAGGGTATTTTACCCTGAGTCTAGCTATATCCTCCCACAAACATGCACTGGTGTTCTAGGGAGGGAGACTTAGAGTGTTGGATTCTTGATAGAAATTATATAAATCGAACCCCATACTTGATGTCTCCTTTTATTTAGAACACCATAAAATTACATGTCTTATGGGACCCCATAATGGCATGGTACTTGGCCATAATGGCTCACCTACTATCCTAGTCGAGTAACCCAGAATAGTTGGGATGAAATTTTGAGACAGGTCTTGTGTTTCAAACATGGTTAGTTATTGACCCTTATTTGGCTGTCCACAATCCTAGTAACATGATATGGATGCAGTGTTTCAAACATGGTTAGTTGTTATTATCCATCTTCACACCACCCTCATTTTCCATATATCTTGTGATGAAATTCACATTTTCAATGTCCCTATGTTCTAGGGGAACTCTAACACCCCTAGTAGTTCCCCTCTGTGAATGTACATGCATTGTGGGGGAAGGTCAATATCATTGGGACATTCCTACCTAGTTTTTCCTTACCCTTGATGTGCACTTACCTATGATGGAAAAATATTGACATTATTCCTTATTTCTCACACCAATAATGGATCGTGTGTGATTTGGAGTTTTATTAGGGTTTCTACCAGCTTTAGAGACCTTCAAAACACCACTAGTCTGAATTCTATGAGGCTTAACTAAGAACCATATAGTCCAAGGATTGTGATTTGATACAAAATATAGGATTTTCATTAGAATTTTTCGTGTGGCATGGATGCCTATTATTCCCTCATTCAAAATGGGTTTCCACACCCCCATGATACACATATCTTCTTGAATCCTTTTTTCACGTGGAAGAAACTCTATGATCTTAAAATAAGATTCTATGCTCTAGGAAAAATAAACATAAACTATTTTAGCCCTTATAGTCCAAGAATAATGACCCTAAACTATTTGATGGGTTTTAAAAGGAGATGTGATGGTGTGATGGTCCTTATTGGTCCTTATTAATTCCATTTCCCCTCTCTATACAACATTTTTATACATGAGAAGAACATGCATACGTCCCATATCCCAAGAACATGAAGATAAACTAGGTGCACAAGCCTAATACTCATAAATCAAAACTATGGGCAGGTGTTCCATGATGATGTTTCATATGACATGGGCATCCTCAAACTTCAATCACAAGGATCTATTCCCACTACACGAAACATGTCCCTTATTTTAGATTCGCCTCTCCGTTGTAGTTTATGAATCATGAATTTAATATTTATGATGGTTCTATCAAGAATGTGTGGTGTTACATTGCTCCTCATAGGTCATAATTCATGTTTGGTTCTATCACCCCACCATGCCACACAAGTACAGTAGTGATTACCACCCCGTGTAGTCTAAATTCTATG
Source organism: Viscum album (assembly GCA_963277665.1). Taxonomy (NCBI): domain Eukaryota; kingdom Viridiplantae; phylum Streptophyta; class Magnoliopsida; order Santalales; family Viscaceae; genus Viscum; species Viscum album. The sequence continues at coordinate 273,342,987 of OY728135.1, forward strand.
ACATTGAACTGAGAACTTTAAATTCCAAGATGTAATGACATTAAACTACAAAACACCACCATCATGTTGTCATCTAAGAGGAAATCTCTTTTGACATTGGTCTTATACCCTTCCATCTGTCAAGAACTACATAAGGATTTTTTGCAATCCTTATGGAAAACATAGGAACACCCAAACATTTTTTCTTTGGGTCCCAGTAATAAATTCAAAATGTTGGCCCCTTGGCTAGAGTTTTTCCTTGGGAGTTTGTGGTGTGATGCAATCCTCCATAGTACTTATTCACATCGGGTAATTTTTCCTTTCCATACACCCCAAATAAAATATCACTCTCTCTAGTGTCCTCAACTCTTGATGATAAAATACATCGACCAGTCCTTTCACACAATCTTAAATTGTGGCACAATCATCCTATACACATGAAAAAAATGGTGCTACATGGTGGTTTTATCTCTTAAGAGGACATCACCTATGGCATTTTCATCCACCATTCCATCTATCAAGAACATGGTATGCCTTTATTAATTTCCATATAGGATACATATCGATGCATAGTTTTTCAATCCTGGTCTAGCCACTAAAAAAGAATAAAAAACACAAAAAATGATGCTTCCCTCTCTATGTATGAGTCTGACCCATGCATATAGATCCTATATTTAAGAACTACATGTGTGTTGATTACCATCCTTATGTGATACATAGTGATACCAAAACATTTCATCTTTGGTACCAGTAACATGTTTACTTCTGATTCATTCCTTTACCCTTTGGACCCATCTATGACACAGAAGTCCACTTGGAAAAATCAAGTTGGATGTTCTTTCCATCAATTCCATACTAATGTATTTAGGGATAATGATGAAAGTATCATTGGGAAAAATTGGTTTGTGATTAAACCTCTGTGGCCTCATTTAAACCATGTTTGTATGACACATCACTATGCATACCAATTTGAGAAACCATTTCTTATGGTCTGTTCTCAATAACATTAAACTAAGAGGTAACATCCTTGACACATGATGTTAAACTGCAATTTTTCCTTGAATTCAAGAGTTAAATATGTATTTATTTTCATCTTTATGGGATATGTAGTCAGGCCTAAACATACTATCCTTGGTACCAGCTATAAATTCCTACTGAGCTTTAGCCACTTAAGCTTGATCACAGTCCAAGCTCTATAACAATAAACTATATGTTGTTCATCTTAAGGTATCTCTGTGATGTGTGGGATGTTTTGGACATAATTTTTATTGGGTTTTATTTCTTTTATGTCACATGTGCGTTCTTGGAATGAGCGTTCCTCTTTGGCCCATCTATCCTGAGCATAATCCAAGAAACATGACCATAAATTGTATGTGAGAATCCTCAGGAATACCCTTGTAGTGTGTGTGGCCCTTCTTGATCCCCGTTCACATCAGTTTTTTACCACTAAATTATGCATATTATACTTAAAACTCCTACCTTATGTTCTGAACCCTATGAGATTTAAATAAGATTCAAAATCCACAATGAAATAGTTAAACAATGACCCAACCCAGAACAATTTTAGGATTCCACTAATATTATTTAGATGCATCATCATCCTCCGCTGAGAGGATTCACCTCAACAGTGTTGGTCCCATACCACAATTTGTTTTAGAACTACATACGACTTGATTATATCTTTATGGGATATGTAGAAACACCCAAACATTTTGTCTCTGGGCACATCCACATGTTCATCAACCAATTCCGGCACTTTGGCCTCAGTTTATCTTTTGGTTTGTTTGGAACACATGATCCTTTTTTTCCTTATTCACATCAAGGTTTCCCACCCCCACATGCATTATAAATACACCAACATTGAGTGTAACCTAGTGGCCTAGGTAGTATAACTCTAATAAGTTCGCATTAGTCCAAGAAACATGAATTTAAACTGTTTTCCAGGATCTGTGCAATATGAACCTAAATTTTTTTCACACAAGGGTCTAAGTCCAACTCTCTGATATGTTCGGACCACAATTTGAGTCCTTGGTTTGTGTTTTCAATATTCCTTCCAGTTGAGATAGAACCTCTACTAGAGACCATCTCCTGTAGCTTTTTCTCACCTCCCATCATGGGCCAATGCCCTGATGGGTCTTTGGCATTATATAGTGAGTCAGGTGTTTCATACATGGACAATAGTTGATCCCAAATTTTCTCTCCCATTCTTTATTATTGTGGTTATGGTCCTTTTGTTTCAAACATGGTTAATGGTTAAACTTTACATACCCTTCAACCATTCATATAGATCATGAAATTTTAAATTTATCATACTTCTCACATCCTAATATCATGGTGGTATTTCATAATTGACGTCACTCCAAATGTGTGCTCCCAAATGTCAGGTGAACCCCTTATACCATTACTTATTTCATTCACTAATCATGGCTCATGTAGAATTATGATTTTGGATAGGGTGGGTCCCGATTTGGTTGAACCACATGGGGAGTCCTCGATCCAAACTATACAAACATAAACTAAAATCCCCATAGGGAAACTATGGTATGTTGGGTTTTCCACTCTACCACACCACATACAGACATGTTTGGGTGGCATTATTCACATTTGTTTCATTTATTTGTATTGTGTGAGGTTCTTTTTATCCCTCATTGACGTTAGGTTTATTACCTCAGTCCCACACATACAATACAGAATATTTTATAATATATGCAGAAAGTCATTAATCATTTGGCCAGGGTCTAGGTAGTATTACAATAAACTAAAAGCATCATATTGGTCCCATGATGTTAAATGTACCATGTATTATCCTTACCATATGATGTTAAAATAGGTATTTTTCATCCTCAATTTTATGAATCTAAACTTTATGGAATCCCATTCCCTCACTTGTGAGGTCTTGTCCCACATAGGTGGACATCTACTTCATCTTTCACATCTTCAGATGTTTCTCAACATCTAAGATTATGGTCCCCAGTAAGATAGGTTTAATCCTTGTTCATATCGGTACACTCAAACCTGTTGGATCTAATCCATGGTGGCATAACTCGGAGAGTTATGGAATCCATTAGAACATTCCATCACTCAACTCCCATACTTTTCATTCCACTTATTTAGAATGTCATCCTCTTTCATGTCCTAAGGGAACCCCGAATGTTATGGTTCCTATCACACCCATATTGAGGTTGTCCTCTGATCTGGATTATATTTTGGTATTGCGTTAGGCCCTCGATTTCTAGGTTTAAATAGATTAAATTTTGAGTTTTTGGACTATTTTTCTTTAGATTCACAGTCATCACACTATTTGGGAGAAATGTGGGGTGTTCTCTAAAAACCATGTAGTTGAATTATTGTTGGTAGAGGCACAATGCACTACTTGTATTGAGTTTGTAAAAACATGATGTAATCATACATAGAGGTTCTATCTCAATACAATGGCATTTGGTATAGTCATCAGACCGTTTGGAAACTGTGTGTGCATCTCATATGGGTTCATAGGTTTGTCCAGTATGGGGTGCACAAATGGCACATGGTTTGGTAAACCTTTCAGCCAAATAATGTGAGATTCCTAGATGTAATTTATTTTTGAAATTATAACCCTAACCTTATTGATTTTTAACACCATGCTGACCCATTTACCCCCTGGTACATGAATCTTTAGGGGCCCCCCTTCTTGGTTCCTTAAGTATCTGCCTTCATTCCTTTGGTTAGATCAACAAATTATTTTAAGAGATATGGGTGATTTCTCAAGTTAATCCTCTCCTTTAATAACTCTCTAATTATTTCATTCATTTTTTGTTGAGAATCCATTATCCCATGGTTATTAGAAACTAGGGTTCAGGTTTCCATTTTTTTGTAGGTTTTTGTGTTTTTGGGTTCCTTTAAATAGATATTTTCAAATGGAACCACTGTGGTGTGATTTTGGGTTTGTATTATTGATGTTCCATGTATTTGAGTTGGGTTTCCATTTTAAATCACCATTTTTGAATTTATATTAATTTGTTTCTTGATTTTTGTACCTCCCATGAATGATAAATAGTGATACGTGATCTTTAAAAATTATTTTTTGTTTTTAAAAGTAGTGTTTTCTCCCTTATTCTTTGATAAATGATTTTTTTGATAAATATTTCACACCATGTTTTCAATTAAATTCTAAGTTGTGGTTTTCACATTCTTGTTGATATCTAAGGAATGGTTTGGATTTGTGAATATAATCATGATATGTGAAGTGATTATTTAGGTCCCTTTAATGGGCTTTCAAATTATTTTTGGATTTAAAGAAATGGTATATTTGGATTTTTAGAATGGTTTGGAATGTGATGATGATTAATGGATTATTCAGCATTACTATAAAAATGTATTTGGCATATAAGTGTGATGTGGATTTCTAAAGATGTATTTAAAAATTATTTTGAAATGAAAAATGGTGTATTACACACCTTTTAAAAATGTGACTTGGTTCATTGATAAATAATGATTTTTTTCAGAAACTCTTGCACCATGTTTGGAACTTTTATAAAAATGGTTGAAGTGTTTAACATTAAAACTCCCTGTGGACAATTGTATTTCCTTTTTATATAAATATTTAATGGGTGGGATTTCCTCTCATAGGAATCCTTGTGACCCATTTACATTGTGTTGAATGGGAGATCCTCAGTATAAACCCATTTATGATGTACGAGTTGTATGGAAAGAGAGAGATCCTTAGATTAATTCAGGAGATGCTCATTACAAAAAATATTATATATGTGCATGTTATTTTATGCCCGGTTTTCATCGGCTGGATCTCCCTCTTCTATACTCTTGACATAGATATAAAGGCATAAATATTGAATTTTTGGTGAATTATTTCTTCATTAGTTAGGTTATTCACTAGGAAATGGCCCATAGCAGGGGGGATATTTGTAATTGTTGTATGGGAATCTGCCGCTTAGTCTATACCATGTGGTGTGTGGCCGAGTGTGGGGGTGTATTTGATTTCATTGAGTGATTTATGATTATTTTGAGGATTCGAGATATATTAGTATGTTATGTATTATTCATGAGATCCTATGTTCCACCCTCTATCTATTGGGACTTAGTTACTTATGATGGATGATTGAGATACATGATATGTTGAACACTCTTGTGTGATATATTTCCATCACCTTTGTTGTATGATTATTATGATTACTCCTTGAGAAATGTGGTTTCTTACTAAAAAGTGATGAATTTTTTCATGTGTTTCATTGTAAAAAGTTTTTGGAAATGTTTTCACTCCTTATATCCTTTATATATGAAATGCCATATTCCTTATTTAAAATTAATGTGGTTCCTTATTAGAAAATAATGGGGGGTTTTAATGGAAAAGGTAAATTCACCATGATTTATTTTAAAGTGGATATATGTGTGGAAAAAAATTATTTTATATTATATTTCAAACATGGAGGTGATGTTTCTTATATTTTAGTGGATGTCCATTCAGAATATTCTTCTTTGGGAACACCTACTGAGTTTTAATATTCGGTCCTATAGTTATTATTTTTATCTTGTGCTGTAGGATTAGTATGGTATCAATCATTGAGGGTGATGGTTGTTTGTGGTATAGAAGAGTGACCCTACGGGTCACATAGAGATATCATCATGGTTTCCAGGTGTAGTTTGGTGTGTTTTTTTACAGTTTTTGGTATAAAACCATTTTATGTATAAAACATAGTTTTTTGGAAATACAATTGTTTTTAGGATATTTTGTGTATATTTGTGCTATTCTGTTAATTTTTTTAGTTGGGTGAAATATTTCCCTTCATTTACTCTGTTGATGCCTAACACTTGTTTTCATCTTCAAGGGATCAAGAACGTCTATCGTGCCTTGCCAAAAATCAGCTCAGGAGACCGGTCTATGGTTGACCCAAGAATGTTCGTGACAAAATTTTATCAGAGTAGGTTAGTATTTGGGGGACCTTTCTTTCATATCTCACCATGTTATTTGGGGGTTTCAAGTTGATGGAGTAGGACTCTTTGAACCTCAGGGTGTAGTTATATGGGGTTTTTTTCCAATACTTTCTATACCAAGCCTCGTGTTTTCAGGGGATGCTCATTTTTATTGGGTGTAATTGTTTCTTATGGAGTGTTTGGTGTTTGGGATATGATGATGTATTTGTTACAGTGGTCTCGATGAGCTCACAGAGTTCGTAAATCCATGTGGAGCCAGGGACATGGTCCTAGAATACTCTTGGTGATGATGGTGCGTTTGGAATATGACTGCCAACCGTATAGATAGTCAACAATTGAAACTAGTTTCCCCTTTTGAGTAATTTCAGGTCCCTCGTGAATTTGAATTTTTTTTTGGGAACTCATGTTTTTTAATTGTGTAAATTTAATTTAATGTGGAAATGGGCATGTTTTGTGAAATTGGAAAATGAGTTTCCAGTTTCATCCTTTAGATAATCTTAGAAAAGATTATTTATATAAAATTATTTCTATGGGCTGTCAAAGTTATTTAGTTATGAAGAAGATTTTTTTTAAAAGATAGGTATTTCTAAATCTATTCAAAATAGAACATGTGAGGCTTATAAATCTGTTTTAATGAAATTTAATGACATATATTTTTGGAAGGAATCCCTAGAGATTTGGTTTTAGGAAATAATGAAATGAATATATGTGTGATGTTTGTAAACCTGTTTTGATTGGTGGTATTTTGAAAAGTTTTATAAATTTATGAAATTTAAAATTGGTTGATATTGTGAAAACATGGGAGGAATGTTTTGATATGGAAAATGGTAATATTTTTTTAGACCTTCAGTACTTCCTTGGGTGATTACATGCATGGAAATGTTTGGAAAATGGTGGGATGAAGATGTGGTTGGATCATCGCCCTATATGGAATGGGTTTATGGGACCCCATGGTGGAATATGAAGGTGAATGTGAGTGAGAATCCAAGGAATACCATTGATGAGGGTGAAAATTCACTAAGTTTTTCCTTTTTTGGAAAATGTTTCCAAGAGTGAAATTTGGATATTTTGATAGCTAGTAGTTGTTTGTCTTGTTCTATTATGAATGGGATGATTCAAATGTTTAATGATTTGATTTTTAGAAATCATGTTTATGATTTGGTTTTGATATAACTATTTGTTTTCTTATTTCCTAGTATCTTCCACCATATAGATTCAATGGATACCAATGTGCCAGTAATGTGTGATTCCCTATTAGAAATATTTCCAGATGATCTTCCTTAGGATTTTGTTCTTGAGTTTCAAAATATGAATCAACTTCTATGTAATGGTCAATAGGATCCTATGTAAGTCGAAGAGTGGATACATAATATTGAAAGAAAATTTAGCCACATTGATTATCCCAAGTTGCTAAAACTGAAGTTTCCTACCCTTTTACTTTAAGGCCCGACCAGGAAGTGGTGGAAGTTGGTCTCCTAAAACCAGCCTCATAAAGAAATAAATTTGGAGTTATTCAAGGATTCATTCATCTATGAGTATTTTTCCAAGATGTATATAATGAGGATGGAAATAGAAGAGTTCATTCATGCTGCAAGGTGATGTGTCGGTGCAAGTGTTCAATTGTTCCTTTGTAGAGCTAGTTACATATGATCCAAGGTATATTTATGATGATTCATTGAATGCTTTAGATTTATTGATCGGGATTTTTCCTAAACTCTAATCGATGGGTTTTTAGTTCAAAAAACATATTTTACTAATGTGGTGAGTCAAGCCATTCGTATGGATGCTGTACGAAAAGGGTACTTGATGAAGTCATCCCTCCCTCCTTTCGTGGAAGTAGTGAGGGGAATTTTAGTAAAGAAGTGGATCAATGACCCGAAACTGTTGGAGATGATCATTGAATTAAAAGGCCTCTATAAATTTCATCACCTTATTCAAGGCATGGAATTGTGTTGTTTAATCAATGCGTCAAGATAGATCATATGAATTTTTTTTGTCCATGAACACCAAAGACCATTCATGCTAGTGGGTTCTTAGGCCACATGCAACTGTTTTTACAGGTTGTTCCCAGGGAGGGATGTGGATCTAGTTTGAAGGAGTATAGTACTATTTGGGATTGATTTAATGTACTTTTCATTTGTAATGATTCCACTTTGTTGTGGTGGTTGTGCTAGGTGATTCTCTATTGTTCTTGATATGTTAGGGGATGTTGTGGATCATTAGGGAACTCTTTTTTTAATGCCATTATAACCTTATTTCAGAAGTTACAAATCTTCCCCATTCTAAAAGGAGGTGTCTCCCATTTTTTATCCTTGAAAATTATTTTTTTAGTTATCACGGATAATTGATTTATTACATTGAGGTTGGAGATTCTTCAATCATTAGGGATATAACCATTGTCCTAAGAGTGAAGCTCGTTCACAGTCCAAAAAAATCCTAGGGGTGTGAGGGACCATGGTCTTCTTATATCATCTGTACGGGGATAGAGAAAGTTGAATGTTCACTATCATGTTTATCCTTAACATGGTTTAAGTAGATATTAGTATTGATTTCATTCTACAGTCCCCACACATGGTGGTGGTTTTTGGCCAACATGTGAAATATGTAGTGTTTTTAGGTGATATCAGTTCATGATAGTTGGTTCCTAATGATGGGGAGACCCACTATGGTGTTTTTTGGTTTGTATCGAAGCGACTGATCCAAGTTGGTTTCCTCAGGTGGTGAGTCAACTCTGGCCTCCCCTGTTTATAATCTAGTTGGTATCAGATGCTGGCCTGGTATGAAGTGGATTTCTTTTTTAATTTTTTTTATTCTGAAATATTTTCGGCATTTGTGGACATTGGGATTGCGAGTATGATCAACGATCATGTTTGGGGAATGGTTGTGGATATAGTGTCTTGATCATTATAATTTTTTCTTAGGATGTTCATTCAATTTTCTGTTTCTTTTCTGGAATGTAGAATCTGATATATCTAAAAGTGATTCAATTTTTGTTCAAGAGGTGAGATTATGTAGTTTTAGAAATCATTACCTTCTGATCAATCAATTGAGAAATATTTTGGATTTCCAGGGTAGGCAACCAATAATAGTGGGGATAATTTTCATATCTTATTTTTTACCTATGACCCAGGATATCATTTTCCCTTGGGTTTTGATATCGAGTTTCAAGTGTTATGGGATTAAATTTTGAGTATTTAGACTATTTTTCGTTAGTTTAACTGTGAAAAAATGGTTTGAAAAAAAGAGGTGTTCTCTAGGAATCTGTGAAGATCAATTATTGGTGGTAGAGGCACTGATCAAGGATTGTGAACAGTTTATAAAACCATGCGGTAAGTGTTTGGGGAGGATCTATCTTGTGACAATAGCATTTGGCATGGTCGGTGAATGAGTGGTAAACCATACGGCTTGCCCATGCATGTTCCAATGTTTTTCCAATAATGGGTGTACGGTTGGGTCACGGTTAGTTAAACAGTGCGGCCCAACCATTTGCACTATCCACATCAAAATATTTGTGAAATACCAAGTCTGCCTTAAGGTATTTTAACCCTATGTTCTCGAATTTCTCCCTCCCCCTGGTACGTGCAACCCTATGGGGCCTCTTCCTTAGTTCATCATGCATCCTACTTCCTCCCTTGTTGTATATATATGGATTCCTTTAAGAGTTAGGGGTGATTTATCATGGTATTCCTCTACTCTAACATATGTCTTCCACTTTCTTTCATATTCTATTGATTTTATCTTCTCCCATGGACATTTGGATAATGGGGTACTGATCCCCTTTATTTATGTTAGGGGTTTCTTGTGTATAGTGGTCCTATTCATAGATCTTGTCTCTTGTAAACTTCATGGTGTGATTTTGGGTGCGTGTTGTAGATGCTCCATCCATTTGAGGTAGGAATCCCTTTTCACATGCCTTTTTAATTTAATATACCTTGGATTCTTGTTTTTTGTACCTCTATTTTAAGCTAAATAGTGATATTTGATCTTTGAAATGAATATTTGGTGTGTAAAGAAGTGGTTTCTCCTGTGTTATGGGATAAATGGATATTTTTGTTAAATATTACACACCATATGCTCGTTTAAATCCCCAGCTGGATTTTTCATGTGTATTTTAATATCTATGGAATGGTTTGTCTTTATTAATATAATTATGATTTGAAAATTTATTATTTGGGTCCCTTAATTAGGTTAAAAAATTGGTTTTGGATTAAATGTAAGGGTAATTTGGCTTAATAGAATGGTTGTACCTATGATGATGATTAATGACCCATTATGAATCTTTATCAGAATGGTTTTGGATTGTAAGTGTGATGCGAATGTTAAAGGTGTTTTTTAAAATGGTTGTGAAATGTAAAATAGTTTTTTAAAAAACTGTTGAAAAATGTTATTTGATTCATTGATAAATAATGGTTTTGTGAGAAGATCTTGAGGCCCGCTTGGACTTTTGATGAAAAAAGTGGAATAATTTAACATGAAAACTGTCTCTATACAATCATCGTTCCTTGTTATATAAATATTGAATTGGAGGTATTCCCTAATTATGGAATCATTGTGGCCCGTTTACTTTGTGTGGAATGGGAAATCCTTTATGTGGACTAAATTATGATCAATGAGTTGTATGGAAATAGATTGATCCTTAGAGTGATTCAAGTGATGTCTATTGTGTGAAATATTATATATTTTTATGTTATTTTATGCTTCGTTAGAATCATTTGGATCGCCCTCCTCTATACTACTAAAATAGGGAAGTTGGCATCACTGTTTATTTTTTCGAGAATGATTACTGCACTAGTTAGGTTACATATTAGCTAGTGGTCAATATTAGGGGTATATTTGTTATTATTTCTATGGGATTGGGCCCCTCGGTTTTTACCATGTGGGGTGCTGCTGAGTGTGTGGGAATATTTCATTTCATCGAGAGAGTTTTGCTTTTTGGGATGAGTCATGATATATTGGTATGAATTGGATTATTCATGAACTCTTATGTTCATCCCATGTCAATTTGTACTTTTTTATTTATTATGGATGATTATGATGCATGATTAGTTGAACCCTCTTAGGTTATATATTTCCATTACCCATGTGGAATGATTATTGTGCTTACTCATTGTGCACTTTGGCTTCTTGGTACAAAGTGATGAAATTATTTCAAGAGATTCCATGGAAAATGTTTTTTTGGAAATGTTATCCTTCTATCCATTATAAATGAAATGTCATATTTATCTTCATGAATTCATGTGATTCCTTGTTAAAAAATAATGGGGGTTAAATCGAAAATTGAAAATGAATTTGATTTATTTTATTGTTGAAAAATTTGTTGAAATATATAGATTTATATATTGTATTTAAAATTTGAAGTTTAGGTTTCATTTATTTTAAGGGAATTGAATTGATAACAGACTCATTTGGGCTCACCTATTTAGTGTTAATACTCCTTCCTATAGCTGTTATTATTTTTATATTGTGTTGTAGGTTCATCTTGGTATCAATCACAATGGGAGATGGTTGTTCAATGTATTATAAAGTGGCCATCTAGGCCACATGGAGATGACATAATGGTTGTCAGGTGTAGTTTGGTTTTTTTGGGATGTTGGTTTTATATTTCTAGTTTATGTAGAAAATATGTTTAGTTGGAAATAAAAATATTTTTGGTGTTTTTTTGTATATTTTTACTATTACGTTTATTTATTTATGTATTATTGGAGGAAATTATTCCCTTATTTTACTATATTGATTCCTGATACTTGTTACAATCATTTGGGGATGAAGAATGACCATATGGAATTTCCATGGATCAGCATGAAAAAAAAACATAGGATTGATCCATGTTGGTTCATGATAGTGCTTATGTAATGACCCGAAATTTTAAATAAATCATGTTTCCTAATTTTATGAGTTATTTTATTTTATTTTTATACTCAACAAAAATGTTTCATTTGATAACATGAGTATAATTAAAATGAGAATGTTGGGTTTTGATTGTTATTTGACCATTGGTCAATATGACCACTGGAAACTAAACGTTTTGACTATTGTCTCTAAATACAAGCAACCTTGGTTAATTAATATAGAAAGAAGATTTGATGGCCTCACCCAGTAGTCTTGGATTGATCGAAGCCCATCTAACAGAACTTGGGAAGGAGGTAGCACCACTGGGCTTTGCTCTGGACCAAACCCAAGCTAAACTTCATCGTGTGAAGCTAGAACAGGATCGCCTTCGCGAGAAGTTCAAACTGATAGAAATTACTACTCGTGCGATGTTGGCCGAGCCTCCCTCGGATTCTCTCACCTTAGCACACCTTACACTTAGGTCCTATGCTGGTGTGATAAGGGGCTATGTAAGGAGACCGTAACTACCTTGTGTAATCCTTTGTTTTAAATAAAAATTGGGATTTCTTCTTATGATGAAGTTTATGAATTTTCAAATGACCGGATAAATATAATATGCATATTTTTGATGAATTTTAGAAAAATGATATTTTAAAAATGGTTGTGTAAACCTTAAATAATTAAAAATGTTTAATGATTTTCGAAAAATGGTCTTCTACAATTATGTTCAGTACGAAATTTAGAGACTAATAAGATCAACATAATTTTTGATGAATAGTAAATTATGAATAGTGATTTTATGATTAGGATTAGTAATGTGTCCAAATGGATTAGTAATCTCACTTAAAGAAAGTATTAATATAATCTAGGCACCTTGATTAAGTAATGTGATTCAATTAAATGGTTAAATAACGGTTTCATAAATTATTATTCAAGTATTAGTTTTTTTGGGTGAATAGTGTTTTTTTAATTAAAAATTAAATTAAAAATATTTAGAAAAATATTTTTATAAAATGGATTTCATTTTTGAACTCAGAGCACCGATATTATGTTATGGTAATTTTTGGGGTTTTTTCTGAAAAAATGAATTTTCGGTGAATAGTGTATTTATTTAAAAATAAATTTAAAAATATTTAAAAAATTATTTTTATAAAATGGAGTTCATTTTTGAAATCAGAGCATTGATATTTGGTTAGTGTGAAATTTTGGGATTTTTCTGAGAAAGTTGAATTTTCAGTGAATAGTAAAAATGCAGTTTTAGGGTTTCGGTATGTTTAATGACATCATAGCTGTGTCATGATGATGTCATGAGATATTTTAAGGGTTGGCCGGCCAAGGGTGATGAATTATTGTTTTGGGGGGCCCATGTGGCCTAACTCCATGGTAAATGCCACGGGAGAGCACATGGGTTTGAGAAAAGTACATTTGAGGTGTCCCTTGGCCATTAATGCCTTGTCCCCTCACTTTCCCTATAAATACCAAGCCCTCATCTCATCCATTCGACTCCCCACTCTTCCCCAACGAATTTCGGGTCTCATTACCTCCCAAGGAGTCCTCCCAAGGTGCCCCCAAGCCCTCAAGGTCCAAACCTTGGAGTTTCAAGAGTCACGTTTTAAGGTAAGGGATCCGACCTCTCTCTTTCATTTCAAGTAATCTCCATGATGTCATTCCTTTTATGCTCCATGTTCTTATGTTGAAGGATTTTATTTTATACTCCTCTTACTTCCCATTTCATGTTAATATAATGAGAGATCCCCTATTACTCTCATTATTTCATTTTGGGATGTTTTAAGTGGCGCCGTTAGGCTGCCGAAATTTTTGTAACGGATTCTTTCTCCCTTCTCATTTTTCAAGATCTATTTTCATGTAAAGTATTTCAAGTTCCTTTTTATTATGTTGGGTTATGATATCTAAATTTATCATACTGATCTTTTATGATCATATGATGAGAGACCCCATTTGATCTCTTCAATTCAGTATTTTGAAGTTTTAAGTGGCACCGTTAGGCTGCCCAATTTTTAAGTGGTTCTTCACCCTTCTCGTTTTGAAGTTCTACTTTCATGTCAATTCTTTCAAGTTCCTTTTTTTTATGTTGGGGTATGATCTCTATATCTATCATACTGGAATATTATGTTCATATGATGAGAGACCCCATTTGATCTCTTCAATTCAGTATTTTGAAGTTTTAAGTGGCGCCGTTAGGCTGCCGAATTTTTAAGTGGTTCTTCACCCTTCTCGTTTTGAAGTTCTACTTTCATGTCAATTCTTTCAAGTTCCTTTTTTTATGTAGGGGTATGATATATATATCTATCATACTGGAATATTATGTTCATATGATGAGAGACCCCATTTGATCTCTTCAATTCAGTATTTTGATGTTTTAAGTGGCGCCGTTAGGCTGCCAAATTTTTAAGTGGTTCTTCACCCTTCTCGTTTTGAAGTTCTACTTTCATGTCAATTCTTTTAAGTTAATTCTGGTTATGTTGGGGCATTATACCTATATCTATCATACTGAACTCTTATGTTCACATGATGAGAGACCCTATTTGATCTTTTCAAATCATTTTTGTTGAAGTTTAAGTAACGCCGTTAGGCTGCCGAACTTTCATAAGAGAAATCTAATTTTTGTCTTCCGTCCATGTTTTTCATTTCAAATGGTATGTCCTTGAAATTTCATTACCATAATCATGTATCCTTCTTATTCTGTCCATATACTATTTTATGGGTCATTTATGAATTTTTGACCCATTTTACCTCTCTTTTTAATGTCTTCTAAAACCTCGTAACATAGCCGTTATGCTGCAGAATTTCCGTCTCAAAATGTCTATCTTTTTTCTAAAGTTCATTTATATTATTAAGTGAATACTCAAATCTCTTTCTTATAAAGGGGTATTCACATATATACCAAAATTTTCTATTTTAAATTCTAGTATTTACATACATGAGACCCACCTTCCTTTTCAGTGGGTTTTAAAGTGATGTAAAGATCATGTCTTTAAAGCAGTTTTTAAAACGTTATGATTATGAAATGAAACCCATTTATTTTATGCTATATGGGTTATTTATGAAATTTTTGATGATTATATATGTGTCTCACATGATAATAAAGTCAAATTTAAGGGTGCGCCCTGATAGCGCTCCAATGCATTGGGTAATGATGTAACCACTAGAGATTACAATTTTCACGATACCTTGGTGAATAACCTTGGTAATTTTCAAATGACACCTTGGGGATGGACCTTGGTGATATGTTCATGATTTTCTATGTTAAATGATGTAGCCACATCTTCATGTTATGAAAATGTTATTTTTATTATGATATGCCACAATATTTTTTTTATCATGCCTTAAAGTTCTTGTTCATGACATAGTTGATGTATCTCAAGTTCACATGTTAAATGTTCCCCTAGTTTCCCTTACTGGGACTTCTGCTCACCCTTTATTTTGATGTATGCTCCCAGGTTATGTGATGCAGTAATGAACCTAGTATGAACATGAGGAGAATCCTTTCATGTGTTTTAGAAGAATGTTTTATGTTTTCATGTTTTAAGTTCCTGGTTTCCAAGACACTAAACCTTAAATATCCTCAGTTTTGTATAATGTAATGAAAGTTTATGTGATAAAAAGGCGGGAGGCTATAGTTGGTATCAAAGGATGGTTTAGTTATTTGTGGAAATTTGGATATGAAAAATCTAGGAAGAACCCTATGGAAAAGTTTAAATATAGTAAATCTTCCTGGTATTTTGGTGAGTATTGAGTAAGGGGTTTCCAAGAAAATACATCCCTGTCTGGATACGAGCAGGTAGAGGTGGCTCTGGCACAGATGTACATAGGGGTAAAACCCGAAAACACCGCTTTGAGCTAGACTCGAACGGGAACTGGTACACGACAACGGGCCTTGCTGCACTCTTGGTTACGACACTCCCGGGGGATATGCTTTGGTAAATTCATAAGCTTAGTATGAACCATTATTAACGGAACAATGATAAAACAAAATAAGGATTCACATAATAATATATGATCATGGATAACCTAGATTGGAACCTAGGGGATCACAAGTTAGGATATGCTTTTATTCTACATGTTTATCCTTTTATGCTTAAAGTTTCCTTTTCATGATTATTAGCTAAGTAAGTAAGCCCCTAATTATAGTTTCTTTTCTTAGTTAATGGCAGGAAATGGAAGAACATGTCCCAAAAACCAATGTGATAGGAAATGTGACGATTTTTGTATTAATATGACAGAGGTGATTAGGGGATTAAAAGATGATTATTATTTTGGAATACGTTCACTATTTTAGGGACCCTATATGATCGAGGTAAATATATTACTATGGTATTTTCATTGAAGAGTAAGGTTGACTTATATTTTGAAGAATCGATAAATTTATGGTGGACATATAGTAATTTAGTCTACTTATGGGAATGATTAACCTATCTTGGGTAAAATATGTTTAGTTTATATGTTAGGAGTGGTTGATGTTGTTTGGAGATGAACAATGAAGTTTATTTTGGAAGACTATGTTATCAAATCCTTCTTGTATTTGGGTTTCAATCTTAGTTTGTTTTATTTTGAGGAATTTTAAGGACCGTTATTTATGGGATGGTCTATGATGAACTTTGGGTAGTACCATGGAACTTTGAAGATTTAAAAGTAGTTTCCATTCCTATGGGATTCTTCTTTTTTGATGAGTTGTTTAACCTTACCCTTTCTGTTTTTGATAATGTTTAAAGATAGAAGAAATAGATAGTTAATCTTTTGAGGATTATGTGATTCTATAGAAGATGATTCTTGTGTTTTGATGAGACCATGTAGTTTTGAGTGCTCATCGTTTGGGAAAAAATATTAGTTTTGGTAGAAACTTATTAAAAGGTGAAACTCTACATGAAGGTAGATATATTTCCTTATGTTCTTGTACTATGATGTAAATGAATTCCTCAAAATTATGAAAAGGAATGTAAAACAAAAACGTTGTTGGTTTATGTTTCCTACTAGGTAATCAAAGATCGTTTACACACATCATATGTTTGGGATTTTCTTATGGTTAACTTTCTACTAATCATGTTCTCTGTCACTCTCCCTCAGAACATGACCCTTTGTTTTCTCCTCCATGTCCATATTTTGCTACATGGAATCCTAGTGTGGGCTAACTTGGGTGACCTTCGTACTTCCCTTTCTTTCTTTTAAAGTAATAGTTTTACTGACTCCTTTTTCGATGTGGGACTTTCAATGAAATTTCAAAACCTAATTTTAAAAAAAAAATTGCGAGGACACAATTTCTTAAGGGGGGATGATTGTAACAACCCGAAATTTTAAATAAATATTTTTTCCTAATTTTATGTGTTATTTTATTTTATTTTTATACTCAACAAAAATGTTTCATTTGATAACATGAGTATAATTAAAATGAGACTATTGGGTTTTGATTGTTATTTGACCATTGGTCAATATGACCACAGGAAACTAAACGTTTTGACTATTGTCTCTAAATACAAGCAACCTTGGTTAATTAATATAGAAAGAAGATTGGATGGCCTCACCCAGTAGTCTTGGACCGATCTAAGCCCATCTAACAGAACTTTGGAAGGAGGTAGCACCACTGGGCTTTGCTCTGGACCAAACCCAAGCTGAACTTCATCGTGTGAAGCTAGAACGGGATCGCCTTCATGAGAAGTTCAAACTGATAGAAATTACTACGCGTGCGATGTTGGCCGAGCCTCCCTTGGATTCTCTCACCTTAGCACACCTTACACTTAGGTCCTATGCTGGTGTGATAAGGGGCTATGTAAGGAGACTGTAACTGCCTTGTGTAATCCTTTGTTTTAAATAAGAATTGGGATTTCTTCTTATGATGAAGTTTATGAATTTTCAAATGACCGGATAAATATAATATGCATATTTTTGATGAATTTTAGAAAAATGATATTTTAAAAATGGTTGTGTAAACCTTATATAATTAAAAATGTGTAATGATTTTCGAAAAATGGTCTTCTACAATTATGTTCAGTACGAAATTTAGAGACTAATAAGATCAACCTAATTTTTGATGAATAGTAAATTATGAATAGTGATTTTATGATTAGGATTAGTAATGTGTCCAAATGGATTAGTAATCTCACTTAAAGAAAGTATTAATATAATCTAGGCACTTTGATTAAGTAATGTGATTCAATAAAATGGTTAAATAACGGTTTCATAAATTATTATTCAAGTATTAGTTTTTTTGGGTGAATAGTGTTTTTTTAGTTAAAAATTAAATTAAAAATATTTAGAAAATTATTTTTATAAAATGGATTTCATTTTTGAACTCAGAGCACCAATATTATGTTATGGTAATTTTTGGGGTTTTTTTCTGAAAAAATGAATTTTCGGTGAATAGTGTATTTATTTAAAAATAAATTTAAAAATATTTAGAAAATTATTTTTATAAAATAGAGTTCATTTTTGAAATTAGAGCATTGATATTTGGTTAGTGTGAAATTTTGGGATTTTTCTGAGAAAGTAGAATTTTCAGTGAATAGTAAAAAATACAGTTTTAGGGTTTCGGTATGTTTAATGACATCATAGCTGTGTCATGATGATGTCATGAGATATTTTAAGGGTTTGCCGGCCAAGGGTGATGAATTATTGTTTTGGGGGGCCCATGTGGCCTAACTCCATGGTAAATGCCAAGGGAGAGCACATGGGTTTGAGAAAAGCACATGTGAGGTGTACCTTGGCCATTAATGCCTTGTCCCCTCACTTTCCCTATAAATACCAAGCCCTCATCTCATCCATTCGACTCCCCACTCTTCCCCAACGAATTTCTGGTCTCATTACCTCCCAAGGAGTCCTCCCAAGGTTCCCCCAAGCCCTCAAGGTCCAAACCTTTGAGATTCAAGAGTCACGTTTTAAGGTAAGGGATCTGACCTCTCTCTTTCATTTCAAGTAATCTCTTTGATGTCATTCCTTTTATGCTCCATGTTCTTATGTTGAAGGATGTTTTTTTATACTCCTCTTACTGCCCTTTTCATGTTAATATAATGAGGGATCCCCTCTTGCTCTCATTATTTCATTTTGTGATGTTTTAAGTGGCGCCGTTAGGCTGCCGAAATTTTTGTAACGGATTCTTTCTCCCTTCTCATTTTTCAAGATCTATTTTCATGTAAAGTATTTCATGTTCCTTCTTATTATTTTGGGGTATGATATATAAATTTATCATACTGATCCTTTCTGATCATATGATGAGATACCCCATTTGATCTCTTCAATTCAGTATTTTGAAGTTTTAAGTGGCACCGTTAGACTGCCGAATTTTTAAGTGGTTCTTCACCCTTCTCGTTTTGAAGTTCTACTTTCATGTCAATTCTTTCAAGTTCCTTTTTTTATGTTGGGGTATGATCTCAATATCTATCATACTGTAATCTTATGTTAATATGATGAGAGAACCCATTTGATCTCTTTAATTCAGTATTTTGAAGTTTTAAGTGGCACCGTTAGGCTGCCGAATTTTTAAGTGGTTCTTCACCCTTCTCGTTTTGAAGTTCTACTTTCATGTCAATTCTTTCAAGTTCCTTTTTTTTATGTTTGGGTATGATATCTATATCTATCATACTGGAATCTTATGTTCATATGATGAGAGACCCCATTTGATCTCTTCAATTCAGTATTTTGAAGTTTTAAGTGGCGCCGTTAGGCTGCCGAATTTTTAAGTTGTTCTTCACCCTTCTCGTTTTGAAGTTCTACTTTCATGTCAATTATTTTAAGTTCATTCTTGTTATGTTGGGGAATTATCTATATATCTATCCTACTGAACTCTTATGTTCACACGATGATAGACCCTATTTGATCTTTTCAAATCATTTTTGTTGAAGTTTAAGTAACGCCGTTAGGCTGTCGAACATTCATAAGAGAAATCTAATTTTTGTCTTCCGTCCATGTTTTTCATTTCAAATGGTATTTACATGAAATTTTATTACCATGATCATGTATCCTTCTTATTCTATCCATCTACTATTTTATGGGTCATTTATGAATGTTTTACCCATTTTACATCTCTTTTTAATGTCTTCTAAAACCTCGTAACATAGCCGTTATGCTGCAGAATTTCCGTCTCAAAATGTCTCTCTTTTTTTCTAAAGTTCATTTATATTATTAAGTGAATAATCAAATATCTTTCTTATAAAGGGGTATTGACATATATACCAAAATTTTAAATTTTAAATTCTGGGATTTACATACATGAGACCCACCTTCCTTTTCTGTGGGTTTTAAAGTGATGTAAAGATCATGTCTTTAAAGCAGTTTTTAAAACGTTATGATTATGAAATGAAACCCATTTATTTTATTCTATATGGGTTATTTATGAGATTTTTTATAATTATATATTTGTCTTACATGATAATAAAGGCAAATTTAAGGGTGCGCCCTGATAGCGCTCCAATGCATTGGGTAATGATGTAACCACTAGAGATTACAATTTTCACGATACCTTGGTGAATAACCTTGGTAATTTTCAAATGACACCTTGGGGATGGACCTTGGTGATATGTTCATGATTGTATATGTTAAATGATGTAGCCACATCTTCATGTTATGAAAATGTTATTTTTATTATGATATGCCACATGATTTTTTTATCATGCCTTAAAGTTCTTGTTCATGACATAGTTGATGTATCTCAAGTTCACATGTTAAATGTTTCCCTTGTTTCCCTTACTGGGCCTTCTGCTCACCCTTTCTTTTGATGTATGCTCCCAAGTTATGTGATGCAGTAATGAACCTAGGATGAACATGAGGAGAAGCCTTTCAAGTGTTTTAGAAGAATGTTTTATGTTTCCATGTTTTAAGTTCCTGGTTTCCAAGACACTAAACCTTAAAGATCCTCAGTTTTGTATAATGTAATGAAAGTTTATGTGATAAAAAGGCGGGATGCTATAGCTTAACCTCTTTGGCCCACCTTCTGTCCTAGGAAAATTCTCTATAAGACTTTGGAAGACATCTTGAGACTAGTCCCATGTTTTGAACACATTCAACGATCAATCCTTGTTTTCCCCATATAAGGCTAATCCAAATGGATACTATGTTTCAAACATGGAAAAATATTAACCAACATCATGAAGACACTCTCATTATGTTCCTAACATTGTGTGATTATGATTTAAACATCCCATTACACTTTGTTTAGATATATTCCAACACCCCTCATGTTATCTTATTAATTCACTATAGCACATTGGTAATGGAAAATCGGTTTCTCTGAGAGCCATATTATCTAGTAACAACCTCTTTCAGCCCGAACATTCTTGGTGGTTGGCCAACAACAGCACCCCTGAGGCTTCGATGATTATTTGACACTCCCCTACAAGGTGAAATATTATATAGTCTTTCCTTATTTATCACGTCAGTTATGACCCAAGTGAAATTAGTTATTGGTCACTAGATAATTGAAAAATATTATGGAGATGAAAAAATTAACGAAATAAAAAATGTCTCCATGTATGAAATTAATTTAATAAAAACAAGAAAGTAAGTTTCATATCGCAAGAAAAACACATCCCCTATGGATACACCCCATCAATGAAGTACTTCTGCTCTGCCACATTCTGGGATGTGGCCTCCAGAGTTATATATTACTACCTGAGATCCATATCTTCATCGAAGACCACATGATGGAGCTCATCAGATATAATAAATTCCTAGTCCAGTTTTGTATGGAGATCAACCACCTAATGAGACACCTATCTTTTATGATTAAAAAACTATTCCGGTTTGACCCTCAATCATACGACAAGTCCTGATTGATTAGTGATGAATATGTAATTCTTGTTCATCTATCCATCTAGACAATGGAAATATTTTTTAGCCTCCTAAAGATTTTGAATGCTATTATATTTTTCTTTGCACCAAGATTAATCTAGGAGTTTACTACTTTACTAAATTTTATTAGTAAGATAATCATGGATCATCACCTGAATATTTCGAGAATCTTCCCCTTTAGAGAACATGGACCTTATTCAATAGAGAATTATCCCCATTTAGCATTCACATTATTCCACTCAGGCCTTTAAGATTCACTTGATGCACTTCCACACACTATGTTGGGTCATGTGACTTTCCTTAGCTGCATTAGAGTTTGAAAAATCTAGTTCTTCAGGGTCTGTGGGTTTGTACACTAGGAATATAGTTAGGATTCTAGGAACTTGGTTGGGCTCCATAGTGTGAGGAAAGTCACCTTCACTTCAAACCACCTCTATAATCTTGTCCCTATCAACTCTAGGTACTGCCTTGTCATTAGCGCCACCAGTGGCCATGATCAAAAAATCACCAGAGGTCACAACTGGTCTTCTTGAGTAACTAGATCCACATGTTCTATCACCCATATTGGTAAAGGGATCCCTGCCTTCACCATGTCCCACATTAAATATCTTGTTACTCCTATAACTATTCAGACAACAAGACATGAAATATGTCAAGAAACCAGATTAAGAAACAATATGAGTGGTTTTGTATGGTAATCTTAATGAATATGAGTTTTGGTGTATGATTCTTTTAGTTTTTCACCATTGAGATACCTTGATGTGGCACCCATACACAATACCGGGCTCTAGAGAGTCTTGAGTTGTCACCCTAACTTCTTTAGCTCTGATTGGCCCCAGATTCACTATTGTCCCGAGAATAGGTTATGGGACCTATTCTTCCTCAAATATGATTGCAACTCTAGTATGAACCAATATAGTAAGATCCTCTCCAATAATAAAATATCAGTGATGAATCTAGATGAAACATAATGGGGAGGTAATGAACATGGGAATGAGTTGAATCTTACTTCATGAGCCTTGGTGAATCCCTCAAATGAGATTTTCTTTGATATTGAGACTTCGACCTCCTCCAAAGGGTCTTCCTCAAAGGCCATGAGTTCACCATACTTATAGAGGATCCATTGATTATAATCCCCCCCTAAGGATCCATCTGAATTTTTGGATAGGGGATATCACCCCGCTATTTATGTAGTTGACAATGGTTGAGAAGAATTTAGATCCAATAATACTTTCACCCAGCTCATCATTGGAATTGTAGTGCCTGGGGAATATATTAGTTATTCCAACAAAAACAGATACCATTCCGCCTCATCCTGGGGCACATCAAATCTATCCTTGGTGTAACCAATTCTGAAGAGTTCCATCCTGCACATGTTGATTCAGTACCACATTCATCCATCATGGAGAAATTTATTATTGATGGACCAAGTTTCACATGCCTAAGGATAGATTACATCCATGTGAAGGTTTATATGATAAAGTTTCATTATAGGAGCTTTTTTAGGAACAATGTGGAACTTTCATGATGGTACCCACTCCTCCCAAGTCCACCCAACTAGGGCTCCAACAATATTTTCATACTTATCTAGTGTAGGCCACCAAACCCCAGACTCTACTACTATAGATGTAACAACCTGAGATTTTATGAGATTTATTATTTTTAATTTCTTTGATGTCTTCTATTATACACTACACCAAGATTATATTGTACTATATTCAACACCGTATTAGTTTGCATTATACGCAACACTATTCTTGGCTTGTGTTACACACAATTTCATGTTCTTTTTGTGGAAATTATTTTCGCAACATTAAGTATAGATTTTTTAAATGTATAAATGAAATAAGTTTTGAGTATGTTATAAAAAACACCAAATGGAGCTTTCACTACACGCATCCATGACTTGGATTGCATTACATGCAGTCAAGTCCATCTTCGATAGCGTGTGTAGTACGTAATACCAAGTTTTACTAAACAAGATATTATTATAATATTATTATGAAATAGCCATTATGAATAGTAATACCAAATTTTTGAAATTTTATAAATTTTATCTTTCAAAATGGACTTCATATTTGGATTCGGAATATTGAAATTAGCGTAAGGTGAATTTTTGGTATTTTTCTGAAAACATTCAATTCTTGATGAATAGTGAAAACTCTAGGTTACTATTTAAAAACAGAAATTTTATTTAAATAATTATATATTTTATTTAAATTTATTTTAGGTCAAAATTGATACATAACACCTATATAAGTTCAACGTAATTCATTTGAGTCATTTTATAATAATTTTAGATCTATAAAAATTTTATTGAACTTTTTCACCGTCTTTTACCCATCTCATAGGAGAATTTGAAAATTTTCATAAAACTTAATTTTATCACTTATGTGAGTGTAATTTTGAAAATCCGAGAGACACGGTTAATATCTAGGAGTAAAATTTGGTTGAATAAGATAAATATAATTTTTTGGTGAATAGTAACTTTTTACTTTTATTACCATAATTAAAAGTAATTAGGGAAATTAAGGGTAAAAATGATATTATTATTACCCTAAAAAATTTCATAATTTTATTGAATAAGTGTAATTAGACCAAAAACAACCTTAGGAATAAAATATTACTCTTTAGGTCCACATGGATTAGATTAGGACACTTATTATTATTTTATTTAAAGAAGAGTTAAAATAGTTAAAATCAAAGATTAATAATTAAAACATTTTTAATATAGAGTTATAAATATGATAAATTAGATTATAAATATTCATTATAAAGATAAAACAATATCATATATAATGTTATTTTATTTATAATTTTTAGACATTAAATAACTAATTTTATTTATGACACAATGATGATAAAATAATTACCTTATTAATGAAATATTTACATAATTGATATTATAAATACCCAAATAAATGTAATTTGAGACTTTTTAGGGATTAAACTAATTTTATATGTTAATATGACATTTTATTATTAATTAAATTAACTTTTTTTGAACAAATCATGTTGTTAAAAGTTTTACGAAAATCAATTACCAAATCGTGTCAAAATTGACATAAAATAGTTTTTAAAACAAATATTATATTATTTATTGTTATTATATTCCTAAAAATCTACGGTTTAGTGAAATTACTTATATATGGTTATATATGTTAATAAGAAACCACTTGGGGTTCTTTTGGATTATTATAGTATGTATATTAACCATATAGTGTAAGAAAATAAGAAGACACGGTAAAAGTCAAATTATTTAACTTAGAGTTAGATCTAAATGATAAGGTTAAAATAGAAACCTAATCTTGTCTAAAACCTATTTTTTGAGATTATTTAGACCCATACCCACTTTATCTTAGAATGAAATCAATTTGGAGCTATTATAAACCTAATATGTCTTTATTATAAAATAATATTTTAAGTTTTTCCAAAGGTTCCCCTCTCCTCCCTTATAAAAAGGGAACCCCTTCCGTCTTCTCTTTACACACTTTTGAGCCTTGATGCTCTGAATACCCCTGAAAATTCTTCTTTGAAACCTCTCTAGTTGTAACATAGATGTTATGGTATTCTCATAATACCAACTATAGTTCCCTAAGAAGAAGTTTAAAGGAGGTGCGTTGAGGAAGAGGTAATCTCTTATACCGACTCCTTCAAGTTTCTTTCTTCTTATACTTCCTCTTATTTAGTTGTTTCATTATAAATTAATAACATAAGTATTAATTATATACTGATATGTTATTATAAATATGAAACCACCATATTTCACCTTCTATACATCCTACGGAAAATGAAATCACCATGCGTGCGTACGTACGAAATATCGTCTCCACGTCGTGGTGTAATCAATTTTTCCACCACCACCTTACTTGGATGGGTATAATGGTGTAAATAATAACTATATATTATTATTATAACATCATACTGATTATAAGATATTATATCATCCACTCCAATTTCATTCAATAAAAATTGGAATGATATCATCGCACGTGTGTACGTACGGATTACCATCTCCTCGACGCGATGATATTCATTTTCCATGTTAAAAATTCAAGAATAATTATAAAGTATATATAATAAGTAGTCATGAAATATATGAAATAATAATTCTACTGGATTTATATATATATATATATGTATGTAATCTTCTTAATTCCATTCAATTCAATAAGGAAACGAAAAACGACGTTCATGCGTACGTACGGCCTATCGTCTCCATGAACGATGTATTTCATTTCATTTATCTATATAGTATCTATATAAATATATACTGAATATATATTATATATAAATCATTATTTATATTCTGTAAGTAATTAAATCATGATATAAGTAATAATAATATCAAGAACAACAAGTCCAAACACGTACGAAAAATAAAACGATTTTACCCAAAATGCTGCATTAAAATGGAATTTACAAATGAACGGGTAATATAAAGTAATAAGTGAACCATATATGATATCATAACAATTAATATGATTCTATAATAAGTAAATGACATTATTTAAATCATTATACAGGAGGTTCGGATACCTACGAATCATATCAGACCTAAGGTATGGGATAACTTTTCCAATCTCGTTTTTATCCGAGATTGTTTATTCGTATGTATTTACTAGGGTAATATTTATAATTCATGAACCTATTTTCTTAAAAACGTTTCATGTATTTTTAATGTCCTTTTTACACATTTTTTACTTTTACTACATGGTTTTTAAGGAATATTTCTATTTTTTACCATACAAGGTACTTTTTTACTTTTTCGGCAAAAGTAAGAGAAGAATGTTTTTTTAACTTATACGGCATGAACCGATTTTTATGGTTTTATAATGCCTTATTTTCATGAAGCTTACTCTACAATATTTCATGACTATTTTTACAAGAATACTTTTCTTTTAAAATTTTTATAGAATTTTGTGAAAATAAAATGATTTTGAAAAAGAAAGGATATTTTCCTCAAGAATTCATTTCAAGTGTTTTATCATAACCATTTTCCATCTTAGATGACATTATTTCATATGAGTATGTTTCAAGTATAATGTCTCTATGATTTACATGGTTTCAATTTTCTTATGATGAAATGATATCCATTTTTGTTATATGGATTATGATATGATGGGATGATGTTTTTGAAACCCATTTTAGTCTTTGGGTTATGATGAATGATTTATGTTTATGTTGTAGAACAAGTAAGAATGATGTCCGTATGAGATGGGTGAGACTTATATCTCCCTCCAATGCATTGTTTGAACCATGGTCTTATATGCATAATTTGGAGTATGGTTTGTGTTTGTTGTCAATCCTCAGTGGTTGTTCAGAATGTGTACCAACAAAGAGATCATACTGTTCAAGTAGACAACAGTATTGTTGGTGGCGCCATTTCCCAGTGTTTGCCAAATTTTTGGAATTGAAAATCGACAAATGGAGAAAAGTGTTTTTTGCAAATAAACTTGCGCACCGTGTACTTGAAGGATATAAATCTTTCTTTACATATTATTTTTCAAGATCAGAACATTGGAAAATGGAAAAGGTGTAAGGGCCATGCAAGTTTTGGGATGGTCGTGCAAGTGACCTGCGTGCCGTGAAGAGACTTGCACGCCGATGCCTAGGAAGATTGGAAACTTGAGCGTCTATTGTTTTTAAATATTATAACATCAATATATGGGAAATTAAAGAAGTTCGCACAAGTATTTGTGTGGTCGCGCAAGTGAGTAGCGCGACAGAGGCTAGGGAGGATGAGTTGTGCGCCGAAACCTGCACGCCGAGGGAAGACTTGCGCGCCACCACACAGGGGGTCGGGTTTTCCTATAAATAGAGGACCACCCCTCCTCATTTGCAACGGATTTATAGTCATAGAGTTTTTTTTGAGCTCTCATTGCGCAAGTAGTTGATTCGCACAAGTGGTTGTTGGGTCGCGCAAGTAGAGGTTGCGCTCCGGTTGTTGGCTGTGTGACCAAGGCGGTTGGAGAGTTAAAGGCACAACGTCGCAAATGTTTAGAGTTGAAAGAGGCAGTGTCGCGCAAGTGTTTTGGTGTCACTTGTGCACCGAATTTTGGACCGTGCAAGTGACTTTTGCGCTAGGATTGAAACTTGCGCACCGGGCTTAGAGAAGCGCGCCAGGGTTGTTAAAATACATCTATCCTTTTGAAGCTGCATGAAAGCTCGAAGATTTCCCGGTACCCTCAGCGGAAAGAGATATTCGTCTTCTGGTGAGAATTGGACTTCAATAGAGTATCTACATACAACATAGGATGCATTCTTATGCAATGATAAAGAGGCCTTCACGTCTATAAAATGAGTTTGGCTTCACCAAGGGTAGTGAGCCAGGGGGAGTCAACGGGAGTGACCCGAGGGAAGTAGTGAGTTATCCCTGTACCTTTGTAAAGGCAGTGAGCTTGGGACAAAGTGACTGTGCCTGAACCTTTGTAATCCACAGCTAGTGAAGATTAGTGGAATTTGGTACGACCTATAACTTGTCGGTGTATGCTCCACGGACGTAGCCCTTAGTGGTGATCCATGTAAAAAGTGTTTTTTCTTCTCTGTGCATGTGAATGTTTGATTTCTGATTATATTCATCAAATAGGTTCAACAAGTTCCTACCAACGTGGGAAAAAGATTCATCACATTAAAAGAAAAAATTTTCACATTGATTCACCCCTCCCCTCTCAGGGTGTCTCGGGGTCATTCAAGTGGTATCAATGGGTAAAGGTTGCTGATGTTGTATCTGTCCTTTATCATCATGTAGAATGTAATCAATGTCAGGGGAGTCCCTCACTTCGATGGATGTAATTTCTATACCTGGAAGAATAGAATGAGATCTCATCTAAGATCTCTTGGAATGGAAGTTCTTTTTTCTACTCTGCACGGAATACATATCACTGATCCAACAAGTCTGGCTATGACTGAAATAGACAGGAAAACTCTTGATGCAGATGCTAAAGCACAAAATGCACTCACTACAACCCTTTCTGATCAGATCTACCTAATGGTGATGAATTTCACCTCAGCAAAATCCATGTGGGATAAACTCGAGAATATTTATGAAGGAGATAGCAAAGTGAAGGAGGTGAAACTACAAGTGTTGCACAATCGGTTTGATGATCTGAAGATGCATCCATATGAGAATGCAGACTCATTCTTCAATCAAATTACTGAAGTGGTTGGAGGAATTTGAGGTCTAGGAGAAGAAATCAAAGACATTGAAATTTTAAAGATAATATTAAGAAGACTTCCTCCTCTGTACAATGAAAAGGTGTCATATCTTGAGGAAATAGATCTTTCCAAACATTCTCTAGATGATCTACTTTGCAGCATGGTAGCATATGAAATGAGAGTCAAACCAGAAGATGCTATGACTCATGTGAGAAAGGAAATGGCATTAAAGTCCATGGATAAATTGAAAATCTCAAAAGATAGTACTGGTGTATATGATGAAGAAAAAGAAATTCTTTCTCTCGTTGCAAAGAAGTTCCAGAAGGGAAAAGGGAAATTCAAAGGGAAGTTACCTCTCGCATGTTTTCGTTGTGTAAAAGTCGGGCACATTGCCTCTCAGTGCTCAAGAAAGATCAATGATAAAGATAGTGAAGATGAAAGATTCGAGAAGCCTCAGAGAAGGTTCTTTAAAAAGGGAGACTTCAAATCTGGAAAGAATATGCAAAGAAAGAGTTTTGTCTGTGAAGAGGAATAAGATGATAATAAATTCTGTGATGAAGAAGAACCAGAATTCAAAATTGGGAACCATGCTTCCATGATGGATACTATTGAAAAGTTAGAAGATACTGGTGTATAAAAACAACTGAGAAGATGTCTAGATGCTGAGATGCAACTTAAGGATGTGTTTAATAAGCTTAAAACTAAATGTAAGAGTTTCAATAAGTGGAAATCAATTGTAGAAGAATAAACTGAATACGTTGATCAACTTGAAGCTGAAATTGAATGACTGGACGAATTTGGGAAGGTACAATCTAAAATAATTGAAAGAAATGATGATGTAGTGGATCTGAAGCTAAGAATTAAAGAGAAGGAAAAGGTCATCAATGACCTCACCTCCATACTAGATGAAAAATCCAAGACCGTTGAGGGTCTTCAGGAGGAAGTTGTTACTCTAAGGAGTAAACTTGATACTGAATCAATTCCAAAATAATCAAGGAAGAAAATACAGTTTGGAAGATTCTTAGATGCAGAATTATTGGCAAGAGCCATGTGTGGTTCAGATGGGGTTGGAAAAATCTTGAGTGATCAAAGACCTGCTTGCATGAGAAAGAGTGGAATTGGCTCTGAAGTTGATATATCAACTGTTGGAAGTGAAAATATCCAAAAGAAATATAAGATGAAAGTTGAACATGTTGAAACATTTCCTAAGGTGCTGAAAAGGGAACCCTCAATCCAAACTAAAAGGAGAACTGAAAATTACCCTCAAACATTCAGAAATGACAGACAGTCTAACTAATCTCCCACAGAAGAAGGTATGAGGATAAATTTAAGTGAGAAGACATTTCCTCTCATGAAGTGTTAGATCTGTGGCTATCTGGGCTATACCATGTCTTATTGCGAAGAGGCAACAAGCTATCTGAATGGAGAATATATAGAAGTTCAACAAAGGAGAACAAATTCATATCGTAATTCTTATAGAAGAAACAATTTATATGGATATTGTTATCGTTGTTCTAACTTTGGTCATAAGGCTTCCAATTGCAGGAAAAGAAGGGACATGGACACCTCATACCGAAGTTCAAGACAAGTCAAGTCTCGACATAAAGACAGTGTTTCTCTCTCAAACATGTTCTCTCCTATCAAAGAATATTTCGACTATGAAGAACCTGGGTATGCAGAAGAAATAATTGAAAGTCCATCATTACTATATACTCAATCCAATGTCTCATCGAAGGAAATGAAGAAGATAGAGAAATCCAACCTTGCAGAGGTGGCCCTTAAATCTACAATGAACAATAGTACCTGGATTATGGATAGTGGTTGTTCATCTCATATGACAGGTAATGCCGGCCTGCTAATAGATATCAAAAGGAAGGTTAGTGGTACAGTACGATTTGGTAATGATGGAGCTCTGAAAATCAAAGGGAGTGGAAGTACCGAATTAGCAAATGGAGAACTAAAGAAGACTGATGTCCTTTACGTAGATGGCCTATGTCATAATATCCTCAGTGTGAGTCAACTCTGTGACTCGGGACTTATAGTTACTTTTAATCTGAAAGGATGCACTATCAAGGGAATGACAGACAATTCACTTATGAAGGGATGAAGAAAAGAAGGCAACTTGTACCAGGTTGATAGTGAAAAAAATGTCTGTTACATGACTGTTGAAGAAGAAAAAAATTTATGGCATCGGAGACTGGGACACATCAATCAAAAAGACATGGATAGAATATAAAAATTGAGAATTGTCATGGACATTCCCAACCTGAAGCGTAGACGTGAAAAAGATTGTAATGCTTGCATTCGTGGGAAGCTGTTCTGCAGTTCATATCGGCCAAATAAGAAAAGGGCATATCACCTTCTTGATCTGATTCATGCAGATGTATGTGGGCTGATAAATGTTGCTGGAACTCATGGAGAAAGGTACATTTTCCTTTTCATAGATGATTATTATAGAATGTCATGTGTGCTGGTCATTCACAGGAAACGACTACTGTTTGACTGCATGAAAACATATCGGCGAATCGCCGAAAATGATAATGGACGAACAATCAAAGTGTTGAGATTTGACAATGGAGGAGAATACACATCCATTGAATTTGAAAATTATCTGGAGAAGCATGGGATACAACATGGGAGAGCTGTTGTGAGAACTCCACAACAAAATGGAGTTGTTGAACTATGCTTATTGAGAGTCATATTCCACGATATTACTAAAAAGAGGTTGTTAAAGCTGCAGTGTACATTCAGAATCGAACATGACTTTATATGGGTGAGACGAAGACACCATATGAATTGTGTCATGGACAGAATCCCTCTTTAAAATACTTTCGTGTCTTCGGAAGTAAATTCTTAATCAGGAACAAAGATGGAAAATAAGGGAGGTATGGTGACAATGCAGATGAAGGAATTTTCGTCCGTTACTCAATGAACAGCAAAGCCTACAAATGTTTCAACAAGCATTTAAGAATAATTTTGGAAAGTAGTGATGTTAAAATAATTGAAGAGAAAACCATAAATGCTTCAAGGACGCCATATGATGATGTGATAGAAAGTCAGGAAGAATGTGAATGTGAAGAAAATACAAATGTAGATATAGAGGAAGTTCTATAAAACACATAGTATTCACATCAGGATGTTGACTCAGAAGAAGAATCTGAAGAAGAAACTGTGGCTGAAGAGAATGCAACTGAACCTCGTAGGAGAAATAGAAGAGATGAGATTGATCCATCTAACATAATAGGGGACAGGAGTTCACCAACTCAAACAAGAAGGATGAGGAATAACACACAATCTGCATTTCTGCCAGTTGTAGAGCCATCCTCATTCGAAGAAGATGCAAATGATAAATCTTGGGTGAAAGCAATATATGATGAATTAGATCATATTGACAAGAATCAGACATGGGATCTTTTCTAGAGACCCAAAGGCCACACTGTGATTGGTACTAAATGTATCTTCATAAATAAGTTTGATGAGAATGGAAGTGTCATCAAAAACAAGGCATGACTGGTATGTAAAGGATACTCCCAGATTGAAGGCATTGATGTCGAAGAAAACTTTGCACCAGTGGCTAGACTAGAGTTAATCAGGCTTTTCCTTGCCATGGAACTCCAAAGAGGATATAAAGTATATCAAATGGATGTCAATACAGAATTCTTGAATGGTGTACTCGATGATGAAGTCGACATTGAACAACCAGTGGGCTTTGTTTTAGGTACTGATGAAACAAAGGTCTATAAACTAAAGAAAGATCTATATGGTTTGAAGAAGGCACCACGAGCGTGGTACTCACAGCTGGATTCATATCTCAAGTAGATAGAATTAAAAATAGGAGGAGTAGATCACAATCTCTATGTGAAGAATTCTCCAAAATATCAATTCATGGTTCTAGTCTATGTTGACGATATCATATTTTGTGGTAGAAGGCAGAAATCAGTGGACGAATTTTCCAACCACCTGAAATCAGAATTTGAAATGTCTATGATTGGGGAGCTCATATATTTCTTCGGGCTGGAGGTGATTCAAAAGAAGGAATACACTTTCATTTCTTAGGAAACGTATGCAAGAGAGCTGCTGAAGAAGTTTAATTTTCCAGACTCCAAACCAATGTCAACTCCGATTGCAGTTGGAACTAAACATTGAAAGCATGAGGATGGGGACTCTATTGATCCCACCATGTACATGAGGATCATTAAGAGCCTACTATACCTAACAGCGACACAACCAGATATTGTCTTTTCCACATGCCTTGCGGCCCACTTTCAGAGTAATCCAAAGGAGGAACATATGGCGGTAGTAAAAAGAATCATGAGGTACATTCAAGGTACACATAACTTCGGGTAATTTTTTTCTGCAGGCAGGGATAGTGAATTATCACCATTTTCTGATGCTAACTAGGCTGGTGATGTTGTAGACAGAAAGTCCACTAGTTGTGGAGCCTTCTATATTGGGCAGAAATGTGTTGGCTGGTTGAGCAAGAAACAAGAAAGTACTTCTCTTAGTACTATTGAAGCTGAGTATATCCTTGCCACAAAGGCATGCACTCAACT
This sequence comes from Viscum album, assembly GCA_963277665.1. Lineage (NCBI taxonomy): Eukaryota > Viridiplantae > Streptophyta > Magnoliopsida > Santalales > Viscaceae > Viscum > Viscum album. The sequence goes on from OY728135.1 coordinate 273,376,232, forward strand.
ACTATGGATGAATAAACAATTTATAGATATTGGTGATGAGGTAACACAACCAATGGTGATTTATTGTGATAACAAGAGCACAATTGATCTTACAAAGAATCCTGTTCAGCATTCCTGTACGAAACATATTAAAATCAGGTATCACTTTACCAAAGAAAAAGTTGAATAAGGGGTGACTAGAATGGATCATGTGGGAAATGATGAGCACGTGGCTGATATCCTGATCAAGACACTATCAGCGGCTGTGTTTGAGAAGCATCGGTTGAACCTCGGTGTTCAGCCACCTCCCAATGCATAAGGAGGTTACGCAATACCCCACTCCCTGATTATGATAATAGTTTTTATCTGTTTATGGATGTGATGTAGGTTTGTGGGGGAGATACTATCCAGGGGAGAATGGTTTGAGCTTAACTTTGAACAAATTACCAGGCTTTGGGTTTATTGTCAATGGGGGAGAAAGGAATAAATTTAGGAATGTTCAGATAGGATGAGAAGGACAAGAAGGAATGATTCTTGGGCATCCTTGAGAATTGAAAAACACTGGAACCCAATTCAAGGATCCTATCTTGTTTTCTACACCGAGCATTTCTCACATAGACTTAGAGTGTTGAATGAGTTGATTATTGTGTTTTTGGTTTACACATGGATGGAGATCTATTGAATTTATTTTCGGATTGCCAACAAACCCAAATGGCAATATTGTTGGAACCATGGTCTTCTATGTATGATTTGGAGTATGGTTTGTGTTTGTTGTCAATCCTCAGGGGAAGTTCAGAATGTGTACCAGCAAAGAGATCATACAGTTCATGCAGACAACAGTATTGAAGGTGGTGTCGTTTCCCATTGTTTGCCAAATTTCTGGGACTGAAAATCAATAAATGGAGAAAATTGTTTTTGGAAAAGAAACTTGCGCGCCATGTACTTGAAGGAGAGGAAACATGTGCGCCATATGATTTTCAAGATCAGAACATGGGAAAAAGACAAAGGGGTAAGGGCCACGCAGGTTTTGGGATGGTCGCGCAAGTGACCTTCGTGCCATGAAGAGACTTGTGTGCCGATGCATAGGAGGATTGTAAACATGCGCGTATATTGTTTTTCAAGATTATGACTTCAAAATATGGAAATGGAAAGAAGGTCACGCAAGTATTTTTCTGGTCACATAAGTGAGTAGCGCGACAGAGGCTAGGGAGGATGAGCTGCACGCCGGAACCTGCGCTCCGAGGGAAGACTTGCGTGCCACCGCGCAGGGGGTCAGGTTTTCCTATAAATAGAGGACCACCCCTCCTCATTTGCATATAAGTTCAAGACTTATAGTTTTTTCGAGCTCTCTTCACGCAAGTAGTTGAGTAGCGCAATTGGTTTTTGGGTCATGCAAGTAGAGGTTGCGCGCCGGTTGTTGGCTGCGTGACCAAGGCGGTTAGGGAGTTAAAGGCTCAACGTCGCTTAAGTTCGGAGTTGAAAGAGGCAGTGTCGCGCAAGTGGGTTGGTGTCACCTGCATGCCGAATTTGGACAGCGCAAGTGACTTGTGTTCCAGGATTGAAACTTGTGAGCCAAGCATGGAGAAGCGCGCCAGGGTTGTTAAAGTTCATATTTCCTTTTGAAGATGCACGAAAGCTAGATGATCGCCCGGTACCCTCAGCTCAAAGAGAGATTTGTCTTCTGGTGAGAATTGGACTTCAATAGAGCCTATGCATACAACAGAGGATGCAATCTTATGCAATGATAAAGAGACCTTCACATCTATAAATAGTGTGTGACTTCACCAAGGGCAGTGAGCTAGGGGGAGTCAACGGGAGTGACCTGAGGGAAGTAGTGAGCTATCCCTGAACTGTTGTAAAGGATGTGAACCTGGGATAGAGTGACTATGCCCGAACCTTTATAAACCGCATCTAGTGAAGATTAGTGGAAATGGGTACGACCGACAACTTGTCGTTGTATTCTCCTTGGACGTAGCCCTTAGTGGTGAACCAAGTAAAAAGTGTTGTGTCTTCTCTATGCATGTGAATGATTTATTTCTGATCATATTAATCATATAGGTTCAACATGTTCCTACCAACGTGGGAACAAGATCCATCACATTAAAAGAAAAATTTGTCACCCTGATTCACCCCTACCCTCTCAGGGTGTCCCGGGGTCCTTCAAGTATTGGGTAAAGATTTATATCTCATGAGATAGACATTGTTGGAATGACAATTTAATCTGGTTCAGTGATACAAGACTGGAAGGAGGAGTGAACTCGGTTTAGTAAGTGACTTTGTCCACTAAGATGGTATTGGCAGCAATGCCTTGGCTACTATGGAAATCATATCAGGTTCTTAATGTTTTTCCACAATTACATGTTTTATTTCCAAGATAATTTATCATGATTGATGTTCCATTATGATATATGCCATACGTACTGCCATGTTTTATATCATTGCTCAAGATTTTGATGTTTAAAATTTATGTTCTTATTTTTAAGTTCAAATGTATATGATTTGTTTTATTTTTCCCATGCTTAACCTTATTGAGCATTTGAGCTCACCCTTTATATGTTTTCTTTCCCCCAGGATTTAAAGAATGGTTTTAGGGAAATGATATTGAAAACCAAAAATGTTGTCAGAATGATCTTATATCTGATGAATCAGATGGTGCCTTAGATCTTCACAAATTTATGGCTTTGTGATTATTGGATTTATCATAGCCATGTTCTCTACCACTCTTCATCAGAACTTGATGGTACGATTTCTCTTCACTATACATATTTTCACCTATGTTCTCCTACGTGGAAACCTAGTGATAAGTTAATTTGGGTAACGGTTATGTTTCATAAATCACTTTTTAAAATTGAGTTTTAGTATTCCTTTTTACGATGTGGGTTTCTTTGAAAGAAACTTTCGAGTAGTAAACCATTTATAAACCTGACGAGTTTCGAGGGCGATATTCATTTTAAGGGGAGTAGAATGTAACACCCCGGGACATTATGAGATATATTATTTTTAATTTCTTTGTTCTCTTCTATTATACAGTACTCCAAGATTAGATTGTACTATACAAAACACCGTATTAGCTTGCAGTATACACAACACTATTCTTGGCTCGTGTTACACACAATTTCAAGTTAGTTTTGTGGAAATTATTTTATGCAACATTAAGAATGGATTTTATTTAATGTATAAGTGAAATAAGTTTTGATTATGTTTTACGCAACAAAAAAGAGCTCTCACTACACGTAGCCCTGACATGGCTTGCATTACACGCAATCAAGACCTTCTTCGATAGCATGTGTAGTACGCAATACCAAGTTTCACTAAACGAGATATTATTATAATATTATTATGAACTAGATGTTATGAATAGTAATACCCAATTTTTGAAATTTTATAAATTTTATCTTTCAAAATTGACTTCATTTTTGAATTTGGAATATCGTAATTAGCCTACGGTGAATTTTTGGTATTTTTCTGAAAAGATTCAATTTTTGATGAATAGTGAAAACACTCTGTTACTATTTAAAAATCGACATTTTATTTAAATAATTATTTATTTTATTTAAATTTATTTTAGGTCAATATTGATACATAATACCTATATATGTTCAATGTAATTAATTTGAGTTATTTTATAATAATTTTATATATATAAAAATTTTATTGAACTTTTCACCCTCTTTTACCCACCTCCTAGGAGAATTTGAAAATTTTATATAAAAATTAATTTTATCGCTTCTTTGAGTGGAATTTTGAAAATCCGAGAGACACGATTAATATGAAGGAGTAAAATGTGGTTCAATAAGATAAAAATAATTTCTAGTGAATAGTAACTTTTTTACTTTTATTTACCACGGTTAAAAGTAAATAGGGAAATTAAGGGTAAAATGATATTATTATTACCATAAAACATGTCTTAATTCTATTGGATAAGATTAATTAGACCAAAAACAACCTTAGGAATAAAATATTACTCTTTAGGTCCACATGGATTAGATTAGGACACTTATTATTATTTTATTTAATGAAGAGATAAAATAGTTAAAATCAACGTTTAAAAAATAAAACATTTTAATTATAGAGTTATACATAAGATAAATTCGACTATAAATATTAATTAGAAAGATAAAAAAATATCCTATATAATCATATTTTATTTATAATTTTTAGACATTATATAATTTAATTTATTAATGACACAATGATTATGCAATAATTACCATATTAATGAAATATTAACATAATTGATGTTATAAATAGCCAAATAATTGTAATTTGAGACTTTTTATAAATTCCACTAATTTTATAGGTTAATATGACATATGAATATTGATTAAATCAACTGTTTTAGAACTAATAATGTTGTTATGTTTTTTTCAAAAATCAATTAACAAATATTTTCAAATTTGACATAAAATACATTTTAAGACAAATATTATATTATTAATTATTATTATATTCCAAAAAATCATAGGTTAGGAAAAATGACTTAGATAAGGTAATATATGTTAATAATGAACCACTTGGGGTTCTTTTGGCTTGTTATAGTATGTTTATTAACAATATTGTGTACGAAAATAAGAAGACACAGAAAAAGTTAAATTATTTAACATAGAGTTAAATCTAAATGATAATGTTTAAATAGTAACCTAAACATGTATAAAACCTAGTTTTTGAGATTATGTGGACCCATCCTGACTTTAGTTTCTAAATAAAAGAATTTGGAGCTATTATAAACATAATATGACTTAATTATAAAATAATATTTTATGTTTTTTCAAACGTGCCCCTCTCCTCCCTTATAAAAAGGGCACCCCTTCCCTCTTCTCTTCACACCCCTTTGAGCCTTGATGCTCGGCCAAACACTTCCAATTCCTCTTCGAACCTTCTCTAGTTATATCATAGAGGTTCTGGTATTCTCAAAAGACCAACTATAGTTCACTAAGAAGAAGTTTAAAGGAGGTGTGTTGAGGAAGAGGTAATCACTTCTACCAACTCTTTCAAGTTTCTTTCTTCTTTTACTTACTATTCTTCAGTTGTTTCATTATAGAGTAATAAAATCAGTATTAATTATATACTTATATGATATTATAAATATAAAACCACCATATTTAACCTTCTATCCATCATACGAAAAAAAATAACTGCACGTGCGTACGTACAGAATACAGTGTCCACGCCGTGGTGTAATCAATTTTCCACCACCACCATACATGGATGGGTATAATGGTGTAAAGAATAACTCATTATGATTATTATAAGATCATAAATACTCTAAGATATTATATTATCCACTCAAATTTTATTCAATAAAAATGGGAACGATATCATCGCTCGTACATACGTACGGATTACCGTCTCCACGATGCGATGAGATTCATTTTCCATGTTAACAATTCAAGAATTATTATAAAGTATATATAATAAGTAATCATGAAATATATTAAATAATAATTCTATTAGATTTATGAATATATCAATGTATTTCATCTACTTAATTACATTGAATTCAATAAGGAAACGAAAAACAGCGTTCATACGTACGTATGGCCTACCGTCTCCATGAACGGTGTATTTCATTTCATTTATCTATCTATTATATATATATATATATACTGAATATATATGATATATAAATCATGAATTACATTCTTAAAGTAAGTAAATCGTGATATAAGTAATAATAATATCAAGAACGACAAGTCCAAACACGTAAGAGAAATAAAACGATTTTTCCCAAAACGCTGATTTAACATGGAATTTACAAAAGAACGGGTAATATAAAGTCATAAGTGAACCATATATGATATCATAACAATAATTAGGATTATTTAATAAGTAAATTACATTATTTAAATCAATATATAGGAGGTTCGAATATGTATGAAGCATATCAGACCTATGGTAGGGGATACCTTTTCCAATCACGTTTTTATCTGAGATTGTTTATTCATAAGTATTTACTAAGGTTATATTTATCATTCATGTACCTATTTTATAAAAATGGTTTCATTTTTGTTTAAAGTCCTTTTTACCCAATTTTGACTTTTACTACATGGTGTGAAAGGAATATTTCTTTTGTTTACCATATGAGGCACTTTTTAACTTTTTCGGCAAAAGTTCGAGAAGAATGTTTTTTTAACTTATACAGCATGAACGGATTTTTACGATTTTATAACGCCTTATTTTCATGATGCTTAATCTATATGATTTCATGACTATTTTCACAGAAATAATTTTCTTTTAAAATTTGCATTGCATTTTTTAAAAAGATAATTATTTTTAAAAAGAAATGATATTTTCCTCAAGAATTCATTTCAAGTGTTTTATCAAAACCATTTTCCATCTAAGATGACATTATTTTATATGTGTATGTTTCATGTATAATGCCTCTATGATTTACATGGATTCCCTTTTCTTATGATGAAATGATATCCATTTTCTTTATATGGATTATGTTATGATGAGATGATGTTTGTGAAACCCATTTTAGTCTTTGGGTTATGATGAATGATTTTTGTTTATGTTTTGGCACAAGTAAGAATGAATTCATTATGAGATGGGTGGGAACTATATCACCCTTCAATTCATTGGGTAAAGATTTATATCTCATTAGATAGACATGGTTAGAATGAAAATTTAATCCGGTTCTGTGATACAAGACTGGAACAAAGGGTGAACTCGGTTCAGTAAGGGACTTTTTCCACTAATATGGTCTTGGTAGTAATGCCTTGGATACTATGGAAATCATATCATGTGTTTAATGTTTTTCCATGATTACAAGTTTTATTTCCATGCTATTTTATCATTATTGATGTTCCATTTTGATCTATGCCTTACGTACATCCATGTTTAATGTCATTGCTCAAGATTTTGATGTTTAAACATTTTTTTCATGTTTTTAAGCTCTAATGTATATTATTTGTTTTATTTTATCCATTCTTACCCTTACTGAGCATTTGAGATCACCCTTTATATGTTATCTTTCCCCCAGGATTTAAATAAAGGTTTTAGGTAAGAAAACCAAACGGTAAGATCTTTACAGGAGTTATTGAATATCTTTCACCATTATTAGAATATTGTGTTTCGAGTTTCCAAAGACACTAAACTATTACGGTCCTTGACTGTTGGTTCTTGTTATGTATTAAGTATTCCGCAAAAGTAATGTAATTTCCATGTACGTCAAGCATTGAGTCTCTACAGTAGATCCACTTCAACTATGAGCCTCATATTATACCCAATGATTCTCTCTTTTTCCTATCCGACCTCTACCCTAAGATGGAGAGACCACTCCTTCATTGACCCAAATAGTCCACTACCTCATAGTCTCTCCTCGGTAAGTAGCCTCATAGCACTTTGCATAGTCATCGACCAATCCACATGTAGAAGTGGTACGAAAAAACTCATATTCATCTTCTCTTATTATAAAGTGAAGATGATGAAGATATACATAATTATATAAGGATGATTTTCATGTCATACTCGTATATATACATTCAGAGTCAGTATCAGCCGACACTTGAATTTTGTCATGAATAAGTGGTGATTTTTGTTTCACTAATCATTTTATAGTCCACTATCGCGACTATAACTCCACCCTATAATTTCAAGAGATACAACCTTTTGTCATCGGTAATAATGCCATCATCTATAATTATACCCATCAGTAGGGGAAATAGAGGTAATGTGAATTAATTGATTATTTGGACTCTACTCATCTCGTTTGTTAAACCTAGTTTGAATAGAAAACTCCCCACGATGTTCATAATCACTAACTTGAATTTTGACTCGAGGGGGGATGGGATTTGGGTACTCAAATACTCACATATATGCCGCAATCCAACTATGTAGGAAGTTTAGTGGTTCTCAAAATTTCATTATCTTCTTTGCTTCACTGATGTTCTAGGGAACCTTATGTAGATTCTTCTATACAGGGATCTCGAGATTGATTCACTACCCTTTTTCTTACATTTCTACCAAGATAAATATTCTCATTTGTTCCCTCATTAACATATCTCTTAGTATAATCATCCACCCGTAGATGAGCACCATAATAAACCTGGCCAACCTTACTATCAGTTGATACACGACATTGATACTGTATCTCACAATCACCACTGGCTATCCTCAAGGATTCTATAATAATAATTTCTCTTCTACGCTAGGCTACCCAAGTGATGATGTGGGGCCTTGTTCACAGTTTCATTGGATATTCCTTCCCCTAAATAAGAATCTCGACAAGAAACATCAAAATTTAGCTCAACCACTAAATGAAGTGGGCATCTCCCTTCCTTTCCATGCCATTAGTAGTGTTCAACACATAATCCAGAATCACCTTCACCAGGAATGACATTTTATCATAGTACTATAATATATTATCTATAGGGTAGAATTCATCATACATATCCCCCAGTATGGGGACACTATATATATGGTAGAGGTCCTAGAGGCTAATGACAACCTCTCCATGATGCATATGTAAATTGTTTGCTTTAAACAACCATATGTTAAATAGTTCTATCACGATCTCCTTTAGTTGATAAATATAGGCATTATGAGCCCAAAAAAATTCATAAATGTCTACTCCTTCAACTCTAATCTGAACAATTTGGAGGATGTGAACACACAGTAGTCCTAGGCCCATTCTTCTATGATGTTACCACCCTAGGGAATATCTGAATCATTAGTCCACCCCTTCTCTCATATTCCTATTCCCACCATTAGGAAGGTCATGTATTTTAGTGGATATGATTCGACCACAAGTGTCATCCCATATATATGTTGGTGTGATTGTATAGATAGTCCACTATTATTGGAGAGTTATCATTCCCTATGGGTCCATCAGTAGCCATGTTCCATTGGTACAGTCCCACCATTCCATTGAACAAATATGATTGTTTTTCCTGACAGACCAACGGGATGAAGGCATCTCATATAACGACCCTACTTTTTCATAAATTAATATTACATCATTTTAAGGAAAAAATACCAAGTCATTACCCTTAAAGGATCCAATGGTTTAGTGTGTTGGAAAAATAGGACCATTCATAGCTTATAAAATATAAATCATAAACATTTATTTAATTCTGTCTTCTCTAGTTCTTATTGGGCATCAAATTCTCTTACGTTCAAGTAGTCACCTGAGTATATACATCCGAAAGGTGTGAGGTAAAATTACAATAAGATGATAGATAAAAAAAATTAAACAATATAATGTGGGATGATCATAATCATTACCATCATAAAATATGTATATGACCATAATCATGAGAGGAATCATTAATAAAATACTTTGAATGTGGAAATGCAAAAAAAATGAATCATCAGGTCATAGTGGTCAACAAACACACATAGTTGTGAACAGATCAATAATAATGTTTTCATTTATTTAACTTTAATAATGAGGTTATTCAAATTACCCAATTCATAGAGCACTATATAATTCTGGGTGAACCCATCACATCAAAACATTTACATTGCTCTATATAATTTCTGGCGCACCTGTCACATCATAACATTTACATTATCTTTCACGAAATAAGCAAATATATCAATAATAAACATAAATAACCCATGGAATGTAATGTGTTTCATCCCATTAGAAAACATTCATAAAAATTGGGTTCCATAATGAAAGTGGGAATATCATATTTGATATAAAAATCATCAACTATGAGTTAGAAGTAAAAGGTGTATTTCGAAAGAAGAGTTATTTTGGAAAACATTAAGTTTCTAATAAACTAGTGTAGAAAAAATTTATACCCCATAGAATATAATATAATGATTAAGAAAATATTTTTAAGGAATAACCATACTGAAAATGGCCTGAAAGAGGTAAAACACAAAGAAAGAGAGTTGGGTTCTGAGATTCCCCATACCTGTTGTCCAGAAGCGTCATTCATGTTAATATCCAATATAATAAAATGAGATTAGTTAATTGAAAATTACATAACCTATTATACATGAATTTTTTAATTATGGTTTTATTTTGTAGTTTTATAGGCCTTTGGATGAGTTATAGAGTTTAAATCTGTTGTTAAAGACTGTTCATTTTTCTAGTTTTCATGATCAGTGCACTTGTATACATGAATCGAAGTTCATGTAAGATGTGTATAAATAGACATAATTTATATTATATGCTGTTCATGATCTTTAAGAAGATAAAATTATCTTATTAAGGATTTTTTTATTCCATAAAGATAATTCATTATATAAAAGTTATATATTTTTATTTTATGATAAATTTGGTGGTTTTTTTTCCACAAAGAACTGGTTTGGTTTTATCATTTATTATTATGGGTATTAGTAAGCTCCAAAAAATTTAAGGCTTTAAAACATACTAATTAATTTTTTTTTCAACTATTTAGTTGTTTTATTCACATCCTTGAAAGAATTTATGGAAAATTAATGTTCATTGTCCACAATGTTGGTAAATTGATACTTCACGAGTGACAATTTAATTATTAATATATGATAGATAGAGGGAAATGTTTAATGTTGGATATTCAATTAAAAATACATAATTCTAATATATTTAATGTTCTGTAGTAATCAAGCCATTTGGATGAATGGAGTTGAGGAGAGAATAAGAAAATATATTGAAATTGGAAGGAAATTAAAACAAACAAGAGAGGATTTACATCTGTAATTATCCTCTTGAGATCCTCCCCAAGGCACCATGGATTTGTCTATTGATGAGACCAAGATCTCCTAGACATGATGGGAGCACTAGGAAATAATATTAGGTAGAATATAGGTGATGCTCAATGCTTGATAGGCTTGAGGAAAAGAGGCTGTGATAGGTGGTATTCACAGTGGAATATTTGAATGTTTCTTTATTATTTTAATCATTAGTATATTCTTTTTCTCAAGGGAAGAAATAGTAAGAATTTGTGTAACTAAATATAGTAGTTAGTGTATATGACTTCGTTCCAATGGTCACATAAATCACCCATGAATCATGCATGACTCAAAAAATAATGTTTTTAGAATTTATCATAAATTATCGTATTTTACTATTCAAAAAAATTCAGTATTTTAGTTAAATCCTACAAATTCACCATACCCATTTTTTATTGTGTTGATTTAAAAAACTAACTCAATTTTATGGAACTAATTTTCTAATTATGATTAATTTAATTTTTAATTAAAATCATTATTTAAATTGAATGTACAAATTTAAGAATTTATAATTGATTTTATTACACTTTGAAAAATTATTTAAGGTCTCATAAAATATTCATAAAATTATAAGACATCAAAAAAATAATTTATGAATAAATTTTGTGAAAATAAAATATCTTTTAAATTAATCAAAAATTATTTATGACTTATAGAAATACAAATGCTTAATTAATAATTATTTAAAATAATTCTTAACTTGTAATATGATATAATTATACCATATTGTCACTTATAAGATAAATAAACAATCATGAATAATATTACTATTCACTTGACAAATTTACAATTCATAAGGGTCATATTACTATTCATCTAAGTAAAATTAATATTCATAAGGGTATGTTATTGATCACAAAAAATTAAGTTTGTCTTATCATACTTTAAATATCTTATTTATCACAACCGTGTATGTTAGATTTCAGAAATCCAAAAACACCAATGTGGAAAATTTATGTTTAACTACTAGTCTACAAAGGTCACATATTATTTGGTAGTTTATTTAAGCATAATATTCAAATGGGTTTTCTAATGTGATTTTATATGACATAATTATAAGATGGGAATTTCCATTGGTAAAACATTAGGTCATTAGATCCCCCACTTGAAATTTCACCCTTGAAATTTCTTTTTAAAAAAACATGTTAGGGTACTTCACCATTATTACCTCCTCCACAACACATTGACAAGGTGTGTTGTCTTATTTCATATACGTAACACCCTAGGTAAATAAAGAATATGACATTTTCACATTTATCCATATTTGTGAATAAAATATTAATATAACTTTAAAGGGGACGTTATGCTCGATGGCGTACCCAATACGCAACAACGAGTTTCTTGGGAATCTTATATTGCACTCTAATAATGAAATAATATTATTTTAAATTGTAGTTAACGCCTAGCCGTTGTAATGGCGGGAATGAACAGAACTAACTACAAAATTATTATATATGTTTGTCAAATATTTTTACTTTTTACAATAAATGTTAGAGGATTAAAAATTCGAATTAATCCAATTTTAAGCGTAAACATTCTAATATTCTTTAAAAGGTCGATTAACTGCCTTTTGATGACGAACCACTTTTAAATCCTCTTTTTGAAAATTTTATGTGTTATATTTGAAAAAATAAAATTCGTCTTTAGAATCGGCACATCAAAATTTACTTTGTGTAAATTTTTGGTATTTTTTCGATAATGTTAATTTTTTAATGAATAGTGAAAAATGTTGTTTTTTGATTCAAAACCCCATTTTAATCTAATTTATTTATATGATTAGATTATATTTTGAATTGGTTTCAAACTTAAATTAGAATATATTTTTACCATTTAATCCAATAGTGGTCATTTGAATTAATTTCATCTTGAAATTGGACTTAAACTAGTGTCAATCTTTTGATACTTTTTATTTCAGAAAAACACGTTATTTTCTCTAACAGCGGGAATTAATTATTAAATTAATTAATGTAACTTATATGTTTTGAATTTTGTAAATTAGAAATAATTTTTGAATTCGGAATATCAAATATAACCTAGGGTGAATTTTTGGTAATTTTCTGAAAAACCTCAATTTTTGATGAATAGTGAAACAACTAAGTGGTAGTTAAAGAAACTGATTCTTTGTTTAAATGAAACTTTACCACTTCTATGATTTTAATTTCAAAAATACGACATTCATGGTCATCATTAAGAAGTAAAATGTGGTTCAATGGGATTAAATTAATTTTTTGGTGAATAGTAACTTTTAAGTTTGTTAATCGTCATTAGAGGTAATTAGTGTAATTTAAGGTAAAAATAATGTTTTAATAATATTAAATGACCTAGACACATGTCCTACCCTCATGGGATGTGTCATGGGCGACCACGAAAATAAATGGGTCAACTTGGGGACCCCATGAAGCCACTTTGGTAGGAAAATGACATTAGTACCTTTTTATTTAATGTTAAAATTAAAATGTCACAAACATGTGTTATTTTACTAAAACAATTTTTATATGGGGTCATACAAGTTAGATTTTTTACTATAAATATTCATTTTTAAGCTAAAAAAATTTCCTACATCATAGTATTTTTTTTAAAATTTTTGGACATTAACTAAATTAAATTATTTATGGCACCATGATGATGCAGCGATTACCTCATTATTTAACGATTTAAATAAAATGGAAAGATAATGTAAAATCTAAGACCTACACAATCCCAAAACCTATTGGATGAGTGGATTTCGTACCCTTATCACCTTATCCTCAAAAAACATCAATGTGGGACCTTTAAAATCCGAAACTCATTCTAAAATAAAGTAACATTTCCTTACTTTCCAAGAGTGCCCCTCCTCTCCTCTTATAAAAGGCCCCCACCGCTACCACCTTACCCACACCTCTCAAGCCTTTGGCTTGGCCAAACCCTGCCATTTCATCTCTCTACATCCCTATATTCATCATTGAAGCCTCACTTTGGGCATAATCCTTTCCAAAGAAGCCATTGATCTCAAATCAAATAGAGTTACCCGATTTAAAGGTAGTGTCCTCTCTTGTGATCTTTTGTTTTATTTTGCTTCTTCATCCCCCTAAACTCATTTTATTATTTTCTTTTGTAACAAATCCGGTATCTTAAATATACTAGGATGTTGTTATAAGAATAATTCTAGCTAAACTTACACACACCTACATCTAATGGTTAAAGAACATATTGTTTCTATGAATGGCGAATTTCTGCCTCACGAAACAATGATTGTTCAACACTCATATAACACCATCAAAGGTGGCCATCAAGATGTAACTATATTTATATATGATGTATAATATGTTTATGTCTTACTTAAGCTTCTTTATTTCTCTTTTTTGGCATACCTTTATGGTATCCATTGTGGGTAAACACGATAATTTCATTTTAGGAAGTGCGGACTACCACCCCCTCAAAGTTATTTGATTCGTTAATGCCATATGTGGGATGTATAAAGTATGGATTTAAATTTATTATATATTATATATGTTACATATAATTGATGAATATAATTATGGAATTAAAATATACATACCTCTCATTTGTTTTTAATTCCATTAATATGACATAGAAATGAAAGTAGCGTTCATGCGTACGTACGGCTTACCGTCTCCATGTACGGTGCATTTCATTTCGTACCTCTAAATGACTATGTAATTTTATAAATACTTGTATATTCTGGATATATATTATATATATGATATCCAAATCCCGAATATCATTCCGGAGATAATGAACCTTTGACCACATGAACAACATGTAATTGTAAGAAGTCCACTGTCGACTTAAGAACCAAATATCGACAAAACAAACATTATTAACTTAAATGATTACATAATGCATATAACATGGAAATAAGTTATATAAAGGAATAATGAAATTAAAAAAGTTTCTTAAGAAAGTGGAAATTATCTCAAGTTTATTATTCAGGACGTTAAAGAAAGATCGAGTCAAGTCGGACCCGAGGTAAGGGATCCTACTCCTCTCTTTCTTTTTAAGTACACTCTTTTATGCCATTCCTTTTAATCTCATATTTCATATGATTGGGATGTTATTTTATATTAATCCAAATTTACTTCTTATGTTCATATTTTGAGAGACCCTATTTTCTCTCATCAATCCATTTTGGAAGTTTTGAGTGGCGCCGTTAGGCTGCCGAATTTTCGTAAGAGATCTAACCTCTCTCTTTCTTTTTAAGTACTCTCCTTTATGTCACTTCTTTTAAGCTCCTCTTTGTTATGATGGGGGATGTTATTTTATATTCCACTTTTTGTACATTTTATTTTAATATGATGATAGACCCAATTTGATCTCATCAATCCATCTTTGGAAGTTTTAAGTGGCGCCGTTAGGCTGCCGAGTTTTCATAAGGGATTTTTCATCTCACTTTTAATCCCGTGAGAATTATGCTAAATTTGCCACCCTTTCCTTTGATGGGTGTATGTACTTCCAATTATTATACTCTTTGTGTAATATAATTTCATTTATGGGTATTTACATATTCATTGTATGACCCTTCTTCAATGGGGTGTATGTTTCGAAAGTAACCCAAGTCGGTATGGGAACCTTTCACCCTCCTCTTTTTAAAAGACTTCTTTTGTTATGTCTTTTAATTCACAAAATATTATGTTGGGATATGTTCTTATATATCCTTATTGATGTAAATTTTATGTCCAAGTTATGAGATACCCTTTATCGCTCTCATCATCCCTTTTGGTATAATTTTATGTGACGCCATTAGGCTGTCAAATTTTACCAAGGGAACTTCTTAAACCAATTTCGATTTCTTTGGGTTCAACATGTAGTTATTGAATATGTCATCATTTGAATATGTGTGAATTAACTTTTATTGTTTTACACTTAATATCCAGTTATATTGGGTGTATTTATATTTTTCACACATAATTATGAGATTGATTTATCTTTAATTTAAGGATACCTTCTTTATAATGGATTTCATCTCATTTTACATTTCTTTTGAGACTTCATTGTTGTTATGCACCAATTCACTCTTATATTGTGTGTATACTGTCCTTTGACATATTATATCATGAATCCCTTTATTCTCATGATATTATAAAGTTCGGATTAAATGTTATTCCACAATTATTTGTATTCAAGAGTCTCTCATTTTGTTAAAAACACTTTAAGAAAAATATCATTTTAAATGTTATAAAGAATTATTATTCTAAATCTTTATCTTTAATGTCCATGTTTTCAAAATGGTTTTCAGTATTTATTTTTATGGACATTAATGTTTTAAAATTATATTTCCGATAAAAGCTTCAAAGTGGTATGTGACACTTTGATTCAAAAATATATTTTAAATGATTTTTGAAAATGGATTGATTAATTCAATATCTTGGAATTACTTATTTTGATTGAAAATTAAATGTTGTTATTGAAATGTTTATATTTTCAATATTTTATGTTTAATTATGGTACTTGGACATTTTACGGGTGGTTACGTGATAAACCATATTACGGGTGGTGCCGTGAATACGAGGACCGGTGGTTACGTTATGACCTCCAATGCATTGGGTATGGAAGTCGGCCGTATGGCTATTCCATTAAGTATGTGAGGAATTCGACCGTATGGTTATTCCATTTAAGTATGTTTATGTCCCATGTTACCTTTGTATGTTATGTGTTCTTTATATGGGTTTTATGGTAATATTTTGGTTACAAAAGGGTAAGTAATGATATTTTATTCAGTGAAGAGTTTTTACTACTTCCTAAAGGTGAAAGGTATTACTTTGATAAAGTATACATGGTTTACTTGTTGCTTTGAAAAACTAACAGTTTTCATTCTTTGTGTATCCCTTGCTGAAGTTTTTATGCTCATCCCATGTGTTTTTGAAATGTTTTTCATAGGACATAAAGTTGAATTGGGCCAAGGATGGGATCAAGGAAATGTCAGGCCGTCCAAAACATGGAACTAGACATGTTTCTTTTTAAGAGTTTTTATTGTATGGAAACATAGTAGAAGTGTATACTTTGTAATCTTTGGAGATGTATTATTTAATATCTAATTCTCTAAAACTATAAACCTGAAAAGATCCTCAATGTGAATCATTCATTTAATTCAATATTAAGTAAGGTTTAAGGCCGGGGCCTTATAGTTGGTATCATAGGTCGGTTTAGATATCTTTAGAGGTTAGGGTATTCTCTAAGCATAATTGACATTGCCATAATGGTTAGGATTTCAGAAAGAGTCCTAGTTTTAGATAAATTGAATAAGTATATCTTAGTGTTTATCTTACTCATTAGTACATGATGGTTTTGTTGATATACTCTCACTGACCTTTTTGGTTTTAGTAAATGGATGGATCTAGTAGGCACCAAAGTAACCGTGGATGTGAAGGAAACTGTGACAGTTTTCTGAGCGAGCAACTGAATGATATGGGAGCTGTAATGAGAACTCTTGTGTTTATCCTCAACCAACTATCTGGAGTCATGATTGACCACCTAAACCTTGGTGATTTCTATAAGGAATCATATATGCGAGAAACAAATCCTTACGGAACTACAGGAAATAATCATAAACGTAAGTTTGTTCAAAAACATATGTGTCAAATAGGTGGAAAGAAACACCTAGGAAAATGTTTCAAAGGGGAAGAAATATGCTATAGATGTGTAAATGAAGGTCATAAAGCAAGAACCTTCCATGGAAAAAGGAAGCGTCCAGTTGACACGAGGAAAGGGAAAGAAGTTCTTTCTAAGGGATCAATTGAATGTTTTAAATGTGGTGTGCATGGTCATTATGCAAACACATGTCCTATGTAGAAGTTTCGTGAATGGGATCACTAAGATCGTACAAATATTCGTTTACCAATACCTAATGTCATTCCAATTGAGGATGAAGAAACTAACAATGACCCGTCAAAGGAAAGAAGTATTTCAGAATAAGTTGGAAAGGAATGGTTAATGGATCATGAAGAATGTTGAATGAGTAAGAAGTCAACATATAAGGGATTCAAGAGTTATGGTGAAATTATTAAGATCATTAAGTCTCTTTTGATGATGGGGTTACGTTAGAAGACTTTTTATAGTATGTGC
This sequence comes from Viscum album, assembly GCA_963277665.1. NCBI lineage: Eukaryota > Viridiplantae > Streptophyta > Magnoliopsida > Santalales > Viscaceae > Viscum > Viscum album. The sequence goes on from OY728135.1 coordinate 273,393,944, forward strand.
AACCCTGATGTTTGATATATGAAAATTTTATTCACGGAATAGTTACATGTTCTTGTGTGGACATAGTTATAAAGAACCATTTGGGTTTATATGATCCTTAATTTTGAGGTAATTATGGGTTACTATATGTTATGATGGAAAGTGAAAGGCATGAGATAAAATTGAGGTTAAATTATGTTATGGTTATTTTTGATGATTTTATCTCTTTTTGGAGATTGATTTGAGAATTATATAGTTTGGAAAAAGGACAACACACAGACCGTGTGACAACCCGTCGTGTCGGACAAAGCTACGGGAATCGAAACCATAACCAAAATGAGACTGGTATTTATCGCCTACCACTGGACTATGTGAAGTCCTTGGTTAGTTTTACTACTTATTTTTAGTTAGATGATTTTATGAATAAAGAGTAAGTTTATTTTGGGTTATCTTTGGAAATTTATTAACCTATCATGGAGGATATGTGATTAGGTTAATTACTTTTCAATACGGGACTTTAAGAGCAATTGATGTTGTTTGGAGATAAAAGATACGATTTAACATGGAAGACCATGTGATTAAATCCTTCAAATATTTGGGTTTCAATCTTAGTTTGGTTAACTTATTGTCTTCATTGAACTTTGGGTTTTGTTGAACAAATTTTGGACATTAAGAATAGATTTTTTTATAAAGGGTTATCCTTTTCTGGATTATCTGATCTTGTACTAACCTTTTTGGTTTTGGTTTTAGTTAAAGTCTAAAGACATGGGAAGTATATAGATATCTTTTGTGGATTAGTTGATTATCTAGAAGTTGATTATATTACTCTTAATGCGAAAAAGTCCTCCTAAATACTCGTCTTTTGGAGAAAATATGAGTTTGATTAAGGAATCTAGTAAAAGTTGAAAGTCTACGTGACAAGTAAGTATGTTTCATTACGATTTAGTCAAGCTCAAAAAATAAATTCCTCAATGAAGAGTTACTGAAAACCAAAAATGTCGTCTGTTAAATTTTCCTACTAGGGAATCGAATACTGTTTAACCCATCACAAGTTTGTGATTTTTTTATGGTTAACTTTCTCCTAGACATATTTACTATCACCCTCCATCAGAACATGACCCTTTGTTTTTTTTCCTCCATGTCCATATTTTCATACATTGAATCCTAGTATGGGTTAACTTGGGTGACCTTTTTACTTCCCTTTCTTTATTTTTTTAAAGTGATTGTTTTACTCACTCTTGTTCCGATGTGGGATTTTCAATGAAGTTTCCAAGCCCAATTTTAAAATTGCGAGGACGCAATTCTCAAAAGGAGGGAAGGATGTAACACCCCAGGTAAATAAAGAATATGACATTTTCACATTTATCCATTTTTGTGAATAAAATATTAATATAACTTTAAAGGGGACGCTATGCTCAATGGCGTACCCAATACGCAACAATGAGTTTCTTGGGAATCTTACGTCGCACTCTAATAATAAAATAATATTATTTTAAATTGTAGTTAATGCCTAGTCGTTGTAATGGTGGGAATGAACAGAACTAACTACAAAATGATTATCTATGTTTGTCAAATATTTTTGCTTTTTACAATAAATGTTAGAGGATTAAAAATTCGAATGAATCCAATGTTAAGCGTAAACATTCTAATATTCATTAAAAGATGGATTAACTGCCTTTTGATGACGAACCTCTTTTAAATCCCTTTTTTTACAATTTTATGTGTCATATTTTACAAAATAAAATTCTTCTTTAGAATCGGCACATCAAATTTTACTTAGTGTAAATTTTTGGTATTTTTCCGATAATGGTCATTTTTAATGAATAGTGAAAAATGTTGTATTTTGATTCAAAACCTCTTTTTAATCTAATTTATTTATATTATTAGATTATATTTTGAATTTGATTCAAAGTGAAATTAGAATATATTTTTACAATTTAATAAAATAGTGGTCGTTTGAATTAATTTCATCTTGAAATTGGACTTAAACTACTGTCAATCTTTTGATACTTTTTATTTCACAAAAACACGCTATTTGCACTGACATCGGGAATTAATTATTAAATTAATTAATGTAACTTATATGTTTTTAATTTTTTAAATTAGACATAATTTTTGAATTCAGAATATCAAATATAGCCTAGGGTGAATTTTTGTTAATTTTCTTAAAAACTTCAATTTTTTATGAATAGTGAAACCACTAAGTGGTAGTTAAAGAAACTGATTTTTTGTTTAAATAAAACTTTACCACTTCTATGATTTGAATTTCAAAAATCCAACATACATGGTTTTCATTAAGAAGTAAAATGTGGTTCAATGAGATTAAAATAATTTTTTGGTGAATAGTAACTTTTAAGTTTATAAATCACGATTAGAGGTAATTAGTGTAATTTAAGGTAAAAATAATGTTTTAATAATATGAAATGGCCTAGAAACATGTCCAACCCTCATTGGATGTGTCATGGCCGACCATGAAAATCCATGGGTCATCTTGGGGACCCCATGGAGCCATTTTGGTAGGAAAATGACATTAATACCTTTTTATTTAATGTTAAAATTAAAATGTCGCAAACATGTGTTATTTTACTAAAAAATTTGTATATGGGGTTATACAAGTCCAATTTTTGACTATAAATATTCATTAGAAATCTAAAAATATTTCCTACATCATATTATTTTTTTTTATAATTTTTAGACATTTACTAAATTAAATTAATTATGACACCATGATGATGCATCGATTACCTCATTATTTAACGTTTTAAATAAAATGGAATTATAATGTAAAATATAAGACCTAAACATGCCCAAAACCTATTGGATGAGTGGATTTCTAACCCTTATCACCTTATCCTCTAAACACATCAATTTGGGACCTTTAAAATCCGAAATGCATTCTAAAATAAAGTATCATATCCTAACTTTACAAGAGTGCCCCTCCTCTCCTGTTATAAAAGGCCCCCACCTCTACCACCTTAACCACACCTCTCAAGCATTTGGCTCATCCAAACCCTGCCATTTCATCTTTACACATACCTCTCTCCATCATTGAAGTCTCACTTTGGGCAGAATCCTTTTCAAGGAATCCTTTGAGCTCAAATAAAAGAGAGTTACCCGATTTAAAGGTAGTGTTCCTCTTGTGTTATTTTGTTTTATTTTGCTTCTCCAACCCCCTAAACTCATTTTATTCTTTTCTTTTGTAACAACTCCAGTATCTTCAAAATACTAGGATGTTTTTATAAGAATCATTAGAGCTAATCTTACACACACATACATCTAATGGTTAATGAACATATTCTTTCTGTGGATGGAGAATTTCTGCCTCACGAAACGATGATTATTCAACCCTCGTATAACACCTTCAAAGGTGTAAATTAAGATGTAACTATATTTATATATGATATATAATATGTTTATGTTTTACTTAAGATTCTTTATTTTTATTTTGTGGTATACGTTTATGGTTTCCATTGTGGGTAAACACGATAATTTCATTTTAGGAAGTGCGGACTACCGCCCCCTCAAAGTGATTTGATTCGTTAATGCCATATGTGGGACGTATAAAGGATGGATTTAAAGTTATTATATATTATATATGTTACATATAAATGATGAATATAATTCTGGAATTAAAATATACATATCTCTCTTTTGGTTTTAAATCCATTAATATGACATAGAAATGAAGGTACCGTTCATGCGTACGTACAGCTTACCGTCTCCATGTATGGTGCATTTCATTTATTACCTATAAATGATTATGTATTATTATAAATACTTTTATATTCTGGATATATATGATATATATGATATCCAAATCCCGAATATCATTCTGGAGATAATGAACCTTTGACCACATGAACAACATGTAATTGTCAGAAGTCCACTTTCTACTTAAGAACCAAATATCGACAAAACAAACATTATTAACTTAAATGATTACATAATGCTTATAACATGGAAATAAGTGATATAAAGGAATAATGAACTCTAAAAAGGTTCTTACTCAAGTGTAAATTAACTCAAGTTTATTATTCAGGACGTTAAAGAACGATCGAGTCAAGTAGGAGCCAAGGTAAGGGATCCTACTCCTCTCTTTCTTTTTAAGTACACTCTTTTATGTCATTCCTTTTAAGATCATCTTTCTTATGATTGGGATGTTCTATTATATTAATCCTACTGTAATTCTTATTTTAATATTATGAGAGACCCTATTTTCTCTCATCAATCCATTTTGGATGTTTTGAGTGGCATCGTAAGGCTGCCGAATTTTTGTAAGAGATCTGACCTCTCTCTTTCTTTTTAAGTACTATCATTTATGTCACTTCTTTTAATCTCCTCTTTTCTATGATGGGGGATGTTATTTTATATTCCTCTTTCTGTAAATTTTATTTTAATATGATTAGAGACCCTATTTGACCTCATCAATCCATCTTTGGAAGTTTTAAGTGGTGCCGATAGGCTACCGAGTTTTCGTAAGGGATTTTTCATGTCACTTTTCGTCCCGTGAGATTTCTGCTACATTTTCCACCATTTCCTTTGAGTGGTGTATGTAATTACAATTATTATACTCTTTTTTTAATATAATTTCATTTATGGGTATTTATATATTCATTGTATGACCCTTCTTCAATGGGGTGTACATTTCGAAAGTAACCCAAGTTGGTAAGGGAACCTTTCACCCTCCTCTTTCTAAAAGACTTCTTTTGTTATGTCTTTTAATTCACATTATATTATGTTGGGATAGGTTCTTCTATATCCTTATTGATGTAAATTTTATGTCCAAGTGATGAGAAACCCTTTATCTCTCTCATAAACCCTTTTGGTAAAATTTTATGTGACGCCGTTAGGCTGTCAAATTTTACCAAGGGAACTTCTTAACCCAATTTTCGATTTCTTTGGGTTCAACATGTAGTTATTGAATATGTCATCCTTTGAATATGTGTGAATGAAATTTTATTGTTTAACACTTAATATCCACTTATATTGGGTGTATTTATATTTTTCACACATAATTATGATATTGATTTATCCTTAATTTAAGGATACCTTCTTTATAATGGATTTCATCTCATTTTACATTTCTCTTGAGACTTCATTGTTGTTATGAATTAATTCACTCTTATATGGTGTTTATACTATCCTTTGACATATTATATCATGAATCCCTTTATTCTCATGATATTATAAAGTTCTAATTAAATGTTATTCCGCAATTATTTGTATTCAAGAGTCTCTCATTTTGTTAAAAACACTTTAACAAAAATATCGTTTTAAATGTTTTAAAGATTTATTATTCTAAATCTTTATCTTTAATGTCCATGTTTTCAAAATGGTTTTAAGTATTTATTTATATTGAAATTAACGTTTTAAAATTATAATTTCAATAAAACCATCAAAGTGGTATGGGACACTTTGATTTAAAAATCTCTTTTAAATGATTTTTGAAAATGGATTGATTAATTCAATATCATGGAATTACTTATTTTGATTGAAAATGAAATGTTGTTATTGAAATGATTATATTTTCAATATTTTATGTGTGATGATGGTACTTGGACATTTTATGGGTGGTTACGTGATAAACCATATAACGGGTGGTTTCGTGAATACCAGGACAGGTGGTTACATTATAACCTCCAATGCATTGGGTAAGGAAGTCAGTTGTATGGCTATTCCATTAAGTATGTGTGGAAGTCGACCGTATGGTTATTCCATTTAAGTATGTTTATGTCCCAAGTTACCTTTTTATATTATGTGTTCTTTATATGGGTTTTATGGTAATCTTTTGGTTTCAAAAGGGTAAGTAATGATATTTTATTCAGTGAAGAGTTTTTACTACTTCCTAAAGGTGAAAGGTATTACTTTGATAAAGTATACATGGTTTACTTGTTTATTTATAAAAATAATAGTTCTCATTCTTTGTGCATCCCTTCCTGAGCTTTTTATGCTCATCCCAATTTTTTTTGAAATTTTTTTCACAGGACATAAAGTAGAATAGGGACAAGGATGGGATCAAGGAAATGTCAGGCTGTCCAAAACATGGAACTAGACATGTTTCTTTTTAAGAGTTTTTATTTTATGGAAACTTAGTAGAAGTGTCTACTTTGTAATCTTTGGAGATGTATTAGTTAAGATCTAATTCTCTAAAACTCTAAACCTGAAAATATCCTCAATGTGAATTATTCATTTAATTCAATATTAAGTAAGGTTTAAGGATGGGGCCTTATAATATAACCTTATATATCCAGTCCAGAATCATTACTGGAAACTCCTCGTAAGAAAAATTATATCCCAGCTATACCACCTCTGAGTTTAGTACATATTGGGGATATGACATGTACTGCCTCAGGTGTGATATGTTGAACACATCATGAACCTAAACCATATTTTGTGTATGTGCTAGCTGATAGGTCACAGATCCAACGTGATCACGAATCGTGAAAGGGATAATGTATCTTTGAATTAGCTTTACATTCCTTCCAAAACGAATGACACTCTTCCCTAGTGATATTCAAAGGAATAATTTATCTCCAATATAAAACTCTAAGTCCCTTAAACAGTTTTTGGCATAACAATTTTGATACTCTGAACATATTTTTTATGTTTTTAGAGGGTTTGAACCATTTAAATCTTATATTGTGCTAGATGAAGTCCATGTAGCTTTCTTTTTTCAACATCATCCCAACACGTTGGAGTTCTACATCTCTTTCCATATAGAGCATCATATGTAGCCATATGAATACTATATTTGAAGCTATTGTAATATGAGAACTCAACCAAAGGGAGATGATGATCCCTTCCACCTTTGATTTATAATGAGTAGGATCATAGCATATCACCGAGCATCAGAAGAGTACATTCAGAATTACCATATGTTTGGGGTGATATGCAGTGCTAAAATTCAATTACATACTCATGGCATGTAGAAGGATCCTCTCAAATATTTATGTGAACCTGGGATCACGATGAGAGAAAATCGAGAGTGGAAACCCATGTAGTCTCGCCACTTCCTTCACATATATCATGGAATGTTGTTCATGTGAGATAGCTTCCCAAATAGCGATAAAGTGAGTAGTCTTGGTGAGTCATTCCACCACAACCCAAATCTCATTATATCAATTGTAATTCTTTGGGAGACCCATGAAAAATAATATCATGACATTTTCCCATTATATTTGGGTATATTCAATGGTTTCATCATCCATTTGGACTTAGATTACTCTACATTAACTTGCTTTCTTATCAAGATTCTTAAGATAAATTCTGCAATCTCCTTCTTCATGTTATCCCACAATATGTGTTCTTAGATATCACAGTACATCTTGTTGATACTAGGATGGAAAGAAATATTTGAGCAATATGAATTGTATAATGGCCCCTTCACTATCATGGGTGATGAAGGAACATAGATCATTTTTTGAAACCAAATAACACCATCATCATCGATATGGAACTATTTCAGATTCCATTGCATTACTACATTCACATAATTTTGAAACGTTGTATCAACCATTTATTCCTCCTTAGTCTATTTTTTGGATAAATTGTTGGGAAATCATTTCATAATGTTAGGAATTATTCCATTCTTTTTTGATTTTTTAATCCATCATTTTCATATCCTTGAGGATATGGAATTTTTCAATCCACAACATGGATATATTAGCTGGTTCATTTTTTCTTAGAGCATTAACTACCTTGTTCACCATGGGAAGGTGATAGTGAATAGAGAAATCTTTGTCATTGATTGGATTTAACCATGTACTTTGATGCATGTGAATATCCTTTTGTGTAAATATAATCTTTATAATTTTATGATTGGTATATATGTCACATCTCTCACCATAGAGGTAATGCCACCATATTTTCAAGGATAAATCACAGCTATTAGATTTAGATCATGCATAGGGTATTTCTGGTCATAGATATTCAATTGTCATGAGGAATAAGCTATCACATTATAATTCTTCATGTGTACACAACCCAATCCTTTCTTATTGGCATCACTGTATATCACAAAAATTCATACAGTTTTTGTCAATCTGAGTATAGGTTCAATGGTTAGCCTTATATTTAGCTCTTTAATGTTTTAGTCACATTCTTCTGTCTATACATACTTTACCCCTTTCATTGTTAACATAGCTTGAGAGCTTTAAACCCATGAGATTTTTCTCAAAAAACATTTATAGTACCCTATTATGAAAAGAAATATATATATTTCTATGATAGTAGAGGGTATGTTTCATTCCTAAATTTAATTGTTTTTTAAGGGTTCACATAAATTCCCTCACTTTTGACCACTTCTCCAAAGAATCCGACTTGGTCTATCCAAAATTCACACTTGCTGAACTTGGTGTACAACATCTTCATCCTCAATGTCTCTAACATAAGTCATAGATGTTCCTCACATTCCTCATTAATCATGTAGTAGATGAGTATGTCATTAATAAACACTACCAAAAATTTGTTCAGGTAATGTATAAAGACACTATTCATAAAATCCATGATGATTTTAGGGGAATTAGTAAGTCTGGATGGCGTAACAGAACTCAGAGTGCCCATACCTTTTACAAATGACAGTTTTCTGAATATCATCCTTCTTCAACATTAATAGATGGTATCCAAAATAGATATCCTCTATTGTGATGTACCGAGTCCACTCAACTGATCAAAGATGAAGGCAGTCTTTGTAAGAGGATACTAGTTATTTATGGTGATCTTGTTGAGTTCATGATAATCGGTACACAACTGCATTGATCCATCCACCTTCTAGACAGAGAGACCTGGTGAACCCCAAGGCGATGCACAAGGGAGTATGAAACTTTATTAAAAATTATGTTGCAACTTCTTTGTTAACTCTTACAGTTCGATAAGACCTATCCTATTGGGACAATTTGAAATATGATTAGCTTCAGTTATGAGTTCAATTGAGAACTCTACCTTACAATCTAGGGTCAGTCTAAGAAAGACATCAGGAAATACATTTTTTTCCCTCACGATGGGAATTTCTCCTTGGTGGATAACATCCTTTGAATTAACCCTTTGAGATAGGTATTCCCCTTCACATGGTATCCAGACCTACACCGTTGATTGTTTTTCCAAAAGAGATTCATGATATTCCTTGTATTTGTAGAGGAGTGTGAGATGGTTTATAATATGAAGAGATATTTCATTTTATAGAAAGTTTATATGAGATTTATATAATCATATCCAATCCATTCTTAGTGTTTCATCAAATTCCCCTAAGGGATGTATCATGATATTTTCTGGAAGAATCATCACATATATGAAAATAGGTGAAGATTCCAATAGTTGGGTAAAATTGATTCCACCCCTAGGTGTTTTTACGAATGTCTCCACATCATGGTTTTGTGTAATCGATTCAATAGCCATAGAAAAGTCGTGGGATATAAAGGAATGTGTAAAAAAAGAAGCAAATAAGACTTTTATCCATTCTTGAGTTAATAGGAATTGTACCTTATACAAATTCATTTTCTTGCTCCACTTCTGTAGTAGTGATGGCATAAGCCTTCCCTTGCTCCTTTTTCTTTGGTGCCTGATGACGCTGATTACCCCTGAGAACTCATGTTTTAGTTTACTAGATTTCATAGTTCTTTTTCTACCTATAGTTTTAGCATTAGAACATTGGTGGTTCTATACATTTATCCAACCCATTGTCCATCCTTTTAATGAGTTTTCTGCATTCATGAGCATGGTGTCCATCTCTCGCACATTTGAAGATTTTCACCATCCCCATGAGGCAGTTCTAATGAATATTCTACCCACATTTTTGACATGTCTATGGTTGTGTTCTCTTTCCACATTTTTCTTTAGACCATATATCTTGAAACCCCATATATGATTTCTTATCCCCATAGCCATGGTACCATTATCCATACTCTATCTCCACATTGATTTTACATCAAAAAATTTCGTTAAAACTCCCAAAGACTCGATGTGCAATATAATTTCAAAGAATAGATTTTAAACCACTATGGAATCTATCAATTTTTCTATCATTATTGGTAACAAAATCCGAAGTATACCTTGCATGCCTTGTGAAATTTTCTTTGTAGTCTGTGAGATGATTCTCTTTCTTTCTATTTTAGCTCTAACAATTATCTATTCATTTTAGTTCGATGAGTTAGGGGGAAATAAATATTAAGAAACATTATCATAATGTATTCCCACTCTATCTCTTAAATTTCATCCCATGACTAGCTGTTCTTAATCAAATCCCACCATAGATCGCCCTCTCCGTCTAGATGATAAATAACAAGATTTTTCGTATCCATCTCATAAAATTGAATTACATAAATGATATTCCCCAATGAGACAACCCACTATTCTTCCACTAGTGGATCCAAATATCCACTAAACATTGGTGGTCGTTACCACATATAACACTCAATAGCTAGTTTATCCCTCTTTGGTGATGGAGTGTGTTCCACATTTTTATGTTATTATTCATTACCTAAGATATATGGGTATGCATCACCACAACCTTTTTAACTCCACCTCTAAAATCATTGGGTATGTCATTCGAACAATCCCTACACTATCCCTCTCATGGGTTATTGGCCTGATTTTTGTTGGTTCCCACAATTTTCTAAAATAGAAAAGGTTAGAAAAAAATAAGTCAAAATATCATGAAGATATAATATATTCCTTTCTAAAATTAAATATAAATTAATATCTTGTGGGATACCTATGTTTAGCCATGTATCGTGGGTTCTTACTTTTACTTACTCTTATACTAAAGGTTTTCAGTAAGGTTCTATAATCATAACTCCCAAATTAACAAAAGCTTCATCTGATACCAACTATAGAGAGACTAAATTTTCTTACATTACTATTTAATAATTTCAATGAAAAAAATCAAAAAGTCATTACACATCGAGGATCCAATGGATTAGTATCTTTCTTAAACTAGGACCACAAATAACATTTACAAAATAAAAAATAAAAAATTATTTAATTCCTTCTTCTCTAGATTCTTATTGGCCATTGTATTATCCTTAGTACAAGTAGTAACCTGAGGATATAAATCAAATAGGGGTGAGATAAAATTACAGTAAGAGGATAGATATAAATCAGAGACAATATATCATGGGATGAGAAAAATCACTACCATCATAATAGAGTCATAGGATTATAATCACGAGATGATGCATTAAGATAAGGCTTGGAATGGGGAAGTGCCTAAAAATGAAACATTATGTCTTACTGGTCAACTATCAAACATAGTTGTGAAAACAATATAGCAAAATGTTCACAAATATTTCACTTTACTCGTGAGGTTGTTCACATTACCCAATGTATTGGTGCACTATATAATTCCAGGTGCACCTATCACAAAATAACATTAGATTGCTCTTTAAAACTCTGGGCGCACCTATCACATCATAACATTTACATTACCATGCATGTTACATAGAACATATTTCAATAATAAACATAAATAACCCATTTAAAGTAATTTAATTTATCTCATAATCATAAATTCATAAATTTTGGGTTCTCAAATGAAAGGAGGAATAACATACTAGATATAAAAATCATCAAACTTGAGTTAGAAGTAAAAGGTGTATTTTGAAAGTAGAGCTCTTTTGGGAAACATTTTGTTTTTAATAAACTATAATAGAAACAATATATATCCCAAAAAATATAATTTAATGATGATAAATTTATTTTTAATGAATAACCATACTGAAAATGAGTTGAAGGTGGGAAAATCCAAAGAAACAGTGATGCGTTAATGAAATCCCATTACATTTTGTCTAAAAGAAACCTTCAAGTTAATATAATCTATAATCACATTATATTAAATATTAAACAATTATAGTACCTTTTATACATTATTATGATTCATTATGGTTTTATTATGTTCTTTTATATGCCTTTATATGAGTTATAGAGCTAAAATTCATTGTTCGAGAGAGTTTATTTTCTTCGTATTTATGATCGGTTCACTTGAATACATGAATGGATGTTTTTGAAAGATGAGGATAAAAATCCAGAATTGTTTTTATATGTTTCTAATTATATTCCACGAATTTAAATGATCTTATGGTGGATTTGGTTATATAACATGAGGACGATTCATTAGATAAAAGTTAACGATGATCTTTTAAGGTTAAATTTGGTGGGTTTATATCACAATGAATTTGTTTTATTCTATCATATAGTATTACATGTATAAGTTAGTTCTATAACATAAAATGGGTTATAACATACAATTTTAAATCTTTTATCATCCATTTATTGGTTTTATCATAACCCTTGAAGGCATTTCTGGAAAATGAAATTCCATTGCCTATGATGTCGGAAAATTGACACTTCACAGGTAAGGATTTCATTTTTAATATAAGAGAGGGAGAGGGAGGAGTCTATTTTTGGATAGTACATTAAAATGATATAATTATAGAATATGTATTGTATTGGAGTTATTATTCTATTTGGATGAAGCAAGGTTATGATCTAATAAAAAATGAAAATGAAATTGAATGAAAATGAAAAAAAAGAGAGAAGATTTACTTCTTGAATTATCCTATTGATATCCTCTTAAAAGAACCTAAGATGAATCTTTTTATGGGACAAACATATCATGGACATGGGAGAGTTAATGTGGAAGTTTATTGGGAAAAATATTGTCATGGATTAAAGATTTAGTGGTGTCAGGAGAAGAGCGTGTGAGGGGTGGTATTTATGGTGGGGGGAGGGGTGTTTCCTTATTATTTTAACCATTAGTTTATTATTTTTTTGAAGAAAAATAATAGGGGGATTATTTTTGATAAATATAGTAATTAGTGCATGTGTTTTCGGAATTTGTTTCACTCACATCATCTATTACTCGTGGATGAATTAATAATTCAGGTTTTTAATATTTATCGTAAATTATCGTATTTTTGTATTCTAAAAAAATTCATTTATTTTAGAAAAATCACAAAAATGAACTTTAAAAAAATTTCAATGTGAAGAATTAACAATTTATTCCATTTTATAAAAACAAATTTCTAATTATGAGTAATTTAATTTTTATTCAAAATCATCATTTACATAGAAAATACAAATTTAAATATTTAAAACTGATTTTATAAGACTTTGGAAATTTACATAAGGTCTCATAATGTAATATTAAAATCATAAGACATAAAAATAATAATATATGATTACATTTTGTGAAAATATATTTTCTTTTAAATTAATCATAAAATATTTATGACTTATAAAAATATGAGCAGTTAATTAATAAATATTAAAATATTTATTTACATATACTATGATATAATTATATCACACTATCACTTAAAAGATGGATAATCTATCATTGGTATGATTACTATTCACTTGGCTGATTTACTATTCATAAGGGTCATATTACTATTCATAAGGGTAACATTACTTTTCATAAGGGTGTGTTACTATTCATAAAAAAAATTATTTTTGTCTTATCAGACTCCAAATATCTTACTAATGACCTTAGTGTATTTCATATTTTTGATATTCAAAACATAAAAGTGGAAAACGTATGTTTAATAGTTATGATATAAAGGACATATAAGTATTTAGTAGTTCTATTAAGCATGATGTGGCATTTTTTTCTTAATGTGATTCAATGTGACATAATTACAAGAAGGGAATTTCCATTGGTAGAAAATTTGGTCATTACATCACCCCTCAGATAGAATCCATATAACAGAAACCTATTGTATAAAAGATAATCTCTCCATGCTTCTGACATAATCTCCAACAATGATTCACGATCATAAAGGATCCTGACGTACTCCTCGATCAGAATACTGTTCACTAACTCTATTCTCCATGTGACATATATAATAACATCTCTTACATCATTTGGAGCATCCATAGATCCTTGAAATATGTAATTTCCAAGGTCTATTTGTGGGTACCATTTAAGAAGACCATTCAAATTGTAGTGATTCATGGTGTAGTCGGGTATTTTGCATGTTACACTATATAGTAGTAGATTACAATGCCTGGATTCCCTAGGGAGAATTTGTAGAGAAAAGGATCGAGAAACCCAGTTTTGAAAATGTGTGATCTTGGGGGAAAAATATCTTCATGGAAAGAGAGATCTAGGAAAGGTATTCATATAGAAATAGTGGGGATCGGGGACCTCATGTGATTCTTATAGGTTCATGGATGAAAATGCTTCACAGTGGCCTCTACATTGAAAATATTCAAAGTGACCTCACACTTGCATGCATCGTGTGCCCTTCATCATGAGATAGGTAGGATAGCATCTATATTTCTGATATTTACTCTCAAAATATGACCCTAATTTTCCCATATTCTCCCATTCTCAGGGGTGGGTGATGTATTGGTGCAGAAATAAATGAATTGTGATTAGTTGAGAAAAATCTTGGCCAGTTTGGAGAAAATTCAATCTCAAATGTCCCAAAAATCATCCAAAGGGTCTACCTCATGAAGAACCTTTATAGAGAACCATCACAATCACAGACATTCAAGGAGATAATGGTACTCCCACGCATATGATTCCCTACCCAATCACACAAAAAGCTTTGATGGATGACTCTACAAGTTTGATGGAGTCAGCATCATTTGTGGACCTCCTTTCCCTTCGCAGTATGCTTCTGATCATCATGATGCCTCGATCGTATAAATATATGACTCACCCCACCTCAAAAGGCATGGATATCACAAACTTTCACCTTATTATATCCCATTTTGTAAAGCACCCAAGAACTATGAACTTGAGAGAAAATGGATCACCCGTGTTAGTGGATCATCTCGATAACCCGCTTCAGTTGTTTCAATTTACCCATGCCTATGGTGGAGATGCCCTTTGTGAATGTCCAAGCATTTTGAAGAGGAATTCTAACCTTTGGGTTTCTCAATATTTCATGGAGCATTAATACATTTAATATCACTCTTCACCTAAGACATTACTTCATGCCAAGGTAGGGTAACCCTTCTTCATGAGGCCATTTCCTTTACAAAGCGCTTATCCTCCATGAAGACCCAAATATTCAGAAACCACCTCTCAGTGAGGCCTCCTGCATCGCGAGTGACTCTACCATGAACTCATCTATGGTTTCATGTTTTAATATCCTAGTCCCTCATGATATTTCCCTTATTGTTCTACCATACCTATAGCTTTACAACATAGATCCGATATTGGATTTTACATCTCAGTATAGTCACGCTAACAATAATCCCAAGAGTGCCCCTTACTCCAAACCACTCCCATCAGGAATTGA